>JAQLOL010000009.1:9011994-9027620 GCA_029783665.1 Naso thynnoides | reverse complement strand
AGTTCAGTATTTTTTTTTTTATTGAAGTGGTATTTGTAAGGGATAGGTTTGACCTTGACTGACTTGAGTGAGACCTATGAACAGGTGGAGGATTCATTGTAGCACACTAAGCTATTGGATGTTTGGTCTTCTCAACACCCGTGTGGCTCACACAAAATCTAAACCCCTGCTTTAACAAGGCTAAAACCTGTTTCATCTCTTGGTCCTGATGGAGGCTGTGGCCAAAGCATTGGCATGTTCAAAGCAACAGGAACTCCTAAAGTGACCGGCACTCAGGGCAAACAAACCTCCTGATGATAGAAACACATGCTCTGTGTGGTCCAGCAGTTGGCTTTATTGCCCTGAGTGACTCAGCCTGGCACCCTGCACCTTCTAATGCTTTCCATTTTTCTACATCTTCTCTCGACTACTCCTCTAATAACCTGATGAGACTTTCTCTTCACCAAATGTGCAGGTTTTAGTAGCTGTGATTTTTTTTTTGCCAATGTGTGTTCTACCTGAGCTCTGCTGCTCCACATGCAGATGTCAAACTGTGTGTATTTGTTTATGCTGCTGTTTAGGGGACTCTCTGTGGGAAAAGCTGCTCTCTACCGTTGGGATCGATGAGGAAGAGATAAGAGCGCTCAGTGGCCTTGGCTGAGCATGCATGGAAACCCTTTTCTTGTGTGAAAGCTTCCTCCGCATTTTTGGGTTTTCTCTTTAACTGGATCAGTGGTAAGGTCATCCCAAGAACTGCTCCCTATGCTGTTAAATATAAGACAGCATTTAGAGACAAAGCAACAGATTGGCTAAGAATGAAAATTTTGTTGTTATGCAGCACTGGTGAATTTGTGTGTCAACATAGCATACAGTGATCTAGTTACTGCTAAGTTTTAGTCATCTCCAAAACAATAGATGTGGCCAGCAGATGTCCAGAAACGCCAATAAAACTACAACACACAGCACATCAAGTGTAATCAGTCTTTCAGAATGAAACAATTGTGGTTTGATTGGACAAGTGCAATACAAGTCCATTATGCATCATTTGTATAATCCCACTTTTAAAATGCTGTAGTTGTGTGACAGCACTCTGGTTGAGGAGTCTCAGTGCATTTAGACAACTGTATGTTCTTGTAGCTCCTCATTCAAAGAGGAAAGTTTTATGCAATGTCAGTACTTTACAGAGCAAACAATATGGATACCAATTTGATGTTTTGCTCTTGCTATTACAAAATGAGTTTAAGAGTGAAATGAATAATTCTGATAAACAAAGTACAATCACTTGGTTTCAGGTAAGAGTCTCTGTTTTCGGAATTTGTCAAGATCTTGTCCTTTGGAGAAAGCTGAAACAAAAATATTGCTGCTAGTTTTTTCTCCATCCTTCAAAACTTGTTTGATACAATAAATCCATTCATTTTCATAAAACAAGGAAAACTGTCCGAACACTATGCTGAGAGTTTTCTGCGAATACATTTAACTGAGATTCAAGGACTAAGAACGGACCTGTTTGACAAATTTGTTCACACACATACACAAGAATCGTTGAATTGTAGAATGTCCCTGTGTTTTGGAATTTTTCCCATCGGTGCTCATCCCAGTGCTCGGCGTGGGAATCAAGGACAGCATTCTGAAGATGTGGGAGAAGTTGAACTGTCAGTCAAACACATTACATTTAGAGGGAAGAGACTGAGATAGTCAGGTCACTCTAATCTCTCTTTTTTTCTTCCTTGAAGTCATAACTTCAAATCCGAAATCTTTCACACTGTGTGTGTGTGTGTGTGTGTGTCAGCCTTGAGTGCGAATAAGTCTCTTGGAACCCAACAGTAGATGTGGGATAGGATAGTAACCTACGTGATCTTCTATCCACGTCTGTTCCTCAAACTTGTCAAGCTGATTATTATCTTTCAATTTTCATACTCATTTTCTTAAAAACACCTTCACTTGCAAACTACCCACCACTGCATGGTGTTGTCATAAGATTTACCACTGGAAGGCCTAACTGTAAAAATCTCAGATATTGTCCCTGCCCCCAGAGTGACGGCTGTTAGGTAATGCCTCTGGGAACTGGTGTTCAACCTTAGCTCTTCTCTTCAATCTGTATCACACAGTAATGAAGGCCGTCTCTCTCTGCCTGATAGCAAATATATGTATATATCACCTTTAATAGGCACACATTCCACTGCTAGCACCATGGAAAAACACAGAGCTGGAGCAAGGACATTGCTGTCAGAGTGAGTACGGGCAGATAAAAAGGAAGGCAGGGGGTTGCTGAGGAAAGCTGAGTAAGAGAGAGAAGAAAAAAATTGACCATATGACACCATGGGCCAAAACTAAAGCAAAGGTCAAGAGTGAGAGAAAGAAATTTTGTCTGAAGACTGTTTTAAATCAACACAGATACAAATAGAGTGACACTAAGGATTCATAAAGAGAGCATATGCACAGTGAGTGTGTCAGCCTCTTTTCTGGAGCTCCTTTGTGGCAGCTGAAGCGGCCCTGTGTGTGGTCTGAGTGGCTCCCGTCTTCGAGGAGTGAGCAGATCTCACAGACACTTCAGACAGCAGTCTCACACATAGTCTGTGATGAGCGTAGAGCAGAGAAGGAGAGGTCCAATAAACAAGGCCTGTTTGATCCAGCCGCAATGCAGCAGCCTGCCAAGTTCCCTTTGTCTAAGAGAGGACACCACAGCCGTCGCACAGACAGCCGTCTACCCTAAGCTCATAGCGGCATCATTCACATGCTGCGAGAGAGGGAGAGAAAGAGTGAGAAAAAGAGAGAGAGAAAGCAAAAGTGCAATGAAAACTGAGAAAATCAAGAGGCGAATAAACGGCCTGTGACTCTATTTGTTTCTTAGTCTTCTCTTCACAGCTGCATGAGGCTGTTGAGCCACATGCAGGTGATTAAGTGGCGATGCTTTATGAGAGTTGCTCCACATGGTCCCCATCATTCTGTGATTGACTCAGCCTAGTGCTGCAGGGGATATGGACTGAGTTTGCACAACCTTGCGAAATGCATGAACGGAGAACGCCAGAGTCCAGTAAATTTGATACTGATAAGTGGAACCACAACATTTGTGCTATTGTTCTTTTAGACGGCAGTCTCTTTTAAATGCTGAGCTTTAAAGGAAAACAACAGGACTCCATTGTCTTTTGAGCACTGTGATGTAAACTTTCAAGGAAGGAGACACATTTTAACAATGCTGGCTATGGCCTAATTTTTTCTGATGTTTTTGTACCAAAAGTACAAAAATAAATCAAAGCAAAATAGGACAGTGTACAGTGTTCCTTTTATTTTCTTTATTAGGAACGGACAAGGGTAAAATCAGCGTCCCATTTCAATTTCTGAAGGTTTTTGTAAACAGTGAACATCGGCTACAAATTTATATAACCAGGCCAAAGAATTCCCCTCACCTGACCCCGTTGAATTTGCACAATAACTCTCGGCAAACTTCTTCAGTCTCACAGAGGAGGCTAGCCAAGCTGTTGTAGAATGAAAATGGTGATTTGGGCCTGAAAAATGTTTGGGGGAACAGTCCAGTGAGGGTTGGAGAGGCTCCAGCTGAGTGGCAAAGCTGAGCTTATCTTAATGAAATACCATTTTGTAGAGTCAGTCTTGTAAGTCGGGTTTTGTTTGTGCCAGATCCTCGTATTTCTCTGTAGATAGCAGGAAATTCTAAACTGAGCCCATCAGGTGCAAACCAGCATAACTATTTCCCACAGTGGAGGCCCAGGCGGCAATGGCCAGATATCTGACACTAATCACCCATTAAAAGAATAATGCTGTTTTGCGCCAGGCTAGAGAGAGAAAGAGAGCGACACTGGCAGCTGCTGCTACTATGTCCAACTTTGTGATTCTAGGAACACAGACAAAACTTCTCTAGAAGACCAGGGAATTGTATTTTTTTTCTTATTCCAAAGCTGCAATGCTATTTTGTTGTTTCAAATCAGGGTTTGAGTAAATGAGGCTGACAACAAGTAAAAGTGAAGAGACAAGAGATTATGACATAATAGAAAATGGAAATGAAATAAACTGATGAAATGAATCCCGGTGAGGATGAGTGTACAGTCAATCATCCAAAAGAAGGAAAAGTGAGTGCAAGGATGATCCTCGGATTAGCGCCTTTACTCTGTCTTTCTTCAGCATCAGTCTTCTTCTCAGTGTTTCATGCATTGTCTTACTTCTGTCCATCAGTGGTATCTTTGTTGTTCCTTCAGCGGTTGTCTAGAAGCCTGACATCATGCTGGCCTGTGCTTTGGTCCCAGATCGGCATAAGGTTTAACAACATGTCAAAGAACCGGTCATTCCATGGGCGACTGCAAGAGGGGATCAATGTTAAACCAAAGAGAGCAGTTTCGGGGCAGTTTTAATGCAACACCTGTCAGGCACAGGATTCTGCTGGATCCCGCATGTGCAGCTGTGAGTCCGAGCTGAACTTCGGCCAGAGAAAGAGGCCAGGACCGACTCTATCGCCTCCCACTGGCTTCTGATCTGTCAGCACACATAACAATGAAGCTTCTCTGTGTGTGCTCTGACCTCAGCAGGCCTGTAATCTAATGATATGGAATATGTCTGTGGTGATCTAGTAGGTCCAGGAATGCAACTTGCGCAAGAATGCTTGGTTTCAACAACAGTTGCAGATTGACAGTATGCAAGTGTGCAACAGACAGAACATGTGTCAAAACATTTACAAATTGTAAGCCGTATCTGATTTTCTTGTTCGTTATCTTTCTGTCATTCTTGTTTCCTTTATCTTGTTATATGCTGGATATACAGTTGGGAGATGACAGACCATCCACAAAAGAGAAGAAAAGGAGAGAGAAGGATAGCAAAAAAAGAAAAACAGTAACAATAAATTATAAATCTGACAAGACCTCTGGGGATGAAATGCTTCAGACAATCAATCTAATTTACTATTGTAAACACTTCAGCAACTGTTTTTTTCCTGCTCTCTTGAATGGAAAAAATCCATAGCCCCCAGCACCTCTCTCTCAGAACTCTGGTCCCTTGAGATGGGGAATATTAAAGAGGCTAATGTCACTGGAGGGCTCTGGGCTGTCCTTGCAGGGGCTGCCTGCTTGTGAATGTCCATTTATAACCAGATTGGTCCAAATAAGCAGAGGAAGCAAGAGCTGCACTTTCCCACAGTGCTGCAGGAGACCAATGCGACTTTCCCCTTTATAGTTCATGACTGCATGGAAACTGCACTCCCACTTAGAGCTCACAGAATGGGCGGACTGGTGGACCGTGGCAGCCCAGATAACACAACTTGACCAACACTGAATCTGATTAGCCAACTTGAAACCAACCATGCATGCTGATAGTGGCAGTGCTAGTCATGGAAAGACTGCGTGCATCAGCCTAAAAAATAGATTCCCACCACACAAGTGATAGATGCATCAGCGTTTACTCTGTGGCCACAAAATTAGGGATTTTAGGGAAATGTGAAAAGTAGATTAGTTCTTCTGGATTTGATTTCTTTAATATACATACAATCTTTTGTTTCTTAGGTGCATGCGATTTTAATATTGTGTTTCATGTATGTTTGTCCCGACACACAAGAACTTTAATAAAATAAATAGAATGCAACCTGTTTGTTTGTTTGTTCATTGGGAGTTAGCTCAGTCCAATCCTTTTTATTGTCTGTTGAGGCAATGACGCTTTCTGCTCCAGGTAACCAAATCCGGCCACCACCTGCTACCACCCAGCTGTGCCCAGGTTTGCTCTCTATGACAAAGCCTGTGTGACCTCCTCATCAGCCCAACTCACGTTCCCTACTCAACATGACTCCTCTAAGTTTCCTCATCTGTATTCCTGTGTCTTTGAAACCTCCTTTGTGCTTTTTTTCTGCAGCACGTTCATTTTGTGCGTATCTTATTTCTCATGCTGCAGCTTGTGGCCTGTGGCCGGACTGTGACGCTTTCGTTCTGGTTTTTAAAACTTCAGTGGCCATACACTCTGAAGGTTGTGACCTCTGTATGTGTGTGACTGACAGGAAGGAATGGAGTCTTTTAAGAGGATTTACTGTGAATTAGCACGCTGATTTGATGCTCTTTTTCATTGTGCTCTGTTCCGGCGGGGAGCAGAATGCTGTGGCCCCTGTACAGATGGTCAGATTGCATTTCAGACAATTTTTAAAAAGCCTTGTGCACAGTGGATATATTTTGCGGTGTCATCGGTCAACTGTCACATCTGTCAGCCATATTCTTTTGAAGTTAAATTTGAAGAATATGTATGAATATGTATCAAAAACTTAATCTCTCTGCAGCATTTTTTTACACTAATCCCCTTGGTTTATAAACACATGTTATTCAGGCTCAATAACAGAAATCATTCACAAGTATGTCAAAGGAAAGGCATTTGATATCTTTTAAACTACAATAGACAGTGGAAAGCAGCACCAAAGTAATCTTTCTTGTGTTTTCACATTTTCTTCAAGTTCAGTTTGGACAGAAGGACACAATGGTTGCTGGTGAAGTGAGCCAGCTCTCTCTAATCAGTTTGGAGGGCAGCTGTGTAGCAAAGACTCGACAGTTACCATCCAGCTGGCTCAGACTCTGGGAACCAGCGCAAAAGCCCAAGATGCACTTTACACATTATAAGCCTATGCATGGTCTCTGTCTCTCCTAGTTTCTCTCTAGCTCACTCTTCTCTCCCCCTTTTTCTCGCTTCCTCTTTTCTTCTTTCACACACAAAGACACAGCGAGATCACACCAAACTGCGCTGTTTTTTTTGACTTTTACCCCCTGGTTAAACTATAATCTGTGGTTCTGTTCCAGGCTTTTTTCCAGCATTTACAGCGTCATGTGGTTCAGAATTCCCACATTACAGAGAACTGCATGTGGTGTGGGCTGCATGTTCCGTTTCCTGTAGATTAACTTTGTATGCCTCCCTCTTTACTGTGACAGACTGAATCAATCTAATGTAAATAAGCATTGCTAACTTTCAACAAACCTATGCCCCCCTGAAAACCAAAAGCCCCCCTAAGTTGAAAGTGAGAGAATTCCACCAGGAGATGTAAACTTCCCTCTCTCACAGATCTCAAGCCTGCCTTCCCACAGGCGCCCCAGGCTCAATGGCTTTGACTTCCCACATTTAAGAGTGACTAAAAAAAGCATCTTCAAATTGCAACCATAAGTTGTCTCTCTTTACTCCTCCCACACATATGCTCATACAGTCCTAATAAGGGTCGTAAACACTGGGAAAATCCAATTCACTATCGAAAAATGAGTCTTATTTACCATTTCACCTGTCATTCTCTCTATCAACAACACAGTAACACAAAGCCAGCAATGCTTTTCTGTGGGATGCATACTGAGTTTGAGTTTTTAGTGTTAAATCAAGAGGACTGGGGGAGGTTGGAGAAATAGAGAAAAGAAGAGAGCATGAAGATGGAACCTCCTGGCTAACTGCACAAAGGGGTCAGAGGGCTTTTCCCTAAGGATATGTGAGTTTGACTCCTCCACAGTGTGCAATGCATCCACTTAGTGAAATCACTTCCTGTAAGTGTTTACAGGGTACTAAGACCTTGGGCAACACTATGGCACAGGCAGAGAAAACTGGATTTTGTGTAAGAGGCTTGAATAAGCAACCACCAAAGTTTGGCTGTCATTGTAAAAACAATAACTTTTACTGTGAACATTTACTTTGTCCAAGTATCGTGAGGTATTTTTCTTGCCCAGTGTAAATGTATAGTGCAAGCTTCTTCTTGCAAGGGGAGTTTTTTTTAGGCTTGATGGTGTGGTATGGAACCTGATCACTGTGAGATAGTCTAACAGTTTATCCTTCACACTCATCCCAGCCCAGATAGAGAGAGAGAGAGAGAGAGGGAATGGAGTGTGAAAGGTGTGTTATTGTTGCATTTTCACCGAAACTATGCTGGCTCATTAATCGCGTCTCTCTGATAAAGTTGACATCAGAAAGACTACACCACAACATTGCTCTTATCTCGTGTACTGTAAAGTAGGCCCACATCAGGGTTCATGAAAGTAGTGTTTACAAGCTCAAAAGCAAAAAGGGCCAGGGTCAGGTTAGGAAGTGGAACACATCCCCAGTAGTCATCACAGAGTGGAGGAGGAGAAAGACTTCATGGTCAAATGCAAAGGCAGTTTGCAGCTGGATGAGTCCTGGCGGCTGAACAGATTTATTTGTAGATAAATAAAGATACAGAGGTGAAATGTCGGTACATTTACTCAACTACTGTATGTAAAAGTAATTATAGAAACTTTTAACTGGTTATAAACCACACTCAGGATACTACTAATGTCTTGATATGACCTACATAAGCAAATAAGACCAACACTAAAACAATGGCTATTTCTATCATGTTATTCTTGAGTTGACAGATGCCTGCCATCTGGTGGGAAAAGTAAAACATTTTCATATTTTTGGGGGGTGGGGGCGGGGGTCAAGTGCATATAATTTATTGAAGTGTGCCACAGTCCCGAGAAACAGGCTAATACAGATGCTTTGGCCTTAAAACCGAGCTATATCTTGATTTTAGCTCATTATTATGAAAGGATATTGTTACAAAGGATTGCTCATAACTTTAGCTTAGCTTAAAAAATTTACAATTAAAGAGCAACTAAGTCTGTTAGCTGTAGGATAATGTGTAACCTAGGTGCACGCAGGATAACGTTGCTAAAACAAATGTCATTTCATTTTACCATCATCATATTACAGTTATTATTTTATACAGTTACACATAAATTTATATTATAGACACTTGCGTCCATAGCATATGCGCATTGCTAACCAGGTCAAGATACCTGACAGGAAGCAGGTGGTCAGACTGTTTTTGTCCACAGGGGGCACCAAAATCATGTTTGCTATTGTAGCCTCGTGTTGATGAAGTACATTTTAATTTTTTATGGCATAAACTTTCAATGAAAAAAAAAACAAAACAATAACCTGAAACTGACAGGCTACAACATGTAAACTGATATCTATTGCTTCATATTTATTAGTGCTATTTATTGCTATTTTTAAAGAAGAACTAGCAGAGAATACAAAAAACAAGAGGGTATACGTCACTTTTATGTGTCTCTTTTCGCTGCGCTTTTCTCAAATTCTGCGCGTGGGTTATCAAATTGATGCTGTGCATATGTTGTCAAGTTAATGCACATTATTTCAGCTTGTATACATGTTTTTCTTTTTGTATTTGTTGTCTTAATTTGCCTGTGTTTGGCCCTTCTAAGCCACCGTATATCTATCTATCTAGTTACAACCATTTGAGACTCATAAACAACATCTAATCATCAACTCTGGGTTAAGAAAAGAAGACCTTTGCTGGACATTCATGTTTATTAGTCCCATCTGAAATATTTTGTCAGAGCTTGTAGCTACAGCAGAACTGTCACCAACTCAATAGTGGATCGTTACACACCACTGCTGCTGAAAGAGACTTGTCTCAACTGGCTAACTATTCAAAAAACACGGAATTCTATGAGGGTCTCAGTCAAACAGAAATATTTAATAAAGTCTGTCATGGTCCATAAACTCACAATTCAGATGGCCTCAAATGATCTTCGTGACACTTTCATCTTTCAGTCACACAAAAGTCAGACAAAAATGTACTTCTACACTGACAGAAACAGACATGACAGTAACGTCCGTATGAGGAAAAGATATGATGAGGTATAAAGCATTTCTCTCATTTTCTCTCATTCTCTTGTAGATCATTTTCATGTCTTGAAGCCTGTTAATGTTAGTGTTAATCTTAGAAGACAAGCTGAAAGCTTTTAATTACAAAACAAGAAGAGTTTTTGTTGGATACTGTTCTCATGGTTTTACTCTTCATGTTGTACATGCATGCACACATTTTTGTGTTACACTCACATTCAGAGAAAAAACACATATGTGAACCTAAACTTGGGGATCATAACCCCACTCTTGGCCCTCTGCAGTAGGGTTGTGAGAGAGAAAGGTTTCTCCCACGCCTCATCCTTCATTCCCCCTTTCTCCGTATATGAGAAAAAACGCAAGTCAAAGCTTCATCCAGCTAGAAACTCATTTTGTTACCACAGCAGGGTTAGGCTCAATGTGTTTCAGAGCAGACACACCTTTTGCAATCGGTTACAGATATGAAAGTTGAGTCATAGGAGCGGCAATGTTTTAGGGTAAGGCTCAAAAGTGCCGAATGCAATGATTGTTCAAGCTACAGTCACACACTTAGGCACGCAGACACACTCACACCCCTTCTCCTTTTCTCCCCGAGTTCAAGTCCAAAAACAACTATACACGTCTCTCTCTTGGGCTTCATTAGATGGAAAACATAAAAGATAAATAAATGAACTAACCCCAAAATTGTTTTGCTTGCGTGGGAGAGTTCAAAATGCCCCAAAATAGTCTTTCCTAAGGCCAAAGGAATGAGGGTCTGCATCATTTCACCATACAAGGGCCTGTTCTCTGTACCCAATTCCCTGCCGAAACCATCAACCACACTTACCACAGTGACCAGCCTGCTGCCACAGGGACTAGACTGCTGTGGCTTCCGCACATTTTCTTTGTGCTTTTGTTCTGCAACATTCTCTTTTGTATGTGCAAACACATCAATGCACTCTTAGCCACATTTACAGGGTTGTCATGATTGTTCTTCTGCTCTCATCTGCATTCAGTGGATATGTTGCTGGATTCCTGGACAAAATGGCTCCGGATGAGACTGATTGTTACCAACAAGTCTTTGTTTCCACATGCACACACTGAGGAACAAGCATGCTGACACTCATAGACTGGCAGAGAAACAGAGGGAGACAGTTAAACAGACAAATAGCAGCAGGTTGCACATGGCTTCAGTTTCTTGATAATGGGAGTAAGTCTCTGAGGAGTAATCTGAGAGCTCATTTGATTCGGCAGAAGCAGAAGAGAGAGAGCACTTTACACTGGTAACCACAGACTTAACAAGCTAGACAATAGAATGAGTCATAGTCACACAAACAAGTACATGTTGATTAAGCACAGACGCCCTTGCTTTCATCACTTCAGTCATGCTGTGGTGATGCTGCAATTACCTACACCTAAGTGTCTGCACACTCTTCTGAGGCTTGTACCACTTTGTTTAATTCTGTTTGCATTTGTATGCATAATGTGTCTGTTTCTGAGTGTGTGCATGTTTTCAAAGTGTTGTCAGTGTGTGTCAGTAATTTAATATTTCTATGATGTCAACGCCGCTGTTGCAAACATCATCAGACCACTATGATTGCAGTGTTTATCTGTCATTGGCTAACAGATGGATCCAAGGGACACAAAAGCATATACAGTTAGAGCCAACGAAAATACTTGTCCGGCTCAAGAGAGTCAGTAAGGATAATCCTGTGTTCCTAGACCCTCTGACCTCCAGACATTTAGTAGTGTTGGCACGTAGCTGGAGCTGTCAGCCCAGCATCTATGGGAGATCTGTGTTTAATTTGCAAAAACAGACCTTGCCAGAATACAAAGAGAGAATGAGGGAGAGAGAGGGAGAGGTGGAAATGAAGCCAATGCCTTTGTCTGTGTGCTTGAGTGCCAAGTGGACCTGCGTTTCTGAACTCTACAGAGAATGATAAGGCTGAGACGAGACCTCTTTGAGATATGTACATGTGACAGACAGAGCCATTTTGAGGCTTCTACGGCTGTGTGTGCTGTGGAAAAAGTTGTGCAAGTGCTTGTATTATTCAGTATGAGGGTGTGTGTGAGGTTGCAAGAAACTGGGGTTGTTACTGTGAAACTGCGTCGTTAATAGTCAGTGTTTGTCTGCAGATTACTCCTGCATGGGCCTGGGCCCACAAGCTTGGGAGAATCCACTGCTCTCCAAGGTTATTCAAGTTTTAGCACAGCTCATCTCAGCAATAGCACCCAGTCACAGAGAGTTGCTGATCTCAAGACCACACATAACAGACAAAATAGAACAATCAATCCTCACTGATGGTTTCCACGTAAAAATAGTTGTTTTACTCTCAGTTCCTCGGCTTGTGTGTCCAGACTTGTACAGGAGGGTGTAGAGCCGTCAGGAGCTGGGGGATAAAAGTGACAGGTAACGGTAATTTCTGTCAGGTTTTTCTGGTTTTGCCCAGTGACTGGGACAGTCAAGCTGAAACCTGCCATCTTCCCTCCAGCCTGGGAACCAGAGCAGTAATTCCTGCTTGCCTAAGTACCTGGCTGCTCTCGCTGGGAGCCGTTCCCATCCCACTCATCTGTTTATTATTTTCCTGTTAAGGCTTGTGTTGTAAGATGAGAGAGAAGGGGGGTATAGAGGTCAAGGTGGAGGGAATATTCTCCCATATTTCATTGACAATTTCTCTAGAGACTGGGATGATTTTTTTTTAATATGAAGTCATAATTAAGGGAACTTGAAGTCATGGTTTCTGTAGCAGGTTTTGGGTAAGACCCTGCAGTGTTTGTTCTAAGCTGTTTATTTTACTAGCTTGGATTTGGAGGCAAGTGGTTTTGTGACATGCCCAGATTGCTCCACTGTTTGGGTTGTGTTATGTCAGGAACAAAATATAGGAGGACTCTAACCCCAGGAGACAGGGCACAGAAAACAAAACTAATAAAAGAGAGGCATTGAAAAACACTGTGCATGATAGACATGCAAGAGTATCCTAGCTTACATCATGTCCTACTTGAACATAGCACATTTTTGGCTGCAGTTTTGAATGCCTAGTTTCACCTGACTGAGTAGACATTACTCTATTTGATGAGGTATCATACTTCCAGTCAAGATGAATGTGTAAAACCCATGCATTGTTAATTTTGCTCCCTGTGACATTTTCAAACACGCATCCATTTGTGCTTCAGCAGAATGGTGCGGCCTGTTGCGAAGCCAGTTGTTTCCACTGCTGCCCTGAGGGTTTCTGGATAGAGTTGCAACATCAGCTGTGGGTTTTGTGTGCTGTGGAGCGTGGGCACAGGGTACATGTGACCTCTGACCTTCCCACAGTCTCAGGAGAAGTAGCCTTTTTGCTGAGAAAGGGAAGACCCTCTTGCTGGTCCCACATGTTTCTTCCAAACTCACATTCCGAGGGATGCTTTTCCCACCAAGGACCTAACACATCACTCTGTTCTTTTCTGGAGAAAATCCAAGGAAGTGGGTGATCACATGAGTGAGGTCCTGTCCAGTGCTCATGGTAGACTTGACCTCCAGCAAATGCCACAGTTAGTCCATTCTATACAGGTCAGGGGGTCTGGATCAGGGAGATGTAGCATAAAAAGATTTAGTTCTGATTCCATCAAAAATACTTTCCTTTTCAAACATCATGAATACATTTCAAGATATGGGACACTATTACATTAGTAAAATTATATGTAATGTACTGACTTCATACAGCAAAATTAAAATGTTCAGAAATGTTGATTTTATGGTTTCAAGCTTTTGGTTTTAATATAAAAGAATAAGAAAAACAATCTTCTGATTTAAATCTGATAGAGAGGTATATTAATATTGTACAGATCAACATCTGTTCCAGATTTGCACAAACATGCAACTGTGGAGTGGCAACAGTATTCACATAAAAGAGATAAAGGCCTTTCTCTCATTCATGTATTGTTACATAATATGCTGCATAAATAAGGTGATTTAAGTGACATAACTACTGATTTCAGTAATTGTTATTAAATCTAAAAATCTTTCTGATGATGTTACTCTCAGACTGAACTCATGGGATCAGCTGAAAATGAAAAAAAAAAAAGTTCTTGCATCTTGTCTTTTTGTTCTGTGTCAAAGAATCGCTCCACGTATTTGAATGTTAACCATAAACCAAGATTCTTTTGGTTTTGAAAAAACAAGATCACATGTTTCATTTTGAAGACTTTTAAATGCCAAAATATTTTGTACATTATAAACCACTTCATTTTTGTCTCCATCTCTAAAATAAAACAAGCAGAAGTTCATTTAAGCTTGTTTTCTCATCTTGTCACAAGCAATGCGAACATGTAGACTTACAGAATGTCTTGTTGTCTTTGAAATTGTTCCCTTCTTTTTGCCAAAGCCATCATTCCATTACAAAACCAGACTGGCATATGTTTATAGAGTAATTCCAAAATGATTCTGCAGCAGTGCAAACACTGAAATGAAAAATCTATTTTCCTGTCTTTATTAGTCTCTACGGCCAAATGTTGGGTCGGACCATACCTATTTTAGAAGCAGTGGGCAGCTATACAGTGAAGTGGCCGGGGACTAATTCCAGTTCTGTGGCCAGTGGCAGTTCGGTGCAATGGCAGTGTTCATATTACCTAATATGCATGTTTGTCAAAGTGGTTGGAAACTGGAGCATAGAGAGGAAACCAAGGAGAACACGTGGAGAACATTGATACTCCACACCAAAGAGCCTCTGCTGACTGAGGTGGGTTTGACTTTTCTTTCTGGTCTAGCCAATTCTTTATGTCTGGATGGGTCCAAGTGCATGTGTTTTGTTTTGTTTTGTTTTTTTTTAATGTTTTCTCGCATATATATGTATATATATATATATACTTATATTTTTACTGTTTTGGAGTTCAGATGCATTTTGTGTGGTTAAGGTCGATTGACTAAAAATAGTCAATTTAAAACTACCTAAAATTGTAGCTATTTAACTTTGAAGAGTATTGAAAAGAGGAAACTACTATCTATACTTCATATAGAAAGAGAAAAAGAGGACAGTAACAGCAAACAGTGAGTTTTATGTTCGCATGCATTTCTAAAATGCTCAAAGCACAAAATAGCAAAATAAAACAAACAAAAAAAGCACATTACATACATCACGTTTTGAAATGTATGATCAATTTAATATGTAATCTTAAATGTTACAACTACACTGTATGATGCTTTTATTTCTTTTCTAAAGTGTTTTTCATTTCCCAAAACTATACTTTTCAACCTTGACCAGAACTCTTCTGTTCAGAAACGCAGATGCAGAGGCACATAATGTACTGTTTGTAGTGCAGAGTGCCTTCCAAATAAACAATTTGGGAACGATTTCTTTTTTGAACGTTTTCTCCAAAAGGCAAAATTACAGAGTGCAAACAAAAAACTTGCTTATGGATTTTGCAGGCAGTTTACTTTGTTCATAAGTTCCAGGTTTGTGTATTGTAGTTTCGGTTTCCGAATGTAGTGTGTCAGGTTTTTGTTGTTGTTGTTGTTTTTTAGCAGTAAAAACTTTTAAATGTTTGCGCATATTTGACTACTAATCAATAATTTTTGCTGAAGTTGAGTTAAAACTGATCTAGTATCGGTTGTGGACACTCCAGTTTTTCTTCTCTCCTTAATGCATCTTAATCTTTCCACCATGTTTTGACGAAAATAATGGTTGTTATAGTTTCTTCAAAACTGTACACATAAACATGTTCTTTTCCCTCAGGAATAATCTTTACATTACTATACTCCCCCTTGGGCAACCAAAACTCAAGCTATGCACAGACAAGCAAAGTAAATGCATGCCAGGCCTCATTGTCTGTGCCTCAGGGAGACAATGATGAACAGAGGAGATAGAAGAATTTAAATAAAGAAAATAATTCAGACGTAAAGATAAAAGGAGGGAATCTCTTTCTGCTGCATATGCACACAAACCAGAAAACAAGTGTAAGGAGGACAGGGGATATAAAAAATAGTGAAAAGTGAACTGAAATGGGACAAAATAGAATCTAATTTGTAGTGTTAGTTAATAAGAGAAAGACTAAGGGGGGGGGGGGGGGGGGAGGGG
>JAQLOL010000009.1:8967436-9011181 GCA_029783665.1 Naso thynnoides | reverse complement strand
GGGGGTGAGAGGGAGAGCAGCCAAATGACAGAGGCGTGTTTGTGTTCTGATTAGGCTGAGCCAAATGGAGGCGGCTCACCAATGGAGATAACCAACAAAGACATCTCTTCACTGGGGACAAATCTATGAACATCTTTTCACGGTCAATAGACGAAGGCATTCTTTTGTTTCGAGGAAGGAAAAAAATCTGCCATGGTGGATCCATGAAAGCAGCACAAAGTTTGCTGTTCATCTGCTCTTGAATAAAGCAGTTCCCCAAAATGCTACTGCTTCTCTTTTCTTTAAGTCGAGAGGCATGAGAGCTTGTAGAAGAACCATTTTCAATATTCCTTAAGTGAGCCGCTGCTTGAAGCTACATCATGATTATGTTCTTATGAACTTAAATTTTAAACATCTATTCACTCTCACCCTGACTGCCAAGATATGATGCACTCAAGCTGAATAAACACTGATGTGGGCTCTTTGGGGTAATACAAGCTTCCTGGCATGGGTGTGCCCACACCCTGTTTGGTTTCTCATCTTTATGGATAGCGACACTGAATAGATCAGATCCATGGCAGTGCTGATGGGCACCAGAGCAAGGTTTTCTCTCTGGCAGGAAAATAAGGCTGGGATACAGCCAGTGTTGCCAGGCAAAGACAAACTTCAATACTGATAGACTCTTTGATGAGGTCACTGTCAGTCACACAAAGACTTTCTGTTTGATGTGGAAAAAACTTGACTGAAATCAAGGTGTCAACATGCAATGTGATGATGGATAAGAAAATATAAACTCAATCAGCTCATGTTGTCCTTACTTGTCTGTAAAAGTTTATTCCAACACAAATCTGACGGTCTTGGTACGACTTGTATACATTGATGCACTCAGATACTCAAAACCAAATATGAAATCTTTGTGAAGATTCGCAGTCATTCCAGTCGTGATTTTCAAAGGAAGGTTAAATCGAGGGCAATTTCTTCAAATGTTTCCCCTCTCATTCAGGGTCTCCCTCAGTTTTAACTGACTGGAGAGGAGACTCAGGTTTTGTGTGTGTGTTATTTGGGATCATCAATAAAGCTGACATGTAGCTGTCACTTCTATCTATCTATCTATCTATCTATCTATCTATCTATCTATCTATCTATCTATCTTATTATGTCATTATTCTCCTCTCTCTCTCTCTCTCTCTCTTTTTCTCTCTCTGTCACACACATTTATCCACATGCTGCCAGGAAAACAGAGTCATCCTTGGGAAACTAATAAAGGGGAAAGTATTCCTTGCTTTAAAATGTTCCCTCCTTGGTGTCGGTCAAACCAGAGAGCAAAACATATGTTTTTTTTTTCAACATCTTACATATTTAATTGATAAATGTTTCTCCACACTAGAAATCCAAACATTTCATTGCAGAATTGAAAAGAAAAAAAAATCACTGTGAAAGAAGTGAGGAACCTGAGGAAAGTTGATAGGCTGCACAAAGAATTGTGTGCACAGAATGGTGAGAAAATTGTGATTTGTTTGAGTGCTGAGTGTATGCACACTTAATGCACATTGTTTCCACCCATGCGATGTTTGTTCTGTTTTCTTTCCTTATCAGTTCATCTCTTTGTGTTTAATTTGTTTGAGCTTGTTAGATTTTATCGTGCCCCTCGGCTTGTCTTGCCCACAAACAGGAGTTTCAGGTTTTGACCAAAATCTGTGCATTGACGTCAGCGACTTTGCTGTCAGACTTCTCTGGTGGAATATAACACCATATCTTACCTCATTGTCCACATTAAGAACAAGAGAATAATGTTGCACCAGCTCAGATTACATCACCTTTAAACCCCTTGTTTGAGAACTATAATGCTTACACACAGATTGAACCCTCTAATCACAGAGTTTCACAGTCATTGGAACTGGTAGTTTTGAGAGTGTGAACAGAGCGGAACAAAACGATATGGTAGTGGGCAAACTGAGCTTCAGTCTGGAAATTCCTGAAGGATTGTTTATGTTCTGGAAGAGGAGTAGGGAAATGGGACAACGCTAATGTTGTAATGGTGACAATAGAGGTTCTGTGTGTGTAAAACAATATGTATGACTGACTGGCAAGAGCCAAGAATCTTTTGATTTACGCTCTGACTTCCAAGATTCTGAATGTCCTTGCAAACAAGCAGCTCCACTCAGAACGAGAGATGATGACCCCCCCCTCTCCGTGTGAATAAACAAGTGACCCATGTTGGGTCTGCGAGAGGTCACTGCACAGTAGAGATATGGATATGGACAGAAGAGAGAGCAGACAGACATTGGGCCTCAGAGAGACAGAGTGAGAATGCAGAAAAGAGGAATGGACATAGAAGGAAGGAGGAGAGATACACGTCCTGTGTTTGTTTCTTCCAGAACTTTTCACTCACCTAATGAACCTGGGTGCCCCAGGCGAGCCACAGGGCGACCTGGGCTTCTCCTGTTTTGACTATATAAAGATTGATAGCTCCCTTCAGACTTCAGATCAGCTCTCTTGATAAGGGATATGTCCCATGTGGCTATGTTCTAGTCACATCCAGTCATATTAAATGGTGACTAACTTCCTTCTTTTTTCCAGCTTTCATCTGCCTTAATTATATTTCTGATTCCAGAATTAAGTCATATGGCAGCTTTGTTCACCTCTCATATTATTCAGAGTAAATCCTTGATAAGAAGGGAAATGATAACAGAAAGAAATAATAACAATAAGTGATGCTTGGTTTTGATCCATCCTGACCTGGGATCAGACTGAAGCAGCCTGTCTAGACATCACTCCACTTCATGCCAGCTCTCCACAGCCCCAGATTTTTTTTCTTCCTTTTTAATCCTTGCCTTCTCTTCTTTTTTCTAATCATATTTACAACTCAGTCTCCACTTTTTTTTTGGTTACCTTTAGATTATCACCAACTCTGTTTCATCAGTCTGAGTCAGACCCGGGTGTTTTTCTCTGCTGCTGATGACAGTTGAAGGAGGATGTGGTAAAATGGCTGAACCAGCCATGACCCTAAAAACAGAGACGGTAGACAGTAACAAAGAATTTATCATGTTAACAAGCCAAGGAAAACTACAGAGGTTCCTCTTTTTTCCAACTACTTGTACTGTCTGTCTAAAAATGCAAGAGGCTTGCTAGTCACTACACAGTGAGGGTGCAGAGCTTATGCATGTTCAGGGGCTCAGTAATTGTTACAGGTTTACAATTAAGGGAAGCCCTAACCATGTCACGCTGCCCTCATTATACTGCAATTACATTCTTGATTGTGAAACAAAAGTAAACAACAATGGTTTGATAAGACCTCTTGTTTAATGAGACTTTGCTGTAACTCCTGCTTTTATTCAATTAGTAAACAGGTCTTTCATTCAGGCCTGGGCACCCCAATTCTCATTTTCCCAAATTCAACACACCCCCACCCCTCAGTGCCCCTAAGGCCCTCCCACCTGCCTCCAGCGTCCCACATTGGGTCTTAGCATCCCCATGAACATTCAGGATACATGAGACTCCTCCCCCAACCTCCTCATATCCCCTTCCCCCTTCCCCTCCAACCCCCATGCACACACCCATTTGATTGTGATTGACAGGGTCTTTGTTCCATTGTGCCTAGCTGTCGCCTCTGATGAAGACACATACACAGAGCTGAGGCGCTGTGCTCATTGTATACTGCATAGAAACCACAGGTCTGCAACCAGTTGCACTGTCCCCTGATGAACAACTCAGTGCCACTGGACCAGGTGAGGGTAACCAGCCTGGACACAGCAGGGCATGGCATGATGGGATGGGACCGGGTGTGTGCAGACAGGACGAACTCTGGTTAAGATTTCCTGGCCAGACCGAAGGCGAGTGTGGACCAGGGGGTCTCGGCCTGATGGGCTGAAGGGGCCAGCTGGAGAGGGAGGCTCAGTGCTGCGCAATGTGTCTGAGGAGGCCGTCATTAGGGCTCACCCCTCCTCAAGGATGGGAACCAGGTCACATTCTCTCACACGGCACAAAGCGGGGTGTGTGTGTGTGTGTGTGTATGAGAGGGATGGGGGTTCAAGGGAGGGGTTTTGATGGGGAGCAGGCCATGACCTCTTTATATCCATCAACAGATCACTAACTTGCCCCCTAGACATGCTCATACAACACATTCAAACACACACACACACACACACGCAAACGCATGCAAACGCATGCTAATGTCTGCATATGTGCACAGACATGCACACTGACAAAAATGCATATGCAAGAACAAGTATGAGGTCTGCAGGAGCCATTGTGTCTTTACCTGAATACGGTCCCGGTAGCTTAAAGTCATCAGTCTTAATTAATTGAAGTGCTCTTTTTGCACAGAAGTTTTGATGCTGCTAACTATTCTGGAATACCAACTCCTCCAAAGAAACCCTTCAAAAATCAGTATGATGTGATGGTGACTATTGACTTTTAAGAAATGTATGGTAACAAATCATAGGAAAGAAACAAATCTGCTTATGAAAAACATGATGATCTGTGCCTGCAATAATTTATTAGCACCATCTATAGGTTTTAGCTGATTGGTTGTCTATCTCAGGCCAGTGAGGACAAATTCCTTTACACTAAAGCTCTGATCCTGTGAGATCCACAGGTTGGCTGGCAGGGAAAAACAGTGAAATACTGCCCCCTCTTGGTATCCATAGGTCTTGCAAACAGTGACAGCAGCAAGTTTTTTTTCCCCCCTACATGTCCCGTTTTTTCATTGACATCCTTAAAAAACAAGGAGAAATCAGAGTTTTGTTTATTTCTAAATCAAGATGCTGGATTAAACAGATCCGATCCAACCCTTCACAAACCTTTAAAAACCAAAAACATTCAGCTCAACAAAAGATTAGAAATATGATTCAACAGCAGTTATGACCATGAGAACACTATGTTAAGTCAAACATGATATTAAGGGCACAACACAATAAAAGCATATAAATTCTTTCAGTTTCTGTAATACGTGTTATTACTCCTGGGAGCCTGAGTGTACTGCATCTAGGCTACCAATTATAGAATTATTATTTCTCTATAATCCTCTTTTTCTGTAACTGAGTTCATTTTGTGCTTTGTTATCTGTCTATGGGACCGAATGTCATTTCCTGTTTGTGTGCTCTCTTTAAAAGAATATAGACATCTAACCACTTACTGCTCTGCTCAGCTTTTCCCATAGAACATTGACTAAAGCATGACCTTTGCTTTATAACATGTATTTACAACAATCAAATGTGTGTCATGCCTGTGTTTGTTTGTTTATTTGACTGCTTCTGTGTGTGTTTGAGTATATGAGGTCATCCTGCATACATGTCTGTGGAAAACTTGTGCAACTGTGCATGTTGTCCGGCAAAGCTTATAATGGTAGTGTCTTTGAACTAAAAGGAGCCTCCTCTTTCCAGTATTACTAGCTCTACCCTTTCTGCTTTGCCCACAACCTCAGGAAAAGGTGGGAGGAACTGGTTGGGGTCAACAAACTGGGAGGGTACGGGTCAAGGACAGGATTGGACAACCTCTTCAGTTAGGCGAGATGGTGCGTCTGCGCAGGCAGTTGCATGTGAGGCACTTGAGGATGCTCATGGTGATGTGCATGAGAGGGCCGAAATTGAAGAGCAGGTTGTAGAAAGTGTTGACAGACAGGCCACCGGTCTCATCTGCATACTTTAAGGCCACAATAGGAGTGTAGAGGCTGTTTGTCAGATTCCTGAAGCGAGGGCTGTTTGACTCAATAACCTTTTTAGTGCACTGCAAAGATGAGAGGCAAAGGGACGTTAAGATCAGAGAAACAAATGCTGACGCTCAATTCATGAGACAGATTTGGTTTAAACTTGTTCCTTTACTTTGGCTATGTCCTCTGGCGTCTGGCCCATGGCTTCAAATATATCTATGGACGATGGCAGGTAAACGTCTTTAAAATAACGAACTGTGTCGGCATCCACGCCTGGATACTCCATCTTGGCCACATCCTCCATCATCTTCGTCTCAAACTCTGTGTGCACCGGGCCAGGCTCAATCATAGATAACCTGTGGGGAGCCAGATAGAGGAACGCCTGTGAGGAAGCAAGTATGGTACAAAGTAAAGACAGATGTGAAAGAGGAAAGAGAGTAATCTACCGGATATTGAACTTCATCAGTTGCACGGCCATACTCTCACAGAAACCTTCCATGGCAAACTTAGAGGCAGTGTAAACATCATTGAACACCACTCCTAAACCAACAAAACCGAGAAAAAGGACGGCATCAGTGCATTGTATTGTCAGATTTCACACTGTTCAATTAACGACAGACACAAGTTAAATATAATTTACACATACAGATATTTGAATAAAGCAAGTTGAAAGATTACTCACAGAGCAATACAAGTGCTAGACAGAATATCTGGGTCAGTTTATTTAGCTTGCAAATGATTGACAACCTATCAGAAACTCTCTAACTTGTTCTGGAAAACTCCACCCATCTGGCACTTCAGACAAGTTTAAACAAACACTAAACATTCTTTGCAACTGCTTGTTATTTGAAGCAGGGCAGCAGGCCCTGAAAATCTAAAGCACAGACTGACAGCTCATAAATAAAAGAAAGTTAAGCCATTAGGAACAGATTTCTTTTATTTTTTCGGATTTTCTCTCTCAAGTATTCTCATACAACCCTCAAACCTGCCTGCATTGTCAGCACTACTGATACTATGTAAATGCACAATATGAGCCTTGCACGATCAGCATAATATGTTGTCTTGTAACTTCAAGGAACTTAGCTTTTAATTCTCCTGCTTTCATTGTCATTTTCAGTATTTTATGAAATTCTAATGCAAAAGTTTGCGATGCAGTGCTGCTGTCTACAACTGCAAAATCTTCCGGAATTTTAAGCATCCGCATTTTTAGATCAAACTGAGCTGGTTTGCAGGCTCTGCTCTGAATTGTTACAGTAAATACAAACAAATCCTACCCTGAAGACCCATGACACTGCTCATGACAACGATGTGTCCTGAACGCCTCTTCTTCATGTCTGGCATCACTTCTTTGATCATGCGAACGACACCAAAGAAGTTGGTCTCGAATACTCGCTTCATCTCCTCGATGCTGATGCTCTCCACAGGTCCCAGCAAGCCCACACCTGCATTGTTGACTGACAGGAAACAGACACATGACACGGTGCTTGTGTCTCAACGCAATGAATTGTAGTGTTGTAAGTTGTTGTGAATGGTTAAGATATTGTTGATTTAACATGAAGTAGCATCTGTATCGTTTACACTGCTATCTTTTTCTTTGTACAAGATTAAGTCCCATATTAATAGATAACAGATGGTATTACTTAATATTGCCAGCAGATGTCAGTGTGTGACAACAACAGAGAGATGATGTAACACAAGTCCATGTTGAAGGGCCTCTCTGGGTCTTGATAAATTAGGTGAAGGGGGATCTAATGTTGGAGTTTGAGTAAAACAGAGGCAGGTTTATCAATAGACCTTCATCCAGACAAAAGTTTTAAAAACTAGGACATGAAAAGAGTGACCTATTGAAGAGTTTTTCTTTCAGCAGCAGACAATTTACTGCTCCCTCAGCACAACCTGACCATAAAATGACTTGAGGGCTTTATGGAGTGACTGATCAAAACCAAGGACCCAATAAATTGTTGTTGACACACTGAGATTTCTGCTATTTAAATCACACCTTTGGCTTTGTTTTAGCTGCAGTGACTTCCCTTCAGGAAGAGAACAAACAAAGGAAGGTGTTGCGGGCAGACAGAGCTGCAGACTTCAGCTTTATTTCACACACTTGGGAAATCAGTATGATGGCTCTCTCTGGTTTGGTGTAGAATCTATCTGCCCACTGGAATGTCAAGACTTTCCCAATCTCCTCCCCCCACCTACTCTTAGTGTCAACCACAAAACCATGGAGGATGTGTTACAAGAGAGTCACCACTGTCATAAAACATTTCAGTTACGGGCATTACAAAACTGTGCCCTAAAGTTGTATTACTGCAGCTAAGACACTGTTCTGTGATTTTTGTTTTTGGTCAGAGAAGTCTGTGAGAATTTTACCAGTATTCTAATGAAAGTATGGCATTATTGTTTGTGTTGAATACAGACCAATATAACAATGGGGTTGAGGGTTGAGGCAACAGTGCATTACTTTACCACTTCAGCTTGTATACTGAAAAGAATCATCTATTCTGCAATAAAAATGTAAATATATTAATATGTATGAATTTAATATAGTTCAACACATTAATACACATTTATTTATCCACATAAACTGGTGTAGTGGGGTCGCAGGCCTAGTTCGGAGTATGTCCCACTCACTCAAGATGTCGATGTGGCGGTCTTTAACATTGTTGATGCACTGCTTGACGGACTCATCACTGCACACGTCTAGTGGAAGCAGCATTAGGGTCTTTCCATATGTATCTCCTGCCGCCTCCACTAGCTTGTCCTTTTTTTTCAGGTCCCGCATGGTGGCTATGACTGATAGGGAGAGACAGAATGACAAACGTTATTTTATTTGCATGATGTGGCGCCACACTCTAAAAAGAGCCTCAAAACAAAAAGAAAATGTTTTTTTAGGATCATACAATAAACAGATATAAATACAGTAAATTATCTGTATTATGATTTTTTTTACGAGTTTTAAACTGTTTTTCTAAATTACATATTTCACGCTGGACCTTGGACATTCATCAGTTGATGGCAAATCATTAAGAAAAGAAAACTTCTTGACCTGTTCTCGCACTGATGGAGTGATAAATGGGACTGAGAAACTGCTTATCTGTGTTAGGCCACCACTAAAAGCTTTTCCTTCTTAACACACACACACACACACACACACACACACACACACACACACACACACACAGTGCTGCAAGAGTCAGATGTGCAGGTCAGAGTTCCACACACAGAACACGCCTGTCAGTTTACAGGACACACAATTGATTTGCTCTGAACTTTACACGCTGGGTGACATTAACCTACATGCAGCGCAAGAATCTATCATGACCAGTGACAGCAGCTATCAGCACAGTGTTGACTCCGCTTTCGTGGCTGCTTCCATGTTATGTGTTGTGCTAACACTGCGCTGAGTGACGCTATCTAGCAGAGAAGAGACAGACAGTACTATTGCACAATGGCAAAGGGTGCAAGTAAACAACCTTTTATTCTCACATTGATCTGAATGTACCTGTTGTCCTTGAGAGAAAAAAGCAAACTCTCTCCTGAGTCTTGTCTGAACAGAGAACGGGTTGGATAAGTAAGAATAAAAAGGGATTGCTATGCTGTAATTGTTTTTCACTTCAATGCACTATTACTGATCTACCCTTTCAAGATGCATTGTAATTAGACTAGAGCTTGTGTGTGTGTAATGTTACTTGTAGTAGTCAAATACACACTAAGAATCAGTGACGTTTAATGAAGTCTAATTAAACCTAATCCTTTGATTGGAGATCTGCGTGTATATGAAGTAACAAAGAGATTTACGTATTGGTAGAGAAGTGAACAAGAGATCCATTGTTCTTTTGACTCCTGCAGGAATTACTCTTGGGCTGCTTAAACATTCTTGAATGAACCACATTACATTGCACACACAGAGAGGTCTTTGGGGAGCTTGTCTGAGTTTGGTCCATGTTACTGCAACTCATTACTACTTTATGCACAACGCAATATTTAATCTTCGCTGGATTTCCTAAAGACCCTGGGAAAAGAGCGGATCAGCTTCGTTGCTCAAAGGTGAACTTACTGAAAGCAGCTCACGTTGTGCAAAAAATCTGCTCAGGGGAGCAGTTAATCACATTTGTTTTGCTCTTCTGTTACGTGGTAATAAATCCCATCAGAACCTGGTGCCATCAAGAGATAAAAAAAAAATGAACTAACCTTTGCACAGGGATTTCTGAAGTGGCAAATGTCTGCAGTAGTGACTTAATTTGGCTAAAATTAGTATAATTAGATAATACATAGAGTTACCTCTGACATCAGTGGTTCCATTGCTAACTCACAGACTGTAGGCCAAAAGCAATTTAGGCAATTCTGCACTTAGTCATATCTCACAAAAAGGGACATCATCCTAAAGGCTAAATTTTACCACCTGGGGTCAGAGGAAGGTGTAATTATTTTTTTCTGAGGGTCATTAGCATGGTTTTTGGATCCCCACACATTACAGTGACATTAATGATGGCTGGGAAACAGGGGAGGAGACGCACAGAGCAACAATGTCAAACAGTGACAACTCTAAATCCACTGTGCACCAATGAAGACTTTAAACAAGGCCCTTGCTTTAGAGTGAACTCTCGCTTGTACAGGTCTCAAACTTTGTCCCCCTTTCAACACTCGCTCCAGAGAGGGAACTATAGGCACATTAGACACGGCACTAAACCGACAATTCACCGCGATAAAAGGGGGCTTTGTGCTGGAGAAGTCACTTGAAAGAGAAGTGACAAGACTCCTTTTATGATTCCGCCTGGCAAGCGGCATCCTTGCGGAGCCCTGCCCTGGAAACTGCGCTTTCAGATGATAATGGTTGAGCCGAGGGGGCGACTGAATCCCAGTCCTTACAATAGGATATGGATCCGATATCACCACGTCTATTTCAATGGACGCTACACTAAGTCGCTTATTTGCGTGAAGACGGAGAGTTGCGCATGAAACTCAACCGAACTTTGTGCGTAAAGGAGGCTTAATGCAATAGCAGAGAGTTGCATGGGAAAGTAAACACGGAATACGCTTGCAGGCTAACCACACTATTAAAAGCTTGCTACTAATAGGTCCGATTAAAGAAACAATGTAGAAGAAAGCGCATTTACCATGGTAACGCTTCTTTTCATCTTTGGCCAGCGTGACGGCGATTCGTAACCCAATGCCGGAGGAGCAGCCGGTGATCAGCACAACTTTCTGCCCGCTGTTCGCCATGATTTGTCCGGGTAGGCGCTGTGTTTTTCAGCGGTCCTCTGCTCCGGATGGTCGCTGCCGAAGGAGCTACCGATCACCGGACTTTAAAGAACTAAAGCGGATCATGCAGCCACCGCAGCCATGTGAGCGTCTAATTCAGTCACATGCTCAATAAAATCAGTAACCCAAAAAGACGTGGCATAGCAAACACCCCTTGCAGACAAGATTTCAACTTGATAGGTGCCGCCTGCCCTGAAAATGAAGTTAATTCCTTTAAAATGTGTGTGGCCGTGCATGCGCGCACGTGCGTGCTGCAGAGGGGGCCGTGCTTATTTGATTTCTGAGCTGGTGACCCCCACAACAAATAACTGTTCATACAGTCTTCACATGGTGTTTAGTTCATAGGCTACCTGATGGTATTTCTGGTTCACTGCTATATAAGGCCTGCAGTTATGGCTCACGGTTTGGTTTATGATAATATATTATATGATGTATTTTATATTAGCTGAGCCTAACTTAATTTTTGTTTTTTGTTTTTTAATCTTCTTTTTTTCGATGTTTAAATAGACTAAGCGTACACTAAAGGTAAAAAAAAAAGTTTAAGAGATTAAGTTTCTGTTTAAAAAAAAGTTAGTTTACTTTCAACATGACATTTTTTACGAGCTGTTACGTTTTTGGACGTATTTTTTCGGCAAATTAAAAGAATTTCAGAACAAATTGCGTCTATTATTATCATTATTATTATTATTATTATTATTAGTAGTAGTAGTAGTAATAGTAGTGGTGGTGTGAAGCCCAGACTGTAGCAAAACCAAAATAAAGTGTTTGTTTTTCAGCTCTAGGTGATTTATTTATAATGCTAGTCATCTCAGGCACACCATAATTTTTAAAGGTAGTTTTTTTTTTTGATTTAATGCGCTGCATTGTACTGCCATCTGGTGGTGAGGAAATGTGCAGCACTCCAGCTTAGATGAATGCATAATGCCTCAGTCCATAAATATGCTAATTAAATCACTGTAATCCAAATATAAACTGATTCTAAGAATGTAAGAATAAGGGTCTGAGTTTGGTTATCAGCTTTGCTTTTCAGCGATGCAATAAGAAGGGTCTGTTTGGAGATAAGTAGACTCTGTTCTTGATAGATGTTGTAAAGTCAAAGTGCCTCTGATAAGATCTAAAAACACACTTGCATCTTTTTCTCTGATGAAAGGTGATAGCACAAGAGTCAAAGTCCGCAGTCTGAACCTCTTGCTAAATGTGATGCAACCACAAGCAGTTGTAAACAGTGTGTGGTAGACAACTAAATGTAGGTGTTTTGTTTTTTTTATTAGTGTTATTCAGGCTACTCTGTTGTAAACAGTCAGTGATCTGTCTCTTTTAATGCACTTGAAATGTTTTTGTGTCTATTGGTGAAATGATTTGCCAAAATTTACCAGAAGAAAACTTTAAACATACTGCTCTCTCCCTCAGTTATGAATGTTTTCTGCAATTGCTTTGCTACATTCATAACGTTTTAAAATAGGCTGTTCAACATTAATGCACTCATTAAATAATGGCTTGATAATTAGCACATTTGTTTCCATTTATAAGCCCTCAACTGGGATCTACTGTTTTCAGCTGCTTTTTTTTGTCTAAGGACGGAATTAATGGGGATTAGACAATACTCTGGTAATATATTCTATCATAATTAGTCAATCCATATAATAATTAATCTAATAATTGGCTTCAAAGTAACTCAGCACAGAAGTTTTGGTGTATTTTCTCTTGATTTTTTCTCCTCAGCTCATAAAACCTGATTGTATATTCCACTGATGCCACTAAAACTTACATCATCAACGTTTCTGCCTTTTTCAACATATTGCAAGCACGCAGTGACAAATATGCTTCTTCCTGTTTCAATTCTCGTCCTTGGTTAACCTCTTTAACCCCATTCCCATTTTACCATGATGTGTGAGTGATTGTGATTTCAGCTCAGTAAGGACAAGACAAGAGAAAGGGTGAAAAGGAGAGGACACCCAGTCACACGCAGACCAGCAGAGGGAACAGTGGGACTGAGCAGAGACGGTTTCTTGAGTTTTCTGGCTTTTTTGTCTCCTCTACGGATAAACTGAGGTTACAGGCCTCAATCAATAAGGCAGCTATTCACTTCCTTTATAGTTTTGAAAGGAGAGATGTATTTTAACAAAGAGTGGAGTCCTGGACTGATCCAACAAGAGACTAGCTGGCTGATCGTGTAAAGACAGCTTTAGCTTTACTGTGAAGGATCAGTCTCAAACATGTGATGTATATTAAACTGAACATTTTATCATAAGGATACTTATAGACTTCTGACAGTCACTGCTTGGAATAAAATGTCTATTGTGCTGACAAAAGACAGCAGACTGCAGCTCACACAGAGTTCAGGCCCAATTTCCTCTTTCTGTCTCACAAAGCTGATGTCTGCTTATTTAAAACATCCCTGAGCTATGACCCACTTCTCTCACTGGAAAGCAGAAGTTTACAATGAGATAATGAAAATGTAATTTGCATTGTCAGATAAAGCAGCTTTAAATCTGAGCTGACAGTGTGCAAAACAACACTCGCTGTAAAGAGATTTTTGTTTATATATTTATATTTGGCCTCATCTCAGTTTTGAGGCACTTGGCACATAATCTAAGAGTAACATGCAATTGTGGGAGTTTAAAGCAGAATAGATCTCTGATATCATAAGAAGCCAAAAATAGTCAAAAGTGAAAGAAAGCTCTTTTTTTGCCTGTAGGTGGTGGAGAGAGACTGAAAACTGATAATAAACCTTTGACTCAAACCGGCCCATCAACACTGACCTAACAGTTTCAAAGAAATCAGCTCTAATTTTACTTGTTTGACCTTAATTGTTTATTACCACACAATGGAAGAAAGTGAACTGTCAGTCCTAAAAGTCAAAATTTAAACCTACAATTGGCTGTAAAGTGAGAAGTCAAGAGTAAGGAGTCCATGTTGCACAGCTGTTTGCTTTATTTGCACTAATCCAATCAAAGCCCAACAGGAAAGCTTTTGGTTCCCCACATGGCCAGTCCACAGGCAGATATGGTCCTAAAAGGGCCGAAGTAAGCTGGCGGAGTAAGTCAGGGCTGTTCCATGCTTTCTCCTGTGCCTCTGGAGAAAGTGGACAGGTGTGAATGAAGCTGAGGAGGGGCGCAGGACAGCCAGGGATGTCTACCCTTCAAGTTATGGCTGTGAAATTTCAGAAGACTAAGGAGAGAGGAAAGAGACAAAGAGGAGGAGATGATACAAGCCCGTACACGTTTTGTCATGCCATGTGCTTTCTCTGCATTTAAATGTCTTGTTGTAAACCCTCCTCTCTTCTTCACCTCAGACTTTCCCCTACAAACAATCTACTCCACCTTTGAACTGACAGTATTTAACTCTCCTTGTACCAATCAGATTTTCAACATCCTTTGTCAAAACGTTCACGTTTATTTTTCCCTATGACACATCTAAGCATACTCCAGCTGTGCCCTGCACCCAAATTATCTGTAACATCTTTATTGAAGTCCAAGTGACAACCCAATCCCCTCTAAACCCACATAGCTTAATAGTCAATATCCTGTAAGGCTAATTTATGGATACATGAGCAGAGTCTAGGGACTTTTCACTGCTTTTCCAACTGACTTTATAAAGCCGATGTCTGTTCTTACTCATTTTAGACAGATGGAATCCGTACAAATAATTTCTACAAATATTCATCATCATTAAGAGCATCACATGGTTTATCCCATGTTTTGGCCCTCCTGTTGTTTCATGCCAGCATTGGACAAAAGACAATCTCTGGCCTGGCTGATGCTACTGGAAAAATCGGAGACTCTGGTTGTGTGAAAGAGCCTAGAGGACTGGAATGTTTGCCACAGGTCAGGAGTGGCGCTTTCTACTCTTTTGTGTGCAGTCTGCAGAGGAGGTGTGGAATGCAAACTTCATGAGAATAAAAGGGACGAGGGGAAAGAGTAGCTGGGGGTCGGTGGGTGGGAGGGAGACTTAAAAACAGAGAAAGAATGGGTGCAAAGACTCAAAAAGGATTGAGCTGGGAAAGTGTTTTAGGGGCTCCGAGGCAGACAGAATACTGTTAATTGAGAGAAAGAGTTGCCACACCAGAAGAGGACAGTTGAAAGTGTCGCTGCAGCTGCAGACCGCACAATGAACTCTCCACAGAGAGTGCTTTGAGAAAAATGACACACTGAAGATCTTGGCATTTCTGAGCGCCAGTAAACGACATTCTTAGAAACATTCATCACTGATTACTGCTCATCATTGTCATTCTTGCTTCTTGCTGGCTAAACAGTGAAATTTAGATTGAACTTAAAAAGGTTCATAGTAAAATTAGATCTGAAAGTGAGTATTTTTGAGGCACAAAGTTATTCAAAGGTTGTCTGAGCAGTGAAAACAGAACGTGAAGAGACGGTGCCGGTTACATCGGATCAGAGTACACAGATGGATTCTCACTGGGGATGTCCACATTGCAACTGTGGCACCATAGTTGCAAAACTCCTCTGACCAAATCATTTGCTGTTTCTTAAAGTTCTCATCTATGTGCTGTAGAGTATACATTGATGTTGTAAATTAGATGCATTTGATCTCAGTGAATAAATAAACTACTAAGAAAACTTGTGTCATGGGGACCTAGAACTGAAATTTGAATGTGTTCTTGATAAAGAAATGCTGGTATGAATCACATTTGGCATCAGTCTTTGATTTACGTTACGTGTCCTTGCAAATGCCAGTTTTCTACTTACCAGTCATCAATCACAGTGTTTTGTGCTGTAAACTAACAGTAAAGGGGAGGATGCACAGCAGGGTAAGCTTTAGTGTGGTTGCCGGTTGAGTTTATTTAGTCTATTTGTTTGAGCAGTTCATTTAACAGACATGGTCCTTAGATGTTAATTAGCTCAGTCTCCCGTCATCTCTAAATATTATAATTATCACCAGACTGGCAGTTCCCCTTACTTTCTCGGGGGCACAAGGGAAAATTTCCACACACTTTCTTGTGGTCAAATCATCGGTTTGGCAACTTAAATTACAGCAGGGTTGAGCAACTGACTGTGTGGAGTAATATGTCTGATTACACAGGTCTGCATCCACTCCCTGCGCAGCTTTGCTCCTGATGGTGATCTCGCTCCTCTCTGCAAAACTCAAATGTACAGCTCTTTTTCAAATTCTAAATGCCACAATTAGTCAAGGCAAGTGCAGTGATGATGAAACACCAAGCAGTCGATCTTATCCTGCCAGATGCGCTCACTCTGCCCCTTTTTGTACCACAGGCAAGTAACCTCAGAATACCTGTTGCAGATGGATTTGTATTGCAGGATGTGGTTTGGGGAAAGCTCTTATTTAAGAACGCATGCCTGACATGGGGAGATACTATCATCTGCAGTGAGTGGGTGGCTCAATCATGTTTCTCGTGAGGGGCTTTCATAGATCAGGTTTCATATCAGGCTCTGACAGACTAACGCACATTTCCCCCACAAGCGAAATGTGCATTTGTTCAGTGCCTGTGTTTTCTTGCCTTTACACTTGTACTTGATAAGTTAAGGATGTCAGTTTTTTTTTCTTGTTTTAAAGTCACTGACAAAACCCACACTTAACAATAAAGATATGTTACCATCAGCCCTGAAGCCATGTAGCTTTTCTTCTAGGTGACATGTACTGCAGACAGGTGTTTACTGTTTCTTTGAGTCTCTATGTGCAGAAAGAACAGTTGATCTTATTAGGCTGATTCATAATTCTGCTATAAATGTTGAAATGAAGCTATCAGGCTCCATCACATACACAAAGTGCACATTAAGATGCAAAATCATCATTCCTGATTGTCACAATGACAGAAAGTAATAACGAGCTGTTAGGAAGCAGTTCGTGTGTGATCAGAAATTTGATTGGTGTTTGTTTTTTGCTTTTTTCATAATGACTGCAAAAAAGTATTTCTCCCTTTGAACATAAATTAATTTTTGGCAAGCTGAAAGAGTCAGTTCCTTTTTCTTCAGAAACATCACATGCATATTTTTCCTGACAGTTGGCCTGTTGTCCTGTTCTGGCATGTTGTTCCACACAGGGAGCAGACCGCAGGGAGACTCAGCTGAAAGCCCATTTTTGGGTTTCTAATCCTAAATGCTCATCAATTCCTCCTGAGGACGAATAGAGTTTCACAATGTCTCACAGGCCTTAAAATATACCACTGACAATTTTTTTCCCCTTCACTTCACCTTCTACCCACTCAGTGATTAAGTGATTGGGAAAGCCCACTAAGATTTATCAGCACAGAGTGACCTGCAGAGGGTGAGAGAGAGATGCTTCCAGTCACACCATATCACATGTCAGGGAAGGCTCAACTTCAAACTCCACCACTGTGAGCAAAACTTATGTCATTCTGAGGGATTTTGGAACAAATAAACAAAAACAACAAGAAGTTGAAAGTAAAACTGTGTGAAGTGGCCTTCAGGAAGAGACAGAAACACATCTTTAATTTTTTTTTTACTTTTACAAACTCTGAGGTCGATTAATCTTCTGCCAAACTTTATCTTTGATTTTCTTAAACCTTGTGTCTATAAATACACACCGAAACACACGGAGAATAATTTCGTGTCTTGGTGTATCCACATGATTTGTAAGCGTTAGCAGTGAGTACTGAACAAAGTGACTTTGGGTTTTTTTTTTTTCAGATTTGTTGTCAGGATTAAGCGAACACCAGCTTGAACTGATTATATTCTCCTTGTTAAGCTTTTTTTTTTCTTTTCGCAACATAATGTATTGAAATCAATTTGGAAAAAAAAAATAGTCTATGTACTTTACATTACTCATTATCGGCTTGATTTATGAAACCCTCTGCCAGTGAGAAAAATGGATCAACTTTGACTTAGATTGGATTTTTTTTCTGCATTACAATTAGGTCATGTATTAATTTAACTGTATGTGTTTAGTCCCATCAACCACTACATTTGGTGAGAGTCACTGGTAAAACCAAAGTGTGTGGTTGATGTCAGGTTGATAAAGAACTACTGTGCATTACAAACCTGAGTTTTTCTTCATTTTCACTGTTTGTTGTGTGTACTACCTGTAAGTTGTACAGACCCAGCAGATGGACAAAGGTACATAGCACATGCTGTGGAAATATTTCTCACTCTGAGCTCAGACTACCCGATGGACTCTTAGTAACTATCTGCTAAAAGCTGCTAAGAATGTGGCCCTGACTCAGGCTGGCTTAGCTGGAACTGAGGAAGAAGACAGCGGGAGGTTAGATAGTTCCCTGTTTACTCACAAGATCAACCTTAATCTGTCCAGTTATCTTATTGTTTTATGTTTCACTCACATGACTTTCTATTTTATGAGTGTGCTACCATTCAATTCCTAAAAGCTTCTTTATTTGAAGAGTTTGAAGACAGATTTTTTTCATGCTGTGAAACCTCAATTTTTGCATTAGTTATTTTATCATAAAGACCCATTAGCAGATCATGGATTCACATCGTAAATGTCTGTGGTTAATTGATGTGTAATGTCCAAAAATGTGTGACTCAGCTTCCTACAAACAGTGTGGAAAAGTATCTTTGTATAAAAATGAGAAAAGTATGACTTTAAAATAGGTGTGTTTCTTGGTCTATTTGTGGTGTGAGAATCATCTCTATTTAGAACTTGAGAACTGCATGTTCTCACGGATTTCACATCGCTGTTACTTCACAAAGGCCTCTTGCCGCTTGGACTCCAGGAACATTATCATTGTTAATTTTCCAATTAAACATGATCTTTGCAAGTCTTATCTTAAAGCACGTCTTGACTGAATACCACGGGCTTCCTAAAATTAATTAGGTCTCTGTCAGGACTATATTCAGCCTCAACAGGTAATTGAAACTGCACAGGCTAACGTTTTGGCAGATGACTGGGGCTGATGCCCTTGGTGACTTGTCACAAGCAATTATTCCTAATTCTTATCTGCAGTATCCCTATTAAAGATCAATCAGTTTTTTGTTGTTCTATGCAAATTCAGTTTATGTTATGTTTTACTTATAAAACATTTTCAATACAAACTGTGGAAATACTCATACATCTTTAGAGAATTTTGATAGAACAACAACAACATAGAAATTTTGTGGAAACAGAAAATTTCTATTGCCAAGTGTTTTGTTTTGGTTTTTTTGTCTGTATTAATGAGAAAAAGTAGATGGGTTGGTCAATCAACTCAAAGTCAGGAAATGTGCAATAATAGTCTTTATCTTATTGTTTTAAATAATGGTTTTCATTCAGGTGTGCCTGCCCCTAAACTAACCGTCCATGACCTTTAACCTGAGGAAATTCAGCCTCCAGCATGGTCAAGCTCCGGCCTGAAGAAGCATTACAGAACCGCTGCAGCAATGCAAGGCTGAGACTGACTGATTGTGGAGATGACCTGTAGTCTTGAGCTGTCCATTGGTTTTGTAACCTCATGTTGAGATATATTTAACTGCAAGTTCAAAGCTTGGATGCACCCTCCAGCTTCAGATGATTTACTCAAACCTCTGGTTGTCTCTGTCAGGTGAAAGTTGGGAATCTGTGCAGACTAAATACAAGTATTAAACAGACCTACATCTGAAATGTTTGTATCACCATCATTGGTCACTGCATTCACATATTGAGACGTCTGGTTCACAGTCAGTTTAATCCATGCGTGCTCTCAGGTGCTTTTTTGTCTGTGGGCATACAGTAGCCTACACTTGTGCAGAAATCTGGAAATTGACAGGTTACCAGGTAAGAACGTTGCGCACTACATCATTTTGTAGGTAATGACCACCTTTAAGAAATGAGACCTAACAAATTATCGCCAGTGATAAACGTGATTTATGATGGAGTCGTCGGCAGGCGCAGCGCTCAAACACGCGTCCCGGGACAGTCCTGTGGGAGGGAAGGGGCGGAGGAGGTGGAGAGCAGAGGGAGGGAGTGAGGGTGCGAGGGAGAAATTGAATGAGAGGGACAGAGCAAATCCGAGAGGAGTCACCACAACAGAACTTCTCCAACAATCAAGCGAGTGGAACTACAGACCGGCTTTTCTGTTTTTTCTCCCCCGCATGGCTGCTGAGTTCCTGCAAGTAACTTCTGCAGAGTAAAGTTCTGGTGGCGGAGGCAGAGGGGGGGTCTCCGCTTGGAAAGATGGACCATTTAATTAGGACCAGGTCACACAGGAGAATACCGCTGCTTCTTTTTATCCTCCTTCATGTGACGACGGCACAAACTGGTAAAGTATAGTTGAACCCCTGCAGTTTAAAAATAAAGATTCGACGTGCTATAGATTCTAAAAGAAATAATAATAAAAAAAAGTCCCGACATCGCATAATGAAAATTATGCCCACAAATTTTCGAGACTTTTTTTCAGGCATTTTCATTCATTCATTGCTCATCCCCTGCAGCCAACACAAAGTTATCTTTCAAGTTTGCTTTCAGGTTTCCACTTTGGATCCTGTTACTGATGTCTGTGCCTTGCATGTTTTGGTGATGCTGCCTCTTGCCCGGCAGAGTCGCTCCAGGCTGGGATTATAACTGTGAGCTGGCTCAAATGACTTTCAGAAGTTGTCGGAAGGTTTCAAAACTGTGCAGAGGATTTTGCAATCATGTCAGTAGGCTGTAAGCCATTTTTGAGTATGCACAGGAAATTGTTCTCGCCACTGACCAAGCAGCACGTTTTAACTGATTCCGCGCCTCCTGCTGTAGCTCGCATTTTAATTGATCATATTTCCAAATTTTGATTTTAAATGGCTTCCCTGCGTCAGGTGCGCCGGCAGACCTGCGGTGGCCTGAGGAGACGCATGATGTCATGTTTGAGTTTGCTTGTGACCAGCGGCGGTTTGCTGTGAAAAGGTTTAACGTTGGCTTGAGAAAGAGGTGAATGGCTGAACACTGGCTGAACCGAGTAGATTAAAATTCCTGTCATGGATCTGTTTAATGTGCCCCTGCTCACATTGGCCTTAAGTGAAGGCGCTTAGCACTAACACTCTTAAAGCCTTAGTTATGATTTTGCTGACATACATCAATATTTCACATGCTTTATTACTAGCGCAGACCAAAATTAACACAGTTATAACCTAAATGAAAAAAAAAACCCAACATACTCTTGCAGGACCAGTCACTTTTTAAATATGCACCTGGAAGAAGAGGGCTTGGTCTCTGCCAAACAGCTGTCACAGTGTGCCTGTGTCCATACTGTCTGCACTTTCCTTCTGCCATTTTAAGACCTTCCTCGTTCCCAAGCAAGCCTGTAACAACCAGCTTGTGCATACATACTTTATGTCATTTGGCCCACCGCTATCTGTCACCCACACACGCCTCCGTGCCCTGTAGCCGTGTCTTGAGTATCTTCAGCTGGCAGTGGACCATTTCCTTGCAGGTGCTGCAGTTCAGAGACACCCTGATGGAGCGACATGCCTCAACAGTCGTAGTTAACCTTGTGGTCACCAGAAGTGCTTCAGTATATTTATTATGACTCGTGACTTTCCATATGCACCCACTTAACAACTGGCAAGATTTGTTGGAATTCCGTAGATAAATTAAGCAATGACAGGAGGGAGTTAGCCAGCTAACACACGCACACTCAAGTGAGACAGCGACTGTGGTGTCCACTGTTCTTTAATAAGGGGGGAGAGGCTGAGATTTAAAAGTGCATGGGACATATGGTGCTGCTGATATGACAGCTGTATGTGTTTGTGTGTGTGTGTAATACAGTGCAAGAATGTTTTCCCATGTGCTTTAGGAGAAAGTACTTTGTAGTCTTGTTTGCTGACAGAACGTGAGACATTTCTGCACAGGTCCGCAGTTAGCTTCAGTTGGAGTCCTCTGTTCTTTTGCCTCAACACATTTTTGTTCTGTTTTCTTTTCCCTCTTCTCTTTTTTTCTGTTATTTTCAAAGTCTGGGGAAAAGAGGTGTTTGTTTTCAGTATACGCCTTATCTTTTCATTTACATCATCTTTCTCCTCTTGCTTATGCCCTGTCTCATCCTTGACTGGTTCTTTGACAGAGGGAAATTGCGTGTACAGCCCCCTCACTGCGTCCTGTTTGATCCAGCCTTCTTGCCAATCCTGCACCAGACTCCCAGAGGAGGACGGCGGGCCTTGTTTGCCTTTGATCTAGCAACAAATTAGTGGCAAATGAAAAACAAATGAAAAGGCAGCTGAATTTAGCAGGATAGAGACAAGGAAAAGAGGAATTTTATGCCTGTTACAGCTCTAGCGTTTTCCTCAGTTATGTCAGTTTGTGTGTCTCTAATGATACACTGAACATCACAAGTGTCAGAGTAATGTGTTCTATCAAACTATTTCTTAAACTGTTTGATAAGGCAAAATGCTTGGAATTCCCCCACGTCTTTTACACGTAGAAATGATGCTTAAACGCTTCATGGTGTCAGATTGCAATCTATAGTATTAGAAACACATCTGGCTTCCAGAAACTCGGTAACTCCCTTCCCCTCGGGCTTCTATGACTCTTTTCTTCTGATAGCTGGATGCAAGAAGCTCTCTGTGGGACTAGTTGGAGATGCTTCCTGTGGAATTGAAATGAGCAGACATCAGAGGGGCTGACTTCTTTGCAATGTCCCCTTACATCTTTATCCCAGTTTATGTGTCTCAGAAAAGTTTTATCACCGTCATTCGTTCCATGCTAATGCACATTAGAGGCCACAGTGGCAAGCTTTCCCACCAAAGCCATCCATAGAGTCTTGAAAACAGCTATGCTACTTTTAGTGACGTGATCTGCTTCATATTTCAACCAACTCGTTCTTCTCATAGGTTGTTAAATGTCAACGTTTTGTCCCTCCCCCTTGTCATCTCATGCAAATGTACAAGATACCCTTAGCCTTTCTAAACACTTGGTCAATTTTGTGCAGCAGTCACAGTTTGGTTAGGTCAAGGAACTGAAACTACTTGAGTAGGTTTAGGAAAAGACAATTGGCTTTGCACTTCAGGTTTACTTTTTGTCCTGTATGTGACCGACCAATCTCCCTATAACTTTGGGACTCTGTTGCTCTCTCTACTACGTGTTGTGGAGCAGTTGCTGCAGTTGGACTCTTTGATTTGTATGTGACGCAAAGTGGTGTAACAAATTCTGTATTCAGTATCTGCATCTGACAAGCTGGGAAAGTTTTTTCAACTTATCTGAACCCACCAAGTGTGATTTAGCATAGAAACTAAGCTGCTAACAAGGATGGGAATGATCATGATCGCAAAGTTTTACAGAGACCCACGACTTGTGTAGAATTTCTGTCCCTCAGAAGTACAAAGAGACATAGCTTCTAAAGGAGTGTGTGTACATATTTGCATTACACATGGTGTGTGTATGTGTGTGGAGCATACAGTGTTATTCTTTGATTTTCCGTGCTCTGGTTTTACGCTCCATAATAGCTGCCTCAAGGTTATGATGTCTGAAACACTAAATGACAGCTTGGGGTTGAAACTTAAATGGGCTTGGTCAGGTGTATGCTTGCATGTTTGTATCTCGATAATCCTCTGTAATTGTGTGTGTGCGCTTGTGTTTGTATTTGTTGTGGTTGTGTGTTATGTTACATATAAATGAGAACCAGATATCTCCTGAGAAGTGGTTGCGCACCTCCAAAGGTTTTTGAGACAGGTGGTGGACCAAATTACAACAGCAAGAAAGAAAGACGGAAAGAATAAACATCTGCACACTCTAGCTCCCTAAATTATGTTTAAGTATACGACCCACATATTTTTTCTTTGCGAAAATGATATCGTCAAAAGGATAAAGAGACGAGAAAGATCTTCCAATATCAGCATATTTGGAAATACTTGCCCCACCTCATAAAGGAAGTTTAGTGATCAGAAATTGGGTCAGGCTATGTTCAGCGCCAATATTAGGCATGCAATGGAGATTATAGTCATTACCGTCAGTAGTTAGAGAACGTCCGCACAAGTATAGAAGTACAAATGTGTGTTTTCACATGTGTTTGTGTAGAGTGTCTGCCCAGTTAGAGGCCTTGAGGGGCAGGTGTTTTCTCTATGGGCCAAGCAGCTTTTTGGCCTGCCGACCCATCATGCTGTGACTAAACATGAGCAGAACAAACTGTGGAGATTGAAGAATGTGAAGTCGATGTGAATTGGAAGGAAATGTGTAACCAGATTCCACTAGAATTTGGCAACTTCAGCACCAAAAATACAACTCACAGTGAGCACCACTACTGTAAACAACAGGACACAGCCGCTGACCCATATTCAGCAGAAGACCCTGAGCAAGCAAAATTGGTTTAGAGTTGTTTTCATATATAAGTCTTTCAATCGTCCACCTGTTTTTTAAAGTTCCCCTCCAGATATTTTATAAAAGTGCATACAAAGTCTAACATAATCTTTAATCCGTATTATAATCATGATAATTTGACACGGTTTTTCCAAAACTGGGCTGTAAGCACATCTGCTTTTTCACCCTCATTGAGAAATTCTGGATCAATGACTCACTAGCCTTGCGCTCTGCCCACCACTGCTGCTCGTGCGAGGATGACTCCTGAGAGAGCAGTGCACATCAAAATGGCTAGCAGTAGAGGAACGAGCAGAGACATTAAGCACCGTTCATCACATGTTTGAGTTTCATTTAAACCCACACTCACATGAGGAGTCTGTTGTCCACCAAAGTGTGTGACTAACAGACATGTCTGACTAGGATGTATTTTTAGCATCTTTAATTTTTTCAGGATGTTTGTTAGCTTGTTAGCCTGTAACTGGCAGTGGTTGACACAGCATTTGTGGTTGTGACACTCACAATAATCATAGTCATAGATTTCCCATAGTGTTTATATTCAGAGGTGGCGAAAGTACACATATTCTTTACTGAAGTAAAAGTACAGATACTTAAAATGACTGGTAAAAGTAGAAGCACTGACTCAGCTTTTTTACTTGAGTAAATGTAGTAAAGTACAGGATCTGAAATATACTCTAAGTATAAAAATAAGAAGTGACCCTCTGAAGGACATTTCTGTGCAAAGCTAACTGGACCTCGCGCTATATTAATATAATAGAAAGACTGTTCAACTTAAGATAAAATTAACAGGAATTGATTGAGTCGTTCCAAAATTGTTGAATCTCATTCTTAGAATGTCAAATGATGACATTTTTTGAGTTGGTAAAGCATCCTGAGCACAGCCAAAAAGGCAAAAACATTTAAACTAAAATAATGAGCCTGTTTGGAAAATGTAGGGGAGTAGAAAGTACAGATATTTGTGTTAAAAGGTAGAAGGAAAGGTAAAAAGTTGTCAGAAAAATTAATGTTTAAGTAAAGTACAGATACCTGAAAAATATACTTAAGAGCAGTAACAAAGTATTTGTACTTTGTTACTTCCCACCTCTGTGTGTATTACATATAGTACAAGAGTGCACAAGCACAAGATATTGTTGCAATGATTGTTGATATAACGGATGAAACTTTGAAACATAAAAAAAGTAATTATGACACACAATATTGTTATCCTATGTTTTATAACTCAATTTTGACCATGTTTTACTTAATGCTGCAGGCTGTATAAAAAATAAAGGAAGTAGAGGCCTAATAAACAGTTTTTATGAGATGGTCTCCATGGTGTCATTTGAATGTAGATCCGGAACGTTTTCCCATTGCCAGTACACCGAGTCCAGGCTTCCGTCCACTTGAGCAAAAAACAAACAAACAAAAAAAAAAACAACGCTACATCCACATATAGTTTCACATCAATCACTGTGTTTGCAGATGTCTTTGGTCCTCATGCCTACACAGACTGGAGAGCATGATCTTATTAATATAATGGTGTGGCAAATAATTTGGTACTACAGGGAACACATGCTTAAAATGGATCAAAGACTTAAAGTGAGGCACTTTGGTCACTTTCATCATCACTTTCATTGTCTCTTAATAATATTTTTTATTGCCTTTAACCCCCTCAGAATTTGTGGAGATGGGTTCCCAGCAGTTGTCTATGCAACTGCTGACTTGACTCACCCCTTAACTCTCACAATCAAAAAGTCCAGTTAGAGTGATAAACATCTCTTCCTCTCAGTTTGCATACTTCCAGCCAACAAATGCCTCTCCCTCCTGTTTGAATACATCGATAATTTAAACACATTCTCTTCTGTTTACAAGTAAAAGAGCAAAGGGCTTAATAGATACAGTAAAAAAAATGGCTCAGAGAAATTTTCACAAGGGGAGAGGTCCAAAGTGCATTTTTTCCTTCTGTGGGCGTTATAATTGAGCTACATTTAAACAATCTGTGCAAGTTGTTTGATCACCCAGTATGACTGTGTGCCATCTGTGTCAATATGAATTGCCTGATCGTGTGTGTACATTTTCATCTGTTCAGAGTGTGTATTAGCTCCCATGACCTCATAGTGCTCTTGTTCACAAACAGCAGTGACCCAGACAAAGGTCTCACCCACAGCTAATTAAATTAAAGCTATTCTGTATGGAGCCGAAGAAAAACTGTCTGGATTTATTCAGCCACTTCTAGTAGACCTGTCACTCACTTGATATAGGCCTATATGTTTTACAGCTTGTCACAGTTGAAATATTTTCTGAAGAAATGCTCTCTCAACAGTTTAAAGAGGGGAATTTTAGTGCACAGAATTAAAAAGAAAAAGAAAAGGTCCATTTTAAGTACGAGATACTTGTTCAGCAGAGAATCATGTATTGTCATCTGATTTGTTATAAGATATATGCACATCTCCAAACAACAATTCAAAGATCATATGTTAGTACTTTTCCTCCACGCATCTCAGGGTGTTGTCCAAGATACTATGGGAAATACTCAATGCCAGATTCAGTTTGGCTTTATTTCTTGTAAAAATTCCCCCGTTCCCAGGCGCAATAGCTTTTGACAGTGGAGAACTGTGCGTGTGTGTGTGAGGGGTATTTTCAGGCTGATCTGGGAGTGTAGGTGGTGTGAGTCATAAAGAATGTCTTCTGAGACATTTGCTTTGGAAACACAGAGAACGCATTATATCCATCATGTTTGACTGAAGGTTGCATTGACCGAAGGCATGGAGAGACTGTGTCAAGTGTCACACAGCCAGAAAAGATACACAGATGGAGAATGTTTGGTGGAGAGAGGAAAGAGCATGATCTGTGATGCAGACTGCTTAGCTCTTTCCTGTCAGGAAACCCTGTTGCTTGGGTAGACATGATTGTCTAAAGAAGAACAAGAACAAGAAAATTATGGTGAGAGAAATGTCTTTAATGGAAAACCTGTAGGGGTGTAATGGTACATCCCTTGTATTGATGCATTGATCCTGTGATAAAACTTCAACAGCAAGTCGTCCTTCTGGTGTGACTTGTATCGATCTAAAATGATTTTTAAAAGCATAAACTGATTGTATTGATACTAAGAATCTGTGCCATGTTGTTATTATGTGGATGTATTTTTCACACTTATAGTGGTGAATAGTTGTAAATGTTTCTCCAGTTCATTCTCTGACGTTCTGGACACGCAAACTTTCACTTCAGATAATGGCGGATCATGGCAGAGAAGCACCTGGAGAACGGGGAACAAGAGATTTTCAGTCCACGTTTGTGGTCCTCACAGATTTAATCGAAGCCTTGCGCTGTATGTTTGTGCAGTTCAGTGCAGTGGTGTGGTGCAGGGTATACGCAGGTATACAAAGTACACCCACTTATTTTTCGGTCTGCATTGAGTATACCCACTTCTAAGCCCCCCCCCCCCATCCTGTCTGTTGCAAATCAGCTGCTCCTATAGATTGTTTACAAAAGAATCTACAGGCCCATGGACTACTTGCAAGGTTGTATTTTTTATTTGTGGATGGAATAAGCAATAGTTTACTCAAAAAGGCCTAATTATGAAGTTGTCTCAGCCTGTCAAGTAGGCCGACAACTGTCCCATTTTTGGATGAACTAAATATGTAAGAGTAGTCTTACATGCCACTTTTTCTAACACGTCCATCACTGTTTAAAAAGGGCGCTTATCCTTTGCTGGAATGGCCGCTTTAAAACAATCAGCAGCATAAATTAAGAGTATACCCACTTCTCCAGGCATCACTACACCACTGGTACAGTGTATCATGCTTTTCCAGTGTTTTCCCTCCTCTACCACTCATAGAAAAAGGCCTTTTCCCCTCTGTATTTTGCATACCGCCAACGATGTATCGTAATACGCATAGTATTACGTTAAAATGTATCATTGCACCACTAAAAACCTATATGGTTTTGGTGCTTTATTGTAGGTGCACAGAAATTACATGCTGTACGGTGTGTGTTAGCTCCTACCATTTTTCAGAAATTGCTAGATGTTTGTGAAATTGAAAGACGCTCCAGTGGCTTCCCATGTACTCTGACCTTTCAGTGTGATTGAAAACTCTTTCAGTCGACAGTCCGTGGGGACTCTATGATGCTCTTTGAAACATTTTTGAGTCGTGTCTTCTAGTGGTTGGGGACAGCATGTTGCATGGGCAGCAAGTTCTGTCTAAAGTGGTAGGTTCTTGAAAAGGGCAATTTTTATGCTCATCTGCCCTTAGCAATGTTCTCTAAAAGTAACATAATTTGACAGGTGAGATAAAGACAGAGCTACCACAAAGCCTAAGGAGATGCAAGTGAAGGCTGCTCAGATGCTGCAGGATAAGTGAAGAGGCTGTAGGAATTGGCACAACTTAAGGTGATATAAATGGATTCAATGTAAGGTATAGATACATTCTATTACTGATCGCTGTAAAGATTCAAATTCCTTTTGCTTGCCCGGGGTTTTCCTCTTAGAATTAAAGTGGGGAACAAAGAGAATCTTTACAGAGATTCTTTACAGACTTACACAACATTTGTGTTTCATGTGGGTCATTCTTGCTTTCAACTAGCTTTTGGTGCTGTTGCTGTGTGATCAGGATTGCATCCTCTTAACCCCACATGGGTTTTTCCCACATCCTATGAATCAGCTTGCCTAACATAGCCCTCAACAGTTTATTGTGCACACTTGGATGTGATATGCTTGTGAGTGCCAGCAAATTTCATGCAGTTTCTTTTTTTGAGGAATTTCTCTTGCTTGTCACAGGTTTCTGCCTTTGGCATTGTTTCACAGTGTCAGAGGTCAGCAGGCTCCTGTCAACCGTTGCTCAAACACGTTAAGAACTAGGCAGCGCCTATTTTTAAAATGCCGTGGTAGAGTCAGAAATTAACTTTGTGAGGTTCATGTGGTTCATTGAGTGCATTGATATATCATCTTTGGATTGCCTGAAAGAAAGCACTTCTCTTAAAAAGTTAATTTTGTTAGTTTGTTTTGAGGACATTTTGTCAGGTGCTATTCCTGAGGGGCCTACAAAAACCAGAGAATCCCATATAATTGGATCCATGTTGCTTCAATTTAGGACATAACTCAGACTGTTCCAAACAGCACTGCCTTATGACCTGTCTTCCTCCCTGTACATCAGTATGTATGAGAAAGAACAAGACTGAGAGACAGTGTGCGTCGCATTCTGACCTTTGACTAATACATAAACTTTCAACTTTGCTATCCCAGAGGAAATTGATTTGCAAGAATTTAACTGCAGCAGAGCTACAAAGACCTCAGTTGGGATCAGACAAGGACACAGACTCTCAAACTGATTCAATGAAATACAAACACTAAGAATGAAGGCCCAGACATGATATAAACTGCAAAGCTGTCAAGAATTAAGTGTTTTTACAGAATGCAGACGCTTGCTTATTTAATAAAGATTAAGCTTTAAGCTACATGATTAAGAGAGACTCTGCTGTGCCATTTTTATTTTGCTTCAGCAGTACCAAAGAAGGCAATCAAGGACATTACAATAGTTTCAGTGAGGTATTAAAGGACGTTATAATAGTTTGGTAATTTTCATTAGTTTTTATTTTTATTTTGTTTCATTAGTTTTTACTTATATTTTTCAATTTCATTTTAGTTTTAGTTATTTTTAAAGCAAGTTTTGTAGTTTAATTTAGATTTTATTTTTTGATAATGCTTAGTTTTAGTTTAGTTTTTATTTGTTTTGGTGTTAGTTTTAGTCTTTGCAGCTTTCCCCCCGACTTTAGCTCTCGCCGCCATGATGCCGGCCAGGTCGATTTACATTACCAGGACGGGGGGGTGGACCAGCTGGCAATCTGGCACTATTCTAGTTTTCATACTTCATTAGTTTTTGTTAATGATAATAACCTTGTTCAAGAATGCAGCAAGCTTTATGATACTTTTTTAAAATGGAAAATGTCATGAATGGGAGTTTGTTGCAACCCACTCATTTTATGAGATGACTTGATTCGATAAAACATAGCACACAGAAAATGAATCATTCTTGGCAACAAACTAGTATTACCATGCGTGGATTTGACAGGATAATCTACTATTTGACTAGTTGACTACCAGAACCACTAGTCCACACTGTGCATTGTTGTAGACTGATTATTCTTCAAATTTTTTGGCTTATTGCAGTGATAAAGCAGTGGCAAAGGAAGACCTCTGTTGTCTCTGTAAGAGGGTAGGGACAACAGGGCAGTTGTTTCTGCAGTCAAACAGTAGCTCCAGCCGAGACAAGCTTGCAAGGAGTTTAGTCCACTCAGATTGCAGCGTATTTAGAAAAAGCCTCTCAAAGCCAATAAAAGTATCTGCTTTTTCTCCTTTAACTTTTGGTGAGAAAAATATGATATATCTCCCACAATTAATCATCTAGCTGAGTATTTGATGACTTCTACCAGACCTTATTGTACATATAAGAAACAAAAAAACAATATGTGGAATTGAAAACAATATAAGAGTCCTTATTGTAATTCCTATCCCAAGTGTGGGGTAGGGGGCCGTGACCCATTAAAATCAGTAGATTCCTTATTCCTTGACATTTAGTTGTACAATAACAGCCTCAGGTTTTCTCTTGTTAGAAGCCAGCAACTTCTGTAATTATTTGATTTATACAACTTGTTTATGACTCTGTAGGAATCAAGATTTAAGCCCTCAGGTCTTAAATACCTTCAGATCTGTACCTAATGTTTTCCATTGTTGAAGCCCAGCTTTAATTCACAGCTTAACCTATTTACAGGCCCGTTGCCATGTGGGGGACTGGGAGGGTGAGCTCTCAAATCTGCTTGGAATAAACTGCCTCTGCTCTGCAAACAAATAATGACATAAACTGCAACGCACTGTTTTTCTGCGAGCAATATCTCGGCAACGGTAAACTCCCTCCACATGTTTAATTAACGAGGAGCGAAAAGGCAAGCTCTGTATGAGTGGCAAGAGCTGCAGGAGGCAATTTTGGTTTAGGATCCTCATTTCAGATGCCTGGAAGGCTAAGTGCTGAGATGCCCTGAACAGACTCTCTCAAGCAGCTGGTGGGAGACTGGCTGTGCAACCAAACTCTGATCCTGGTTAATGCTCACGGCGATGCTTTATAAAGTGAATATCTACTAGCATGACCAGCAGACTGCAAATAAAGCACAGGCATATTGTAATGAAAGAGAGCCAACACCGGGAGAAACTCATATCTACAGGGGCAACAGCTGCGCAATGAGCATAATTTGATGATACTGTGTATATATGCAAAACACAAAAACTTTCATCTTATCAAGTGATTACATCATTTTTCATTTTTCTATTTAACAACAACCTGATTCAGCCTGAGAAAACTATCTATTATCTTGATAGATAATGAGAGATGAGACCTTATTTACGCCAATGGAGTGTTCAAATTTTAATAAATGTGATGCATGTTGTTGCTCCGTGGTGCAAGCTGAGTGGTGTGCAGGTGTCAGCTGTCAGGTGTGCTGCAGTGGGATTTTAGTTTAGGCTGTGTACCACCCCTATCCTATAATAACACCCACAGAAGCCTGGCCACCTGCCGCCACATCTCAGAGCAGCTCGTCTCTTCCGACTGCTGGGAAGCAGGAAGCCTCGACACTTTAAGACCAGCTCCCAGCCACACTAAACCCTGCTCTTCAGCTCAGTAACAACCAGCACTTAACTGAGCCAGACAACAAAGTGCTGTCACACTGACTGAGTTTAAATGTTAGACTGACATGACTAAAAGCATGCTGCTGACACTTGACACAGTCTCCACCCTATCATGAGTAGTTTATACAGTTTTTCAAACAATACTACCAGAGCAGGAATACAGAGAAAGCAGGGCATTGGCTTATTTAAAAGCATGTAAACAGTATTGTAGAAAGAGATTTATTAGCCACAGTCAGTGAGCATGAAATAAAAGGGAAAAAAGCCATCATATTTCTTCTTTCTGTTATATAAATATGTGCAGATGGTTCATTGTTTTTTTTTGTCTTACGATTTCCAGCTGGCACCATTGATGTTCTGCAAGTGCTAGAACTGTCAGAGAACATGGAGGGGGTCTCCTTGGAGGCTGGTCTCTGCACCAGCAGGAGGGGCACAGAGGAGACGGACCTGGCCTACAAGATAGACAAAAAGATCCAACTCAGTGCTCCCACCAAACAGCTCTTCCCTGGTAGTGGACTTTTTCTTTTTTTCTTCTTAACGGTTTCCAAAAAATGGGAAAAGTCACTTAAGTGTGTGTTCTGTGAGAGATTCTTCGCTCAGTAAAACCAAAAGAAATGTGACTTTGAACTCTGTTACTCCTCCTCTTGGGTGCTCACTGCTTTCATGGGCAATATTTTTCATCATTATTATCTTTACTCAGGTCTCACTGGCAGCGGGTGGTGCCTGCACGTTATAAAAATGTATGCTCCCCGCTGTGCTCTCTCTTATGTGACTTAACAGCTCCTCTCCTCTCCTCTGTCAGATTCCAGATTTCCTGAGAATTTCTCCCTAATGGCTACCTTGCGTGCTAAAAAGGGCTCCCAGTTCTTCCTGCTTTCAGTGTATAATGACCAAGGGGTGCAGCAGCTGGGGTTCGAAGTGGGGCACTCGCCTGTCTTCCTGTATGAGGACCAACGTGGGCAACCAACACCAGACACATATCCCATCTTCAAGAAGATCAACCTGGCTGATGGAAAGTGAGTAGTCTAAGGGCCCATAACTTGCAGATATTAATGAAATATATGCCCTTCTGTTCATTTGACAGCAAGCTTTATTTGATGTGCATGTTCAATAAATCAGATTCCCTAACACTACATAATTTATATTAGAAACTGTGCATGTTTAATGTTCCCAAGCCTTGAAAGTTGAGGCGGGCCTCACATTATGGCATTTTGATTTATGCAGCTCACTCTTTGTGCTTGACCTTGACTGACCTCAAAAGGAATAAGATGTTTGCTGAGCGCTTGCTGCAATGATTTCACCTGATCAAAGGAGTTAAAGAAATCAGTCCTTCACAGACTTGGGCTTAAAGGCACTTCTGTTTTGCTTGACTTGAAAGAGGTGTTAAACATCTCTGCACATTGCTGATTTTGCTCAGCAACAGATACAAAATACTTACACTGCTTCCTCTGAGGCAAAACTGACTGTTAATTCTCATTCTCTCTTTCTCTCTCTGTCTTTCAGATGGCACAGGATAGCCTACAGTGTGCAGGACAAGTCTGTGACCCTGTACTTGGACTGTCAGAGGATAGAGACCCTGGATCTGCTGCGAGGAGATGATGCTGTGGTCAGCACTGATGGTGTCACTGTGTTTGGGACGCGGTTGCTGGACAATGATGTTTTTGAGGTAGGAGCCTCTGAAAGCATAATAACAACTATCTTTCTTTTGTATCATTCTCCAAAATCTTCCCATTTCTAAAAATGTAGTTACCCTGTCTTTATTCTTTGCAACTCTAGTTTTAACAAGTGAAGTTGTGAATACAGTCTGTGGGAATTACTAAGAAGAACAACAAATCTGAATACATTATGCACTGTTGCCTTTCTTGTACATTTCTGTATTGAGGTGGATGAAGGAAGAAAATTAAAGTCAGTATCATGTGAACTTTGTGTTATTAAGTATGTAGGTGAAACCATGAGAGACTGTGTCACTAGGGTAATATGCAATGCAAATTAGCTGAATCATCTGACAAGGCGCAGTGGGGGGACGTCCTAATGACTTTGTTTTCATTTGTGTGACTTTCCCTCTTCACTTTTTTTGACAGTCTCTTTCTTACTTTTGAGCATTTTATCCATACTGCTGCTGAGTGGAACTTTTCTGTAGCCTGTCAGGTGAAGTGATGAGGACTTGGATACTTTGTTGATCAGATTAGGTGATTAATTAATGAATCTAGCAAAGACACACACACACACACACACACACACACACACACACACACACACACACACACACACACACACACACACACACACACATACACTTAACAGATGATGTAAGGGGCGGCTTTGAGGTGAGAGAGGTCTCCTGTCAATCAAGTCCTGTCGAAACAAAGCAGTGCAGAGAAAAAAAGAGGATTTTGGAGGGAGTGGGTGCTCTGTTCAGACATGCCCACACTCATCATTTCCTTTAAGAAATGACACATTCTCTGCACTGCAGGATTGGTCAGTATTGATATATTGACTATCTATGTGTTCATGTGAACATAAATGGCCTCCTGAATGGACATGTTTAACTATAAATGTGTGTGGTTAAGTTCAATCTTCTGATGTTCAAGACTCATTTTCTTGCAAGAAGCAAACTTCCACCATGTGGCTACATGTTCTTTCCTTTTTAAATCACTAAGTGGCAGAAGACATGTATCACAAAAAAAAAAAAAATTCATGGGCAAACAGAGAATGTTAAAGGGACAGAGGCCATAACTCACAATGACTGCTTTTGTGAGACTGTTACAGACAGATAAAATGTATCATATTGCATTGCCCACAAAGACACTTTTGTTTAAAGGGCGTCATTGCTGTGATGCGATGGGACCATCCATCGAGTTCAGTGGAAGGGAAACAAGAACTGAACCATGTACCACATATTGCCACATTACTAGGAAAGGTATCAATAGTGACGACAACATGTTGACACATTCGAGACTGCAAAATAGTAAAAGCATAAATGGATCCTACTTGCCAAACACGTAGAGCAATGCCTACACACATTAATGGAAAGTGAATAATGTACTTCCTTTTTGACAACATACCTGCCATCTGCTTTAAAGTAATTCATCACATTGACCGACTCATGCTGGCTGTTGAATGCACATGCAGGCAGTTTTTACATGCGTGCATTATTTTACGGTAGAAAGGCTTGGTGCCCACACCTAGGACGAAGGGAGGGTAGAATGCATTGCCGAAGAGCACCAATATCCTGTTTTGATATTTTGATTTAATGTATCTGTTCTGCAGGTAAGTGCTGGGCATAGAAAGGTTTTTGTTAATTAAGAAAAAAAAAAAAAACAGAAAAGGGACACTTACTCTCTGCGGGTGTTCAAGCCCTGTTACATGAATAAAGTGACTGCTTACAGTAAGTCATTCCAAATGGGTGATTTTATCATTAGATCTTTTTTGAAATTGAAGTACCTATCTTCAGTTAAGCACATTAGTATATGTATCCACATGTCTGTCATTATGCTGGGAAATGTTAAGGAGCATCAGAATTCAAACTAGCATTTCCAATTCCTCTTTTACTCTGCAGTAACCTTTATTGTCATAAGTCATTTTCTGTGCTTCCCATGACAATATGCAACCTATTCTCCATTGTCATTCCCAATGAGGCTCCACTCTAAATCTCTCGCCCACAGCACGAAATAAAGATCAGCTCAACCCCCTTTCTCTGCTCTGTCCTCGGGCTTTATGCCTGTTCAGCAAGGGAGCAAAGAAAGAAAGGGAAAGACAGACACTGATATAAAGTTTAGATAAATGACCATCTTCCCAACCTCCTTTTTCCTGCATGACCCAAGAATGTTGCGCAGCCTTCAAAAAGGAACATACTGTTAAGAGCAGAGGGAGGGTTTTTGTCATTCTTTATTGGCCTAATAGACAGAAACCACAGCCTTCTTCGCTTTCACCAGGGGAAAACCAGCTGTCAGTGATTCTGACACCACCTACTGCGTTTGGGTACTGTCTGCATTTACAACTAGCTTCCTAACCTTGTCCACACACTTACGTTGCAGTGTAAACCTCAGTTGCCCCTCCCATCGTTCTGTAAGTTACTCTCTGTTCTCTTCCCACTCTTCCTTCTAACAGACTGATAGGCATTCCAGTATTTAAATTACATTATATATCACTTCAGTTAGAAATGTTTCTCCTTGTGGGCTCAATAAATTTTCCTTCTCAGAAGCATTGGAAATCATTTATTCTCTGGCCTTCCTCCAAAACACTCATGCTTATATTTATCATCGTATGTGAAGACTTATGATGATGACTAATACCCTTTAGACAATCTATTGATCAGATACAACATCTAGTCCAAACCATGCTGTACTTTGTGGTCATTGTGGTCATATGTTTGGAAGTTTGCCCTTAGAATTATGACTTGGCATCTTGATTTCTGTGGAGCAAGGGGAAAATTCTTCAGAAATCTGGTTTGGGATTTCTCATCGCTACATGTAATAATAAAAATTAGTTAAAACTGTGTCCATGTACAGTATGTTTTCACAGCCATAAAAATGTATGTCTGGATGTTTATATTTAAGCATTGTTATTGTACACCTCGGGTGAGGCTGGTACCAGGGGAAGAAAGATTAAGCGAGCTGACCTTGAGGCCTCTGTTCCCAGGCCCTGGTTCTCGGAGAGATGGCCAGGGTTCCGGCCCAGTTCTCCCAGCGTGGGAGCTCAGCGTGGGAGCATGGGGATCGTGGTCAGCCACTAATGTCTCTATTGCTTCCAGATTGCCTACAAATGACTGCAAAAGTTTGGTGTTCAAACTCTGCACTCTGCTTGCATTGCAGTAAAGAAAATATTAAACTGTCAACAAGTCTGGTTGTGTTCCTTCTTGGCTGTTGTGTGCCCTGTGTGTGCCTCCATCACGCTGACTGCTTAGATAAGACCAGCCCAGTGTTTATTTGTTTGGAAATTCAGATCTTTTCTGTCTCGATTAGCTCTCGAAATAAGAAATGTTTTTGGCTCACTGCTGTTGGCATGTTGAAATTGTGCCTGTCAAGCATATCATTAAAGGGAAGCTTTATTTTAGTGCTGAGCAAACCCATCGATTTACCTCAAAAATCTCTTTAAACCTGTCAAGGTCTGTTTATGTCTTATTTTGCCTGGTTAATGACTTGTGTCTGATTTTGGTCAGATGTTTTTGGTTAGTCGTGAGCATCTGTTGCACTTTAAACAAATGAGAATCAAAAATGCTGTTTCATTACAGTAGGCTTGTTTATTATAGAACTTTAGGTTTCTCCTTCACCTACATAAAGTTGTAACTCACACAAGAACATAGCTTTTTTTTTTTTTGCGAGATTGAGATCTGATTAAGGCAATGCAACTGACTGTACGGCACCTCATATATGGTCTAGTTAGCTATAATTTGATGAAGGAGGCTTGCTGGCACCAGGCACCTTATTGCAGACTGCAGGGGAAGCAAAGAGGTCACTCTCTGAACCACTAATGAACCGTTGCCAACAGTGATGTGTCACCTTGTGCAGGATGCTTTTGAGCCATCAGAATTTTGTGGGTTCAGCTGAGGTTATTTTCTTTTCGGCACATCCTCATATGTCCTCTTCACATGTCCTTACCTGGTCCTGTACGGAGAATGACAAAGCATACATGATTCTGGGCAACACTTTACTCAATGAGTATTTCTGAAGAGAGAGTCCCTGCTTGGCAAGAAAAACAGGAAAACTTGAAAGTGAAAAGTGTTGCCTTTGATCTCAAACTGAGATTGGATTAGATTGGATTAACTCCCTGTTGCCTTTCCCTCACACTCTTTCTCTCTATCTCTTACCTTCGAGTGCAATAGTTTCCTTCGCTTGGACTCACTTTGGGCTGAAGCACAAAGAAAATATGATAAATGGAAAATAACTCCTTTTGTGTTTGATATATGAAAGCATAAATGACTGAACGTTGTTGTGTATGGTGATCCAGACTTTGCATTGCATGCATTGCTGATAAGGCATGATTTGATCTGAGCTGCATTAGAAGATATAGGAGTCTGTGGCGGCTAACAGAGGAGCAATGTGTTTTGATTTATTTCACCACTGGCCGCTAAAGCATAATTAAAGAGATTACAATGGGACTATAATTAACACAACATCGAGCAGTTCATCTGACTTGATTAATCACAAATGGCTGCCTGGCTGTCCCTGGATAATGTTTCACTCTGCAATATGTTTGCAGTGGCTTGTCAGTTACACAGATTGGTATCGCTAATGTAATCTAAACCTTGTCAAACACTGTGCGATGGGGATGCTTGAATTTTGTCTATATTGAATTACTTTGAATTTAGTCTCAAAAAGAGTTATTCTTGCTATCAAATATTTTTGGATATATTGTTTTATTCATTATTCAACCTATAATGTCAAAAATAATGACAAATGTCCATCAAATTTTATTTGAGCCCAAGAAGACAAGATGTTGTTGCATAGTCATATGTTACAAATAAAAGCATTTGTATAGCATTTAATTTAGTATTTTACTGATAGATTTGTGCTTTCATACATTAGCTAATAATGAATCAAGTATTTCAGCACTACAGAAGATCGTGTGATAATATAATGCAGACAGTAGACAAGAGAAGACAAGTAATGTTGAGTGTAAGGCCATTAAAGCCAACAGAGGCTCTTGGCTCAGTGCTGCAGGGTACAGCAGTGCTGTCTCTGTGCATGTTTGTGTATACACACTAACTACGCCCCCAGGGCGAGATGGGAAGTGAAAGGTCCTGACAGGGAGGTGAGAGAGAGCTAGTTGAATGTTTTGTGTGCACAATCAGGCCCCTCCTGAAGTTACAGGGAAGCAATAGTCAGAAGCAATGACAATTTGATGCTCTTCATGACACTTTGTTCTAATTGTATGTGGTCCTTCATTACACTTTGTTCTAATTGTATGTAGTTCTGGCTCTACAACATGATCTGATGTCTGTATTTCTGTCTGTTTTCTGATTTGTTGCAGGGAGATATTCAGCAACTATTGATTCTGGAGGACCCCCAGGCTGCTGCCAGCTACTGTGTAAACTACATACCAGACTGTGACTCTGCTTTGCCCTACAGCAGCCAAGCCCTGAAGCTACATGAGGTCAGTGCTGCTACTTGCAGGAGGCAATGACTACCGGACAAACCCATGCAATATGCGTGCAAGTGTAGCTTTAGGTCACCTCAATTACGAACCCTGTCTCTGTTGTAATCTAACATCTAAGTCTTTACAAGAAGACAGACAAAGCCAAGAGGAGGCGTGAGTGCTGAAAATGTATGGAGTGTTTGTGAAAAGAGACTTGAGGTAAAAAACAGAATAGGCGTGGTGGTGTCTTCCTTCAAATGCCTCCAGCAATGAAGCATTCTTAAGTTCCGGTGGTCCTTTTACAAAGGGGACACATGCATGCACACAACACACACACACACACACACATATACATATATATTACACATATATTTCTTTGGTGGTGAATTAAAGATAGAGATAAGGTGGGAGGAGGCAGCCAGGGGAATAGAGGTGGATAAATGTTACTGTGTGTGCTGAACTTCAAGAAATATGCAGCTTTACCTGAATACCTCATTGCTTATGTTTGTCTATATTTTTGATGTGAAGGACACATACATCAACCTGTATGAATACACACTCATGTGAGTGCAAATATGTCTACACACAAACGTGGTCATTGATAGAGTTCCCGAGATGTTCTGGTAGTGTGAGGCCATTTTGATAGTCATCCAGCTGGATGTTACAGAACTACAGCTGAGCGATGAACTCTAAATCCAGGACACGTCATCATCAACATCTGTCACCCCACTGACCTAGTTCCCATCATTCTCTTGTAGAAACTGACCTTGTTTACAAGTGAATCTAAATCATGTTCCATGTCTTTCGCAGACTGGGTATTCACTTTCAGGCAGAGTCCATTTGTATCACTGACATACTAGACAACACTCTGAAGGATGAAACAAGCCATATTTGCTCACTTGCTAGAGCACACTAAGAATTAACACCTCTGTAGGATCAGGGTAACCCCTGATCACACAAGCAAATATATATCGTGTTCTTTTACTGAGAGGAAACAACTGCATTTGTTTGTCCTTTCTCATTTCATGTTAGTTTTAGGTTTTTACCAGCTCTGTGGGAATCACAGTAGGTATCAAAGCCTTTGGGTGTCGCAGGACCTGCATGCATTGCTTTACTGTAGGCCTTAAGCTATTTACTTTATTGTCCTTTCATTCACAACAGTTATTGTTTTTTCTCCATCTTCCACCTGTGCCCTCATCTGACGTTCCCTTTTTCATATAAGAACTCTCAACTTGAGTCTGAAACCCTGATGAAAAGTGACCAGCCCGATGACCCAAAAGAGCACTCCAAAAAGGACAGGAAAGGCAAGAAGAATAAAAAGAAGAGAGACAAGGGCTCCAAAGGCAAACGCAAAGGCAAAGGCAAGGGCAAGGGCAAGGGCAAGAAAGGATCCAGAAAGAAAAATCATGAAGAGGAGGGTCTTGAGGATGGCTTCCTCAGAGTGTCCACAACACTGCCTGAGTATCTGTCCCAAGAACCTTTTCAGCCCACAGAGTTGCCTGAAACTGAGAACACCCTAGAAACTGTCTTCCCCACTGAAGTCATCGACAAGACACTCATGGAGATGCCTACACATGAACCTGACTCTACAACTAAGACCCCTACTGTGTTGTCCAGTGAATTGCCAGAATCAAAGGTTACTGAGGAGGTAGAAAAGTTTACCTTTAGATGTTCTCCACCCCAACCCCCTCCTGCCATTTGCAGTTCTAACCGATCACTCCCCTAATAACTTCTAACCATAAAGAGCACTTCTTCCTTCTCCAGTTGCTACCGCCACCACTAACCATCACCATCCTAATCATCACCTCCTCTGCATCCCTGCCGGAAAACATGGAGAATGCATCAATGCATTATTTGATGATCTCACTTTATGTTGTTTGGCTTTGTGTATTTTTGTGGAATAGCCAGTAGAATTTGTGTGCCATATATTCAGAGAACATATTCGCAGTACATACTGTGAGTGTCTTCCTGTGTACAAATCTACAGAATGAGTATTGGGTTGACAATTGAAGTTCATTCAATTTAAAATTCAAAAATAGGCTATCTGAGCACTGCTCAGACATCTGAATCAATTAAATCATATGAATGTGCTTTCATCAACTGTATATAATTTTAACCTTTTTAACCTCCCAAACAGACAAGGAATGTTTCTGTATGTCTCCTTCATGTTTATTATTTGCTAAATTGCCAAGTAAACTAATTTCTCATGCTTATGCTTTTTATGTAGCTTTTGCAGTCTCTGCCATGTTGCCACATAAATTTGATCCATCAACTAATTACACCCCAGCACTGCACACCGGTCACATTTTTCTCAAATAATCACTTTCCCATAAAATTCACCAGTTTTGCTAACATTCAACTTGCCTTTACTTGTGGGCACTGGGTGCTAATGAGAACTGCTCAGTGTCCCCTGGTTCATCTGTGCAATGACTCATTTAAGAGTGTATTGTCTGCAGGAAGGCAAGCCAGTGACAAAGCCAGTGGTGGAGGAGTATGGAGATGACCTTTACAGAGACCTCTATGATGATCTCTCAGTTTCCACGGTAACAGTGGGCCTGAATGTGACTGAATATGAGGTAGGTTAAATGCAAATACAAGAAATGTCTTCATCTCAGCACATAAACTCTTAGGTCATTTTGGTATTCACTACAATGTCCATAATGGACTTTTTGATTCCTTAACAGACTCTTGAATATGAAGATTACAAGAATGACACGGTGTCAGAGTATGAAGAGTATGAAGCATATGAGGAGGGTTTTGACTTTGCAGAGAGGGAAAGAGAAGAGATGTGGAATGGAGAGGTAAATCTCAAGGTGAACTCACACATCAAGTGAGTGGTCACATCTCTGATTGCCTGTGTCAAGTGATTTCTAACAACCCACACCGATTCATCTGTTTCTTCTCCTCAGGCTAGCCGAGGGGCAGAGAAAGGCCAGAAGGGAGAACCAGCTATTATTGAACCGGTGAGTTGCTAGAGGCAGTCAGTGAATGGTCTAGGAGCTTTTGTTAAGTGAAGAGGTAATGAGTTAATTCTGTCCTAATGCACATTTCATTCAGTCTATGCTTGTTTATAGGGTGCATTAGTGGAAGGACCCCCAGGTCCACCAGGTCCAGAGGTAAGCCTATTTACTGCCTAAAAAATGTTGATAAAGTAATGTAGCATAAGCAGGGACTGTCCAGATGATGTGTCAAATGTCTCGTATTTTAGACATTAGGATGCATTTTTTGTGGTTTCAGTAAGGAGTTAACACCAAGATGGTCATTGTACATCTGATGATATTTTGTATACAGTCTACTAACACATCATCATTTGGTGTCTTGAAGTCATTACAAGAGAGTATAAATATTTTAATGTGGAACTACATAAATAAATAGAAAGAGAGTGTTGTCAATTTGTCAGGGATTTAGAGAGTTAGAATATGGTGTAGAAGATTATCATTTCATTGAAAACTAAGCCACAGTACTGCAGTGTTCTTTAATGTTTGTCTGAGTGCTTTGAATGTTTTCTTCACAGGGGCTCGCTGGCCCAGCTGGACCGACAGGGCCTCCAGGACCCAGGGGAGATCCTGGTGAATTGGTGAGTATGACTTAGGCCTGGACCTGGACCCATTAGGTAAATGTAACCTCGGTTTGACCCCTTCAGCTGTGGGACAGAGCCGTAGGTTCTCCTCTGACCTCACAGTGAATCATGTCCATGGGATCACAATGTTCTGGTTCAGTCCTGAACTGATTCTGCTGGACTTCAGGGAGAGATACTGACTTACACATGCTTGACCTGATTTTCTTTTCCTTTTGTGTGTGTGTGTGTGTGTGTGTGTGTGTGTGTGTGTGTGTGTGTTTGCCCCACTAAGTGTATTTGTATTTGTCCATGATTCATCGCAAGAGAGAACACTCCAACGCACATGCACACTAACAGATGCCCTGTCATTTGGTAGGTGGCAGCCTGGATGGGCTGCAGGGATGGTGGAGGGACACGCTGCTCTGTGTTATGCTGTTATTGGCATTTACTATAATATATATATATATAATATATATATTTACTATATAACTACTGTACTAATAAAGTACATCACTGATTTTGGAGTTGAGAAGCACCAAACTTGTCGGGGTGGTTAGTTACCAAGCAGGCATGCACGCTCTGCCTCACCACAGCCACACAGACCACTGCTGCCAATGCACTGGATGACCTCAGCAGCAATAGCAGGAATGCTAGGTTCACAATTGACGTTTTCAATTTTCCTAAAGGTCTTATTCTGTCATTACATTACATTTTTGACATGTTTATTTAAATTATGCAGCCATTTCAAATGAGGAAATATTAATAATGATACCAAACCAGAGTTAATATGAACAAAAAATGTCATCAATCTGCAAGTTTCACGAAAAGACACATTCGACTTCTCTTCCACTCCTTCAAAAAAAGTCTTCACCACCAAATTTATTCAACTTCATGTGTTATGTTTGACATTTGATTTGCGCGAGTGCCGTCAGCTTTGTTTGAAATCATCCATGCTGAAATTTCTGTCATAACCTCTTCTTCTACCATGCTGTGATTGGTTGTTTCACGATAAGGCAACTGATGACGTACCAACAAATCACTGCAGCGCACTCATGCGAGTGGTCTCTTATTTCCATGTCACCCATCTGTTCTGGCACAAACCCAGCTTTTAATGTTTTTGTTTTTGTTTTTTTTTTCCCCCATTTTGCTTTGCAGAGATGTTAATGGCACTTTATTGCCATGCAGATCCCCATTGCTCACAAGCACATCACCTTGAGTCATTGTACACATTTGTAGCAGCTATGTATATTACATTTCACCGATATTATTAGGTTAGGAAGGGATGAGCTAATTTATCTACAAATAATCTCTTTACCCATTACATTAAAAAGCCATGAATCATCAATTTTCTGCTTGCTCTAAAAGGTTACCTGAAACTGAAT
>JAQLOL010000009.1:8953488-8967176 GCA_029783665.1 Naso thynnoides | reverse complement strand
GGCTTTTTACTTACTTTTATTGATTTATAGAATTGTTTTTACAGTCTAGTGTTGCTGTAATGGCTTACATAATTGTAACCGCTGATGAAAATAAATGAAAATGTGTTTTTTAACACATATTATTGGTAATACATGATTTTTGTGGTAGAATTATAAGCAGCCTCCTGAAACACAGATATTGTAAGCTCATGTTGCAGTATGCAAAGAAGTCATAGGCAAAGAGATGGAACTCTTTGTTTATGCAACAGTTCAAACCCATAAGCCTGTTCACAACAAATACAAATTTCCCCCAGAGACTTCATTAGACACATTTTTACTGATGCCTCACTTGTGCCAGAAATTACCTAGAAAGAAGTGTCCATTATTTAACAAAAGACACTAATTTATAGAAAAATACTAGTGATTAAAGTTGGCTTAATCATGATATTTCTTTAAATCACTTGTTAAGGAATGTATCTTACCAATTTAAATAGATTTGAGATGACTATAACTGTAATCTGATGGACACAATCTGTATGACTCAGCAATATATTAAATGACTTGTTAAGGATATTCACAATGTGTGGACAAACAAAAAGATGTGTGTGTGTGGGTGTGTGTGTGTGTGTGTGTGTGTGTGTGTGTGATACGTGACTGCCCTGTGGACATGGATCAAAAGCTGTTTTCCCTACTTTCCCTTTTTCTCTCTCTATTTCTCTTTCTATTTCTCTCACACCCACACCCACACAACATACATATAGCAGCCCACGGTTATCCTTTTCCCTGCCTTCTCTTTCAGGGTCCCCCAGGACGTCCGGGTATTGCTGGGGTTGATGGAATTCCGGGTCCTCCAGGAACGCTGTTGATGCTGCCCGTAAGATCTTAATCCACACTCAGGCTTGCACATGGACACACACAAAAACAACAGAGCAGACCGTGTCCTAGTGTGGAGTATAGTGGCATGACCACAAGGGGGCAATGTGTGACAGAACTTCATTTACATTTAGGGAATCCTGCAGTGGGGACTAATTCCTCCTTTTTATTGCCTCTAGTTCCAGTATGGAGGTGATTCCCAGAAGGGACCAGTGGTGTCCCCCCAGGAGGCACAAGCGCAGGCTATCCTGCAACAGGCCCAGGTACAACTGACAGAAACCTGCACTTTTGTTGTCATTGTGCTGTGTTGTGTCAGTTATCAGTAACTGTTGCAATTTTTATTTAAAGCTGATTGAAGTCCCACCTATTGCATGTTAAAAGGAAAAGGACGCTTTGTCCTTTGTACATAAATCAAGACAATTGTTTTTTTCTTCCAGTTGTCATTGAAGGGACCTCCAGGGCCATTGGGTCTTATAGGGCGGCCAGGACCACAGGTAGACTCCCCTCTGATCTTGACTACATTTACGTCATTACGTCGAGGGCTCCTGCAAATCTTTTTCCTCAGCTTTACATTCTGTTTGACCAAGCACCAACTCTACTCTTTCATCTTTCCCTACCATCTTAACCTCATCATTATGCATGCTTGAAGTGTTCAGATGGCTGTGACTGTCAAATCACTGCAGAATTGCAAAATTAATACATTTGTAGGATGATTTGATCCTATTTCATTTATATTTTGTTTGGTACTAAAATTAATTGATGAGTTGAATCACTTCTGTACATCATGTCATGCTTAAAAAAAATTCTTGTTTTGTACTTTGCAGGGTGTTTCAGGTCACGCTGGGCCCAAAGGAGACAGAGGAGAAAGTGGACCTCCTGTAAGACCAGATATTTTTACCTCACTGCTAGCTTCTGCCATGCTATTCAATTAACATTCAGTTATTTTGTTTTTTTGCACTTTCTACACATTTCTTTCATTTTTCTGTCTCTCCATCTGTCTTTTATAGGGGCTGCATGGGTTACCAGGCCCTTCAGGAGTAAATGGAAAGCTAGGAAAGAGGGTGAGATAACTTGAGAATTGCAGGTTTCAACCCTGAAAATTCTGCATCTGCTTGTTGTGTTTAAAGCAAACTGTGCCTGTTGTACGATAAAAAAACAAAAAAAACCCAAGAACATTTTTAAGGGAATTGTGTGTCTCATAGGGCCGTGCAGGAGTAGATGGAGGTCGTGGAATTCCAGGAGAAACAGGATCTAAGGTAAACTCCTTGAGTTATCCCTGCATTGCAGAGCAGCAATGATGATCCCAACTAATTGGGCGGCACCAAGAACCCATATTTTGTTTCAGTAAAGTATTAACATCCTTACAGCACATTTGGAGTTGAGGTTAATAAATTGTGTGAATGCTTCATCGCCAGTTGTCAGACCATATCACTATTGCTTGGTGTTAAGTTTCCATTTATTCAGTGTATTGTTTCCATAAGCACAATGATACCACACGTGTTTCGGCAGTAAAGTCTTGCATGATAACAGATTTCCACTCACAAGTGTAAGGCTTTACGTATCAAGCAGCTTGCAGCTTATTATATGTATTGACAATGAGGCAACTCAATACCTAACAGCTGCAGGAAGAGCTGAGTAAATAAATCAGGCTCCCTTGATGCCGGGTCTGACAGAACAGCAGAGTCTTTATCAGTCAAAGCAGCATTTTAGCAGACCTACAGCTAATCTGAAAGCTCCCTCTCCCCAACACATTACACCAGGGGAGACTCTCAATTCAATTCTGCTTATTTTTACAAATTACCATATGTGTGTGTGTGTTTCAGGGTTTCATGCACTCACTTCTCTATTACTTTCCAGGGTGACAGGGGATTTGACGGCTTGCCAGGTCTCCCGGGAAACAAGGGACACAGAGTGAGTTAGACTTGGTAACTTGGTTGTGACATTGTCACTTTGTTAATGTAGTCATTCAGGCATTAACAAGTCAGCACATCACACATCATGTGGCAGATGCTTATTTGCATTTTATGATCATAATAATTTTGCTGTGACTTTTGTGATGACAGTGTACACTAAAAGGAATCTGCTCGATGCTGCTCTGCTATAAACAGAATTGTCCTAAATATCCTGAGGCTTGTGGATAATGCTTTTATCTTGTAGGGGGACAGAGGAAAGCCTGGTCCTCCCGGGCCTGTTGGAGAGCCAGGAGAAAAGGTGGGAGTGCAGTACTTTGCAAATTTTACTTACTTTACTTGCAGCAAAAAACATTCTGCAGCAACACTTTGTTTTTCTAAAATTTTCCATCACACAAGGTTAAAAGAAAAGCTGTTTCCAGACCAGTGAATCAATTCTACAAGCCATTTAAGTGGTAAAGCACTACAGATCAAAGCAGGCTTTGTCCAAATGAAATAATAAACTCCTGATTTTTTTTTCACTGTGCTGGCCTAAGTTTGTTCAGTACAAAGGTTTGCAAAAGACATGATAGTAATGCAGTGCATTCCTGACAAAGAATTAATATTATGAAAGCTAGAAGCTCTGTCAAGATAGCATCAATCCATGCAGGCGGGCGGGAGAAGTTTAGAAAGCTGTCTATTAGTCTTTGCTCGAAGATAGTTGAGCCTTATCTGTCAGGCAGTGAATTTCTTTAATGAGCTATTTTCACAGATTATGTCTGTGGGAATATAAATGCATCCATGCCTGAGGTGGACTAAGAGAGGTGCATTAGATTTATGTGTTGAATCTGCTTCTGTCTTTGATATTTTTAGGGCTCTGATGGACCTGTGGGGCCAAGAGGGCAGCCGGGTGAACCTGTGAGTGACCTCATCTGCAAGGACATAATGCTTCCTGATTATACACACAGAGAGACACCAGCGTCGCTGTGCACCTCTGCCTCAAAATATTGTTATTTATTGGTTTTCTAAATTCAAAATACCTAATATAGAGGATGTATTTATTAACTCTGTGCTTTGGGTTCTCAGTGATGCGAGGATGAGAAACACAAAAACCTTGTCATCAGTGCAGAATTACAGAAACAAATAAGAAGAACTTACACAAGCACAAAGTCTTTGCCAATACTACACATACAAACACAATGGAAACACTGTACAATGTTTTATAATATAAAACAACTGTGAAAAACTAGGACAGTCAAACCACATTAATGAAATACTGCCAGTGTTCAGCCTAGCATTAAGAAAGAAAAGGTCAGTGGAAATAGGCGAGCAGCTTGAGCACAAATATATACAATGGCATAGCATGCTACCAAATTCAAAATCTGACACAGAGATAAAATGTGTAACAAATATACCTGTAAAATATGGAGTCCATAAAGATCTTTAGAGCTCAGTGGAAGAGGTTGTCATTTTTTCTCTGTGTCTCTGCGAGAACATTGGGTGGCTGGTTGTGACTCACACTCCATCTTTCTCTCAGTAGGTGAGTTTGGTCCTCAGCTGGGTTCTGTCCCTTCAAATGGATCAGCTAGTGCAGAACGAAATAGAGTGCCATAAGACATGTTAGGAAAGCTGTGTTATTCTGAAAAGGGATGGGACAAGAGTTGGCTGTTTTATTGTAAGAGAGGGACCGATGGGAAGAGTGAGACAGCAAGAGACAAATGGGAGACAGAAATTTGGTTGGTGGTGAAAGAGATAAGAGAGATGGAGATAGGGTAGAGAGAGAGAGTGGGAAAGGGAAGAGATAAAATCCTGGCCTGAATGATTATATTTCCATATCAATCACTTCCCAGGAGATCACAGATGTGGCTTTCGAACAGGTGGCTTGGCCAGCCTACAAAGAGGGAGGCTGACAGAAAACAGAGCACACAAGCACACTCACGGTAACACAGGCTAGTGCAGTCTCCGTGGCTACCACATACAAAACCAGATGCGCATACACACAAGTGCACACACACACACACACACACACAATCAATCTTGTACTTCTGTCTTTGTGAGGACCCTTGTCAATATAATGCATTCCCCTTGACCTAACCTTAAGCATCACGACTATGAACCTAACTCTTAAAACCAAGTCCTTACCTCCAAACAGCCATTTGAAATTATCAGAACTGGCCAAAATGTCCTCACTTTCCAAAAATGTCCTCACAATGTCAGTTAAAACCTTGTCAGTCTTCACGGCCTTCACTATGTTGCAAGTCCCAGTGCACATACAAATATTTAATATCTGTCTCACTCTGCGTTTTATTCTCCCTCTCAGTTTTGATTCATGATTTAGTATTCCACACTCATCCCATCTCATAACGAATGCAGGTAAGCTGCTGACTATTTGCTGTGTTTTGTCTCCAGGGTTCTCGGGGTCTTGTTGGGCCAAGGGGGCCACCTGGCCCACCTGGCCAGCCGGTAAGTCACCATTGCCTTGATAACAGAATCAAAGCAATTCAGTCCCCTCAACTCTATAAAAGGATCTCTAATTCATGAAGTCATCAATATGCAACTGAGAATAAACAAAGAAGCTGTTGAGCAGTGTCTCTTTTTTCAGTAAACTTTGATATTTTATCAATTGTTTCCTGACGTCTTGTATATGTGCATTTTTATCAGGGTATTTTTGGAACTGATGGAGCACAAGGGGCAAAAGGCAACCTGGTCAGTCCTGCTTTCTTCGTAAACACATCATTTGTCCTTCATAATTACCATTGAAAACCACTGATAACTATAATATATGTAATAATCTACAACAATAACCGTAAAATCATTTGTTTTAAAGTGATCTCAGCCACAAAAATATCAACAGGAGTGTTTTAGAGTGGCCTGCAATGAACCTGTTAACCAGTCATGTGATAGTGAGCTTATGACAGAGATCATGTGGAGGCAAAGTGTATGACTGCCGATGTTTTTGTTTTCAGGGTCCAGCTGGAGAGATAGGACCCCCAGGTCAACAGGGAAACCCAGGAGTGCAGGTACTGCACCAACACAAAAAACTGTCCTGTTGCACTGAATGTTAATCCACGTATCATGTAAATTTATTCAAGTCATATAGATTAGTTTCAAATACACACAACCATTTTTACAGCATGCAGTTGCATAAACATATTTGGTGGCATAAAAAAACTGCTTCTGATGGTCTGTATTTTTTAGCTGTGACCAGCAGCTGTATAGGTCGCTCTGTCTGTCTGTCTGTCAGCTGTATAGGTCAGTCAGTCAGTAGGTCAGTTGGTTGGGTGGTCCACAAGAATCCCCACTCTTTCGCAGTCACAGTTTTCACTTTAGGAGGCTGAAATTTGGCATGGAAGTCAAGTGTGTGTGTGTGTGTGTGTGTGTGTGTGTGTTTGTGCTTGTGCTTGTGAAGGTGTGAGTTGGTGTCAGTGAGCTTAAAGGGGGCCTGAAAATGGGAGTGGCCTACGCTGTGACATTTGAACCCCAGGCCACTCCGTAGTTTGGAAAAACAGAAAAGGAGCAGCAGCTTAAGCTGTGTCCCAATTCAGGGTCTGCATCCTTTGAAGTCCGTGTCTGAGGATGCGTCCTTCGAAGGAGGACGTCCTCCCCGTCAACCAAATGGGACGGGGTACCACTGTTCCCCTCGCGTCACCATTATTGCTGGCCAAGCCCACGAAATATTAAAATATTTTTATGTACATTATATCAAGCAACCTCTGAACCTAAAACATTTGAAAGTGAAGTTTTTATAGCATCAAGCTAACCATTACTCAGCATTAAAAGTCACATATTTTAACTGAATTTTGGGGTTTTGGTTTAACATATATGGCGTTGGATGTTCAAATGAGTAAAAACCGAATATTTTAAATGTTAAATCTGAATACTTACATTTATATGTTAAATCCTCACTAGATGCTGCCGTCGCCATTTCAGTTCACTTTTTTTGACTGAGCAGCAGCAGCAGCACGCAAAGCATCTTGGGATACGGGAGCCCGCGAAGGATGGTAGCGGTGCATCCTCCGTAGCGCCTCCCAACGGCTGAAAAGGAGGACGCATTCGAAGGGCAAATTTGAAAGATCCTTCTAATCTGGATGAATTGGGACAGGCCTTCACGCAGTGTTGTGACGTAACTGGCCTTCAAATGCGTCCTTCCAAGGATGCAGACCCTGAACTGGGACACAGCTAAAGTGTATGTTAAAAAAAATGTGTTAATCTTAGTCCAAGTATAATATAACATGATAAATAAACAAGTCACAACAAGCATGGATCCCTTTAAGTATTTTCCAAGTGCTGCAGAACATCAGAGCATCCAGAGGAGTTGACTCTACAGTAATCATATATTGTTTATGTTGAAAATTTTTTTTAACTAAATACCAAAATGTTTGTTTTAATTTGCAGTTTGATGTAAAAAACCAGAGAATATTTTTGAGAAGGATCAAAACTAACAACCTCCACCCAGAGGACCTGTTTGTTGGGAATCGAGTGAATGTCTTCTCACGGCAGCTTCATCTGATCGACTACGGAGATCAGTACACAGCAAACAAGCTTGGCAGCAAAAAAGAAAGGTGCGGTTGTGTCGTGTGTGTAAAAAGTCTTCTTTTTGGTGTATATATAAGGTCTACATGTGCAGGATTGCTCACAAACAGTATTCACTCCCACAGTTTATAGTCTACATGGTGAATTCAGCTGTAAAGACGGTTGCAAAACTTAATTTGCTACAACTGCTGTGGCATTTAGTTATTAAACGCAAATGTAATCCACATTTTTTATGGTCAACATTTCGAGGAATGCCCTCTGGATTGAGCCGGATCTGCTGTTAAACAGCCGTCAGTCTGATGTTTTATCATACAAACAAGTAAAATGACCTTCAGTGGGTGTTTAACTTGATAAATACTATTATTTGTACTACAATTATTTTTGGAAATGGTACCAAAATGATAAACATAAACAATAAAGTAAACAATAAAAAATGTTCTTCTGTTTGTTTTCCTCTCAAATTATATTCCAGTTAACAAAAAAACCACGGACACATTACACAATCATAAACACAAAAGTTGTCTAAAGTAGGAAGTATCTGAGGAATAAGTAAACCAAACGTATCGAACATGCCACTGTTTGTTTCCTCCTCTTGTTTGTTACCCATCAGTTGAAGAACCGGTCAGAGCCCTGCATGTTTAAATGCCTCTGACAGCCTTCATCATTTAAGCATGAAGGTGTTTTTGATCCTTTTGAGTTGATTCTTATTGATCTTACTGATTCCTTTTTTTTTCCAGGACTCTTGCTGTGATTAAACCAGATGTAGTTACCAAGATCGGAGATGTCTTTGAACTGATCTACTCCTCCAACCTGATTGTGACCAAAGCCAAAATGACGAAGCTCACATGGTAAGCTCAAAGCCACGTGGCTGTTTGGTGCCAGTGTGCTCACACACACAGATGAAAACACACTTCTGCTTTCTCACACATGGCGAGTGTGAATGAGTGTGGTGTGCACTGTGTTATTTTGAAACCAGACTTTCACTCACAGTATTGTACAATGTGGTTCCTGAAAGGATCTGACAAGTATTAGGAGGTATTTAAAACATATGGCCAACTGTATTCTGGGCTGTGGGCAGGATGTTTTTTTAAATGCTGAGCTGAGTGTTAGGCTTTTAGTTCTGGTGGATTTTGCATACTTGATTTCTTAAACTTAACTGTTCAAGATTAGATTTTGCGTATTTCATTTTGATTATTTCCTTAGCACAGCCGACTAAAGTCAAAACTTCATTGCTGTCACCTCACACCTGCTTTTGCGCGTTATGTATCAACTCGCTGTTTAAGACTTGAGAAAGGAGAATGAATATTGGTACATGTTGAAAGTATTAAGTATCAATGCAGAGAGAATGATTTATTTGAAACACTAATACACTGAAACAATTGTAATGACTTGACTGTTGTCATTGATATAAAATATCCTAAAAATTGACTCGTTCTCACAGCAGAGTTACAAGGTTATAAAAACTGACCTGCACTTTAACATAACGACAAATTTAATTTGGCTCTGATTGCGGTGTTCTTCTCGGCTGTATGTTGGTGAGGAAAACACATAACAGAAAAGTGTTTATGTTTAACGTTTAAACGAGAAAATGTTGTTGCATTTGACAGATTTGTGTTTGATGCGGCCACTCATTGACGCCGTGGTTTATGGTTGTCTTACGTTACAGGAGCCAAGCAGCGGACTTTTATGTGGAACATCAGTCAAAGCCTTTCTACAAGTGAGTTCCTGTCAATGATTGGCCAGTTGTGAGCAGGTGTGAGCCAGCAGAGAACTTCCTGGCAGCCAGCCGCCGTTTCTGACGCAACCTGTGACAGAAATCCTAATGACACTGTAGAAACAATTCAATGACCGACTGCTGGTAGGGTTCTCATTGATATGAATGAGTTATTAGCTCTTTGCTCCATTTTGCAGTAACCTTGTGCAGTTTGTGTCCTCGGGCCCGGTGGTTGCCATGGAGCTGATGGGTGATGAGGCGGTGTCTATCTGGAGGAGGCTGCTGGGACCTGCAGACTCTGCTGTAGCACGGAAGGAAGCTCCGCAGAGCATCCGAGCTCAGTTTGTAACAGATGGCATCAAAAATGTTGGACACGGCTCGGACTCACTTGCTGCAGCAGCGAGAGTAAGGAAGTGAAACCTGCTAGCTGTAGTCATGATCATGCTGACGCTCTAATGCTTTTTATTCTGTTTTAGGAGCTTGAGTTTTTTTTCCCGTCCACAATCGGCCATGGTCCCTCTAATACAGCCATCTATACAGACTGCACGTGCTGCATCATCAAACCTCATGCAGTGTCAGAAGGTAGGGAACATATACACTGTATGTATGTGTGGCCAACAGATATTATATCATCAGTTAATCCATTGATGCATCTATGTTTGTCCTTGTCTGTCGATAAATTATGCAGCTGCAACTCTCACTGACCTCTACATGTATGTGTCTGTGTCACACAAAGACTCAACATGGTTACTGAATGTGGCTTTGCATTTTTCCAAATCTCTGCTCTGATCCCTGTTCGTGCAGCAGGCCGCACGCTCCGACCTGCGAAATGTGTAATTCTCTGGACAGAGCTAAAGCATGCACACACACAGTTGTTGACCTGGAAGGTTTGTGAGTCCAGAGGCAGTTCATTAGTATAATCAAGTTCGCCATGGTTACATACAGATTGATTTAATCTTTATTTTTCATTTGACCGCTTGGTTTTTATGCTTTAAGTTTATTCTTTAAATATACAAACATCATCTAAACTAACACGCTGAACAAGGCAGAGATGCTGCATGCTTAGCATCATTTAGCATTGTTGCAGACTTCCATCTAGTTTCAAAACAACAAACAAAAATCAATTGAGACAAACTTGGTTGCATTGTGTGCTGAGGCGACATTTTGGGAGTTGCACATTGTCGCTTCTCGTCAGATTAGATTCACCTTCATTGTCATTGTGCAGAGTGTGAGTACAAAACCAGTGAAATGCAGTTAACATCTGACCAGCAGTGCAGAAGAGAGTAAATTTATGGACATATGTAGAAGAAAATAACTGTTATTCAGAAAGGAATCAACATGATTGAACGGACTCAGCAGAAATGACACGACTGATGGATTCCTGTCCCAGCAGAACCACAAATGGCTGCAAAATTAAATTCATCTGAATTCTTTGTATGGATGCTTTATGAATGCGTATACTAATATGCTATACTTTCATAATATGTTATCATTTATTCTCAAAAATGCACACTGGTGATGTTAAAAAAAATTTAAGAGGGCTGTAAACTGCTGCTTGTTTTTGGTTCAAATGAATGAGGCCAGTTTCTTGACTCGTTGAGCTCTGCAGCTTCATGAAGACGACCGTTGAAGCAGGCGGTGCTTCTTTTGCTCCCGTCACACACCTTCACAAGTCTTCTGATAGTCAAGTTGCAAAGAGATCACCACCAGTCTAAAAATATTGTCAGAGTCCTCCAAACCAATGAAATCATTGCTAAGGAAGTTAGGGTGAGACACTTACAGTTTTTTTTGTTTTGTTTGTTTGTTTTTTTTTTTATTTAACCTTTATTTAACCCAGAAGTCCCTTAATATTAAAATCTCTTTTACGAGGGAAATCTGGCCAAGACAGCACACCAGTCACAGTCACAGTTTAAACAGAAATAAAACATACCAAGTATACAAATATTAAAACACATTACAGCAGTTACATTTTCAGTTGAATGAACTTTTAGCAGGGCTTTAAAATTTCCCAATGGGACTAAATTGTAAAAAAAACCTAAAGTGTATTTTGCAGATTACTCCATGTCCGAGGAGCAGAATGGGAGAAGGCTTTCTTCCCCAGCTCTGAACAAACCCTTGGAATCTGATAAGAGCGCCACCTGGTGCCTGCAAACCTCATTTTAACAGTCAGTCACAAGTGACAGAAATTTTTAGAGGCAGCAAGTATCATTAAGTCAGTCTTCTTTAATGTGTGTCACAAACTAATTTTAGCTGCAACAGTTATTTTAAAAATAGTGAAAAAATTTAAGCCAAACATAAAAGTCCTTGTGGTGATGCACAAACTCATCATCAGTCTGCCTGATTCAACTCATTTTCACTCTGAAGAAGAATCCTCGGCAAAGCAGCTTCAGGTATTAAAGCAGAAACTGAGCTCTCAAGAGTTTCTCAATTCAAAATGTCTTAAGCTGCTCACATTGAAATGCTCTTTACCCTCTGATGTCAGGTGACACCTTTAGTTTGAGCCAAAAATACACACCCAGTGTGAGAGGTTTTTCCAGCAGACTGAGATTTTTCTGTCACTTCATGGACAAACGGAATCAAAACACTTTGAGCTCCCCTGAAAATCGCTGAGGAGGCAAATTACACTCCAGCTAAGTGTTCAAAGAGGACGTAGTGACAGAGGCTGTTCTCGGACATGACTGGAAGGGAGGAACATCTGTTGCCAAGGAGCCAGAGTAGGATCTCCTAGCAACAGCAGCAGCTGCTTTCGGGCGCCACGCTGTGTGTGCCTGTTGTTGGCAGGCTGCAGCGGGCTGCCTTGTGACACAGAGGACTCAGGAGACGGTTTCTTGCCTCGCACACACGTAACCGGACTGTGACCAAACTATAACCCAAATAAGAGAAAAAATCATCAGCTGACAGTCATGATTACACACAGCAGCATGTAGGTATCCAGAGTACACAGGTGACGTTTCATCAGGATGAAATTATGAGACTGGCGCCATCTTACGTGTCTGCAGAAGCCTGACCTTCACTGTCACTGCTGCCCCTCTGTCGCTGTGTGTCTGCCATTTCTGCACTAATGTCCGACCACAGAGACGAGGAGCAGCTCTGTCGACTTTGTGGGGGGAAAAAAGTCCCCTCTTTTGTAAAAGAAGTGACATCTGAAGCAGACAGCACAGACGGACGTTGTTGCAGCACAACATTTATGTCTGAAAGAGAACATTCTTATGGCGTCATGGTGCATCCACACTTAATAATTAAGAATAATGGTCTTAGTTTGATCATGTGATGTAAGCTGTTGTAAGCTCATACTTCTCATGATCTTTGATGTGTTCACAGGTCTGACTGGGAAGATCCTCAACTCCATCTCTGCTACTGGATTTGAAATTTCTGCCCTTCAAATGGTGCAAGTCTAACAAATAATTCTCTTGTCACTGTGCTGTGGACGTCTAGAGTCCGTCTGCGTTCGCAGTGCTTGTTATTTTTGTGCTCTTCTCTTGCTGCACTCGTGTGATCAGTACATGCTCCCTCACAGTCTGTTTGTTTGGCTTCATCACACGTGATGCACATTCTGGGCTGCAGGACAGAAATTTGTCAGCGTTTTATCACTGTAGCCACATGCAGCCAAAAAAATGTTTTTATATCCATGATGTTCCAAATACATCAGCCATACATCAGTGATTTTTAAAAATGGAAATTCCAGAAGTTTTCAAAATTCAAAGCACAGAGACAAACCAAAGTAATTTCATGTGGTTAGTGAAAACTTCATTATGTCCTCTGCTGTTGTTTTTTATATTTTGTGTTTGTTATTCTATATTTAAACAATTTTTGCTCTTTTTTCATGAGTAATATTATCTTTTTGCAGTTAAACATGGACCGAGCAAATGCAGAAGAGTTCTATGAAGTTTATAAAGGAGTTGTCACAGAGTATCCTGTGAGTATAAACACAACATTACTGTGCAGAATACCTGCATTGCATTTCTGTCAGCTGTGTCTTTTGATGATGAGAACACAAACACTGCCAGACATTTTGCTCTAGAAGACAAACAAAGAGTTGAGCCATGACTCATGAATAGCAGCAGTGTAACTCACACTCGCTCCCTGCAGAGCATGGTGACCGAGCTGTGTTCTGGACCCTGCATGGTCCTCGAGATCCACGGCACCGATGCACCACGCTCATTCAGAGAATTCTGTGGACCCACCGATCCAGTGAGTCAAATGATATTGTTTCCTCTGTGCTTTTTCTTCTTCAGATTTTTGACTGGAAGCCTGTCAGACAAGTAAAATGTCAACAGAATCCAAATATATAAAATAATCAACAAACCAGCAAAGCTGTCCTTTAATGATAAAGCGCGATAGAAAACTAGAGGAGTTACAAGCCTGCTGGTTGACGTTGATTACACTTGATCAATTATATATAATGTAAAACAGCCTATTTGATCTAGCCTGGTAAACCAGATCTATAATTCGCTTCTCAAATAAATTCACTTTGTGAAAAAGGTCTGGCCACACTCAGTTGGAGATTCTTGGCAGAATTTAAATCCTAGTAGGTGTGGAATGGTAAATGATAAATGGACTGTATTTATTTAGTGCCACTACTCAAAGCGCTTTACAACACAAGTCAGCATTCACCCATTCATACACCCATTCACCCATTCATACACCAAGGTGGCTCCTCTACAAAGAGCCAGCCTGCTCATTAGGAACTCATTCACACA
>JAQLOL010000009.1:8937053-8951418 GCA_029783665.1 Naso thynnoides | reverse complement strand
ATAGTGCACAGGTGTAGGAATCTCCATTTAATTTAAGCATTACATTTTGTCAGATTTTTCTTTTTCTTACAGGTTAATGGTTAAAAATGTACAAAGACCTGTGTGTATGCACAACATAATCACTGAAGGATTTAAAGAGGGCTAGACCAAGAAATCAAGCCTTCAGTAGCACTTTACAACCAATCAAACAAACTGTACATGCAAACACAAAATAACTTTATCCAAAGTAGCCAAGGAACTAGTATTTGCAGATCTACATTGCCTGTGGTCTGTCAGTAGGGGGACACAGGACATCTTTTAGATTTTATTCAAAGTTGTATGACACTTCTAAAACTATGAAACGAGTGAGCCTTTTCTCATCTCAAAGAATTCACTTTAGATTGCAGTCAGACACCCTTGAATGCATTTAACTTAATGCTCCCACTATTGTTCTGCAAAGCTTTGTGACACACAGTGATATTTTTGTGGCGCTTTACTCTCATTGCTGCTGGTGTTTCCTCTTTTTCATTGTCTGGATGCATTCAGAGGTTTCCATCAATGCATGATACAGTGATGATGTATTTGCAGCAGTGCTCAGTCAGTCTGAGTCGTGTTTTCTGTTTCAGGGTCACCCAGGAAGAGAAGGCCTCCCGGGAGAGAAAGGCATCCAAGTGGGTAACTGCATAATATGAGGCTAATCTACTGTAGTGTCAGAGCAAGATATGCTATTTCTTGCAATCTATTGTAACAGTGCACCCACGCTAGTTATGCTACAGTAATGCTCACTGTCATCATGTAATCAGTGTTTCGATTATCTTTATCACATTAGTACATGAAAGTCAGCAGCATGCTCACATCAACATCATCCCCTTTTTCAATGTAAAAGCACTTATTTATAATAAAGGACAGGACACAGTGACTGAGTCAGAGTTTTTCCATATGTGGTCTGAAAAATGTACTTTTGCTGACTGCTGCTCACTGAAACAGAACAGCACTCTTGTTCATGTGTTTTCTTTTTAATTTTCGTAGGGTTTACCAGGTGTTCAGGGACCAGTTGGGTACCCAGGGACCCGTGGAGTTAAGGTGAGACCTAAATGCATCATGATCTCGGGTGTAATGTCCACTGAGATGTTTATTCCATCTCACATTTCATTCTGCGTACATGTCTACCTGTGACGGACAAGCTGTTTGAGTCCTTAACTGACGGGTGATAGGCGCAGGGAAGGCGCCTCAGTTCTCAAGGGGACTGTTGACAACAGAATGAGGAACATTTGACAGATGGGAGAAATGTCAGAGTCAAAGAGAGCAAAGCTGTGCAGATAGTTGTGGAGCAGTCCATTTTGACTCAGTTTGCTTTTGAAATTGCAGGATGGAAATTGAAGTTGTCATGAAATGACATTCTGCTTGGTTTTTGTTTTTGTTGCATTTGCACATCTGGTACTTCATCTGGTAGTTTGCCTCAGCCGCCCTTCAGAGAAGTCTGACCATGCTGGCAAGCATTAGTATGGAAATAATGTAAGGTCAATAACTGCTCAATAACAGAGCAATGTTGGGTCAAGAAAAAATCAATACGCACTTATAAATCATTTCAGTGTTGTAAGATGGGGTATTTTTTTGAAATACAGGCAACCTGTGGTTTTTCTGTTTGTTTTGTCTTTAATGATTCTTGTTTTAAAAAAAGTGTTTTCCCCATTTTTTTTTCACAGGGAGCAGATGGAGTTAGGGGTCTGAAGGGGAGCAAAGGAGAGAAGGTGAGTGAAACAGATAACAAGTCTTTTCTCTGGTGCTAGTTGTCAAACTGCAACTGGAAGGACACTTGATGGCTTACAATGAAATGACACTTATTATAACCAAAGAGCTTTTACTAGACATCACCTCTTCAAAATGTGTTACAGGGAGAAGATGGCTTTCCTGGGTTCAAAGGTGACATGGGTATCAAGGGAGACAGGGTGAGAGCAGACACAAATTAAAAGCCTCAGTATCATTTTCTCTGAGTTCTTCTCTATAGGAGCCAAGATAATGTTGCCATTTTCCTTCTACTCCCATATCTGACTGTAGGGTGATAATGGGGCTCATGGTCCTCGTGGGGAAGATGGACCAGAGGGACTAAAAGGCCAACCAGGACCCATGGGAGATGTAGGAGCTCCTGGGATAGCTGGCGAAAAGGTCAATTTTCAAAAGGAGATATTTGCATTACTAGACACAAAAGAGGAGGATAGGGAAATAAAAGAAGCTGCCAAATTCTAAGAAAACCCTTATTTAAACCTACATTATGCTGGTAACGCCATTAAAATGTTAGTTAGAACATTTATTGCATTTCTGCAGCTCAGAATAAATAAAGCTTAAGAGGGTCTGAAATTCATTGAAATTCTGAACATGGTTGTAATGTGGACACAAAGACAAGACTGCCACTGAACCAGTGTGCCTGTTTAGCATTTAATCTTTCTGTGATCACTGTATGCATTAATTTATAGATATCTTGCTGCATTGGTAGCTTCATAGTCAGCAGCATGTCATAAGAATCTTACAGGTTTTCATGCACTTTCTTTTGAAATATTTCTCTGGTTTATTTATTCCTCCCTTCTTATTCGTCCTCTATCTCTGCAGGGTAAACTTGGTGTGCCTGGATTGCCAGGATATCCAGGAAGACAAGGTCCTAAGGTGATTTAGCATCAACGAGCTATTATGACCAGTTAATGTGTTCTGTGGTGCCTGTGTCAGAGCTTTAACCAGCAAGATGTGTGTCTTTGGCTGGACTGTTTCCTGTCTAATTAAAAATAAAGGATGATAAATGGCTTATTTAAAAAAAAAAGGCTATTTTATTAATAGTTCATTAGGGACATCAATTCATTACATGTTGATGAATGGTGTATTTAAGGCTGTGTTGGGCTCATGGATTAGATTTGCTTTAATTTGATAAAGTAGTTAATTATACGTTAATGAGACATTGGGAGTGATGTGTGATGAATGGAAGGCTGAGGCTGATTAACCTCTACGTGTGTCTCCAGGGATCACTTGGCTTCCCTGGTATGGCTGGGGTCTCAGGAGAGAAAGGACGAAGGGTGAGAACTGTGTTGAAATTCTGGCTGCTTCAGAATATATAAACTTTTCTATGTCAGAGCCAGTGTAAAATAACAGTGATAAATAATTTTTAACCTCTACAATGCAGGGTCCAGCTGGTCAGCCAGGGACTGGGGGCCAAAGAGGTGTAAATGTAAGTAAATTCATAGGTTGATGTGCTGTTTCTCAATGTTTGTGTGTTTGTTTGTTTGTTTTACCTGAATGCATAAAGCTGTATTTGCTCTAATTAGATACTATCAGTTTACCACAACTCGTGGGAGGCACACTGTTACATTGCTGCAGTGTTTTTTTTACATCACCAGATGTTTATCTTCCACCTCCAGATGACTTATGCATGTGCTAATCAGGTTGTTGTTTGCTTTCCAATAGGGAGCCCGTGGGGACAGAGGAGCAAAGGGGCCCACTGGAAAGCCTGGAGAAAAGGTTATCCTAGACAGACACACATACACAAACACCCTAATATAAATGAAGACATATGCACATGCAATTGCACTCACATAAACACGCACCTGGCTGTCTCATAAAATATGGATGAACGCTCCGATCAAGTTGGAACTGGTTGTTACTGTTCACTTCTAGATGACAGGCCATCTGGTGCAGTGAGAAGCTACTGCCTGGCAGGGAAAGCTTCAGTTTACACTCTCACCCTCAAAGACCATCTTGGGAAAGCTAACTATTTGTTTGCAGGGAGAAAAATGTTTGAGTGCTCTTGTTTTCGTACAGTGCTGTGTTTTTATTTGTCTTTCACCTTGTCCACCTGGTAGGGTTCTGCTGGACAAGATGGCCCTTCGGGTTCTCCTGGGGAGCAGGTAATCTTCAGACTTTTGGAGAATACTGTACATACAGTCCATAAAAGAGGCCATAGATCTGGCTGAGTAAGGTTGGCACCAAAGATACTGTCTCATAAATCAGCGTAGGACAAGCATCAGGAAATTTTATTTGGGATTTGAGACAGCACTTAGAAAATCTGTTTTATTATTTTTCAGGGTCCCCAAGGACCACCGGGAAGAAATGGTGAACCAGGGCCTAGAGGGCCTAATGTGAGTAGTCTACGATTTGCTGTGTAGTGTTTGTCCTGTGATTTGATGTTACTACTTTTTACATCATCCCACATTTTACAGTCATGTTGGGTTTATTACAATGATGTAAGAAATGTTTCCCTTTCAGGGTCCACCTGGAAAAGATGGATTGCCAGGTCATCCAGGCCAGAGAGGGGAACCAGTGAGTCACATTTAATGCCAATAATGCTACATTTTTACTATACTGCGTTTTCATCTATACGGTGCCTGCCCTAAAATAACCACACAGAGAGTTGAGAGTCCCCATGATCAGCCATTTGTGTCAACGCAGTAAATAAGTTTAAAGATGTACATTACTGAATTACTGAAGTCAGAGTACAGGTTGAAAGGTCTTCCATGTAATAAATCTTGTAAAAGTCCTCAGACAATCTTTGCATATCACTGACTGTCTCAACACTTAACAGATGATCACCAGACTCACTTGTCATTTTCTTCAGGGCTTTCAAGGCAAGAATGGCCCCCCTGGCCCCCCAGGTGTTGTCGGACCACAGGTAAGACGGTCATCTGATTTTCTTAGGTGATTCTTAAGGAAAATGTTGTTTGTTACAGTCGGTTTGTTTTGAAAGGACTGTTCCTGATATATGTTGTGCAAATTTGGTTGTCTTCAGGGCAAATCTGGCGAGACAGGGCCAACTGGAGACAGAGGCCACCCAGGTTCACCAGGACCACCCGGCGAGCATGGTTTACCGGGACCTGCCGGAAAGGAGGGTGCCAAGGTGAGTTGTTTTCATTATAATGTCAGGATAATAATCACTTACCAGCATCATCTTATTACTGTTATATTAGATAAAGCCCAAGGACTCTCACAGCACCGCCTTAATATCTTATCTCCTGGGTCTCATCCTATCTTCTAATTTGCTAATAAATAACAGAGGAAACCTCGCAGTGTTGAGTGTATTATGGCTCATAAAAGATAAATGTTCCTTCTTGGTGTGACTTGCTGGTCGGTGTGATTTATGACTGCATAAAGGCCTGCTGTCTGCTGGCTGCTGGCCTTATATCTAATCACATATGTGTACGTGTGGTTTCCAGGGAGACCCAGGTCCACTTGGAACTCCAGGGAAAAGTGGCCCTGCTGGGCTCCAAGGCTTCAGAGGAAGCAGAGGGACCCCTGGTGCAATGGTAATGTAAAGTTACATACATGCCACATCCTCAGACTCATCCACTGCCAACATAAGATTGTCCTGAAATAAGGATCTTGCATATATAACAACTTAAAATCTTGGAAATAAACAGAATCTTAGACAAAACAATTTTAAACTGCTGTTATTCACTAATGATAATTTATTTTGAATGGTTGCTGTTGTGTCTCCCCAGGGGCCTGCAGGTCTAAAGGGAGGAGAGGGTCCAACTGGTGTTCCAGGGGCCATTGTAAGTCTGATTTTGTTAAAGCGTCTCTCATCCCATCCCATCTCTGTTTAGTGTCAGTGTTGGATAGGCAGTATAGAACATGTGAAGCAGGAGGCTGTTTCCATGGTGATCTGTCATCTAGACCACTACACTGAATCAAAGAGTAAATCACGTGACATTCTCACCTTACCCCTCTATCTCTGTGGATTTCCAGGGTGCCACAGGAGAGAGGGGTCCCGCTGGGCCAGCAGGTGCTATTGGTCAGCCAGGACGGCCAGGCGGTGTGGGTCCTGCTGGGCCGATGGGAGAGAAAGGCGAGCCAGTAAGATTTGGAACATTGCTAATTTTGTTTCTTTGGCAACAGCATCCATGAACACATACTGTACCATCACTTCCCACCCCTGGTAATTGACAACATGTGCTCTCGCGTTGGAATGTGTCATTATGTGACAGAGAGCAGGAGAAAGGTAAAGGAGACAGAGAAAGAAAGGAAGGGGGATAATATGAGTGTGATCGAGCCTGCTTTCTTAGGTGCGAGTTTCCTTCCTGGTGTTACACATTAATCAATGTGTCACGCTGCTATATGAGGATAATAAGTTTTGTAGCATTTGCTAGATGTGCGTGGTTTTCCCATCTGTTCTCCAGGGAGAGAGGGGGACTGTGGGGCCAGCTGGGCATGATGGGGAATCGGGACCTGCGGGGCTGCCAGGAGTTGCGGGATCCCCTGGGCCTGCGGGAGAGGATGGAGACAAGGTAGTTACATTGGACAGCCAGCATGGACTTAAGGGCAGCTGTAAACTGCTTGCTGATTTTTGAACTTAATTGTTTGTGTGTGTGCATGCGCGCGTGTGTGTGTGTGTTCACATTTGTTCATTTGTCTTCATAGGGAGAATCAGGAGGACCAGGCCAAAAAGGCAGCAAAGGAGACAAAGGAGAAGCTGTGAGTATAAATTTGATGCAAATATTCCTTACATCACATCTTCACCTTGCATCACCTGGAGGTAGAGGACAGACTAGCCCACAGTTGAGTTGGACAGCACATCTCTGATGAAATGAACAGATGGTTTTGATTTGATTGTGTCTATTTTCCTGTCAAAGTGTATCAAACTGCCCTACATTTCAGGGACCCCCAGGACCTGTTGGAATTCAAGGACCTGTAGGCCAGCCAGGACTGCCAGTATGTAACAAAAACTAAAGATACTTAATGTAGAAGCATATCATTGTAATACTTTGCTTCACACTGTGTAGTGTTCAAAGCACTTATCTGCCTATGAATATTTCAGGGTGCAGATGGTGAACCAGGTCCTCGAGGGCAGCAGGGCATGAATGGTGCTAAAGGAGATGAAGGACAAAGAGGCTTTAAGGGGGCAACTGGTCCTTCTGGACTACAGGTAAAGAGTACTACTGATTCAAAATCTCCAGTCCCCCATCTCTGATATAGCGCTCGTATTAGTTGGTTTATATCTAATTCTATTTTCTGCCTAAGGCAGTTTTGATCACCCAGTCTCCATTTGCAGGGAATGCCAGGACCACCAGGAGAGAAAGGAGAGAGTGGGCATGTTGGCTCAATGGTGAGTACTGCTCAGCAATCACAGCACATACAACACTCATCTCAAGTCCACTGCTACAGTCCAGTATCAGTCTCAAGTCTGTTCTCAACACTCCTGTTCAGACATCTTGCACTTTGCTTAATGATTATGATTTTGTCTCTGTCTCGCCTGATATTAGATATTGACTTGAGTTTTTCTGACTCTCCTCACACCTTTGAATATATTTCTCCGCTTTTTACACTTGCTTTGATTTTCTCCTCATTGTCCAAAGCAGTTTAGTGGAGCTTTTCAAAGAGCCAACTAATCACATCACAGTCAACCCCGTGATAAAGCTGTGACTTGTCTAGAGTGTACCCCGCCCTCGCCCTGTGTCAGCTATGATTGGCTCCCAATGTCCCCCAACCCAAAGCTTCTGCAAATACTGTGGATTTCTTTCTAAACATTTCTTTTATGGTTAGGAAACTCTTGATGGCACTAAATTCTTCATACAGTTGGTAGTACAATGTTCGGCTAGTGCTAGGAATGTTAGGCACTCTTCTGTCATTATGTGAGTTTCTGATGTGGGTGTGTTCTCAGTACTCTCACGAGGTGCAAACTCAGTTTTCAATGTCAGTAATAGAACTCGAATCGAAACTTTATGCTCCGTTGGCAGAGGCAATATATCCTGGTTCACTTTCATTGATGTCCCTGCTAGTTCTTCCTGTTTGACAGGGACATCACATTCACTAGAAGGCTGTTCTCCGCTGTCGAGTCTTCCTCTCTTGTCTGTTATGTTCTTTAGACACTTTTCCTCATGTTCTGTCTGTTGAATGTGATCTGTACTGATGGATACACAAGGATCTTTTTTTCTATGTGATATTGTTCTCTCCATTTAGGTTGAAATTGGTCTTTATGTTTGAAAGGTAATGGTCATTGATTTAAAGAAAAATCAATAATTCCTCTTTAATGCATTATTAAGACTAAATTAAGGAGCCTGAATTAAAAATTGTAGGAGTAAAAGAAAAGTACAGATATTTGTAGCACAGAGACAGTAAAAGTAAAATGTCAAAAAAAAAACTAAATAACAGACACCTAAACACTGTAAGTACAATACTGTAAGTATTTGTACTTTGTTTGTTTCCCACTTCCGGTCGTATGTTGCAATGAAGTTGCTCGATAATTGTGATTAATACATCCTAAAAAGAGTTAGCTACAAATGCGACAGTCACTTGCCACCTGTAGTCAATTATTAATATGAATACTTGTAATACATTCCAAGCACACATCTCATACTGTCCTCATGTTGGGGAAATATATAGAAATAAAGAAATTTCATGGTTTGGGAAGTTGGTATTTTTTTAAATAGTCAATGAATAGCGAAAAAGGTGCAGAGGAGAAAATATTTTGCTCGTAAGATTCTGTCTGACCTGAAGTTTCCCAGATTATTATAAACACAAAATTGTAAAGAATCAGTATTACTCTAACTGGTATAGAGACAACCCACCACAACCCTGTAAGAGTTAATCAGTGCAGCCTGTCAAGTTAGTTTAGGCAAACTGTGCTTATTCTGCTACCTTTTCCCTTGCCTATAATCATGAACATTAACCACCCCCAAAGTGTGAGCATGGACTTGACTGGGTCTCAATTTGCTGTGTAAGACCTTTGTGCAAAAAATAAGATCAACTCATTTTAAACGATAAATGTCTGCTCCCCGACCACAGTAGCTGAGCTAAGAGCTGTGCTTCCATTGTAACAGCCTTGACAACTTTTGCCAAAGCAGTGAACACTCTGCTAAGTGGCTGTCCTACACAGTTAACTTAACGCAAACTAGTCAACCATATTGCAGTGGTTGATAACACATACTGTGGTATTATACTAGCTATGAAAAATCACAGCCTTAGATAAACAACACATACTGTCCAGCCATCTGCTCTCTTTATTTGGTATCTGTATTATATGTCTGCTGGCACTGACTATATGTTTACAATATCTATAAAATGATGTCCATAATGTTCATGATAAAAAGAAAGACATCCGTTTGAACCAGGCAACCTAAAACAATCTCAAGCTGTCTTTCCAGTGTGTGAATTACAATACAGAGTATGACCTCGTGTACAAGAGAGATGGACCCCAGAGGATGAAGAGGTGGTCCTGTATGTAAAAGGATGAGAATAAAAAAACAAAAAGAGAGAGAGTGACAGAAAGGAGGCAATGGAGCAATGGAGTGCAGGGAGGAGGCGGGACACTGATTGTGAGCAGGAAGATGGTGTGACAGCTGCTAATCAGATTAGCCTCAGCCTTGGCCGTCTAATGAGCATCCTCCTTTGTGACCATCATCTCACAAAGCTCTCAACCATGAACACACGCTCAACAAGATTCTCTGTAGCCCTTCCTCTCCACAGCCAGATTAGGGAGGGAATGCATCAGAATGGAACCAAAAACAAAAGAAAGAGAGAGGAGAGAGGAGATGCCGAAGAGTCAGTGGGGAAGTTTCATTCATCTGTGAGTGTTGCGGATCACAGAATTCTCTCCTCTAATGCTCAAGCATCTCTCCGCCAGAAGGATATGTGTTTCCTCTAGTCCCACACAGTCTGTCTCTTGTCTGTCTTTCTGTCTCAGTGTCTTTACAACACAAGGCTCCCTCCAAGACTTCAGAGTGATTCAGTGCACAGCTCAACATCTACTCAACTGAAACTGAAGCCGAGCACTGTTAGGATTAATTGCTTGGCACTCTCTGAGCTGCACAGAAAAGTCAAAACACATGCTGTCACTGTGAGAGAATATGGCATCGCACATCACAGGCTGGAATTTTCTTATTAATAAGAGAGAATAGAAGAGGCAGGCAGGGGGCAGGGGGCTTCACAGCCTGTGTCATATTGAGGGTAATGACCTGTCTGGACATCTTCATCATGTCACTACCATAATGATCATAGATACTGGGGCCATTGCATAAGCAATTCACCATGAGCTGTCTGTCATTTCATTTTCATTTAATTTAGGAGGCACCGGCCAACCCCATCTCATATGCAGTTAGTGTCTCTCTTTGTCTTTATTGTTGCAGTTTATTCTTGTTGTCCTAACAAAAACATTTCATTTGTCTCTTTCAACAGGGTCCTCCAGGACAACATGGCCCACGAGGCCCTCAGGGGCCCTCTGGAGGAGAGGTAGTGAACGGCATTTCTTTTGAATTCATTTCTGAAAAACTGTAATAAATGTTTTAAAATGATAACTGTACCAGCATGGTGCATTTAATGTGGCAATCCTAATCAGCATAATCGGGTTATTGGGTGGCACAATGGTGCAGTGGTTAGCATTACCGTCTGCATAAGATTCTGGGTTCAGACCCGATGGCCGTCTCTGGCTGTTTGCATGTTCACACTGTCTGTGGAGGTTTCCTCCAGGTGTTCAAGCTTCCTTACCTGTAAGTGTGAATGGTTGTTTATGTCTATACATCAACCCAGTGATGAACTAGTGACCTATCTGGGATGTAGCCCACCTCCTGCTCAATGTCCTCTGAGATCAACACCAACACCACCTCAGAATCCTTCAAAGTGCTTATAGATAATGTCAGGATAAGCAGCAATACTAAATACTGTAACTGGTTCTCTCGTAATGAATAGAAGTAGATTAATTTTCATATTTTTTGGTCATATTTTAGCCTGGTTTCCTTGCATATTTATCACAATTTGTGGACATTTATAACTGAGGCTTAATTATAGTTTTTGTTTAAGTTTTATATTTTAAAAGTTTTTCAAAGTTTGACCTACACAAATGCAATTTTATAACTCCACACACACTGTGCAAGGTACTGGAGTTGTGATGTTTTTAAGTGATGGTGGCTCTGGTATTTATAAAGAAAACATGATGATATATCGGTTTTGCAATCAAGAAGACTTACATTTTATTCATGCTGTTATCTGAATTTCAAACAGAACATTAGCTTCTCCTCACACACCCCAGATTCTTACCCTTCTTTTCCAGCCCCTCATCTCCTCCACTACAGTCTCTTTATATGAACACTTCCTGCCACAGACCCTCCAATGCTTTTGAAATTTGAATTATTAAATAGTATTAGGATGTAATCCCTGAGAGAGAGAGTTATATTTACTGCTCTATGAATCATTAAGAAGTATTAGACTATCATCCCGAAGAGGCAGTTATATTTACCTCTAGTAATGGTCGTTCCTCTACAGCCTCTCACACCGGTCAATTATTCAGCTCTGAGCTGCAAAAAATCTCTGTGAGACATGCTAGTGCTTCATCACTGGAAGAATTGAAATACAGCAGAGTAGAGATGGTGAGGTTCATAAGTGGAATGATACAATAATAGTAGATAGGAGCGAAACGAGGTGGGATGTCATGTGACAAAAGCAGTTGACAGCAGTCATGTGACAAAAGCAGTTGACAGCAGGAGCTCAGTAGAAGTGCATGGCTGTACTCAGCTCTCATGTTTGTGCACTCTACCCAAGACGTGTTTTTACTTTGTTCATCGCAAGACAGCACACAAAGACATACATGCATGCACACATATTCACATGCACATTCACAGAGATATAGATTGAGAAAGGGAAAAACAATCCGCCCCAGAGTCACTCAGAATCTACCCGCATAGCAAACCTGACTCTCAATCTTCTTCGTTGTGTTGTGATAATTCTGTTCTAGTTTCAGCCTTCTGTGAGCATAACTGCTGATAAATGAAACTAAGTAAAAAAAAAAACACTGCGCCAAGATCTTTATTTTCATAAATGAAATAAAAATGTCAAACTTGCCCTTGTTTCGCAATATATTTATTCACGCCGTTCTCTCTCCTCCTGCCACAGGGCCCATCTGGAATGCCTGGTGGGGTTGGTCAGCCTGGACTTGTTGGAGAGAAGGTCAGCATTTCCCATTAGCTTGTGCCTGTGCACACACAGAGGAAAGGTGGTGGTTTATGTGGGTGGGTTTTTGTGCCACTCTGTGTACGGTGTGTTTTTATCTCAGTGAATGTTTCTTCTCTACCAGGGTGAAGATGGAGAAGCCGGAGACCCTGGGTCACCTGGAGAGACTGGTGTTGCTGTGAGTCACTTTGCCTTCATCTTTCTTTTACTGTCTTATTCAACCTCATTCTTTTCTTACCATCTGTCTATGCGCTTTAATTTATTGTCATTTCATACGGTGATGTCCCAGGGTGTTAAAGGCGATTTGGGGGAGAAAGGGGATTCTGGCCCTCCCGGTGCAGCTGGGCCTCCAGGACCCAGAGGAACACCAGGGGATGACGGACCCAAAGGCAACATTGTCAGTCTTTCTCTTTTTGGATCAGTGACTTTTTCTTGCACAAGTCTGTTAATGTCATACCATGCACATGATAGCTTCTAACTCACTGTTTTTTTTTTGCCCTTAGGGTCCTATTGGATTTCCAGGAGATTCAGGGCCTCCCGGAGAATCTGGGGTCAATGTAAATATACTTGCTCTGAATGTGTTATAATTTATATGTCAATAACGTATTGCTTGGTAATTTGTTCTACACGACATTTTCTCATCTAGGGAATAGATGGAGGACCGGGGCCAAAAGGAGACAACGGAGAGCCCGGCAGAGCAGTACGTTTTTTTTGTTTGTTTGTTATATTTTTTTTTTGTTGTTTTTGTTTTTTTCAATGTTGGCAACACTATTAACTCTAAAATCCTTGGTTGATTTCCTAATGCTTTGTAATATATTGAGATGTTGTGCCTTTGTCTTCTCCGTGTTTCTATGTTAAATTAAGTCATTTTTCCATTCTTTGCAGGGACCTCCAGGAGCCTCTGGAGAGCCAGGTCCCACAGGACCTCCAGGAAGAAGGGTCTGCTCAGCTTAATGTATTTGTTGTATTTGCATGCGTATGCATTGTAGCATGTGTGTTTTGGTGGTAGTCAAAAGATCTTATTGTTATCTCAACAATCTTGTCTTTTTCAACCTCAGGGTCATGTAGGTCCTGCAGGAAAAGAAGGGAAGCAAGGTCAGAAGGGAGCCAAGGTAAGGATAATGGCTGGCACCTAGCTCTCTGGTTAAACATAATATCTTCCAATGAAGACTTATAATCCGTTTTGCATCTGATGTCTTGCTGTCTATGTCCGTTCCTCTGCTTTGTAGGGGACAACAGGAACTCCGGGCCCAGTGGGGAAGACAGGTCCAGTTGGACCACAAGGGCATCCAGGGAGGTCTGGCCCAGAGGGTCTCCGAGGCATCCCAGGTCCCGCGGTCAGTAGAAAATCTGATACTGAACATCATTAAATTTCTTTAATGATGTTGCTTAAACACAAACAGGACATAATTTTCTCTTGTTTGTATTTAATTAGTGCCTCAGGATACTGTAAGCTGATCTTTGCTGAACGTGTTTACCTTATAGGGTGAGCAAGGATTAACTGGGCCATCAGGACAAACTGGACCACCAGGACCAATTGTAAGATCCTTATATTTATATAAAATGAGAGTGGCGAGTTGGGACATTTATATTAATAAATATACGATTCCCAACACAACCAAGCCATATTTCATTAGCACTGGCCAACTTATACTTCTTACATTGTTACCAGGGGCCACCAGGACTTCCAGGATTAAAAGGAGACTCTGGAAGCAAGGGAGATAAAGTGAGTATTTAGCACTTGAGTGAGAAAACACTTTTGAGAAGTCAAAATCCTGGGAAACAATGTTGTTGAACCATGTTACTGTCTGTAGGGTCATGGTGGGCTGATCGGTCTGGTTGGCCCTCCAGGAGAACCTGGTGAGAAGGGAGACAGAGGCTTGCCAGGGAACCAGGGTGCACAAGGGCCCAAAGGAGATGAGGTACATATCTTAACAGCATGATGCATCTGACACACCTCTACACAAAAGAAGTGCAGTGCACTGACAACTTGTCCTTATATCTAGGGCGTGGCTGGCCACACTGGCCCCACTGGCCCACCGGGACCACCTGGACTTACAGTAAGTGATGTAGCTATTACAAAAATATGGCTGTCTGTTGGTATCTACTGGCTTTGTCCTAAGTGTGATTAAACAGCAGTAATAATTGGAACGTAGCTGCAGATTCCTGCTTGTTGCATTGAGAATGCCCCTGTGTTTTTAAAGCAAATAGCTGATTAGTATTTTAAAGTTGTTTTTTTGAGTAATTAGTTTTCCAAGCTTTAAGGGTTTTCATACTTCTACTGCCAATGCTCCCTCTCTACTCTTAGGGTGCAGCTGGTGAGAAAGGATCAAAGGGAGAAATGGTGAGTCCAGTAATCTGTCATATTTATATATTGCCATCAAAATACTCACACCTCAGCGTGGTTAGCAGCTGTTGAGAACATATCCTGGGAAAGAGAGAAAAAGAGTGTTTGTTGGCTTAAATGTAC
>JAQLOL010000009.1:8919978-8933402 GCA_029783665.1 Naso thynnoides | reverse complement strand
AATCTGAGATGTAGTCGTACTCATTTGCATGCCCAGATTTCACAATAATGACAACTGCATAGTAGTTGTGAACCAGTCTAGCATATTAATTTCACACCAGCACAGTAATTAATTTCCTGTGTGCAGGAATGATAAATTGTCCTTTTTACCCTTCAACTGCAGTTTGTTCAGTGAATTGCCTTGATTAGTATTCAGTAGGTGTAGCTAGTTATTGAACCCGACACTTACTTGAACGGATAAGGTTGTTTCCTCTATTGGACTGTTTCCCTCCATGGGCTTGACAAGCTTTTCGAGCCCTCACTGTTTCTAAGGACTATAGCACTGTATATGTCAGAGTTAACATCCTTTCTACTGTGGCATATGCTTGCTATGACACACCTCAGCAACTAGGTTGGGGAAAATTCAGGTCAAAAAATAAGAGCATGCTGTTCTTTCGTCTTAACTGCAGTCGGCTATACCAGGAGACATCTCACGCATTTCTTGAAAGCATTTTAGAATTTCCGACATAACCTGTTTTAACATTTCTACACTACTCAGAGGGTTTTGTTTCTCGGTTTTGTTGAAATGTTGAAATTTCAACAGAATCCGTTGCTGTTCATGTGACATGATTTGCTCTTAAGTGGTGCTAAATATGATTCTATTATTTTGTTGTAACTGTTTTTGTGTGTATCTGCGGGCAGGATTAAAGGACTAGAGAGGGGGAGGGTTATTGCTCTTTCAGTGGCATGAAACGCCCTCAGAGGCTGGGGACACGTCTGCTGTGTTTTTTGCACATCTTCTGGCTGATTGTGCCAATTTCACAAGGCCAGTGAAAGGAGGTCAGGGACCGTTCAGAGCAATGTGATTGATCACTTCTAAAGGTAAAATCCACTCTTAAACCAAATTTGCATGGTGTCCATCCACTGTCTATGAATGCAGACAACCATCACACTGAAATATGAAATTACAGCATCAAGTTACATGTTGAGAATTTGATGCATTGAAGATTTTTTTTCAATGTTTGCGACAAATTACGTTCAAAAATTGTAGAGCGGTGAACCAGAAATCGTCCTCACATCCCTGTAGAATTACCATGCATGCTATTATAGTGTCATGTTATTCCATCATTAACTGTCAGGGGATCAGCTGCGGGATATGTTTTTAGATTACGTTATTACTACAGTCTGCCTCTGCATGTTGGCTTAAACAGAGTCATCTCTAAATGATCAAACTGAGCTGTGAAATATCACCAAAATGACACACATGTGAGTTCTATTTTACTATTTTCCCTGATATTTCTCAATGCTCTGTCTACCTCCTCCAACCTAAACAGTAGACTGTTTACCCAGTTTATGTCATTTTCACTTCTGCTGTTTGTTTCACAGCATTTAAACATTTTAGTAATTACCTCCTCTCCTCCTGTCCCATCCTGCGCTGCCCCTCCTGTGTATAGTGTTTGTTGTACTAATTTTTACATACTGTACAGTTATTCTGAGGACTTTATGAGCAGTAACCTGTTGCCTGAATGAAAAACAAATGTATTTGCCACAATCTGATGTGCGAATAAAAACAAAAAACAAACCGTTCTATTTTCCTTTTTCCTCTCCAGACACATAAAGCCGGTTCGAAAATCCATGACAGCATGTGGCCATCAGAATCAGATTGAAATAGACAAAAGGAATCTTCATCACCGACTAGTTGTGCAACATTCTCTCAGCAAGTATGCACTCAGCATCCCCACACAGCTGATGTAATCAAATCTGATTTGTTCCCCAGTTCATTTATTTTAATTAGCCTTGCAGTCATCAACATGGAAGGTGGAGAGGAGACAGAGGTGAGGGCAGGACAAGAGAACAAGAAAAGAGGTCAGTGAAGAAATGGCTGAGGATGCAGATTTGATCTATTTGGTGGAGGTAGAAAAGATGTGCTAAGACCACTTATTTATGTTATTTTTGACAGACTAAACAAAAGTCCCAATGACTGCTTTATTTTTAACCAACCAATTTTATTGCACATTGTTCACAAAGGCTTAGTTTCTCTCCCTGTCTCTCTGTCTGCCTACTTATCTTTGTCACTACCACAACACACACAGTAATTGCTTTTTGCTTCAATCACACAGACTCCTACTGTACAGCCTATTCTCTAGCACACATTAAAGTACAAGGCACTCATCCCCTTTGGGGCCTATTGTTCAAGGTTAGCGTCAATGGCAGAATAAAGGTTGCCATGTTATTTTTTTCTCCTTTCTGCTCTTCTCCACTCAATTGAATTTTAACCACACTAAGCTCTTGACCAGGAAAGGTCATTCCTTCCCACTACCTCAGAATAATGATCAAGCTGAAGAGGAGTAGGACCATCAATATGGTATTTCTACAATACTTTGCCCTTTATCCTTGCTCACATTCAACTTTTGTAACCACCATCCCTGTGACCATGTGTCTCCAAAGTCTTGGATATCTTGCTGCTGAGAGTGGAAACTTTATTAGATAGCATTACTGCAGTGAAATACAATTATTCTTATCTTTCCTGAGAGCAGAAAATCTTTATGATAGACTAATATAGGAGGAAAAACCCCTCAGAAGTGAGTTGTCAAACAAGACAATCATTTGGAAGCCATTGATACACAGTCTCTCCGCTTCACAGAGATAAACCAGCTTGAGCACAGATTTGAGAAGAGCTCTTCATCCAACCGATCCTGGAGCTCAGCTTCGTGGGAGCTTGTGGGAATCCAATGGAAATGCAATTCCGTGTGAGAAACTTTCAATTTAAATTCACAAATAAAAACATGCACTATACATACAAGGTGTGGACGAATCTCTCTAAGATCCCTCAGCTTGAAAAAGAAAACAATCCAAAATTATATACTGTTTTATTCTGTCTCTCAGAGATTTCTAGGCTGTTTGATTTTATCACTGCTGAAAAAACTTCAACAAATAGCACTGCATGGAAGTTGTGAAGATGACAGTAGAAAATAGGAACCTTGTCATTTGAGTACATATGCATTCCATTAAAACCCAAACACTTTGGCCTATAGTCTTTCCAAAGGAGATATTACTTCATGATTTATTCAGTTCTTACATTTCAACAGTTGGTTGTGACTTCTGAGTTTCATATGTGTAAAGATAAATAGATGTGAAAAATATCAACTTAGAAAAAATATTTTTGTATGTAAGTTTATACAGTAACATTACCTCAACCACACAGCGTCCATATTCCTACCCACAACCTCAGGTAGTACCAAAGGAAACTGCTGTCTGACAGCAATGTAGAGGGGGGAAAAATGAAATGTAGCATACACATAAAGGAACACATATGCTTTAGGTGGGTGGTCTTGTTGGTGGCTAAAAGACGTGTTGCCATTGGTACAGCTTACAGCAGCACTATGCTCTGTTTTCTGCTGCTGAATCACACTGCTTCTCTTGACAGAGGGCGAGCTGACATTCATCTACTGCAAGTGAGACACTGACAAGGCATAAATGCTTCATACTACCCCACAAGAAAAAATCAAACTATCCTGTTAAGGCAATGGAGTACACAAGTGTTACCCACAGGCAGAGGGATTCTTAGTTGTTGCATATTCAAAACAAGATTGTCTTTCATATTCCATCTCTCCACTCTCCTCTTCCTCTCTCTGTCTGTGGCTTCCCCTCTGCTTTGCGCTCCTCCTTTCTCTGTCTCATCACTCTGGAATTGAAAATGCTCAAGATCTTTGTTGTTTGCCGGACTGTCTCGTCACTCTCCGATACCCTCTGTCTCTAGTTTCCCTTGCCTTCAGCTCCTCTCCTGTGACTTTGATTCAAACTAAGCTGAACGTGTCACAAAGTCACAGTGAGAAATGAACAAATTAAACGGACGTTTAGATTAAAGAGAGGGAGACAGTCAATGGGAGTATCTGCATTTCTTGGTGTACAGGGACCTTCCCATGGTCTCAACGCATCCACCCAAATCCGGATGTTGTGTCACAGTAGATAAGAACAAACATTATTTTCCACGCCACTGATGTGTGTATGAGTGTGCAAGTTGCTCTCAGTTGAGCATCTTGTGTTGCACAAGTGGCAAGGAATAACTTGGATCATCTCTAGCTTGTGCTCAACATGCTCATTGATGCGTTGGATTTGTGTATGCGACTGTGTGGGTATGTGAAATCATGAGCAGGAGTGCTCTTATTAGTGTGCATGCAAGCGCCTCTTCTGCCAGGTCCCATCCACAGCTCCCTTATCTCCGGAAGGGTGGGGGGAATCATTTCCGCAGATGCCTTTTCCATCAAAGGTGCTTATCGACAAAGCTAACATTAGTAAAACAGTTTGAAAAAAAGGCTCAAAGGCGAGGGAGGGCAACAGCAATCCCTGGGCAAGTGGACAAAACAGGGTGACGTTTGGGAGCCCAAGGCCCTGTTTGTCTGAGAGTGTCAGATGATTATCTGGCAGACAGAGAGCAAATGCACAGCTTGACAACACCCCTGCCGCCTCCAACACACATACATACATATACTACTCCTAATTTGCCGTCTGCTGCACAATCACAACCCTTACTACTGCCATGCCATCCTTACTTAACTTAGTCCTTAGTAAAAGGAAGACTGAGTTGTCTGCAAGCTCCCCCAGACAGCCAAAGTAATCAGTGGTGTCTTATTTACCACAGTGGGAGAGGGACATGGAGAGAAATAGGGTGATGAGTACAATGAGAGAGCAGGAAGAAAGACAGAGGGGGAGCAATATTCATTCACTAGACGTGCCTGTGTTGTATGAATCATTCAGGCCGATTTAAACACACGCAGCTGTTCAGAAATCCAAGCCAGACAGTATTAGTGAACAAACTTAGCCCCGATCAGAAAAACAGGAAGAATAACCACATGTAATCTGTACTCAGCTTTGTGTGTGTGTGTGAGTCTCTGACTTGTTGGTGAGTGAGAGTAAGCGACAGAAGGAGAGTGAGAGAGAGAGTTGTAAATGCATGACCCTATCGCTCAATAGAGATGATTTTTTCCCATAAATCAGACAAGGCAGTGGGGGAAAGAGTGCGAGGGAGACAGAGACTGAGTGATTCAGCTGTGGGAGTACACTGGCTCAGACCTCAGTTGAAAAGCCAGGGAAACTAATCGTTTCCATTCACCTCGATGAGTCTGGCTGCTCTCATCTGTGGTCCTGAATGCAAAGAAATCCTCATCGTCTCTCCATCTCTCACTCTGCCACCCCTCCATCCCCTTCCCTTCACTCTCCCTTCCCTTACCCATCCTCTCCATCTCTCTTCCTCTCTGAATGATCAATGCACTCTGTCCTGTATCAGCTCCTGCTGTGATACTGACATGGTTGTTATTCTATCACAGAGAATCAGACTTGGCAGCATTTCACGGGCACCTGGACACTATTCATAAATCTTACACGGCAGAGGTGAACAGCCGAGAAAGCAGAGCTCTTTGTGTGACAGACCAGAAAATAATCAGTATTCAAATGCCGCATTTAGTTTAAAGAGAGATATAGACAGCATACATTGTTTGAGGAGTGAGGGTGCTAAAACTCATACAGTGGTTGGAGATTGTCATATGTTTTCTGTCACCTGTATGAAATTGAAAATGTTGTGTAATCTCTGTACTTATTCCAGCAAAATGGATAAGGTCTGTAATCCAAAGCACCTGCCAAGTGGATAAAGTGCATCTCTTCCTCTCCACTTGTCGGTGCAACTGGCAACGTTTGAATTGTGCTCTCACATGTGTCACTGTAATGAGTACAATTGGGCCTGACTCTGCTGCTCGTCAATAATTCAGAACCAACCTGAGATGTGGAGCAATAATCTGAAACTGCAGTCAGGAATTATTTCTGCAGTTACTCGTTTTCCTATGTCTGTCTCTCTCACTAACTCTGATTTGCTCTTTCAGGCCAGTTTCTTCACACTCTTTAATGCAAGCAATTAAAAAAAGTCAATTAGTCAATTATCAAAACCAGTAGTCAACAGTGTCAATAGTTGTAACATATTCGTGCATCTGTGGTTTTAGCATTATGCAGTAATAAAGCAGTGGAAATGAATGTTGGTGTTGTTGACAATTAAGTCATGCTAGTGTGGTGTATCTTAAACACCATGCAGTATGGGCCACTAAAGCAGCAGATATGCAGCAGAAGCAAAAAGCTGAAAGAAACATGACTGTAAAACTCAATGCTTGACTATAAAGTGAAAATACCCCACCAGAGCAGACATAATCTTTTGAACAATAATTAATTACGTTATGCCATATTGAATGAGACCAATTTAAGGTATTTAGACAAGGACAGACTCCCTTTATCCCTGCAAGAAAGCAGTTGTGTTGTTCCTGCAGTTAAACAGCATCAGCAGTTCAGACAAGTTTGCTGTGGGTTTGGTCCAATTAGAATGTGGCTCATTTGTAAACAGTTCCTCAAAGTCAATCAAGGACTCTGTTATTTGTATCCTGCATGCCTTATTGAACCCTTTACTGGTTGCATTTAGACCTTTTTGACAAGCATTGATCTTTTTGTAGTTGTTGTTGTTGTTGTTTGGATGGAAAAAAAGAAGATACATCTAAAAAAAAAAAAACAACTCACCAGTTGAGCTCTTTTTGGACATAGTCCATGACTACTAAGTGTTGCAGTTGTAAAAGGCCTAGTTTACAATTCAATCAAGATTTGCAATGTAAAAGACCAATGGCCTCTCTTTATCTCAGTAATCCACTCTGGTCACACAAAGTGTTTTGGTGGCTTTGACTTGCTTCAGGATGCATTTTCTGTGACAGAAACAACTAGTTATGAACTCTGTATTGCTAATAATCATCACATTGTTGAGCGATCCTAGGCTTGTGATAAATAGTAACTTGAAGGCTAGCAAGCTCGTAACCTGGTGTCCTCCTACATGTTGTGTTAGATGTAAAAATGCGCCCTTATCTTCACCGGGTGAATGTTACCTTTGCCAGAGGGGTGTTTGTGTGGTTAGTCAGGTGACTGCCTACCTCCACAGCTTGATTTCCTCATCTCTCTTAATTGGCTTGCACAGCAATGTGGTCTTTAAGTTTAAGATGATATTTGGTATCCAAGAATGTCTTGCAAGAGAAGTTGGGGTAGACAGTTTATCTTCTGTGTCATTGTGCTAAAATTCCATTACAACCTTTCAGCATATTGTAATTCCGGTGGTCTGAAAGAACACTAGACTTCTGCACCTCTCCATGGCTCTGTATGCTCTGTATTGAGACCATCACAGGGTATTTTCAGCCAATCACAGTATTTTCAGAGTGCACATGTTTCTATTGGCTGCTCTGCACTGCGCTTCTTAGCAACAGGTGTCGAGCTGACAGGCTGTTAAAACAAGAGATGTGCCTTATGCTCTAAAACTGGCCTCTGCCGACAACAGTGTCAGCAAGCAACACTGTCAGCCTGCTTGACTTTACTCTCCTACAACTTTCCCTGCAACCGTTTCGTCTCATCGAGAATCTTTGGTGCAAACTAAACCAGCTCTATTTTCCCAGTGAAGCTTGCTGTCAGTTAAATAAGTTAGAACTTTACCCACCCACACTCCTAGAGTAATTTTAGTATGACCCGCTTGTCTCTGCCTGTCTACACCATGCCTACTTGTAGAAGACACTATCATAACAGTACTCTTTGAGTAATTTATGTTTTGGCAGAAGCAGTGTCTGTTATGATCACAATCGGCAGAACACCTTAACTTTGACAAGGATGATAACTCTGCCAATGCCTTCTCTAAATTTCAACATCTCAAATAAATGCAGAAGTACTTGAATAGTGCATTCTACCGTCTAATGTTAGAAGTGCCTGTCTTTGTTACTGATATGTAATCTCTGACCTGTTTCTCTGGGATATGGTAGATGAGTATAAAGGCAGAGCAAGCAATGCTAACATAAAGCCTCTATTATTGAGCTAAGTCTTCATGCTGGTGTTTCATTTTCTTTGACTGTTCCACATACAGTGCTTCACAAACAGAGGTCTTTAGTTAAAACCCCAGTTCTGTCTATTTCCTCTAGGACACATCAAACAGCCATTTCTAGTCAAGTCCCACATGCGCGCCTGTTTGAGCATCCCATGAAAGCGATGAGATCAATGCTATGCTGTCTGAATGAACCAGAACCTACTCTGTTTAAACCACAATGCTTCAATTTGAATTCTATTGAGGATGCACGCTCCTCTGACGCCCTGTGCGCTGCATGTTTCTTAACATCTTTACACGCATGTTCTGATATTACAGTCATGTTGTATGCCCATAGACACTATGTGTGGATGTGTGCCTGTATCTGTTGCAGTGCTAATGAGAGACTGGGGGTTTCAGTTTTTCAGGTGCTGGTGCTTTGAGAGGAGGTGAGTGACAGGGCTCATGAATAGTGATGGCCGACAGCTGCTCATTAACCAAGAGACTGTCTGTCAGCAAGCAGACTGGAACAGCAGCCATCCCCAATGTGTACACACACTTCCACAAAAACACACACAAGCATGAAGATACATACAAATTTGGAGAAAACCATGCATATGTGCCTACAACTGGTGTGCGTATGCACACACTCTCTCTCTCACACACACACACACACACACACACACACACACACACACACACACACACACACACACACACAGTTCAAATCTCCTTCATCTGAGTCCCTTGTGCCTTACGTGCAGCGGAGGCCAATCCTGTCTTTCCTCCTGATAACATGAGCAGAAGTATGCCTATTACCTGCGTACCCACACCACTCCCTCTGTGTCAAGCCCCTCACTGAATACAGGAACACCTGCCAGATGTAAATTCTGAATGAGACCCAGAGAGCAAAAGGTACAAAAGATTATGGCTAGGACCGTCAGTTTGTATTAATTTCGAGGAAAAGATATTCATTTTTGACTCAGTTTTAAACTGGTGCTGAGGACATATCTAGCCACCTTTACTGTCTTATTCACTTTCATTTTGACAACCTTCAAAGAACTTCACAAGTCTAATGCAAGGTGACCTGGATACTGTATCCATGTGTGTGTGCTTCATGACTTTTAAAATTATGTCACACTGTTCTTCAAAATAATTTGAGATCTTTTTGAAACTACATATAGAGAGAATAACAATGAGGCTGCACCCCAGTTGTTGCATGGACTTATCAAATTGTGAAATGGCTTTTCTTTAAAATCAGGATAAGAATATATTTTGTCTGGCTGCAGCTTGGACAGTAATGGAGGCTTATTCAAAAGTAATATGTAATAAAAATGACAGCAATTGACAAAGACAGAATTTGTGGTAATTTATTTGGATTATATGTTTTTCTATTTCAGAATCAAAGGTTGTTGACAAGAAAAAAAAAACCTGAAACACACGTTTCATCAGAAGGAACTATGTTGTCATTTTTATTTTTCTTATAACTCTTGTGTAGCTCAAGTTGTGATAATAGTTTAAGGAAGAATGACAAAAACCATTATTGTTGTTTTGTCTCTGTTGGCTGCTATGACAGTTGCAAACTGCTGACAAAGTTGACAAAATCTTCAAAAAAAAAAAAAAAGCAGAACAACATCTACATCGGGGACTCTCTTGAATCCAAGTCCTTGCTTGATATGTGATTTTTATTTAATGACAGAATGCAAAGGTTCCTGGAAGTCAGATTTTATGAGAATTCAGCATTTTGTTGTTTAATATCTGTGGGTCATTTTGCACTGTGGGTCATTTTGCACAGATAATAGTGTGCCCAGGACAAGGACTTGGCATTACTAGCCTAACATGTTTTTGCTGGAGGGTCACTGACCAAACATGCCTCTAAAATTTGGGCATGGACCTGAGCATACATGTAGATGCTCAGTCCAGCTGACAGGAATATAAGCAGGAGAGTTTTTCTAGTTCTTTACAGACTCTTTGTTTTCTCAGTACATTGTGATCTGTTCATATGATTATAGCCTGCAGTGTAACTGGACATGGACTGCCAGATTGATTTAACTTACTTTGATTTATAGGTCTGCCAAAAATCTGCCTTTCAGTGCTCCTGGTGTGTTTGTTTTGTTTTTTTGTTTTTTTTTTGTTTTGTTTTTGTTTTTTTTTTTGGGGGGGGGGCATTTATCAAATTGAAATGCAGGCCCACAATCAAAAATAGGAAAGCAGCTTTGAAAGTTTTACAGGATACAGAAATACCTTCCACTTACAAACAATCTAAAGTCAAGACACCCTCATCATTTATCAGATGTAGCATATTAAAAGTGAAATCTTTTTTATTAGCTGTCTCCTATCATTTCCCTCTCCAGCAGCAGGGTCTACAGTGGAGATGACAGAGCTGTTGGCTGTGTAGAAGTCTGTTGTTCACTTAACTCTATTGCACAACTAAGTGTGATATAGGGCTTACGTTTAAAGCTCGACTGAGCTGATACTTCATGCGTGAAAATACAAATATGGTGTGAAATGTGTTTATTTTAATAGGCTGGTTCTATTTTAAAAAACGACTGAGCAATGTGGCAAAAAATATGACTATGATGATTTTATTCTGTATTGATTATTAATCACAGTCTATAATTTGATAATTCTGCCAGTTTGAAGAGAATGACTGACTGAAACAGCCTGATGAAACCAGAGAGTTCATTAGTTAAACTTTGTTGTTGTGCTTATTTCTGCTGTGTAATACAGGAAGCTGTTGGATCTATTTATATCAAAGAAAAATGTCCTAAGCTTATCATCATTATTGACATAAACTGTTTCAGGATTCCCTATTTAGATCATTTTATTAAACAGTGCTAATTTTGAACTGATTGGCCCTGTTGACCAAGATAATGGCACAATAACAAGGTGCAGGGAGCATCTTTAAATTACAGACTGTGTTAATCTGTGCTGCATATTGCTACAGTTTGTTATCAATTAACATTAAGTGCTATATAAATGCAATCATTTATTATTAATGAATTAATTATTACAGCTACTGGTTTAAAACATAATCTGTCTATACATTACAGTAATGAATTTAAATTTTAATGAACTTACACTTGTTTATATTAATCATGAATCTGTGCAAGTGCTGCTGATACAACAGACAAACCTCGTGTTAAAAAAACAGAACAGTTTAGGAAAAGGTTCAAAGCAAACAAATGACAACTGAATAAAGTCAGTTACAACAAAATAGGCCCTTTTCAGTGCTCAAATGCCACTGATTATTGGCATTCCAATTCTCAGGAGGCTAGAGAGAGAACTTCAATATGATGCCCATGTTGTCCTCTTTCATTTGGATGTCTGTGTGTTACAGTGACTGGCAACAGGATGTGGACTGCACTCAGAAGGACTTAGCAGGAAGGCTTAATAGGCAGCTTATTTATAACAACGATCAAAAAACAGGCTTTTTAAAGTCAGCAGGCAGTCAAGTAAATCAGCCAAACCAGAGGAGCTAAGGCAGACAGACAGGAAATAAAAGGGAAGCAGCAGGTCATAGACATATTGGCACTTTGCAAACAGGTTTCAGAGCGGTAACAGGCTCATGCACAAATAGAGCATCATCTAGCAAAGGAAAACTTGTGAACTACAGTCTTACTCAGTCAGACAGAATGTTTGCTATCATGTTATTTCCCTTTGCACTCTGATGGTGGAAAATTATTCCATGCAGATATCATTACATATTATGACTCAGTTGTTACTGATGTACACCTCAGAACTCAAATATATGTTCATCTGTATTTTAGGCTAAATTTACCTGCTCACAAGTTAAAGGCAAATTTATTTTAATATGAAGATTTATTTTGTTAGAAGTAAACACTACTTGGTGACAAATAGATCATAACCAGCAGATGTCCTGTGATCATGCTTATTATACACAGCATATCTCTGTCTCCACCTTAAACAAAGACAGACGTTGCTAAAAAAATTCATGTGCAAATTAGCATACAATATCACTTCTTTAGGCTTTCTGAGCAGCCAATAAAAACTTTCCTTGGAAGAAGAAAAATGGTGTGAAGACGGCTCACTCTAGTTTCACTTCAATGCTAAACCTCTTTTGGGTTCCAGAGCATCTATTTGAAAATCACTTTAACGCTCCCCTTAAAGCTAACTCCCTCGTGAGATCCAAAGCAATGTAACAATGAGACACAACACTATGGATGGCAATGCGTGTTGCAGCACCTCTAAGCCTCTGATGGAATGCTCCTTTTGTTTGTAATCGATCGAGAGAGAAAAGCATCCGCTGTGTAATTGTAGCCTCATTTGATCTCAAATAAACCATGCTGTCCTACACAACGAAGAGAGCGTAGTTAACATCAGCTGGAAATACCTTCTTTACACCGAACACACACAAGCACACTTTCCTCCTTGGCCGCTCTTGCATGCATACACACACATACACTCATTTGCAAACTCTGCTGGTCTTTCTTTTTCTCCAATCTCACTCTGTGTCTTGTCTTCAATCATACTCGACAAACAACTATTCACACAGGGTACACACACACACACACACACACACACACACACAAAACGCACACATTCACTCTCTCTGCCTATCTTGGAATGAGTCAGGGATTGATTCTAGTCACACTAGAGTGGGGCGAAATGAGCAGTCACTCTGAATAGGCAAAGGCGTCAAATAATACAGATATGAACGTCAGAGAAATAATTGAAGAAAGTGTTTTATATGTAAAAGACAGAGGAGGATGGAGCGGAATTGAATCTCAGAGAAAATGAGGAGCGGGTTGTGTCCCAGGGGAGCGGCTCACAATGCCTCAGCCTTGTTTGAAGAAAATAGAGGATAATTAGAGTGGTCCTTGGCTTCCACAGGGCCCAACACTGCTCAGCCTCACTCTTCCTTTATCTGTCCTTCATTCACTCTCCCTCTCTCCATTTGTTAGCCTCTTTTTCTTGCATCTCTCACTCAATTGTCAGTCTATGTTCATATACCCTTTTGTCCCTATTTTCCCTCTGTCTCTGTCTCTTGCTCTTTCTTTGTTCTTTGTTTCATCTCATCCATTTCTTTTTTATTTGTACTCTCCATGCCTCATTTTTATCTCTCCCTCACTCCCTCTGTCTATGTCTCCCTCAGTCCCTCCCCCAGCAGGCGCCAAGCTACTTGATCAGATATTCCAGGCACATATGGACAGCACTGACCGGCATAAATCATGAGTATTTGAAGTGCCCATGCAGGGTTCTTCAGATTGCTTGTAGTGAGCAGGAAAAGCTCTCTGAAACCAGCACATGAAATCCTTCTCTTCTACCTCCAGTTTCATGGCAAAACTCTCTCTCTCTTACTTTTCTTTACAAAGTGACAACCTCTGCCTCTAGAGGTTTTCCAACTCTCTCTTCCTGTGCCTTTCATCTTGAGCCAACCCAATATGTGTTAATACTAATGCATCCTGCAAACCCTGCATGTCTCAGCAATGTGCACTCACAGCCTGAGAGGTGACTACATATATAAAAAAAATGCTCCACAGGAAAGTTGTGAGCATCTCTGTGGTCTGATCCTCTTACCTTATCCAGTGCTACTTCACATTACATACTGGCTACTGTAG
>JAQLOL010000009.1:8906635-8919878 GCA_029783665.1 Naso thynnoides | reverse complement strand
GTAGCTTGTCGGCATGACAACAACTTGTCTCTATGGCAACAGAATAACCAGCATCTAGATTACTAGATATTTGGACATATAATGTTGCATATAATGTCCCTGTGTGGCAAGATAGCAGATGGCAATGAATATTTCCTTCTGAACCAGAAGAGGTTAAAACCTGCTCTTCCCCTTCTTGCTGAGACAATAAGCCACGAGCAGTAGAGTACCATATTATCTGGGGTGCCGCTGTAGGTCATCTGATAGTGTGTGTACCTTGTATGAAAGTTAACCTGGGCCCTTTGCTGCATGTCATCCCCTCTTGGTTCTGTTCTCCTCAATCTATCAATATCTAAATAAAGCAGAAATATCAAAACATATATTAAAATAAGAGTAGCAGATAGTATACAGTCCTCAAATTAGTCGTTGTGTTACGTCACACTGACTAACTAAAAATAAAATAAAATAAAAAAGCTTCCCAATAACAGCCTACCTTTCATTGCTGTTTTTCCTCTTTCAGTCAGAGTGAGTGTGAGTATGAGTGTTATCATAAACTAAAATTACTTCTTACTAATATACAACAAGTCAATATTGTACAGTGATGAAAATCAGTGCAAAATCAATCGGTGTGCTCCATAATCACAGAGGAGATTCCTGAAGCTTCCCATAAACATTTGTCTCCCTGTGTGTGGCCACAAACCGACAGGCAGCACAAATAAATCTCCAAGCTCTGCTCTGTCCTTGTGCTCTCTCCCCCTCTGCCTCTCTCCAGATGACTTGTCCTCTGTCTCCCTTTCTCGCTCCAAGTCCCTGGATATTGATTGGGACCCTACTGGAGTGAGCAGGGATAAGATAAATAAGGAGTCAGTGGCCATGAACAGCTCTCTTACTCACTGTAATATGAAGGGAACAATAATCATCCGCCAACCCTGAGAAAGTGGTTGTGTATTTCTCAAGCCACTTTCATACAAATGAGCGTTCCTATTATCTTAGCCACCAGGGTCTCAAGTCTCAACACTGAGCATTAGTCCAAATGCAAAGTTTATTGTGACAATTTGATGATTCCAGCTGTTCTGGTATAGACAGCAGAACATGTCATACATGTCATTTTCACTGAATGGCCAATAGCTTTTCAAAGAAACCATCTGTAAAATGTCTAACAATCAAAACTGAAATAAAATGAGAGCTGCAAAAATTACAGGTACTCAATGGAAGCCTGGTGCATGGTGCCCCCTCAACTGTGCAGGGAATAACAGCACCATTTAAGCAGGTGCCTGCCTGTTTTCACTCTGCTTAGGATGATTCTGAGCACAAGGCATCAGGTTCTTCTACACGGACCATAACACGCCACATCACACTAGACCTCTCTCAATCAAGCTAGATTTCACCAAAATTCAAAAAGCAACAAAACTGATTGATTGTCACACACCGCTGTGTACAGCAAAAAGCTGCTATCTGCACACAAATACGCAGCACACAGGCATGCGTAAAGTCATCTGTAAACACAAGCACACACAGTGGGGTGAATAACTACTGGTATCTCTTGCAGCGTCGGGAGCAGTGGCGCGAGGCTTCCCTCAGATTTTGAAAGGCCTATCTGTATCAGGAACAGCAACCCGAAAAAGCAATTTGCTTTGTCACACAGAGACATGCTTGACTACACTGAATAATTGCAGTGGAGCTCTTGAAAGAGCTGTTTTCCTTTTATCTAATGAAGGCCTTCAGGGGAGTAAGCATGAGCGTGTGTTTTGTGTGTGAGTGTGTGTGTGTGGTTTTTTTTTTTTGCGAGCATATAGGTATGATATGGAATATACATGTCTCAGTATGTCAACACATATAAGTGTGGCATTGAAAGATAAGCAGTTCAGACATTAAGAAAAGTTTCATTTGCTCTGTCCCTATCAGATTTCCTCCTTCCAGTGTGCCTTTACTTCTTTCTCTCCTTCCACACTGCTCTGCCTCGATATATTGATTCATCAAATCTGCATGTTGCCTTTCAGCTGTGTCCAGTTCCAGGTTTAAGGCAGTCCCTTGATTCAATAATGCAGAAGCAGACGGGAGAATAAAAGCCCATGTGCCTGCTTGGCCTCAGACTCTAACTACTCAGAAGTGCTGAGTCCACACTCTGCTGCCTCCTGGCCTGCCTCTGTGGAGCTTGGCAGAGCAGTTTGGAAGCTGGGGGCACAACTTCAGCATCTTTGCTCTCTAAAATTCACAGCAAGGAGAACTGAAAAAAAAAAACCCAGTGAGGATTTGGAGAGTGGGGTTAAAGGTAAGCAGCTGAAAGGAGAAAGTGAGTGTTTTCTTCTCCTTTTATCTGTTTTTACTCACAACAGCATCCAGAAGCAAACAAGACACCAGTGTTTAATCACTAGGAGCACAGGAGAAGGACATGGAGATAAGAGAAAGAGACCAAAGAGAAACTAAACACAAGAAAATAAGAGGCAGCTTCTCTGCTTGCACATTCAGGAAAATGTTTTTGAATTACTGAAAAAACTCCAAAGCATTTGTTCCACTGTGGAACTGTAATTAAGACATCATCCATAGTTTGGAGTCTTTAACTTCATAATGAGGCTGAATGTGAGCAGTTCGTGCTCTGTGGATAAGCTGCTGTAATCACTTCTATCTGCTTAATTATGTAAAACCATTCCTTTATCCTGCTAGTGTCTTTTTATCTCTTCCTCTCTTTTCTCTCTACCTCTCGCTCTCTGTTATGGTCTCATCTTTTGAATTTAACTAGTATCGTAAAAAACACAGGGACGGGGTCAGAATGAGTACACATGCAGGGAGATATCAAGCTTAGAAAGCTATGTTGTGAACTGAAAGTTCAATAGCTGCTGGGACACAGAGTACAGCTAGAACTCAATGTTAACAAAGGGCCCTATATGAAGGAAAAGGTGTCTTAGCTGCAACTATTTTAGAAGAAGCACAAAGCTCTCATTCCTGAGGAACTTTTTACGATTCTCCATGCTCTCCTGAGTAATGGTCATTACAGCTCAGATGTGAGTATTCAACAAGACATTTTCCTTTCTTCTCTCTCTCTGTCTTTAAGTTCATTTTAGATTTCAAGATCGCAACTTCACTTGCACTTTTTCTACATTACAAAAGGACGGATACTATCATAGGTGTTTCAGCAGTGTGAAGGAAGTGAACATGCAGGTGCAGGTTCTTTACAATGAAAGTAAATATCTATCTCCACGTCACTAATGGAGATTACCTGGTTGGACTCTTTTCAGATAGACCATGCATCAGAGCTCTCTTTCTGCAGTACTTGAGACACCACTACACATATGCTGTTCTGGCTCTGCCAGATGTTCAATGTTTTGAAGACTTCTGCTGGCCACTTCTTCAAGTGCAGTGATTTGGTAAGTAACATCCTGGTTTCTGTGACAGGAAGTCAGTCACACCGGAAAGTCATTCTGAGCAACCTGATTATGACATGTATGATCCAGTGAAGCCTTTTTTTGTTCATCCTCTGCCGTCTGTCTTCCATGGCCCTTAAAAAGGCATATCCGTGAGTTAAAGAATTGCTATGTTGTGTATCTTTTATAAAAATACATCCATTTATGTGAATGGCCACTGTTGATTATAATGAGATTTATAGACTGTAGGCCTTATTTTCACGTATGTGTTTTACTATCCATGCATGATATAATCCAGTGTTAGCCTTTAATCCTCAGTGTTCAGCTGCTTGATACTGATGATGTTGTGCTGTTTAGGCACTCACGTGTAGTTTGGAGAGGTTGTGTTGGTACTTTAATACTTGTCTTGCTCGACATTTTCACTCAGGAATATTTGTATTTACATAATAGTTATGTGATGTGATTTGATGTGATATGATGTGACAAGATGTATTTCTTACACTTGTTACTGTTTTGTGTATTTTTCAGTTTCACACTTTTCATACAAGTAAAGCACCTGAACATCACTTTGTGGTCCCGAGAGTTACTGTATGGATGTGTTTAACTAGCTGATTAACTGAAAGAGGAATCTCAGCGAGGCCAGTAAAAATGCTGTACACACAAAAATACATGTACTCTCCCACGCACACGATTTCTTAAGACTGTGGCAGTGGAGAGTGAAATCTTGTAATGCTTTTACAGCACAGACAGGCTGAAATATTAGGGGAAAAAAGCCCTAAATGCATGAAAAAACATGAAGCTGCCACTGTGTCAATGGAGCAGAAAAAACAGTAGAGAAAAATGTCAACAACAAATAGCTGCTGGTTTCTATTGCTGCAGGCGACATGGACTTTGGTTTCCTCATTTTTCTTCCGCCCCGCATTATGTATCATCTTTTCATCCAATTAAACTCAAATGCAGAGTACAATTCAGGAAGCATCTTTGTACTGCTTCTTCTGGGAGGAAGAGACAGAGGGAAACAGAGGGGAAGAAAAAAGGATAAAGGGGTTGTTTATGTTTGTGTGTGCTAGGTGTCTTTGCTTAAAAGATGGACCTCTTGGCAGACCATCTCTGTGTATCTGCCAGTCTGTGTCTCCTCTCATTTCTTCATGTGTCTGTGAGTCTGTGGAGGGCAACACGTCATCGCTGTTTTGCTTTGATTCAGTTACATGAGCAGACTGCCGTACAGTTCATCCAGATGATGATTGATGATGTTTGCTTAAATACAGCAAGCGCAGACATGAAGCATGGCAGGGCCTCCCCGCAGGAACCCAACTGAACCCAAGTTGTCCTTGCCCTGGATGGCTTGGTTACATAAGGTAGAAAAGTGAACGGCCAAAGCAGGGGTGTGAAAAGCCATGTTTAATTCTATCTTCAGGCAGCCATTGAGGATTTCACACCTTTGTATCCGGGCACTGGGACCAGTATTTCTATGGCAACTGAGCACTCTTAACCTTCTGACCCAATGGCTGGTTAAGCATCACATCAAATGACATTACATGACATTGCATCTGACACTTTCATCCATAGCGGCTTACAATAAATGCTTTCAACCATGGAGACACAACCTTAAAACTGCAAGAATCTTTCATAAAATTTATCAAACAAGCAAACTGCATTTTCTTCCCATTCTTCTCTTTCCTTGTACTTTTTATGGGCTAGGTGCAATCTGAACAAGTGAGTTTTCAGTCATTTGTAGAAAATGTACAGGGTTTCTACTGTTCTGATGTCAGAAGAAGATGTCAGAGCCTCTGTCACTGTGAGGGAGTGGCAAGCTGTTTAGCAGCAGCAGAGTGTAGATGATGGGCTGTCTGTGTGGTTTAACAGTATCCTGGATGTAGGTTGGGCCCAAGCCTTTCCCTGTATGGTAGGCAAGTAGTAGGGACTTAAATCTGATTTCAGCAGCCACTGGTAGCAGGGTGTGGAGGAAATGTATAGTGTGGGGGAACTTGGGTAAGTTGAAGGCCAGTCGGTGTGCTGCATTCTGCATCAGCTGCGGAGGTCAGGTGGCACATGCAGGCAGACCAGCCAGAAGGGAGTTGTAGTAGTCTAAATGTGAGGCGATAAGAGCTTCAGTGTAACTTCAGGTGGTGTGTCAACATCAACTGAGAGGGGTCAGCCAGACATCAGAGATAGGTGATGCCACCTGGGTTTCAGACAGAAAAAGACACACTTCACTACCAATAACTTCTCCCTCCTATATGTCCAAATGAAATTGCCTATGAATAATGTGCCAGTGTTTTAAGTTACTTTGTATGTTTTGATAATGCATTTTTCATTTTTCACGAGTTATTCAATGCTGTCCATAAGCTTTTCCTGTGACAGTTTATATGTTAGATAACATAGAGAGTAGGTTTGATGAGCTAACTTTGTCTGATCTGACAAGAAAAGCTTTTGTAAAATGAATTTCTTTTGATAAATGACTGGAGGTCCACATTGACCATGTTCAGCAAGCTTTTGCCTAAAATCCTAAATGTCCCCATTTTTAAACTTAATGGCTAAATTTACAATGACTTTCCACTAGTGAAGTAGAAAGACAAACTCAGCAGGTGAATCAATGTGCACTATGGCAGTCCATTTGGCTATACAAAGATATTTTGCTTTTGGGACTGAGTGAATGAGGTGCTTAATGCTGTTTCCATAGGCTTTGATTAAACATTCATTGGAAAGCATGACTGTCAAACCAGAGATGTGTGCTGTTGTAGTGTTTATAATATTATGTATTTATAACTCTTGCATTTTCTGCATTTACTTTATATCATCTGGGTGTGTTTGATGGCCTGTAGTTGACCATTGATTTAATGCTTGCAGAATGTTCCAGTGATGTCATGTGATCGTTCTGTGAGTCTCAATAGTCTTGCATGTAGGGTCTTCATGGTATGGCAAATAGACTGTATTTATATAGCGCTTTTTTAGTCTTTCGACTACTCAAAATACTTTTACAACACAAGTTAGCATTCATACACACACACACACACACACACACACACACACACACACACACATTCATGGCAAGGATGCTTCTATACAAAGTGCTGACCTGCTCATTAGGAGCTCAAACATGTACATTCACCTACCAGTGGAACAGCCAAGTTACAAAAAACATTCAGGTGAATGCAAATATTGTTTACACTGAGCATAGAAGATGCACTCTACTCGCTCTTTGTCATTCTTGCAGTTGCATGTGTGCTGATTGACCTCAGCTGGATAAACTTCAAGATAAAACCCAGTCTGTCTTTATGTGCATTTCTTTTTTGACCTGTTATCATCTAAGAACAAACTCTCTTACTCACAGTTTGCACAAGATTTTTGTGCTTGCTTCTGTGTTATGTTTGCAGGATTGTCAGAATTAACATTGTGTGTCCACCTGTGTATTTAAAGACATGTTGTTGTTGTTGTTGTTGTAGCGAGGTGTGTTTGTGTGTGATAGACTGCCTATGTGCATATTAACCATTGAGCATTAAATTTAAGCCAAACACTGAGAGCTCCATCAGCTTAACATTATCCTAAGCACCCACTGGACTGCTAAATGTAGATTAAACATTCTGGATACTTTCAGGAAGCATATGGTTTTTTTGTCCCACTGCATAATAAGTCAGTAGCACAGGCAGCAGCAGGAACATTATGAAGATCAATAACAGGCACAAGCTCTGTTATAGCGCAGACTCCAATGTTTGCTAGATGGATAGAGCAACTTGTGTTCTACAACTTCACAAAATCCAGTTAGACTGTTTGCTAATGTGTGTGATGATGTAGAACCCAGTCACTTACTGGGCCTATCTACCTGTCTGATATTCACTAACTATAAACATAAGCCCCGCTCTTCCCCAGCTCTGTTCTACAGTTCATTATCACAATGTTTTTAAAATTCTTCCTGCTCTCCAATTATTTGAAGAGAATCAATTCATGGAAGTTGAAAATCTATATAAGGATAGCTTCTGCAATGATGGTCGAGTTCAAATAGTCCCATCTGAAAAGCTGTACTTTATAGCTGAAGAAACACACTTTTTGACAAGCAGAGTGCCTGAAGGCAGTTAGAGACAAACACTCATGCACACATATACACACACAGAAACACAGTGGTGCTGGTGGTTGTTAAATTTAGTCCTCAGGCCACTTCAAAATAGTAGATATGTTTCTTGCCTCAAATATTTTAGCAACACACTCACAGAGAGAAAGAAAAGGGAGAAATCAAACCTGAAAGTCAGAGAGAGATCTAAAAAAGAAAAAAAAGTGAAAACTGGTGATTTAAGTGCCAAATCTGACTACTGCAGTGTAGCCACATGTTGGCAGAGAGAGAGAGAGAATGCCAATCTGAGAGGACACACAGTAGCCCTGAAGCTCTGTTTTCTTCTTTCTCTTCTTTCTCTTGTTGGAATGACTCAGCGATTAAAAGAAAAAAGGGTTCATCTTTTGCAAATGGGTTATGCTTTGTTTGCATTTACCTCTGAAACATTCCCCAAGTCCCCTCAACACTCAAGGTCTCTGAGCTATAACATGGATGGAGATGTAGGAGAGCAACTAGGAGAGGGGAGGAGTCTGTAGTACAGTGTATTTCCTCAGCATGCCCATTAAACACACTGACACTCTGACCCCATGCAATGACTCAACATCAATTTTACTCACCCTGACAGCCTTGGGCTTCTCTATTATCCTCAGCCTCATGCTCTACTGTAAAGTATGTATTTGAGCTGAGGCACAATCTATGACGGCACAGTGATACTAACTAGATTTTTTTTTTCTTTTTAGCGTTCTTCTTTCTTTCCTTTTATTTCTTTCTCATACACCACCTCTCCCTTGCTCCCCCTCAGCAACTCATTTTGCATCCATGTGGTTTTTCCTGCTGGGAAAATAGAGGGGTGTGTACCATGCCACAGAGGGCAGCAGCAGGGGTGGATAAAGTCAACCCTTCACTAAACCACACAAGGGCAAAGGCTGGGATACACATGCCATCACACTTTCTGATGTAAAATCCTTTCTGAATGTGAAATAACTTCTCTGTTCAAGTTGCTCAAAAATATGACAAATGGAGCAACAGGGTTTGTTTTAAAGGTGACATTTTATTCAATTATGCCAGTACAAAAAAATACAGTATGTGACCTTTAATGAAAAAAAAAAAGAAAATGGTGAATAGTGAAAATGTTAAACCTTGTATAGAAGGTCCAGTATCTCTCAGTGTATGATTTGTCACCATCAACAATACACCCACTCGCATTACCTTTATTCTAACAGGGGCTCTGTGGCATGTACCTTAAGAAATAAATATATCAGTTTTAATCTCTTTTAGTACAGTAATGTTCTGTTCTATGATCCAAGTTAAACTTGGATTTGTAAAAGTCTGATTTAAAATTGCACCACCTCCATACAACCATAAATCAGCTAAACAGCCATTAAATTTGTGCATATGTGCCAGCTGTCAGTCAATGCAACAAATCTGCTCAGACAGCTTTCATTCAAATGATGGAATATCTTTTTGATTGGTTACAAATAAAATAGTGGGATTACTCAACACACTCTTCACAGCAACACTGTCTTCGTGGTTTCAGCTTTCCTGACTCCGGTCAGTCATTACAGGGATTCACAACAGGTGACATGTTGTGCATTTAGCTTTGAAAAAATGTTTTTAAGGCAAACAAGCTATTATTAAGAGGTGAGGATAGAACGAGCAGCAGAGGCTTTTATGTTTTTCATGCCCAATCCAGAATCACCAGAGGCCACAAACAGCCTGTCAAAAAACGCAGGGGGATCAGAGGCCCACACATTTCTCATGGACACACAAATAAAGATGTAGGCAAACAGAGGCTGTGTGTACACCCACTGACAACCGCACCTGGCCTGGAAAATACTTATTATGCCTAACCATTACTTAATTATCTCCGTTAGCTAAAGACATCCATTATCTTCATTGTAATCGGAGTAAGAATAATCTTCATTTCCCTAAACCCCAGAGAATCCCTTTATTTTAGCATCCTCTAATTGAAAACGCGGCAGCGCTTACTTAATGGCATTAAGGCAGATTTGACAGTCAGTATCTCGATTTTTATCATTCGCAATCAGGCTCATCAGCAGGAAAGCATATCAATATCATCTTAATGTCAACTCTTTCTCATGATATCTGTCACTGTAGTGGAAACACTGTGTTGCCTCAAGCAATGCCATCTATCTATCTGTCTATCTGTCTATCTATCTATGTAGTTGTCGTTGCAAGTGAGGCTTTCTCAACACACAAAGGCTCAACACACAAAGGCTACAACATGCGCGCGCGCGCGCACGCACGGCCAGGCTTGGCTGCGTCAAAGAGTGGTAGCTACTTCTTTGACTGAGCTCCTTGCGCATAGACGTGCTGCTCCTAGCGTCGGCACCTTGCAAGCACAGCAGTCACCTTCCAACCTCTGCGACTCTCTCCCGCTCTTCTCGCTCAGTCGCAGATATTTTGCAGGACGGAGGGGACCGCCAACTGTCCGCTTCGCCCGATTAAAGCGTCTGAGGACTTCTCCACACTCGGAGACTGGAGGCTTTGCTTTCGCCACCCGCAAAAGAGTCTATGCTCCACACAAGACACGCGGCGGGTCGCTTTGCTGAGCCACAGAGGGCTGCCGTGCGTCCTGGTGATGAGGTTGGTGGCGCACAGCCGACACAGCATTAAAGGAATCCCTCTGTATCTGAAGAAACCGCCCCAGTAAGAGACAAGAACGGCGAAGAGCTGCGGGAACTGGTGTCGGCTTGGACGCTATCATTTCGACGAGGATGCATCTTTTCAGTGCCATGTTCCTACTCGTTATGTTAGCTGTCATGCCCTGTGAGGTGAGTACTCCAGTACAAACGCTTACACGCCTTATTTAGCCTAAAAGTTCCTAAAGCAGTGTTGGCTGCCTGTTAATGGATTCTCTAATATATATAGTTCAAGTAACGTCTCAATAAGAGCTGTATCACTTAAACGGGAGGGAAGTCAATTCAGTGCGAACACTCTTTGCGGATTGCAGCATTAAATAGGAAAATTGATAATGTTCTGAAGGGATATGCAGCCTGCAGCGTGCTGATGGGAGACGATGAAGCGAAGGTTAGGCAGAAAGTTCAGAGAAGATATGGCAACAAGCAAAGATGTAGTTTCTATTAAATCTGCCTGAACTCGATTCGTATCCCACACATTTTAAAACATGAGTCTTGATGTAGGCTAATTATAATATTGGGCATGATGAGTGGAATGATTGCCTGGTACGTGGTCAGTCAGTCACAGACTGTTGTATTAAAGGGTAAAAGTGAGAATAGAGTAACGTTTTGCCTTGAGTGTAGAATCGGTTTCTGGATGCTCTGATACCGCTGATGCCCTGGAGGTCGTTGTTTACACACCTTCCTACCTCTACATCACTGACAGAGAGGTCCAGGGACTTCCCGAGAAACACTATAACTGATGGCGCTGATTACGCTGAGGGAACCGAGCCATGAACGGCATCAATGACAGTTTGTTTGCAGAATGCATCTATGCGGGATTTGTGGCTGTGAATACAAGCCATGCGTAATTAGTAGTGTATATGACCGGCGCCAACAAATGGTTGTAGATTTTGGAGAAGTGTGACGTGTGTGTGTGCGTGTGTGGCGTGCCGTAGTGCGTGACACTCGAGAAAAGACGTGTCCCTTTGGCAAAAACGACGAGCTTTGATCTGACAGTTGTGAACTGAAGTGAAGGACAGTAAATCATTTGAACCAGAAAGGCGGTCAGTCAAGGCAAGTGAGCTTGCAGGGTTTCTCCTGGTCAGCATAGAAGCATATATATACAAATTCTTAAAGACAGGTAGACATCTGCAGATTAAGTAGCTCCAACCTGCCTGCCACGTAAGGGCCCTGATGTTGGACAGCACAGTTTCGCACCTTTAGTCCCATGCAGCAATATATTCAGGACCACGGACAGCGCCGTGTCGCGCCTTCGATTAAAACAGCAGTCTTGAGTCAATTTAGCACCACAGACAGCGGCTCCTCCTACGCTGGCGTTAAAGGTTCAACATTTGGGAACGCCACCCGACGCCAGGAACTCGCAAAACAACGCTGAAAATAAACCTTCAAGGGTGCCAGACAAAAATGAATGGAACAGAGCAACAAAGAATTGCTAGAATTGAAAAACGAGTGAGATATAGGGTGGTAAGATAGACACTTGGAGTTTTTCTCCTGTGGATTAAGACGTTCATGGGCCCGAGTTGTGTGGTGGCGTTTGCCACAGCTAACATACACTCACTGGCCACTTTATTACAGAACAACTATACAGTTTAATGCCATTCAGTTGAACAGCTTGACAATAACATCTATCTGCACTAAGTTTCTAATGTTACCTTGTGGTTTATATTGTCAGAAATGTGCAAAAATCAATTAAAGTTATTAATAAAGTCAAAGTTGAAGGTAGTGTTGTGCTCCACTGTGTTTTATTGAGAGGAGTGTCTTATTTTTTTTAAGTTAGAATTATCTCTGAATATACTGCAGTCCAGTACAACCGCACCACTGCCAAAAATGACCTCAATGCTAAAACATAAAATTTAAGTAACTCCTCTATTACAGTGTCAGACAAAAACATGATAGGCATCATAAAATAGATTTTATGGCCGAGCAGTTGTGTTGGATTGCATTTCATTTTGCAGGTGTACCTTATAAATTGGAGTGTATGTTTTTGGGTTGGTAGACTATACACATCAAGCGTGGCCACCATCAGTGATTACTTACATCCATCACTTTATTTAATACAATCCAATAAGATGGGGTCATTGTTGCAATTTTGAGTAAGGAATAACAATAATGATGTAAATGTAGATGCAGTAAAGGCCGTATGTTGCAGGATACATTAATGTTTCATACGTCTACAGGGCCGGAGGACAGTTGACCTTTAACGGAGGCAGTATAATTTCAGTCTACAGAGTAACGTTGATGAACAGGCTGTGTACCTGTGTGTTGGTTTCAAAGTATAAAATGTGAAGGACAGGTGGCTTTAAAGGAAAACCAGCTGATTTCACTTTAAGTAGTGCAAAAAAAGGTGCAGGAGTTTCCAGGCCTTTGGTTTAACACTGAACACATCCCTAGCTGCTTGACAACCACGAAATAAAATCATGAAGATGTGTTGATGTGCCTCTTCAACCTCATTTAAATGAAATGAGTTATTAGGTTTCCTGATGCTTAATAATAACTAATTTAACAGTGACTTAGTTTTATCCGACTTTTTCAAATCTTATTTAATAACTAATTTTAATGCCTCAACTAAAATTGTGAATTACACAACTTGTCTATCCTACAAAACCTTGACACAGTGCTGTAGATGTTCTTCAGTAAATGAAGAGGAGTAAATGTCACAGTTAAACACTCACAAATGTGACACTGATAATGTAACTGATTACGTACTCTCATATCTCAATGCCTTCTTCAGTGGGTTTATACTGTAATTGGCCTTAGGGGACAATTTGTTCTAAGTGTTTACATTAAATATTTAAAAGGCTGAAAGAAAATATGATGCCACCCGTCTGCATAAGATTGCGTGGTACACATAAAGAATTGATGACTTTTTGCATATCTACTGCAGTGAGGGTAACACTCACACCAGTGGAGTTTAGATATTCACATATTTTCAGTCACAGTCTCAGCACAGAGCTGTATGAAATATTTAGAGGGCTTTAATGAGACAGATGCACTTGTTCGTTCACTGCATGTGTTTGTTAAGTACCCATAAAGCCCAGGAGTCCTTAGTGCTACTGATACAGATGGGCACCTGCTTGACCTTGGCACAGATGTCTTGCTGTGCTGTGGCACATCAAGTCATGCACAACAGAATGTGTGTGTGTGTGTGTGTGTGTGTGTGTGTGTGTGTGTGAGAGAGAGAGAGAGAGAGA
>JAQLOL010000009.1:8894012-8906535 GCA_029783665.1 Naso thynnoides | reverse complement strand
TCTCACCAGAGTTTGTGTGTGTGTGTGTGTGTGTGTGTGTGTGTGTGTGTGTGAGAGAGAGAGAGAGAGAGGTCGGGCCCGACCAATATATCAGTATGCCACTATTATCGGCTGATATTGGGGCCTCGCAGATGTATCAGTATCAGCTTACGGTTTACCACTATTGATTTAAAATGGTGTAATCACGCAGTTTGCATCTTGTTGTTTGATAACTAATAAGAGTTATTTGGAATAGTTTGGAATAAAGTTTGTTAAGATGTAAGATATCCTGCCTCCATTACATGTCTTGGTCACAACTACTTGATAACCACATTCAGCCAATATTCTAAATGTACAATATTTGAGCTGTGGATTAACAAGAATGTGGCGATGTGATATGATATATATCACGATACAGGGGTTACAGTATGATATATTGCCACATATTGCAATACCATAAGCAAGATAATATGTTGTTTTTTTGTTTTTTGCAATCTTTTTTGCGATATCGATATGTATCGATATTTTCTTACACCCCTATACGATGTCAGCCAATGTATATATTTCAGACATCTGAATTTCCTTACCCCCAATTACTGGCATCAGCATCGGCCCCAAAAATCTAATGTCAGTTGGGCTCTAGTGTGTGGTGTAGTGTGGTGTAGGTGTGTACATTTGTAAGTGGTGCATGTACTATACAACAATCTACTGTATAAAATAATGCACTTGTGTTGTAGTTTGTTGACTTCCACTTTCACAAATTTAAAATTTAAGAAAAGAAATAAACAACTCAAAATGCTTTCACAGTTTATAGCAGTACATGTATTTAACCTGCTGCCATTCTCATGGCCCGTAGATGGGCCGCAAGAGTTTTAAGTGGTTCTTAGCCCTGTGCATATTGATTTAACTGTATAAATTTAAGTCAATATGGACATGCTGTAAATTTTTAGACTTTGTTAAATACAATTTATTTTTATAGCTACATTCTCCCCTAACTCTCATACCTTTATTTTGGGGTTATATTTTCTCCATTATAGGCCTTTAGGTATGGGTGTACCATATAGGCCACATAGCAAAGGTGGATGTTAAGGGGTTAAATGATAATATCTTGGCGTAATGTGGATTGTAATGAATTATCTGCAGCGCTCAGCGTCTTTTCAGTATTCCAGTTAATGTTAATAGCTGAGTAGTGATTGCATAGTACAAATTTAGCGCGATGCAGAAGTTTTGACTTGGAACCTTCTGTGGTGATGTGGAACAATGAGATGATCAGAAAGTTTAGTATAAGTGAAATGTTACTTTTTATCGCCAATGAGTTTTGGTTTCGTTAGGTGATCTATCTTCATGAATAAATATAATATCTTTATCAAATGCACAGACTTTGAAATGTCAATAGAGAACATACTTAGGAGACTGTTTGCTGATCACACAGATGACTGTTCCACTAATACTACTGAATTCTGTCTAACCAAAAATGTGATTAAAAAGCCCACTGAAGCCTGACTGAGAAGGTAATTTTGCTTAAAGAGAGCAAAAATTTCCTTTTTTTTGTTTTAAGTAGCTGCTCAATTTCAGCTTAACCTGATGTTTATAAAGATTGTGTTTTGTACACGAATAATTTACATTCAAGTTTGGAGGCAAAGACTGTTTGTTGTGGTCCCACTGGAACAAGAGAGTGCAAGGGGAATACAGTTATTAGTTCAAGATGTCTGGCCTCGAAGGGTCCCAACTCCCACTGAGAGGGATGGAGAGTGAAATGAACACTTGCTTTGGGGTTTTTCAGTTCAGACTCCAAGTGCAGTTTGGGAGAAAACCTAATTGCTTGTCATTCTCAAAGAGAGAGACAGAACCCTGTGTGAACAATTGGCTGGATTTTTCAGTAAATTACTTGATCCTTTCCCTCACCAGGGATCACAATAAACAATCAGTTTGAACAGACAAGCATTTAAGTCCTTGTTAAGTTGTGTTTCCTCACTCTAGATTGGTGCGATGATTGCACCAGAAATTCACCCAGCCTGGGTCAATTTATAGCTAAAAGACAAGTACCGGAAAGGAATAAGAACTTGTAAATCAGGTTGCTGTTTTACATCATCTGACACAAGCATTTAGTTCATTTACATTGGACTGATTATACAGTACTTTACTGCTGTAATATAAATGTCACTTTACTGAGATGGATCTATTGATGAAAATCAAGTAGTAGCTATGATAATGCAACACCAAGAAGTCCTCCTTAACTGTATGGCAGTATTTTTAATAAATGTGTGATAAACTAAGGCAAAGTGGTATAAAGCAGCTAGCTGACCTCAAGCTAAAGCTATGTGAAGTGTTGCTACATGTGAGGACAGAGAGGACAGACCTCAGCTCAATCAAAGACAGGCAGGACAAACAGCTGGGTTGGCTATTGTCCACTGAAGACAGCTTCAGACAGTTCCCCGACCTGGCAGTGACCCTCTGGCCAAAAATCTCTTTTCCTGGTGCCAGTCCAATGTGGGCAAAGCAGCACGATCACAATAAAGGCCCCCGATAGGCTTGAGTATAATCAAGCCACTTGTGCTAAATTTCTGTCCTTGTCTCTATGCCAAAAGCCTATTACACAGCAAACTTACCAAGACATTGAAACTTGACAAACCTTGCAAAAATACTTTAAAAAAAGTGTTCCACTTCATTATTACAGCGGCATGACAGGCAAAGAGGAACAGAGATGTGAGTCTACATTTCCCAAGAGGAGGGACACTACGTAGCAGGCTGGACAGTGTGTGCTCTGCCAAGCAGCTGCCTAACGTCCACCTAGAGAATTAAACAAATGGAAAAGCACAGAAGCAGGGGTGTAAATCTGCCAGTGAGAGGCAAAGACACACACTCAACTGTTAAAATCACCTTGCTGTGCTACAGCAGATCCAGGGCTTGCCTGAGTTACTACCATTGTGTGACCACAAAGCCTGTGGAAGGTCAAGCTGCAAAACACAGACACAACTTTAAATCTTCTACCAGAAGATTACAAACTTTGTAACTTTGTAGACACCATAGCAATAATTTTCTTACAGTGTTAATAAGTACACATGTATAGCTATAATATGTGCCACATTTTCTGAACATATGCCAATAATACACAAGCTTGGTGTAATGTTTGTAAGTGTCCTGCTCTGTTAAATAAGAAAACCCACATAACCAACTTTTTGTATGGCCTGTCAAAACTATCATGTATAACACAATGTGAGCAAGTCCACCTTACCTATTGATATACAAAGGTTGTGCTTCATAATCAGCCACAGATAATTAGGATGCATTATGTGTGAGTCAGGGCTGCTTGAGGAGATTTAATAGTATGTGCTTGTGTCATGGCTGATTAGGGTAGAGCTCAAATCAATGCACAAAGAAGATACTACATTATGTGAGTCACAATCGTACCACTATATAGAGATTTGTTTCATAAAAGAGATCTTACTTTTTGGGGGTGGGGGGCTGATGCTCAGAGAGCTGTTGAGTCTTTGTGTTGTCTGCTGTTCACTCTCTTCTTAATGTTTGCTTTCATGTGGCCCGCTGCTTCATCATCAGAGGCGTTTGTGTCTGTATGTTTGTGTGGGTGGGTGTGCCTGTGTTAGTGCATGTTCGGTATTCACAGTGATATTGTGGGGACTCGATTTTCCGTCCTTCAAAAGACTTCAAATTGGTCCTTAAAAGTTTAAGTTTATTTTTGAAGTAAGACTTGGTTCGAAGGTTTAGTGGGCATCTGTATGGTAGGTTCGGTTCGCATATGTGTTTGTGTTTTTAAATGGACAGGGAGGTTTGTGTGTCTGTGTAAGTGGTTTGGTTTTTTGATGATGAAGTACCTGTTTCTGGGTCAGTTTTCTATATTTGGTTCTAAATGACTCACACATGGGTGATATTAGCGTGTGACGATGGCAGCGAGTTTTTTGCGGTGCGGCCAGGGTAAAATGGGTGACTGATTTTACTTTTGCAGTGCCTGGGAATAGGCACGAATGCTGCCAGTGGTCTGTGTGGTAATTGGTTAACAGATGGAACTCCAGGTAGAGAAGGTTGTGAGGTCAGTGGCCTGACTGTCAGACTATGACTGTGTTTCTGACATGGTTAGACCCCTGAGGTGGAGAGGGTGTGCCAGCATGGTCTTACCATTCCAGCTGGAAAGCCTTTTAACTTGTGTGCACATGCAGAAATACATGACCTTCCTGGCACGAGACTGTGATATTAAATACAGTTAGATTTTCATTGTAGCACTTTCTAGCAATGTAGAAGAAATGTTACAAATGCCCCTATTTACCCACTGATTAACACTAGAGTGATCCGAATCGTTGGATGATGCTTGTTTCCTGACTTTTGACAGTTTTGAAATCATACCGTAGGTGGGCCAATTTAATTGTCAGGTGCAAAGGAGCGTGCTTTGTTTTCTTTTTTTGTAAAAACCCTGACAATTTGAGTGTTTTGCAGATATTTAAGAGGGCAGCAAATACTCATGCTTCAGACTAGGACTGTCAAAGTCAAATAGGAAATCTGGTAACCTTGGTATTTAGTCCATGTTTTAAATGACCACTTCCTGACCCCTGTTGCTGTTTTTTGTCTTGTTGAAAACCCAGCTGGCCTAAAATGACCATGAGCAATCCCATGGACTGAGCTGACTGACTCAAGGGCAGCTCATAATCGTCATTAGAAAGACCTTTAAGGTCTTTTGGGACTAAGTACTAAATGCAGTCGTTAGAGCTTTCTCATTTATATAGACATGGTTAACCTGGCAGCTCACCAGCAGCCAGCTGAACACTCAGGGACTTATTACTTTTTTATACATGAAGGATGAAGGAAAAGTAGATTTACATTCATCTTACTCTGAGCCTGTTAGCTTTAATTCTCTCTTTCAGACAATTTCATAATGATTGATAGAGACACAAATAATTTCCCAATACATTTAATGTATTCATAAAATGTATAGAATATTATTTGTATGCTTGCTGTCAACAGCGTATGGACAGATCAGCTTGACTGGTGGGATGAATATCATCACTATATCGCATTCTCTCCCCCACTTTCTCTCTTTCCTTCTGTGTGAGTGTGCTGGAGGGTGCAGGAGTCCCAGAGGTTTATGTCTGTGACTCTAAGCAAGAGTGACATTTCTCTGACAACACCCAGAACAGGCACACACATGCACGCACACACGCAGTCTCTCTCTTTGGCAAACACACTCACATTGTCTTTGTCTTCCCTCCCCTTTGCTCTCTGGATCATAAACATGTCAGCAATGGGATCCAAAACAAAGAGCTAAACAATGCATTGAATTGATACCAACAAATATGACCAAGACTCTTAAGTCTGTCATCGATTATAGAATGAATGACAGAATTCCATTAGAATACAGACATGCTTAATCATCTGATCAGTGCTGGACATTTTGCCACCAGTAACAAGGATGACAACACGTTACCCTAGTAACTGCCATCACGGGACTGACCCAATGATTTTTTGTCCATCTGCTCTTTTTTGCATTGCAGTAGGCACCTCCTGACCAGTATTCTGTACGACCTTGCTTTCCCCTGCTCGATGAATCTTTTATGAGCCTGGCAATGTGGGTTTCTGTGTAGAAGATTGGAATATAAATATGGCTGTTGCGCCTAGAGCTCCTCTTCCCGCTCTGATACAAAAGCTTTCATAAGACTGAGCAGATTGGGCAAGCTGCTACTTGAACGGTGCTCTTCACGTCTCCTCACTTTTATCAGAGGGCACACATCCCATATCAGAGAGTGTTATGCATTCTCAAATGCCAGACATCGATTCTGCTTCCACCTGTTCTGTCACACAGCTGGACAACAAACCACCCACATTGGAAATCTTGTTGCCTTTAAATAGGTTTGTTTTTTTAAAATAACTTCTAAGTCAAAGATATTTGCTTAGCATGGTTTTCACTTCAAAAACCATGGTTCATCACAGATTGCTCCCATTCAAATTATGAGGTTGAGAGCTGTAGCAGTGAATGGCATTGAATGAGAGCTTAGAAAAAGTACATCATAGTTCACCTCTCTCTCTTACTACTTCTCTCTTTTATCTCTTTTTGCTACTTTGTCTCCTTTTCTTTCACATGAACCTACAAAGAATACTCTCCTCACAGTCATGTGCGAGTATGACAGCATTGCCTCCCATGTTGTAAGCTAACTCAATTGCAGGGCTTTCATTTTGGCGAATGAGAGATGAGAGGTATGCAGCGCAACAGAGACGGGCGGCAAGAGACGCCATTTAATCGATGTGTTTTCTGCGTGGTACTGTCACAGCCATTCAGTAGGGCCATTGATGAGGGAGGCTCTCTCTGACTGCGCCAAGGCTTAAAGGCTCCAGTCAGGGAGGCGTGGGAGCCCAGCAGCTACCAGACACCACTGCATATCAAGCAGACTGGCAGAGCTGCTCTCTGCAGCCCCACGATGAGCAGGGTAGAGAGGTCCTTTGATAAAGACACTACTTGTAGGAGAGGAAGATAACAAGATGCTCCAGTAGAAGGAACACCAGCGTACATTACATTATACTCCCTGATTCGAAACCCCTGGGATTTCCCCAAGTCTACAAAACACACACAGTCGTAGCAGTGTGTAATACTGGATATGAACACCACATCTAAAAGGAGGAGTCACGACTGACGACTGTCATATATCCGTATGCTGCTAATTAGGATCTCAGAGTGAATAATATTAAGGGGAAAGTAATATTTAATGATATCTGTAGCATTGATGACATGTACAGGAAAAAAAAATGGATCTTGCTTTGATGGCTTGCACAAAACTGAAGGAAGATGATGTAACACGCTCACTTTTGCTATAATTTTTTGTGGATCAGGAGTTTTGGATTTCAATAAGCAAATTAGCCAAGAGGAACTTTTCTTACAGTTAGAACAGTGTATTCGGTTTTACCATAATTGCTCATTAGGCCTATTTGATTATTTAAGAGAATAAGAACAAACAATACATGCTTTTGAGACAATGGCTTTGAGCTTGCCCTTAGTTCTCAGGCTACAACAGTATTGTTCACCTTCTTCTCTAAAATCTGCATCCGCAGACACATAGACAGCCTGTACAGAGAGCAAAATGTTTCATTCTATACTCTAAAGAAAGCATCCTTTTACCTCTCCAGTCCCTCAGTAAAAGTCTTGGCAATGAGTATGCATATGTGCATCTAAATGATGCTTAAGCTCTGCAGCATTAAGTACTGCTAGGAAAAGAGTTGTAGCGCATCAAAAAAGGCTTTAAGTGTATCCATTTGCCTGCAAATAAGACAGCAGCATGTGTGTAACGTGTATTCAGTGGCACACACTGTAGACAAATGGTGTGATCAGAGGATGCTGTGGTGATCGGGGTTAGTGGGTAGTGTCAGAGTACAAAGTGAAAGGATGTGGTTTGAGTTTGAATTAGTGCACAGTGGAGTATCTGAGCAGGACAGCATGGCTGGGAAATGAGTGTGAGAGAAAGAGGAAAAGACAAAGTGGAGTTGCTGGAAATGAAAATTGGAGATTGCGGGCATGGATAGAGGGAGAAGTAGACAGAGAGAGTGCCTGCTGACTGTGCCTGCAGGGTTATTATCTCTCCCATCCTAACCAAAAGGAGAATAATAATTAGAGGCCTATCGCTCTGTCACCGAGATTTTATTCCCTTCACTGGCACTGACACTCCTTGCAGATTGTCTTTAATTAGCTCCACATTGCTTAATCAATGCGGCCATAACCATGACAAAACAATGGCATGTGCATCCTGTCGCTCTGGCAAAAGAGAGACACCAGAAGCAGCAGGGAGAAAGGGTGAAGTGTTGACAGACACGATGAGGGAAGAAAATGATCTAGAGTGGCATTTCTGTGGGAGGAGGAAAAAGAAACGTTATGCTCTGATAAAAATGTGCTCTCCTGATGATTAAAATCTGCACCTGTTTATCTTCTTCTGAGTTTTATGTGCATGTGAATGTGTAGTAAGATAAACTATATGTGACTGCATTTTGCTGCAGGGAGAGAAAAGCAAGAAGGTTAAGCCTCGGCTCAGCTGTATATGATGCAGCTGTGCTAGTCCTATCCTCTCAGACTATGCTACAGGATCTAATGCAGTAATCCATGTTATATTTTTGAGCAGCAGCACTGAGTGCTTCAGCCACACTAATGGTGATGTGATGAATAGGTATTCAGGAGAGGTCTCTTTCTTTAAGCCTTTATGCCTCAGGCTACTGGCCCTCTCCTGCCCAGCTCTCATCTGTTACTCCTCTCTCAGTGAAAGTAACAGCATGCAGTGAGATGGTGCAGGGGTCTTCAGAGAGGAGCACTTCTCACTTGTCAGGCACATTTTTCTAGTAGGTGTGTTCTGGATCAATATCTGCAGCTGTCACGCTTAAATCTGTTTTGATCTTATCCAAACAGTCCTGAACAAGACTACTAAATGTGACTGTGAGACTCAGCTCAAACTGAAAGTCATTTGTACCTGTGCATAATTTTTGATATTTTAGATTGCATTTACACCATGAAAGTGTGGGTAAAATCTGTTGTTTTAAAAAGTAAAGTCATCCTTACACAAAAGCCGTTGCTTTTTAAATTGACACAAACACACTGTTGTTGCGCAGAGGTGGGCCTTGCATAAGTGTAATTAAAATTTAAATTAGTGATTTAATCTGTGGGTGACTGAATGTGTTAACCTCCCGAAATTATTATAAAAGGTATTTCCATCACTCTAATCTCCTGTGCTTACAGGTTGGATCTTATTTTGAATGCGTCCTTGTCCATTTTACCCGAGGCAATCAGGCAATAGTCAAAAATGGTATGCCCCAGGAGAAATTGAGCGTGGCATTGCACACTGCCATGTCTTAAAGACAGATAATGAAAATATTTATGTTAACGATTAGCAAAGGGAGCTCCTCCTTAAGGGAAAAACCATCTCCCATTCCCTTCATGTGCTGCATGGAATATTAATGCAATGGATGGCCTTTCTGATATCATATCTCCCAGGCTGCACTCACAAATATCATCATTAAGCAAAAGAGATCCGTGTCGTGCTTGGAGTGAAGAGTGCACTGCTCAAAAACCTGCATCAACCGGAATCTAGCAGACAAAGACACAGGCATACTGTTTATAGAAATCTACACCAGAGCTGCTTTCCCATGTAAAACCCACATGCATAACTCACATATTCCCAAGCACCCGCATCTCATGATATGAGTCACATTTTGGGAGGGGAGCTCTGTTGAGAGAGTAATGCAGGACATGCCACTACATCCGCCATATTGACTTGTACCTGCTGAACATTGCATCCGTTGAAGAGAGGTCTGTCCTAATGACTTCATACAACCTCCTGTGGTGAAGCAACAGACTCTCCGGCCACCTCTCACCATCACGGCCTACCTCTCCTCCTCCCTCCTACCAACACCTTCCCACTCATAATGCTTCTAATCTCACACTCGACTAACTCCACAGAACCCCGTCATAATATTCAACATACAGTTCTCTCTGCTGTGTGTGCTCATTTTTTCCTGTTTGTTGATATTTTCCTGTCTGTTTGTTTGTTTAATCACTAAATGGATCAGTGGCTCCTCATTTTGACAATTCAGTCGGGACTTTGCAGATTATATGGCTGAAATCATTGGCAGGCTTTTGCAAGAAGGTACACAGAACACACGCTAACACAGGACTGTTTATTTATATAAAAGCACGCAGTGACAAGCTAATTTGTTTGTTTACAAGTTTCTCTGTACCATTTTTGCCCATAACTCCATGTAGCTGTAAATGTAATATTCAGTTAGGGGCTGTTATGGGAGTTCTCTCCACTGCACACTGTGCCTGTGTTGTACTAATAATGTGTCCCTAATTAAATGTTACAGCTTCTCTGAGCATTAATGACCTGAAGACAGAGGATACAAATTGAGGCTTCAGTGGGAGCTCTGACAAAGACGCTGGACACAACACTGCAGGCTGGTTCTGTCCCTGCATTACCAATATACAGTTAAAGCTGATGGGCAGTGGTCATTGTTTTCCTTCGACCATGTCGAGTGCAGAGCATTGCGATTTTTCCACAATTTGCTGCCGCACACTCTCAGTCAACCAGACGATAATTGGCAGGATCTTGCCAATCCTCCCTCGTCCTGTTAGTATTGCTGTTGCTGCTGTTGCTGATGTGGCAGAAAACAGACAAGATGTAAATTCATCACCTCCGGGGGTTTCAAATGCATCACCATACTTTTCTCTCCTTTTCATTTTTTCTTGCTGTCTCTCTCTTTTTCAGCCTCTCCTAAATATCACAGTGTCTTCTGCAACCTTTTGCCTGTCTGTTACGGTGGCTTATTTTCCCCTTGTGTAACCTACCCCAGCGATTAGATAATCATGATGATATCTTGGCTCTCTGAATGGTTGATATTTGTAAACAATGACTAAGACACAGACCAAATGAGAAAATGCACACACTTTGTACACTGGTTGTTTCTTTAGTCATCTAACAAGGCACTAAATGCATGGCATCTAAGAAGGGCTCTTACCTCTTCTTCAGATAAAGATGAATACATCATTGATGAAACAAAGCACTTTGCTGGTAAGATAAAGGAATGGCACTCAACTCCAGGAGTGCAGATTTCATAATTCTCTCAGAAGCAAAAGTAATATTCTTATTGAGCCCTTATACAGATTTGTAAATATTAGCATGCAGAACAGATTTGTTTTGACCAGGTGTGATGACTAAAACAGAGCTGCTGTAAAAGCTGCTGAAATTGTGCTGGTTGCAGCATTCAGCTGAAGACAAGTTGCCATCTGGACCAAAAAAATCTATCTTTCTTGGTGATATTGACAAGGCCAGTACCACAAATTCAGCAAAGGGCGACATGAAGAGACAAGTGGCCATGGACTGCAATCTCAATTAGGCTTTCTTGAGTCTCAGCTACCTCTGTACTAGGCTGTAGACTTCCAATTTGCTGCCAGTAATTACTCCATTTACAGCTTTCCCTACACAACAGAGAACATGTTTAATTATCTGGGTAGGAGAAAAGGTCAGGATGTGGCAGTAACTGGATCCAGAAAAATATAGGTTTAGAGGGATTTTTTTTTATCAGATTTAGCTAGGTTAAAATCATCCTTATTATGCAAACTTAACATTTGTATTGTGCTGAAGCCTGGACTTCTAGCCGCTGAAAATGGTTTTAGAAAACCACAATATGTACGGTCAATGACGGACTGTGCCGTAGTAGTTGACAAAGTAACCAGTTGATCATGGACCAAGTCGTTTGCTAAACAGTAATGGTGGCTTCCAAAGCAAAAAGTTCTAAAGTTAGAATAGAAAAAATGCAGCAATAAATGCAGTTGTTGCAGAAATTGTCCAAAAAACAACAAATAAGAACAAGTATGACCTGTACTAACAAAATTTCTCAGAGAAAAACACGTTTATGCTGTTCCCAAGCGAAAATCCCATCTTCATAGTTGTTTTGCCACTCGTTGAGCTAATGGATGATCAGATATGAGAGGCTTCAAAGTTGGCGATCGCAGCCATGCAGATCAACATTCACACCGCTTCAGACGTACAAGGACACTGCCTGCAAGTAGCCTATTTGACAAACACTCAAGGTGAGCACTCCTTTCCAGCTCCCATCCACTGAAATCATTTTCAGCAGCTGGAAGACCAGACTGATACGTGGTGTGACAGAAATGTTGAGCTCAGGTCATAAGGAAGTTTTAAAACGGGCGAAATCACATCATGTAGCTAGGAAATGTACATAGTAAATGTGTGTGTGTGTGTGTGTGTGTGTGTCTGTGTGAGAATGTGTGTGTGCATGCATGTGTGTTTGAGTGCCTATGTGTGTGTGGGCAATTCAGCTGGGCACAATTTCCACAGGAAGTGCCACACTGAGTTGTATTCAGCTGGTGCTGTTGGCTTGAGTAAGTGCAGAACAGTGGAAAGAGCCTGCTGTGCTGCAGAATGCATGGCAGCTGATTGCTGCATGTAATCTATTGCTTTGATCAAGCCTTTTCTTTCACAAGCCTCAAGCAAAATGTGGCACTTTGCTTGTGTCTGATTGAGCTTTCTGATATTCAGCCATTATAACATTCATTCATATCAAATACCTAGAAATAACAAGGAATAAGTTTTGTACAAACAGAGAAGGAATATCTTTTAATTGATTATTATCTCTAATGACGTTGTAGTGATTAGCACTGTCTCCTAACAACAAGAAGGTTTTGGGTTCAAATCCGTCCTTTTCATGTGGAGTTTATAAATTGACCCTTCCGTTAGCGCCGCCCTCAAATCCAAACGGACCAATCAGAGTGTATCATTTGCCAGCTCTGAATGAGATCTGACAGCTACACGGCTGTGCTCCAATGAAACTCATGCAATCTTTTCAGATTTTCAGCATTTTCAGGCTGGTTCTGTGGATTTCGAGCTCATTGTGGTTAAAGGTTGAGTATGGGGCACTTTTAAAAGTGATGCTCGTTATTTGGCGAGTTGTTAAGGAGATTTACGTTCTTAACCTTTCCAAAATAAAACACTGAAAACTGTAACGTTATGCTCTGGGCTGAACTGTTCGCCCATCCTCATTCCCTGTT
>JAQLOL010000009.1:8869229-8888851 GCA_029783665.1 Naso thynnoides | reverse complement strand
TATATATATATATATATATATATATATATATATATATATATAGAGAGAGAGAGAGAGAGAGAGAGAGAGAGAGAGAATATTCAAAAGAATTCAAAGTAATCCCAGCCACTCATCCTTGGTCTATTTTTCATGCTGTCTCATCTCCAGGCTGTGATCAGGTCTGACCCTGCTTACTGTTTTTTATTTTTAAAAGTGCTGTCTCATTGCTTGTGAACCACTGGTCCTACAAAAAGTAAAAACAGGGGTTTGAGTCAGGCAAAGAGGTTTGGAGGAGATTTGGGGTTAAGTGCAGAAGAAAGAGTGCAGTTAGAATTAGAGTTACGGACATTGCCCTTGTGAAATGCTCTGTTTTTTATAAAATCAGTCGCTCTAATTTCACTGGCAATAAAAAGAAATTACAAGGTCTTTGCCATTTAAATAACATAAATGCATGTATGCATGATTTTAAGGTAGTAGGAGCCCAAATCCCATGGGCAGTCAGGTGAACAATAACATAACGTTACTGACAATTTAAAGAGCTGTATTCTTAGGAAAATTAAATGAATAGAGGTTGTTGATGGTGATGATGTTGGTTAGAACTCCATGTCTTTCATTACTGAATGCTGTTTACCAAGTTCATTATTAGAAGGTGGGTCTGTTCAATTAATGTGAATGATTAACATTATAATACCCTCTGTTCCCAGTGACCTTACCAGTGGACAGATTGTTAATTCAGACCCAATTTTAAAAGCAGCTGTTTTATGGTCACTTGTATCATTTTTCACTGGAAAAACTTCAGTTGCATCATCACTAAGTTCGTCATCACTCTTTTCTGTTTCACTCTGATCAGTAGATGTCTTTTTTACTCTTGTGATGAAATGTTTGCTAGTGACAAGCACTAATTAGCCAGGTCCAAAACTTTGCCTTTGTCACTGTTGTCCTCTCTGTCGATTGGCCTGAAGCCACGGATCTCTTCTTTTGCTGTCCTTCACTCTTTAGGAAAGAAAAGACATCTAAACTTTGATTTTTTTAATTGTTTGATCTACAAAATGCAATGCTGCAGCATTTAGATGAGGCGTCACAATTTTTTTTGAGTTTGGCATTTTGCTTTGCTTATTTTCATTCAAAAGAGGGCGTGGTTGCTTTGAGGACAGGATTGTGATGTGTGCTGCTCTCATCTTCGATTTGGTTGGGATTAGGCAAAGCAAAGCAGTGTGATTAAGGAAAGAATAACTGGTAGGGTATTGGTTCACAATGTCAGGACATTAGAGCAGGAAGGGCAATAATTGAAATGCAGGCCACAGAGGGGAGCTCATGAAATCCCAGAGACCCAGCACTATACACAAGACTTGTCTTCACTTGGTCAAAATACAAAGATAGGCTTGTGTTTGGTTCCAGGAGCATCAAAATTATATTGTTTTGATTCGTGACAATAGAAGGACCACAGGTTAACATGTTTTGTCAAATTGCTGCAGGCTTCAGTGCAAATTTAAACAGCTTCCCCTCCCCTGAAACTGCATAGAGAAGAAAAATTCAGTTTGCTTTTGTTATGTTATTTTACTTCAATGTATTTTATTTTCTTGTTAAAATAAAATCAAAGCTTGTTTTGAGTAATCTCTTTGTCATTTGCAGTTTGTTTTAAAGAAGGAAAAAATTGATTAAAATCTTATCACCCAGCACTGTATATTTTCTTCTGCTAAATTGATACCAAAATAAATTTTGAAAATGTGTTATATTTCACTTAAGGGAATAGTAAGTAAAGTGAATATGAATGTTTTTCCATAAATAAAGCTATAATTTCATGGAAAGGTTGTTAGTAGCCTTTAGATTAAAGGTTGAGGTAAGGTGTGATAAGATAACTAATAGGGTAGAGGTCATGTAATGCATTATGTCAGATAGGGTCCACAAAATTAGCCTATAGGGGTGTGTCTTTGTGTGTGTGTGTTGTCTTTGTATTTTCTGGTTTCACAACCACTGCATAAGGCATGATGAAGCACACATCTGGCAGACAAATTTTAAAAATTGGAGCCAGTGGATCAACAGATAAATGTGCTGTAATCATGGATAGTTTGTTCTACTTGCAGTGAATCATCTACAGAATCCAAGGTGGTACATCAATAAGCACAAACCTTTGTTACTTTGCTAAAAGTTTTTGTTGTTGTTGTTGTTTGTTTGTTTGTTTGTTTTAAGAAGCTGTGTAAGCTGGTTCAAATGCAAGGGTAACGGATGTGCAAATCTTTGCTGCCCCCCTGTGAATATGAGGATTACTGCATTCTCTATAGACAGTAAAGAAAATCATTTGTATGGCACATTAAAAGACATAGCTTCCCTCTTCCTGCCTTCCAGTGCTTGTGAAGAAACACCATTTCATTTATATATGAGTTCCTTATTACATGGACATTGTATTGATTGATCAAATTTATTTATCTGCCACCAGAAATACATCTTTAGATAGATAACAAGCCATATGTAAAATGTAATTAGTGTATTTAAATTTGCGAGAAACATTTTTAACATATCTTTTATTGTCATAAGACCACCATTAGCAGCCGTGTGTTTGTGTCTGTTATTTATTTTTGTTTAGAGACTTTTTTTGCCATAGTAAAAACATGAAACAGTTTGACTCTGAACAATGCTGCCACATGCCATCTAACATCTCCTCGACACATTCTAATAAAGTGACAACTACTTGTTATCAGGTTCAGCATTGCACAACACTGATAACAGGCACCGACGAGCTCTCTGGCTGTGCATTTGCCTGCATTTCCACTGGTAACCACATGAGGACAGTCTTGCTTCAGAAATAGAGGAGCCAACACAGGCGAGACTGATGTGGGAGTCAGCAGGTGAGCTGAGGAGGGCTGACATTTCTTGGATGGGGCTCAGAAAGCTGTCTCTTCTTATATCACTTCACGGTACACCCCACAGAGGAGACCATATCACTCACTCGATGTGAATGGGGAGGGGAGCCCATCCATGGCTGACAAAATGAATAAGTCAGCAGACCAAGAACCAGGCAAGAAATGGAGATGACCTGGCCGTTTTGTCTGAGTAGGCCGTTCTGTCATCATTATGCATGGCTGTTTAGGGCACCACATGACACTGCCAGCGGCCAAGTGTCTTGTCGGAAATTGTTGAAAGGACAGGCTTCAAGCTTCAAGAAGAAATTTTAGGCACCCTTTATTTCTCATACCGCTTCATACCTCATCCCAGCTGAACTATTAGTGTCGAGGTGAGTTTATACAGATATGATCGGGACATAAAATACATATCATGCTTCCAAAGAGTCCATCTAAATTTCATAACACATCTGGATCCTGCTCTGAAACACGTTGAGGACAGGCTTGAGACGTCGTCCCTGAGGTGAAATGACACCAAAATGTTCAGAGAAGAATTTTTTATGATAACTGACATGGGCTTACCAACTGCAATTGCTGAAAGCTAAAGCTATCTGGATTATAGCAATACAACAATGATAAAAATACACCACAAAATAACCTGTAATCCTCCCTTACTCGAGGAATGCAGTCTTTACCAGCCAGGTAGGGGCAAATCCGAGTTTTATATATCTGTTTACATGCAATGTGTATTGATAGCTTAAATCTTCTGTAAACCACGATTCCATCATTTATGTGTATTAGTGAATTAAATCGTCATGGAAATTTGCACCCATGCAACACTAGAACATCAGAAACATTTTACTGGTAAATTTCAGGAAGTCATTCTTACTGACTGGTAATGTGGTTATAACTCAAGCAGTGCAGGTTTGGTAAGATACTATTAAAGTGAAGGCTACTGCCTGATTAAGGATATGTCATGAAACAGAGTGGCAGATTAGCTGTCAATAGCAGCGCCTGGATCTCACCCATAGAACCACCTGCCCGCATCTTTCCTCATGAGCTCAATGCCAACCTGGTATCCACCCACCCCTCTGTATATTCTTTGTCCTCTATCCATTATGGACAGTGTGATGAGGCTGCAGGGCAGTGTACTCTGCTTATTATGATGCCCTGGGCTCACGCATGTCACATTAAAGAGCACAGATCAGTCCTCTGAAATTGGTCTGCCTGATCTCCATGCCTCAGAAATATGTGTGCACACCGCACAGACACCAAGATGTGAGTCGTAAAAAAACAGCCAAATGTCAGAGAAAGAGAGGAAAGGAAAAGAATGGATACATGCATGCAAAACAGGGCTGGCAAGGATAGAGCAGAGGCTGATTGGGAGGGGATGAGACAGAGAGGCAGCCAATGCGCAGCTCTGCATCTTGAGAAAGAGAGGGTAAAAAGAGAGGGAGAGAGGGAAAAAAGGGAGAGAGATGGGGAGGGTGAGGAAGTGAGAGAGAGGGAGGGGGTGAGGCTAAGGCAGTCACACTGAGAGGGAAGATTCCAGCGTGATGCTTTTGGATGTGAGCTGCTCTCCTCTAACCGGGCTCTGGCTGTGCCGTTGACTGAGCCAGTGGTGTGTGAGTCTGGTAACTGTGCTTCACCAGCTCTGGGCGCTCTGCTGCTGCTCAGGCTGAGGCAGAAACTGACTGGCTGTTTCCCTGCCTAGGCTGTCTGAAGCAGAGAGTGGTTGACTGGAGCCAAGGTCCAGGGCAGGACAGGACAGGGTAGGGCTCGTGTCGGGCCATTGCAGGGCCCCACAGGAAGCAAACATGAGTGTTCCCATGCTAAAGATCGGGGCAGTGCTCAGCACCATGGCCATGGTGACCAACTGGATGTCTCAGACTCTTCCCTCTCTAGTGGGACTCAACGGGACCACCATCTCTAGAGGGGGCACCTCTGAGAGGATTGTCAGTGTGCGTATGACTTCTTTTGTTTTTCTTTCTTTTCAAGTGTCTGTGTGCTGTATTTATTCATGCATGCTCTTATTGTGAATTTACAAAAGACAGAGAGAATGACACATGAAAGAGAGTGACACAGCAGAAGACAGAGGGAGATAGCGAAGGAATGAGAAATAAAAGAAATGATAATAGTTAGCATGGGACAGTGCATGGGTTTCCGAGATCGGTGCTCAGATGGGATGAGGACTTCTGGAGACTGTCTCAGTGGCTATGTTGTGTTAAAAAGAAAGATTAGACATGCAGGCAAACGTGCACGCGAGAGCAATTTTTCAACTAAACGTGAATGATGCACGTGTTGGTGAGTGAGTCACAGTAAGTATAATGATGTTGAAATGTGGGCTTGTGACTGTGAGTGATAGTGAGAGGCAGAGGATGCAGTGTGGACGGCCGTGGTAAATCATATGTTTTTGCCGGGGTGACGGGAGGTAGGGAGCTGTTCTGAGTGATGTTCAGGCTGATCCCATCTGTCAGTCACCTCCAGGGTGCAAGCACAGTGCTCAGATTCAGAGGTGATAGGGAAGATGGGGAGGTTGAGACAATGTTGCAGTTTCAAGTATACATCTTATTTCTCCCTCACTCTGTTTGTCTCTGAATCCTCTCAGCACTCCTCTTCTGGAATAAAAGACTGGCCTCATGTAATATACAAAGGGCATGAGAGATGTTTTGTAACTAAGAGAAGCAGTTTGGATTCAGTTTTTTGCATTTTTATTTTTAGTTTAGGTTTTTTATATTTCTTCTGTTTAATGCACACTTACATAAATATGAAAGCTCCATGTGTCCATCTGCTTTTGTGTGCTAATTGTAGGTATGATATATGCTGAAAAATGTGCAGCTGGGTAAAATAGGCATTTTCTGGTTCATCAACAGTTAGTGATTGTCTTTGCCTCTATCCTGAGTGTGTTTTTATGGCACCTTACCCATTAAGCGAATGCCTTGGTCTGTTGAAATGATTGAATGAAATTGAACGTCCCAAGAGATCTGCGACCATCTGGATATGTGTGTGTGTGCCTTTGTGAGTGCTTTGTTTGTGTGCTTAAAAATGCACTCTGATTATGTTTAGGCATTCTTGTCTCAAGGGTGAAATTCCATCTGTTTGAGGAAGAGTTTTATAATTCATAACTGTTCATTAAAGCATCAATCCGCCACTTTATGTCTCCTTAGGGTTGCAATGAACTTTTGGCTGAATTTTTTTTTTTTTTTTTTTTTTTGAAAGAAAAATGTGTCTTTAGCACAGTGTTACCCTTGTGAAAAATGTCCAGGACATAGCTAAAAGCATTCTCTCCAGACTGTTAGATTTTTTTTTATCTCTCTTGTAGCATGTAATTATCTCAGCAGATAAATTTGAATGTAATATCAAAATAAAATCCTAATTTAATCTCTGTGACAATATCAGATTTTAAGGCATGTTTGAATTACTTATTGCACTAAACTCCATAATCCTATTGAACGCTCAGCTTTCCTTGGGGGATGGGGTCTCGATATGCCATCTATTTGTTTTCCAAACTTGCTTCTCCAGCTCAGGGTCAAGGGGAGTAAAAAATGTTGCCAGGTTTTATTTTTCCTCTTTTTCCTGTAAACTCATTCTAATCAAGACTCCTGACTGGAAGCCTGATCATTTGCATTTCAAAAGACTGGATACAAATGGAGCCTGGTGAAAATTGTAAATAACACAGGAGATAAAGCTATATTTGGGGTTTTTTATTATCCAACTACTTCAAGAAAATGAGAGTGGTTTTAATGTTTAGAGCTTCCAATGACTGGTTTAACAGAGATTTTCTATGTACGCCCTGCTTACTTCTATACTGGCACATTCTCATGGCTGACTGCACCTCTCTGACTTTTTCAATCGATGACCAGATCTATGACTAAACCATTAGTGCAGAAAGAATTATCTAGATAATTTACAGTTTTTAATGCTACTGGATAAACAATATCTTAAGTGCATAGCCTTCCTTACAGTGCGATAACCTTATCTGAAATGCAATAAATAAGTGTAGTGACAGCTCTTCTGTTCACAGAAAATAAAAAAAAACTAACAAAACAACAGTCAAAATACTGTAACATGTGACACAATATTAGAATCAAATAAAACCAAATGTACTCTCTGTCTCAATGTACTCACTGTGCTAACCACGAGCACATGTGACCACAGGTTAGCAATCCCATGCAGCACTGCACAAAATAAAAATAATTATTTTCAGCACAAAGTAGACATGTTATGCATTTTCACATATGAATGATAACAAAAATATCGTTATAATAAACTTACAATTTTCCCCAACATTTTAACTTGTACGATACGTCTCCCGAGTTACTCGGCATATGTCAGCACAATCTGTAAACATCAGACAAAGTCCTTTATGATCAGTGGTAAACATTGCATTTTTCATTCTGCACATTCGTCTTAAAAAAATGTTTGGTATTTTTGTACAAAAGTAAAATTTTAATTAATATTTACCCTTTGGCAATGGTAAACTCTCCAGCAAAATCCCACGAGTCACGCACAACCTAAACATCCAACGTGGAGGACTCTTACTGTCACGTTATTCTCTCACGATTTTCTTTGACGAGACTCTTAACCAGGGGATACCCCTAAAGGACGCAGTGCCACGTCATGGCTTTGGTGATAACGTATTTTTCCACTGGGCTACACAACGAATATTATACATAGTTAAGAGTGGATATTTTCTTTCAGATAACCCTCACTCACAGCCAGTGGAGGTAAAAAATCCTGCTATTGAAGTTCATTTCGTCAAAGTTTCATCAAAACTGAAGAGCCGGTTTGATGGTGCCAGGGATTATTAGTATAAGAGTCTGTTGTGATGGGAAATGTCTTCGCTTTGAGACAGAAATAATCTCCCCTCATAAACAATTGCAGTGAGTAAAACTTTAATGCAAAACCTCGCCTCAAAGTACCATCACTATTGATGAGACATTTGCCTGTGATGATCTTAGAAGCAGTCATGAGTCACATAATGTTTAAAACTCTAATCAAAGACAATCTAGCTACAGTCTTGTGACACTGTGGTGGTAGTGTGTCAGTGGCCCTTCCAAGGCTGCTCCTCAGCCTGGCACCTCAGCACGCTGCGTCTCATATTCTCCCAGCTCAGAGCTATTTTCAAAGTCTGCTTCACTTGCTTTCTGTGCCTGTCTTCTAACCAGCTGATCCAAGAACACAGCTGACTGAGTTTTCATGTGCCTTTCTGGGATAGCACTAAGCACAACACTGCCTGGATGCTTGTACACATCTGGATAGTGCAAAACCATGTTTCTTAATGAGGGGGAAGAGACGCTGGAACTCTTAACGTTTACATGGAACTGGTGTGACTATACAGTGTGGTAGGGCTGGGTGATATGGCCTTAAACTAAAATCTCAGGATTTTTAACACTAAACTTGATTTGTGACTTTAATCAATTTTTGTTCCTCCTTAAAAGTAAACCGCAAATCACAAAGAAATAACTCGAAACAAATTTTGCTTTTATTTTAACAGTAAGGATATGGGATTAATAAAAAGTCTCTGCCGCTGTTACTCTGCAGCACAGCAATATTTGAATTAAATGGTATTTTGACACACTTTTCACCTATGACAAATATTGCACCTCCCTGCAATTCCAAAATTGCAAGTTGTCATCATGCAATTTCGATTAAATTTTGATTAATTGTGCAGCCCCAGTTTTGTCCATCTGTAATGTGAGTTTAGTGTGGTGTAGTCTGGTGAAGCATGAGATAGAGGAAGACATATGTCTTCTGTACAGTTATAATGAGACATAATCCATTTAATCAGTAACTTCACTCTGTCTGATTCTGTCACTTTGAAATGCACATTCAGTGGACAAAATTTTCAAGTCGATGAATTTTTTTCTCTAATAAATACATTTCCCATGTATGTGTACATGTGTGCATAGGAGATGGGCATAAATAAATCACAAATGTTTACATACGGTTGTTTTGTATCCATGATATTGCATTGAGTGCTGTGAAGGACAGGAAAGAAAAGGAAGGGAGAAAAGGTCATGTACCCAATGTGGAAAACTGCTATTGTTCAGTCAGTGATGCAGGTTAGAGTTTTGGTTATTCTCAAGGAAAATATTTTAAAGGCTATATAGGCAACATTTATATGTAGACAAATAATAAAAAAAAATAAATAATGCATCCACAGAGGTTTTTAAAAAGGTGTGTAATGAAAGTACTGCTTTTTCCCCAAAAAATGATTATGTTAGGGATTAATCATTTAAAAAGTTTGGTCACATCAAAAATTATTATTTGTTTATCTGTATCTAAGATGACCAAAGGCTTGTGAGCCAATAGCATTATGGCGTTGATACCATGTGGTATCTCTGTGTCACCAGTGATCAAGCTTCTCCGTGGTGATGTTTGAAGTTGTTTTAAGGACCTTTAAGTCCATTTAATTTCCCCCAAAGAGTCCCAAATACAGTAAGTTGTGTGAATATGTGTGTGTGTGTGTGTGTGTGTGTGTGTGTGTGTGTGTGTGTGTGTGTGGTAACTCCCTTTGATATCTAAAAAAAAAAAACTATGAGGCAAAAGAGTGAAGAAAATATTCTCACCATCAAAGGGGAGCATGGAGCAACAAATGGCAGCATACGACAAGCCAGGGCTCAGAATCTGATTGGGGTCACCCGGTGTGTCTGTCAAGTTGTTGGACTGTAAACTTTATCACATCCACTGTGCAGTCCAATAACGCAGACTGTAAAGATCGATTCTTGGTTATGAATTAAAGATTAAACACCACTACCCATTTTTATTTCAGCGCTTCGCTTTAATGCTTATCATACTGCCATCAACCAAAATTTATTTGAGTTCAGACACTGACAGGTGTCCTCCGCTGCCTTGTCAGTTTGAAGCCATGCAATGAGTCTCGGTAAATGCCAAACCTGTGATATAATTTTTTTTCAATTGTTTTTATACATTAACTAATAGTGTGATAGCCTGTACAAAGTAGTATTGATCCCAGACTCTAAAGGGCTCGTTATTAGACTTTTGACATGGCTCATCTGCCATTATGAGAGTGTAATGTCCAACTAACTAACTTAAGCCTAAATTGCTGCTTTCCCTTTCAAAAGCAATTTGATGATTTCATAATTCACACTCTTCTGCCACCCATATTTTCATCTGATGAAGCATGGATTGTGTTCTCACAGTTTACACAGTGTTTTCTCACACTACCCAGCCACTCTCATCTCCCTTCTCTATGAAACACCAGCCATGACTGAGCTATCATGTACCCGTCTAACAGCAGAGTGGATGCCAAATGCTTTTTACTGGGGCACCTGGCACGGTACTAGCAGCCTGCTCCAGAAAGTACGATGTTGTAGCTGCTCCCTTGTAAGTGCTTAGCATTGTTGAGTGTCATTTTCTCTCACTTCTCCAAGAATTCTGTAGCCGAGCCCTCCACTTCAAAGAACGCTTGACGCATCTGCCCACCCCCACTGTCATTCAAGTGTGATCTGGATTGAAACGAGTGAGCTGCAGATGGTGAGCTGCAAAGTGAGCAGGACACCGCACAGGAGGGGTGGCAGTCATGTGCGTGATGGAGTAGGAGCGAGTGAGAGGCAGCAGGGAGGAAAAAGGAGGCAGCAGGGAGAGAGCATGATGAGTTTATGAGTCATATTATTGACTGGCTACCATGCTGCGCTGATTGCGGTAATCGGTTTTCCTCAGGAGCAGGGGAGACCAGGCACCACACCAGGGGTCTTCATTGGGTTTTATTTTAAAGGCCAGCAGCTGGCCTGTGCGTTGAGGATTGACTGTTCATTTGAAGACTGGGAGTGTGTGTTTGCATGTTTATTTGTGTGTGAACAATTACAGCAATACCCAACAAATTGAAAAATGAGATCTGATTGTTTGGCCACAGTATAGACAGAACTGAGCTCTGTGTCACAGGGACAGATGTTACTGCTTTGCAGGGGACAAACACTGAAAGAAAGTAAATGCCTTAAATAAAACATTATTCAGCAGAGACAGAGAGGAAAGTGAGGCCGTAGAACTTGGATAAACAAAGTTGGCATGTGGGATGGAAACAGAAGAAAGAGATAGATTACACTGGTAAAACTTCCTACTTTGTTATCCTTACTCTCAGAGCATCTCACCTTGACACCTCCTACATTCTCAAAAGGGTTATTTCTTTTTCTCTATACAATTTCATCTCAATTCTCCAGTTCTCACACTGTCCTCTGTTGTCTTGCAGTTTCTCAGATGTAATGGCAAGCTCAGTTCATAGCGGAGCAGTCTGCTCTCTCCCATATCTCAGGACTTGCTCCTGATTCTGCCTGTTTGCCCCTTCTGCCTGCTGCTTATGAAAGTTATAATAGACTTCCTGTCATGCTCATAAAGAAGGGAGCTGTAGATTTATGATCTCATTTAGCTCTGACTTTACAGCAGCCAGCTCCCGGGTCAGTCTAATGAAACACCAGAGAAAGTCCATCCCACAACTTGCAGTGATACCCATCAACTCAAATGTTGAATTGGATAATCCTGTTGAACGGTGTTAATCATTAAAAACACAATGATTTGGGGTTTATTGTCACTCTGAAGAGGAGCTCAGGTAATGGGCCAAGTTGGTTAGTTAGTTTTCATAAAGGTTGCTGTACGCATGCATTGTCTGATCTCGCTGTGATCTGTTTTATCTACAGTGTGCATTAAACAGAGGAGAAATTTTGGAATAGTATTTGGTTACTACTTTTTAGCTTACTAATGAACGCACATTCTCATCTCATCTCCTCTTCCTCAATCTCAGCAGGGATTCACCTGAATTGCCATTCAGCATTGCAACTGGGCAGCATTTGAACTAAGCTAGAGGAAATTAGAGCCGTCTCTCTCTTTCCTATCAACCTTTCTCAAACCACAGCTCTTCCTTCTCTGGAAATCAGTGCATCAGTAACTCCCACTTTAATCGGTTTCCTATTGGAGGATGGACAGTTGTGGTTGGAAGATATGCCAGCAGTGGATGATGGGACTTCATTGATCAAGGCTGTCAGATGTGATGTCATGGGTACAGAGGAAAACCCTGGGGTGGTGTAAAAGAGGAAAGCCAGAAATCTTAAAGAGTAATTTTTACTTTAGCAAGTAAGCCCAATTGATTTTTCATTTCTATTTCCCTCTGTGGTTTCCTGTTGTTTTCATTTCTGCTGTCTTCTTTCTTAATGGGCTTTTGCATGGCAGCCATGACTGTGACAGCTTCAAATCTGGCACTTACATATTCTATTTCATCCCTCACATCTAGTGGAGGAATTTCTGGAACAGAGAACCGAACGCCTCCTCTCTCCTGAAACCACCGTCTGTGTCTGGGAAGAGAGGATTATCCCTCAAACCCAAAGTGCTCCCAGCTAGCCACAACTGATAGCATGATAATGATAGCACAGGTTGCATTATCAGCACTGCTCAAGTGTTAACACTCTGAGGCCTGACCTGCTCAGAGTATGCAAATATTATTCATGCATTTCACCCTGAATAAAATTATGTGTAACATAAGGTATTGAGGAGGTTGTTTTCCCTCACTAATGGTTTATCTGATTGGCTGCATGGTGTGAACACTATGTTAAATGAACCAATGTCAGAGACCCACTCTTTGCTGCAGAGAGGAGACTTGTATTACATATTTATATAAACAAGCCAATGCTCCAAAACATATTCAGGTTTACTACTTGCACCCACAGAGATTAGTTGCTTATGAGCCGTGATATATAGATCTCCTTGCAGCATATAGGGCCAAAGCCCATTTGCATTTAAGAATTACCTCTTCCCTCCTGTTCTGAACTGCCACTGTGATGAGAATGGGGAAGTTAGTGCAGTATGGATAGGTGGGTGGTAATGAAATTGGAACTGATTCAAATAAGCTCTTAATTTCAGCCCAGCATTTATGAAACATTAATGAAGAGGGGAGAAGATGTGTTGCTGTGAAAACTCACCAGCTTGAAAATAGCACATAAGGAGCACAGCGTGACTTTAAACATGTTGGATAATGAAGGAGGTATTATAGCACTGGAGCTGACATGCCTCCAATATTACTTTGTTGAATTTTGAACTTATTGCTCATTACTGCCTGCTATGTAGCAGGTCAGTATGACACCAATTGTGGCTCCCTTTCAGGCTGACAGCAGTATAAAATATTGATGCGCAGCTCTGCATCTATTTGCAAGATTCTTTCTTAACCAAAAGTGAATATCTGGTGCGTAGGCAGCAGAGTGAGAAATTAGCACCAGCCACCAGCCAAATGCTGGTAAAGTATGAAAGTAATTGCAGGCATAAAATAATGATTTACTATTGAGTGGCTGGTGATTTGAACCATACCTGTCAGTGGCGGGTAGATGTTTACATTTTCAAAGAGTTAATTTCCCGCCCTGTAGACAGACAATACTCACATGTATGAATATGAGGTAATTTCATTGAAGCCAGGAGGCTGCATGTGCCTTCAGAGTGATGAACATTAGGTAATTCTGCTGTTAGAGGCAAACAAACCTCCACCTGTTAACACTGCAGGGTATCAACTCTAATGAGAAGCCAATATGAAATGCTGTGGCCTCACGATCCACTATTATACACTAATGCACAGTATCATAGCAGCCCTTGCATCTACTCCCCTACAGCCCTGCAGTAATCATGGCGCACGGCTGCGGGGATTTTCTAAACAAACTCTCTTGGGGGTAAATCAGTAGTTCAGCTACGGAAAATGATTAAAAATCAGTCTGTGTTCCTGCAAATGCTGTATGCACAAGCAAACACATGCAGTCCTGTATGTGCTGCTCTTACATGCACATCAGCAGAAATACATAGTACGGATATACCAGCACACAGACATGCTCACACTTGAACACGAGTGCTCACATTCTCACACACATGCTACAATAAATAAGAAGTCCTGACAGTGAATGAGATGTGGGCAGAAGACAGAGGAAAAGAATCGCCCTCCAGGCAGTGGCAGAATGAAAGAGTCAGTCAGATGTGGTTGAAAGAAACTGGAGGAGGTTCTGCGACGGAGACTGTCTCTTTTGTCTCATCTTAACTCCGACCCTGGACTCTGTGGACCTCTGTTGTCTATGCACCCAACAAACATCTGATGGTGGATTGCCTTAAAAAGGAGAACCAGTGATAAAAAAGGTGCTGACTGACAGAAAATTGAGCAAGTCATTGCAGGGACTGGCTGCACACTGACTCGCAAATATGCCTCAATAGTATGAATAATGGAATAATAATTTAGCTAGAGTGCCAATAAGTTCCACTGTGAGTCGTTCATGTGCACAGCATACCTTCAGTCATACTGAAATATTACTAATGTATGTACGGTATGAATAGAAAATTAGAATAGAATATTACCTCAGACTTAGTTTAATTAAATTTAGATATATTAATTTTGAATTAATACAGTTCTATGGAATACGTCTTGAATATAATGAAACTGATAAAATATGAAAATATGTCATTGGTTGACATCACAGCATATTTAAATAAAGCTCATGTAGCTGTAGTCTGTTTGGCACAAATCATTTGGAGTAAGTCACATTTGACGTTCACTCCCTCCCTTAGGAAGCGGGAGAGGCAGTAAGAGCGGGAGAGGGAAGGGAAAGAGGGGGTGGAATGCCAAGGGATTGGCAGGAATGACAAGATGTGACAGTGAGCACATTGGCTCGCAGGGTGGTTGCTACTTTACACTCCAATCACACAGTCCTTCTGTCCCCCAAGACATTTTAATCTGATCCCCCGACCCAAGGAGACGAGAGCACAGCACCAACACTGCTCAGGGGAAAGCAGGAGAGCGGCACTGAGCCGAGACGCAAGATTTTATTCCCGGCCCTTTCCTTCCACTTATGTGGATGGGTGTTTAATTTCATCACTGAAATGGCTGCTTCTGTTCTCATTACATTTTGCTTTATATTCCGTGTGTGTAGATGTGGTGTGAATGAACGGATCGCACTGGCCGGGTCTTTGTGTGTAAACTGTGTGTGCATGTGCTTGTGCTTGCAAGAGCGCAGCACTACTTTTGATTGGATTAGTCAGAGAGAGACATCCACCCTTTCAGCCTCGCCCCTCCTCCACTGGTAACATCCCGCATTATCGATTCTGAACAGCTCCATTTCCTCTCTGTGTCCAAACTTATTAGTTGCTCTGCGTTCTCACAGTCTGGCCTGATCCCTGCTTCTTCCTCTTTTCTTTACAATCTCCATTTTGTCCCCATTTGTCTTTGTCATTCTTCAGCCTCCGTCAAGACCTTTCTCTATCTCTGATGCACCGTTGTGTTTTTCATCTCTCCGTGTATTTCCCTCCAATGTTCTTTTCTGATCTTAATCTGCACCAATTTCTGCTTATTTTCTCCCTCTCTTTTGTCTTTTATGTATCTGACTATTCTCTATCTCTCTTTTCTCCTCTCTTTACCGCTGTGAGCACCACCACTGTCAATCTCTGGCTTTGCTCTCTTGCTCCCTGTTGCTCTCAAGTTAATACTAAAATTAGACTGCAAGTGATTTTGAGTAGTTGGAGGGATCAATTGCCATTAATTGCCTCTAGGGAAGAGTAACTTTTGACAGGGTTGCAAGAGAGAAAGAGAATGCCATGGAGAAATTATGACTGCAGCTAACTTATGGTGACAGAATGGGCACAACTAATCACGATATGGAATGTATTAAAGAGTCTTTTTCCCTACGAACACTTTCTATGAGGATTTCAAGTATTCGATAAATTTATTAGTTGAGAAATGTTTTATAAGAGCAGAACACTTTTCAGAATACTGTTGATGCATGCTGACAGAATAAAATATCCTGTCTGCCCTTATGCATTTTGAAAAGCCTTCTTTGTAGCAACATATTATGGATAAACAACAGCAGACAGAAGCTACCAGTTTCTTCACTTGGTCTGAGATATGTGTGTGTGTGTGTGTGTGTGTGTTTCTGCAGGCTCTGTATCCGAGCCCAGAAGAGGGCTGGCAGATCTACAGTTCGGCACAGGACGCAGATGGGAAGTGTATCTGTACCGTGGTCGCACCAGCCCAGAACATGTGTAACCGCGACCCACGCAGCAGGCAGCTTCGCCAGCTCATGGAGAAGGTGACAGCTGTCAATAACACACTCACTTTGAGACACGACTGTTCCCCACGCAGACGCACAAACACAAACTGTCACACTGCATTGCGCTCAAGTATGGTGCCGTCTGTCACTGCTAAAGTTTTACTTCCTTTACCCCACAGCTGATCAGTCATGCATATGAACAAAATACTAATCGAGAAACTGTTGCAATTGTTGGGTGAACATCTCTTTTTTTTGAGCAACAGAGCTGTTAAAAATGAAAAAAGCATGGATTGTTTTAATAAGAGAAATGTCCTAAACTTATCCACAAAATTGGATTCATTGATCCAAAGCTTCATAATGTTTCTTTTACAAATAAAAATTCATTAGATAAAAATTAAGAAGATGAAGTGTTTTTTACAAATCATTAAATACAGCGAAGGCTTTGTGTGCGTAGTTACACAGTAAATGTTGCATGCACTAAATCTGTCAACTCAAACTTGTTCTCATGAAGTCTTTTTCTAAGTAAAAGAAAACTGAACACTCTTCACTTCAAACTCATATCATGAATGACAAGCAAATGAATATAATGGCATAACGAATGTGTACATGCACAAGATGTTCAAGCATGCAAAGAGCAAAGCAAGCAATGTTTCAGCAAGGAGACAATAAATCCGTGTTTTATATAGTAGAGTGTTATTGACCTACAGTGTAGTGCGGTGTATGCAAATGTAATTTCCTGCTTGTGTATAGTGCATAAAGTCTCTCTCTCACAGACACACACACACACACACACACACACACTGATCAGGAGAGAGAGTATAGGCAGCAGAGGACATCCGCTCACAAGTGATCCACAGCTGCTTGTTGACTCTCCAGATATACAACTGCATTGATTGGTGGTTTGTAGGCAGTACATCACCATCTTTCCATTCTTATCTTCTTTCTTCCCAAACTAAATAATGAAAACCTAATAAATAATGTTTAATAGCTTTCACCTGCTTGATGGACTGTGGCAGCCCATTCAAAGCAGAGTTGTTTTTTTTGTGGACACTCAAAACCAGCAAATGGCTGCATGAGAGCTTGGATCGACACAGCAAGTGAAAGCCTGGGAGCAGAGAGGCAGAAGAGCTGACATTGATGTGGTCTGTGAGGAGAGGTGGTGGTAAATTGAGATGCTGAATAGGCTCTGAGGTCCTGATGGATCAATGAAACACCTGAATTCATATATCGCATTCAGTCTCATTGAAGTTTGCCTTTTCCCCTGACAGCATCTGTCTGCTGCTGTTTCAAGCTTACACTCATACAGGCAAAATCCACACTCATACACACATTAAAAGGAGCATATTCCAACATATTCTGCTTATTCTGGCAGAGAAAAAGTCACATCTATTCAGAGAAAATGCTTGTGTTCCCCTAGATATGTGCATAGATGTGTGCCAACTGTAGGGTATGGCTTATAAGTTGTCACATATTATATGTTCATGTGTAAATAGTATTATGTCTGCATGTTTTTAAGTATACAGAATCAAAATATAGCACATAGAGTGTGTTGTGTGGCCCATACATTATGTGCCTGTAATGTGTTTATGTCTACCCACATGTGTTGTTATTCTCAGTTCTTAGGTCTATAGTAACATTATCCCTACTCAGTATCATACAGATCAAAAAACATCAATTTTACTAGTGTTTATTTCAATCACAAACTAAAAAGTATTATTTAAAAAAATACCATTGGCCTAAAAATGATTGCTTTATCTTATTTTAAGGGATGTAATCACTGAAACTTCAGGGTCATTCTTCTTTTTACTTTCCTCCACCAGAAATATATTCTGAGCGGTAAACACTGCAGGGTGATCTTGTTTACTTTAACTGTGGTAAAGATCTTTAAAACAGGTGATGATTCGAATAAGCCAATCTAATTTTTTCCTCTAATTATAAGCCTTAAATATAAAGAAGCCTATAGGAAAATTATCTAAAACATGAATGTTTTGCTGTTTTGTGAAGTCTGTGTCAACTCTTACAACATATTCCATCATATTACACAAAAAAAGGTTTTTAAAATGACCACAAAGTCAAATCATGCTGTAACTTCTTTGAAAAAGTCTAAACTAAAGCATTCACAAATACATTATTTACTGCTGTACTGGATTGGATTGTACAGTGTGACACTGTTTATATAATATAATGGAATCAACTTTATTGTCACTGATAGGGGTATTGTACAACAGCCTGTTGTACACAAAACAATGGGAGGAAAACTATGTAGCACTGAGTAGTTGGATTGCAAAACATATGATGTCGTTACAAAACAGAGGAAATTTCAGCGCTTGTCCAGAAGAAGCTGAAACACTTGTGATTTCTGGAGGATTGTTGGCTGGAAAAAAAAATCCAGATCTCTTTGTTTTACTCCTGTTATCTCAGAACAGATTTTAACAATGCTGCTCAGGCTGTTGCTGTCTCTTACTGAGAGGCTGTGAAACCAGCAGATAAAAGAATAAATGAGAAACTCTCAATAAAATATTGATGAAAACGACATAGGATGAAAGGACAGACAGAAAACGAATTTAGCTTGTGGGGAAGGTGAATCCTCTACTCTGCCTAACTTCACAACAGCCTTCACATCAAATTTAAGGTGACTTAGTACCCAAATATTTGCATGATGTAGCCATTCCCACACATGTGTAATGCACTCATGGCTGCATTTCTGTTATGTCTAAAGTCATGATCTTTTAAAATATATGCTGTCCTGAGTGACCCTGCTTCTTTTTGTGCATTATAATGACTAACGGCACAAGGACAATCCCTTGTGGTGAGCCATTTACAGAAACCTTCCACTTTCTGTCAGTCAAGAAGTCCAAGATCCATACTACAGGCTGCTGAGGCAAATTAAAATCACATAGAAACCTTTCTATGAAAAGATGCATATTACCACACATAATGAGGCATGCCTGCTTGGAACTGTAGCACTCACAGCTACAAAAATTGTGTTTGTGATACCACTCTGATGGACATGCTTAAAAAGATCTAAGCATTCATATTGTGTTTACTTTCAGTACATGCTCACTGCCTGTAAGACAGCAGTTATCAGAGTCATGCGCTCCCGTCAAATACAGTCCACAGCCCAGCTTAATAAGGAGGTCAGCGCGATTTGAGCTGCACACAAAATAAAGTCACAAGTTAAAAGACTACATGTGAGTCTGTGTGTATTATATACACATAATAGCACCATGCCTGCTTAGACATCCTAATTTGAACACAGCACATGGGAGAATTATTTGAGCAGACCAGACCCATAAAAGGCCCTCCCTGACACAAAAAGCCAAGGTTAAACTAACAATGTCAAAATCCCCCTGTGTTTAAAGACTGTAAAGCAGCCTTGCGCAAAAGCCTCTATTCAGCTTTCTGCAGACAAAATGCCATCCACGGCAGAGTTGACCCTGAAGGACGATGGTGTGAGAATGCTCTCTGCGCAGACTTTTGAATGTTTCTTCTCCCTCTGACCTCTGTCCAACCGTCTGATCTGAGATGAGATAAAATGAGATAGGAGAGCACAGTCATACACACAAAAACACTCCAGGATTCGGAACAGAATGAGTCATTACAGTGGACATGAGGCAGGCACACCTGCGACTGAATTCTGGGGAGTGTGGGGGTGGGGAGCATCTTATGTGACCAGAAGAAAGCGTGAAATGCTTAGTGTGTGTGTGTGTGTGTGTGTGTGTGTGTGTGTGTGTGTGTATCTTACTGTGGCGCAGAGGCGTAAAGAGTACAAGATTATTGT
>JAQLOL010000009.1:8834038-8848965 GCA_029783665.1 Naso thynnoides | reverse complement strand
CATTGTCAGTGTTTTTCTTAGTTTAATATCAGTTACAGTGCTTGCACTATCTCTCTCTATCTCTCTCTCTCTCTCTCTCTCTCTCTCTCTCTCTCTCCCACCAAGTTGAGAGTGTGAATTCAAAAGCTGTTGTATAATTCATGTTCTGTTTTAAAACATTGCAGAAATCTTTATCATGGCCACACATTCATAAAATGTTTTCACCGTATCTCACACATGCATTAAAACATATTGAGGCTTGACATTTAATAAGAGTTTAGGTATTCTTTTATGTGGGGGAGCACAAAAGCCTCAAAGTGAAATCATTGAAGGGAGAAATTCATGAGGGGGGATTTGTATGGCAGGATTACTTTTCTTCAACTTGCATTAGGAAGAAAAAATTACACTACTTGTCTTTTCGGGTGAGCAAGGACATACCTTTTAATAAATATGCAGAAGCATTAAATGTTTTCTCCTGTGAAACGCTGCCTTTTCTTACCTCCACTATAACACAACAGGACCCAACCCTTGTCATTTCCAGAGAAAAACAAAGTATCCTAAAGGCAATTAAACACAGTTGCCTCAGCCCCACCTGTCCATAAACATTGCAGACTGCATGCACCATACTACATTAATATGCAAATTGGAGCTAAGGCTGTGATCACAGCACTTTACTGATCCAGTTATTAAATTAATTTCCCCAAAACAACTGGCAGGAGCTGCTGAGGTAGTCAATGGGTTTTCCCTTTATCTGCACATATTAATGAGCCTGTATCAGTTTTGCACTCATTACAGCAAAAAGATGGAGGGGACAGTGCATGCTGGCACCACCACCTCTGTGGCAGGCCACCCCGCTCTGCAGTCACAGCTATTTACAGGATCGTCCATCACCAGAGCAGCCCAGGTTGCAGAGGGACCAGAATCTCCATATCATCTTACTGCCCTCATCTCACAAGCTCAGTCTCTTCTGTTTGACACTCTATGCACAGTTACACACTGGAATGGCATGATCAAGTTGTTGCAGTGGCAGCAACAGGTGATGTCACACAGCAGCCAAAATGCTGCAGTCTCTGAGGGACAACACTGTCAAACCACTGAAGGCTAGCTTGAGCAACAGACTGCAGTCAGGGCGTAAATTACACTCATACATACTGTGTGCAGTAGGTTAGCACAGTATGTGAGTGGAAAATGACACCCACAAGAAGAAAAGCCCACTGGTCAGGCAGTGACACTTTGAAATAGATTTAAAATACAGACTACTGTAATATTTTGTTGTCCCTACTGACAAATGCTTACACACTCACACACACACAAAATCATTTATCATCAAACCAACTTTGCACAACATGAATCCAACGGTCCAAGGTTTCACTGGTCAAATCATCATGAGTGGAGAGGAAAACAGGCAAAAAGATGGCTTCTTCCTGGGTTCCTGGGTTCAGTTGCTTGTTTTACTTGCCTTCTGTTATTTGTTTCTGAAGTGACCTTGAGCAGAGACTAGAGTAGGGAGGACATTAGAAAACCAGCAAGCATCGTGATGGCAATTACAAGGAAATCACAGGGCCACAGGGAGCAATTATGTGCTTTGCGTTGACAATCCTGCATTGGAGAGCAATGGAGAGAAAAGATGAAGAAGAGACAGACTGCAAAAATTGAGCTACAGGCAAGTAGGAGAAGGTGAAGCAAGAGAGCAGGATGGGGAGAGGAGACAAAGATAGAAAAGGGTATAATATCAGCAGAGGTGGCAAATGAGGGGTTCAGCAGTCATGTTTATGAGAAGATAAGAGGAGAACAGGAAATAAGAGGAATTTCAGGGGCAGAGAAGTGGACTTGTAAGTGTAATTGAGTGAACACAAGTGAGAAAGGAGTGGAGGAACAAAATAGGCAATAGTGCTTCTCCAGTTTCCAGAGTGTACATTTTCTGTCACTGTGATAACTAGGATTTCTAATACAGCGTCTTCGTCCTCTGAGGCATAAATTTCAAATGGCTCTGCATCCGCACTGTAGCTGCCTACACTCCCAGATGTGAACGCTGACGAGCTGGCTTGGCGACACAGCTATCCTGAGTCTGGAGCACGGCTGATAAGAGTGAGGTGGAGGAGGTCACTGAGCTCACTGTATTGAGACATAACCGGCGGTCAATTCAATTTCCTTAAGGACACAGGAGTCCAAACTGCAATCAGAACATTTCATATCACAGTCAGGCTGGTCTTGCCCTTTTCCCTATCTCATCGGAGGAGAAAGGGACAAGGGTGGAGGAATGAGTGAGAGAGAGCATTAAAAAAAGAGAGGGAGAGTGTCAAGCGGTGGGTGTCTGCAAAGGTGGGAATTTTGGAGGTTACTGCAATGGCCCAGAAAGTCTTAATTTCCTGACAGTGTTATTGTAACCAGTGATTAAAAATCATCTGATCTCAAGAGGGAACGAAGGGAGAAACATCAGAGAACACATTCAAAAACAGATTCAGTAAAACTTTTGCGCTCAGACAAACAGGCTAAAACTGTTGGGATGTCGGGTTCTGTAAAAGAGAAGAATCAGCCTCTCCCCAGCGCTTCAATTATTCATATCAGTGTGTGCTTGACATTCTGAAGAGAGCAGTACACATACAGGCCACCCAGTGGATCAAACACCCACCGACTGCAACAGAGGAACTAGCAAAAAAGACGCTGTACCACTCTCTGATGCACAGCAGAGTGGGGGATGAATGGAAGAAGCTGAAGGAAGGAGAAAGTGTACAAAACAGCGATCTAAAATTGATTTTAGGATGCCTCTGGACACCCACGGACTTTGAACAAAATAAAAGATTTAAAGTTTGCATCTTCTGCTTACTTGGAGCAAACATAGTCATGACGTGGCCTTGTTTTGCAACTCATTTTAGATTAACTTTCCTTGAATTCTTGATGCATTCGACTGGTCATGCAAAGTTCAAAACTTCTGCGCTCATTTCATCCCTTTAATGATCCTTCAGATGGGATTACTCTTAAGCCTGCCACTACGACTTAATTAAGCCAAAGCTTTAGCAACAGTAGTGTACACTGAGAGCAACATGATTTGAATCAGGAGAGATGTCATTAAAACTGGGGTAGGCAGTTTATTTTCGGTGTCATTGGACAAAAATCGGATAATAACCTTTCGGCAAATTGTGATTAAGGTGATTTGAAAGACACTAGACTACTGCACCACTCCTTGACTCTGTATTCAGACCGTGATGGGCACTTTTTAGCCACTCATGCTAGCCAATCATACAGTCAATCATACAGCAAATTTGATTTCCAGACATTGCCTACCTCAGCTTTAAGAGAGGCCAAATATTTTATTGACATGTGCATAATAAACGTGATAAATTTGAAGAGATTTTTGAAGAGAAAGACTCGGGATGGATGTAAAGAGGAGCAGGCTTCTGGTGAGCTCATGGGTGTTGACATGTAATGAAGAAATGAACTAGAGGGAAATGGGGAAGAGGGGAGTCACAACGGCTTGCATTGAAATGACAGTAAATCTGGTAGGTGTAACTCAAATAAACATAGTCAGCTCATAACAGAAGAAGCAGGAAAAGACACAGTATGTTTACCTGTACAGTTAAGCTGAGCTTTCTGATTCAAGTCATGCTAAGTTTCATCAAAGGTCCTGTATTTACATAGTGAGGCTGCAGACTGCAACCAATGAAAACCATTTGCCTATGGTTCCTGTTAAAAAAAAAACCAAAACCCTCTAAGCCCCTCTCAAGGGCCAGTGTTCGGTTTGGAGGTGCAACATCACAGACTATGAATGAGGACCGGCTCCTTCTCTAGATATAATTAGCTCATCCAAAGGTAACAAGAACACAACAGTTCTTATTTTCAAGTAATTATTCACCAATTTAAAAAGTAATGGTGAGTGCTATGCCATTTTTGCCAGCCTTTCCCCCTAAATCCTAAACACTGGACATTTAAACTGATGAAACCCCCCCTAAGCAGACTACGACATTAAACAGGTTTTGACTGAACAAATAACATGGGTCTAGATCTTCCCCAATGAACCTATTGACACTGTGTATTGAACAGTAATTTAACAGTTAGGAATGTGAATTTGTAGTAAATGCAGAGAGTGAGGGCCCATATCCTGCCTGATCCATCACATCTCACCAGAGTGGTAAAGAATCTCGGCAGCTTTTAAAGTGTGGATGACACTGATGTGACATACTTGGTATTTGTTGGCCAGACACAGTTATTAATTTTGACAAGGAAAAAGATTAATGTGGTGAAATTTCTTTTCATTGCCTCATTTTCAGTCTATGTGTGTGTGTGTAAATGAGCTTTTTATGTGTTTTCAATACATACAGAAGGTTGACTTACTTTTTGTGTTTGTGTTTTTATTGAGCGTATTTATGGTGCATGGCTTAATATTTGTGTCTGTGTATTTGTGTTACAGTTTGAAACACAATTACATCAAAATTATCATTTTTATAAACAAAAGCTTTTTTTAAGAGCAATCCCCCTAATAAATATTCTATTGATAGTTAATAACTGTAGTGAATAATTTCAGTTAAATGGCAAAAAACAAGATATTCTCAAAGGTTGCTTTCCTGATAATTTGTAATTTAATAAATCAAACAGCTAAGACTAATTCTGTGGTTCAGATCATTCATGAGATTTCGTCAGGCAGCACATTCAAGGAGTTCAAACAAGTGGGTGGTAGAAATGAAAGTTGCAATAAAGAAACCAATTGCTAACAAAAAAAAAAGGTAAAAACTCCTTTGTTTCAGCCGAAAATTCATCAGCACAGAAAACGCAAAACCAGATATGAGAGGGGATGAAGAGGTTGTGATGAGCAGCTGGGCAAAAGAAGGGTGGCTGATGAAATAATTAGTGTTTGGAAGTAGAGAAAGGCAAATTGGGTGCTCATAATCAATGGCCATATGTAATCACATGTCTGCATGCTGATTTTAAAACTCAGCTTCTTGTGGTAGATATCAGCAAGGACATTTAACTGAACAATCTATTTTTTCCCATCAGTATTTTCAAAGTATGTGTTTCTTTCTTTCCATTAAACACACATTTTTCTTGTCAGTGTTGATGGAGTGTAGCTGGGATGGTCAGAGCCGACAGGCCTGATATTCACAGGACAGGCAGCTATTGCGGCAAAACCTCACTTGCTAAAACCAAATAATGTTAGTCCTGGTTGAGCGTATCGTTTTTCCAAGCATGGTGTGTGTTGGGGGGGCTGCCTGCCCTGCAGACAGGGCCACAGAGGTTAACAATCTGCTGTATCAACAACCCCGCCGGCTGTTTCTTTTACAAACCAACCAGTGGAAGAAAACAGATACAACTGGGGAATACAAATACACTGATTCATACTGTCAACTCGCATTCTTTCAGAATTAACCTTCAACAGTAGTGTTAAAATTTAGTGTAGTTTCATCTAAATCGGAGCACAATAAGAATAAGTAGGTCACGTAGGGCACGTCTTTTCGAGAAAAGTGGTGGTATTCATACTAATGTGGGATGGTGGTCAGCATCATCAGTGGGGATTTTTTTACATCTTTTTTACTCTTAATTGACCACTTTTTTTTCATTCTGTTGATAATATTTGTTGTGTCTAGTTTTTTTTCTTTTTCTGTAGTATGTCACAACTTATGTGTGTGTGTAAATCTCTGTGGACCTAGATGCAGATAAAGGTAAGTAGGCAGTCACTTGACTGGAATAGTAAACAGGTAAAAGGTGGATGTGGGAAGTCACCTGACAGGAGGGATGAACAAATGACTGGTGAGAGTTTAGAATGTCCTAAATGAACATGACAGAATGTTTAGAAACAAAAATTCTGGCCATATCTTACACATTGTACCCTTAAACTCCTCCTCACTCCTCCTTGTAAAATGTAACTTGTTAATAATAACATTTAAAATGGACAATCATTATTTTTATTTGTTGTGACTTTATAGCATTTTATAATTATTCTGTTTTTTGTTTTGTTTTGTTTTTCAGTTTATTTTATATTTTTTCTTTTGTTCAAAATAAATAACACATAATAATAATAAAACTTCTGTAATATTTCCCACTCGCCCATAGTTTGTCCCGCTTGCCAATAACACTAAAATGACGAATGTAAATGATTATTATTATTATTATTAGAGCAGTATATCCTTGGTTCTTGCTTGAGGAAAAATATAGAAAGGCGAGGAAGATGCAAGACAGCTACAAACTTAAACAGTATCACACTGAAGATAATCTCTGGAGCTTTATTAACAGACTTCAGCAGCAACAACTCAGCCATGTGGAAGCAAACATTTCTTTGCGGTTCTCATCTTTCTCCTTTTTTCCCCCTTAACTCCAACCTCTCTGCTCTTATTGTCATCTTCTTTTCCATGTGTGTGAATCCTAACACCTTACTTCCCCACTGCTTGGCTATCCCTCTGACTGACTGCCTTATTTGCTCTCTTATGTTGTTGAAAAGGCAGCAACCCTTCTGTGGGTCACTGCTTTGAAGCTGAACGTGAAACTCACTGCCTGACAGAGGGAAAAGGAAGGCCAAAATGGGAAGCAGAGAAAGAAATAGGGCTCTATCATGCCCAACAGGAGGGAAGGATAGAAAGACAGAGAGAACATGGGGGCAGGGGAGGAGGAGAGAAGTTGTGAGTCTCCTGCCATTCTGAGATCCTCACAAAAAGAGAAGAAAGACAGCCAGTAGGAAAAAGCTCATGCACAACCACAGCGGGTTCCCTACTCTTTTACAACCTTCCATTGCACCAAAATGCAGTACCTGACAGCAGCTGATGGGTTCCACAGCAGGAGACTGTGCTGAGGAGCATATGCAGCACATGCTTCCTGTGCATATGTCTTGCATATGCACATCCATGCATGTAATTGCGTTTACAGCTGCTGACTGCAAATGTGATCTATAATTAAAATGGTGCCATCATTAAGAGATAATTTGCGTTGAGTTTTGTTTGACGTCATTTTACACTGACACGCATGCCTCATCTTGTGACTGCCTTCTTGTTTCTGTGTAAGTAAAGAAATCACGAGAGACGTGAGAACTGGCTAACTTTACCATGTGCCATTTATGTATATGGGGGAATGTATCTCATCCATATGGCAGAGAAAATTGAGTGAGTGATGTGGAAAGTGAAATGTGAATGGGGAGCCCTAATGATGAGTGAGAGATTGAGGTCATCCTGCATCCTGATCTTTGTTACAGATGGAGGAGGTCTTTCTAAAGGCTGTCACTTCATAAAGTGAAGCTAGCTATTTAATCAACACTCTGTTTCCAACACATTTAAAAAGAGGTGACATTATTGGGACAGACATCACTGAAAACAAAGACCTTCTTGGATAGCACAATGAGGGTTTTAAAAAAAACAGTCCTGTTTTTTATCTCTGTACTGTGTATCATTATTTATCATTAATGGAGAGGAGCTGCTCTGCTGCTAGAGGTCTCTATCAAAAACATAAGGGATCTGTTCACGTCATTGTGAAGCAGCCACCACTAATAAGATGAAGGCAGAAATGTTTACAGATGAGGTCACGTAACAAAGTTTCATTCATTTAATGCTTAAGTTACATTAGCTGACTTCCTTCCTCAGTCTCTGATTCCGTTTGAACATTGTTGGAAACATTTGGGATAATGTAATTATATGACATAACAAAATATATAATGATATGTAGCCCTGACAAAGACAGTTTAGCTCAGAACTGATTCAAACATGGAAATTTTATATATTCCATTCATCCATTGTCAACTGCTTATCGGGGTTCAGGCTGTGACAACAACAGTTTCAGCAGGGGGCCCTGGACTTCCCTTTCCCTGGCCACATCAACAAGCTTTGACTCAGGGATCCCGAGGCGTTCCCAGGCCAATGTGGTGCTATAATACCTCCACCTGGAGCTGGGTCTGCCCCCAGGCCTCCTGCCAGCTGGACATGCCTGGAACACCTCCCTAGGGAGGCGACCAGAGGCATCCTTACCAGATACCCGAACCACCTCAATTAGCTCCTTTTAACGCAAAGGAGCAGCAGCTCTACTCTGAGTCCCTCATGGATGACCGAACTTCTCACCTTATCCCTAAGGGAGATGCCAGCCACCCTCCTCAAGAAAACCATTTCAGCCGCTTGTATCAGCCGCGATCTCATTCTTCCTGTCATAATCCATCCTTCATGACTATAGGTGAGGGGAGGAAAGAAGATTGACCGGTAATTGAGAGAAAAGCAAGCATGAAACCACTCCCACTGCTCCAATTCTTCAGTTTTTGGGTCCATAGTCCCCTCACTCATGAACAAACTTTACATATTGTGTTTCAAATCCTATTTCCATAACTTACAAAACTGGACAGCATATGAACTAGGCCAACAGTGTGTGTGTGTGGTTGTGAATAACATCTTTCTAAATCACAGCTGAGAACACTTTGTTTTGTTTTGTTTTTTTATTTTGTTTTGTTTTGTTGAGGGTTTTTTTGCTAGAAGGACAGCAAAAAAGTTGAACTGAATATTAGCCTTTTACATTTGATTTTGTGCAGTAATTATTTAATGATGTTTCCCTAAAAGTGCTGAAAGCTGCACTCCACCACTTACACAAGAGAAACTTACCACACCATCCAAAAGACACAGCATGACTGCACCACTGCAAACTTAGATTTCTAATTATAGACTGAGCTTTTGATTAACAACGCCTCTTTAAAAAGGTTTTGTCCCACTTCCAGTGCATATGATATAGTGTTCCTTAAATTAAATATTAAAAAAACCCATACACTTCCATATTAAGCATGAGTTTCAGGGGAATAGATAGCAGGCACTATTGTAGGTGTAACCAGTGCATCTGGATCTCATAGGACACCACAGATTTGATTAACCTTCCAGCTGTCCTGTTTCCCTCTTGCACATCAGGTAAGCTTTAACATGGTGCATAGATGCATGCCAATAAAGAATGTCTTTTTCAGCGAAATTATGACATTGATGTGATAACCTCACCTATAATTTATATGCGATTCTTCGTGTGTCTTTTCCTCTGTCATTAATTTGAAGTTTAGCTCAGAACTGATTCAAAAAAAGAAGAAAGAATAACAGATCAAAAAGAGAAAAGAGTTGCTACTAATTAGGAGCAACAAGTACAAGGTCACACTGTTGCAAAAACACCCAGGTGAATTTTAATTAAATGTAGACATCAATGATAGATGAAATAGAGCTTTGAAATTCTGCTGTTGGGAGAGTTGATGTAATTGAAATTACAAAGGCTTTACAGCAAAACCTCCTGTTATCGTTCCTCTCTGGCCATAAAACCAGACCAAGCCTGTATAAAATAGAAGTAAATTTGTCCTGTCTCTGCAAGCACAAAGTAAGAACTGAATGGGACAATCCTTGGCAATGAAGCAGAGTAAAGATCACTTCTTAAGTTTTCAAGGTACACTGTTAAAAATAAAACTGGACATTGGTAATTGTAATTGGGCTCCATATCCATTTCTTTCTCAGTTCTACAGCGCTGGACTGCCATACTCTCTCTGAAGCAATTTGCTCTGGCAACAGCAGGCATTTCAACAGGGAAAATAGGGAGATAATTTAGCAGAAATATACCTGAATGTTCAAACAAAAACTTTTGGCAACTATTATGAATATGTGATGTTAAACTTTCATTTTATCTCATCTCAACTTTTATTAAATTTGTGTCTCGATAAATGTCTACAAGATGATTTGGCAGCCACGTAATGTTGTTGTTGAGCCACTAAGGCTCATTTGAATTTTAATTTGCCATGGGGGAAAACAGAAAGGGAAGAGAGAGAGATGTAAGGTAACACAGGGCAACAAGTCCAATCACTCATAGATGAGAGTCATTTGTCTCAGTCTGAGGGGCGCTCATTCAATTATTCTTTAACTGTTTGTTTTGAAGCACAGCAACATCGATTCATTTCTCTTTACTCCACTTCAAGAGAGCAGACCGGGACAATGAATAAAATGTTACTCTGCAAGCCACTGCAAGAAAATAAAAAATGTAGGTATATACAGTATAGTTATACAACACTAAAAAGATGAACCATGTAGCGTTTTATATGAATGGCTGAGAGTCAAAGCATATTAACTTTAAGTCACAGTAATATGTAACTGTTTCAATGTAAAAAAAAAAAAAAAAAGACACAGACTGCTGTTGTATAATTAAAGCCAAAATAACCAGCTCAAATTTGTCAAGCGAGCCAAGATTGCATCACTGACCCTCACACGTATATGACAGCTTGTGAAATGTGGTCAGGTTGACGAGGCACCAACCAAGCCATTTTAATTTTTACACAGGACCCATCAAAATTATTTAAAGCCAATAAATCAGCTTGTATCCCTTCAGTCTTCAGTGAGCATAATGTGAACAAATATCAGATAAATACAGGATGAAAAAGAAACTGAAAGAATTTGGGCTCCCTGAAGCTGACAGAGCTCTGCTGTTACACGGTTTGTCAAAGAGGATGAGGAGAAAAGGAGGGGTTCATTTTTCCTTACAGAACTGAGTCATTCCATTGTGGATACTGGTGACAAAAAAGGACAATAAAAATGTTCCATTTTTAATGGGTGTTATGCTACCAGGGACAGTATGTGCATGAATGAGAAAGGAGAGAGGGAGAGATAAGAGGAGAGGGAGAAAGTGAGAGCCAGCAGAAAAGAACTGCTGTAAATTGTAAATGGTGAGAGCCAGCTAAATTGCTGACTCATATACGCCACCCAATTACACCCCAGGAATGCCTGGCAACAACATTGTGATTGAGCTGATGTTTGGGCTTTTTGCAGCAATTTGTTATTTTGAGGGTTTTCAAATGTCCTTATTTCTAAAGCACCTATAGTAGGTAGGCTGCCAAGGGTGAAGTCAAAATTTTACAATTTTACACACAGTGATGGGTCATACAGACCAAACTCCTGAATGTTTTCTTGAGTTTGTGCCCTTGCCTCAATTGCAAAACATTAGTTCCCATCTATAGGAAAAAAAAGCATGTCTCACAAAGACCTTTTTACCTCTCATATGAAGCTGTTAATTTCTAACACCTCTGCAAAAATGTGGCAGATTTTTTATTTGTTTATTTTAAAATAATCTTTTCCAAAGTGCAATGGTTGTTACATTCTTTTTAGAGAAATTCAAACACAATAGGAGAAGCATTATTCGAACCTGAAGGGAGTGCATGCAGTTCAGGTTTGCTTCCATGCTGATGCTATAACTGCAGGGGGGCTGTGAAAGCATGTAAAAAAAATATATAAAGTGCTTCCATGTCTGGAATTGAAAAAAAGCACTTAAAAAAATCTCAATTAGCAACAGCTCCAGGCAACACAAAAGTGGCTTTTGGAAGAGAGTTAAAATAGTGGGATTAATTGTTATCAAAATAATTGATTGCATTGAGGCACAGCAAGGCTATTTCAAAGTTAAGGGTTGACTGGTTAAAATTACAGATACAAAATGGAGTCCTTTTGGGTCCAGGCGATATATATACACAATAAGCCTGGGAGCAAACTCTGACTGAGAGTAAATTGCCACTGTGACAACACTGCATTATAAGTCAGGCTGTAAAATTGGGCGACAGTCTCCACATATTGTCGGTGCAGTTTGATAGCTGAGCTGAGTGCAGTCACCTAAGATGGAGAGGAATGTAATCTGTTGAATGAGACAAATCTTTAAAATAAAGCTCAGCTCTTCCTCCTTGGCATTGTGCTTTGTCTGCAAAAGTGGGGATTTTAAGCGCTTTCTCAGACATTCAGGGCCACTGGTGAGGGAAAGGAGTTATTATTCACATCACAATAGTCCACGCACACACACACACACACACACACACACACACACACACACACATACACACACACACAGAGATACACATGCGGTAGCTCAGAGGGCCCTTTGCTGCACTTTCTCATCCATTGCTATTCACCGTCTCCTCCTGCTTGGTCCTTTATGACTCCCTAAGCACCTCTTGGGCGGTGTGGTTACAGGAGGTACAAGTCTGCTTAACACTCTCTGCATATTCAGAGACCTAGGCCTATAATAAAAGAGAGGTGGGAGCGGTCACATAGAGGGCAGGCAAACCTGACATCAACACCTCCACCCGGCTCAAAGACTGAAATCACAGGGAAAAACCAAAACAAAAAGATCCGGATTGAAATCCTGTAATCAGAGAGACGCTGCATGAAAAGTATTTTTTTGGGAGTGTCTGTTAACTTAGTCACATTACAGGGAAAAAAGCACCTTTTACATTTTTATTTTTATCTTTCTTCTGTGAAGTCATTCCATTCATTTAATTTTGACGTCAAAATAAACTGCAGAGACACAAAACTTGGTTGAGATTGTCAATTGATTGATTTATCTTCATAAAGGTGACATTATCATTGCATGACTAAGCATTTTAAGGCTCGGAAGGATTTGCACCTATCGTGCAATGGCTTTATCTGAACTCATCAGTTGCTTACGTCTCATTGGATACTGTCCAATAGGAGAATAGATGAGAAAAAAATCAAAGAAAATATGGACCTTGAAGAGTGGAAGCAGTTAACTAGGAATTTTGATCACCAACCGATATGGTCTGATGTGATGTAGAGGAGGCGGACTGGCTCTCCAAACCATCTGCAAAAGCAGCTAAGAAATGAAAGGGATAAAGAGATACATTTGCATATGGATTTATGGAATAATTTATGTAATAATCAGGAGTCACTTTCAGCAGAGGGTTGTTTAATTAATGTCAAGAGGTTTTTCAGATGAACTACAATAATTCACATAATTTCAGTCAGATCATTTAGACAGCAGCCTCAGCCCCCAGGGCTTCAGGGCCCCCCTTCTTTCTAAACCCAACATAAGCTTGTATATTTCTGAGTGAGCACAGAGCGGATCAACATCACCGTGAAAACCACAGTGCTGGGGGGAAAAGGTATTACCATGGGAGCTGAAAACTAAATAATCATGCAAAACAGCGGCTGCTTAATGTAAGAAATTTCATTAGTAAAGCTTTGATGAGAGTCAGGTTCATGTTTTTCAGTGTTTAGTCATTATTATTATTATTATTATTATTATTATTATTATTATTATTATTATTATTATTATTACTATTATGAGCAGTAGTAGTAGTAGCAGTAGTAACAGTAGTAGCATCACTGTTTCTTCTTGACATCCACATAATATAAGGAACAGTCTAGGAAAAATGATAAACTGTATGTAGTGAGGAGGACAGAAAGTAAATGCAAAAACAAAACTGGAGTGTGTTTTTGTTTGTGTTTGTGTATGAGAGGTAAATACAGAGCATGGAAGAGAAAAATGTCCCACCTTGTTAGTCATAACATGATGGACCTCACTAGAAATACAAACTGACAGGCGTGTTTAATTTCCTTGCAATAACCAAAAATTGAACATAGTGGATAAACACCGACAGGGCTTTTCATCAGCAGTAAGTGCTTATGATGAACCATCAGACATAGCAAAAACATTTCCCCATAAGCTGTATGTAGGAGAGAAAATACTAACAACTACTGCACTTCAATATATTTATTTTACACCAAATTAAACAGATGTACAAAGCTGATATTAGGGCTGCAGAGCAAAAGTAAAAATACAAAAGAGAAAGTAAGGAGTCTTACATGAACAGCTACGGGTTCTTTTTTACTTCATCTCAGCTAGCAAATAGATTTATTAAAGCTATATAAAATGCTAACATTAGCATTGCCTATTGCTGAATCCGCTCTGTGGTCTGGATATGTTGTAACATTAAACTTGAGGCTTTCTGTTAAGATACTGAAACACTGATGCACGCTATTGTGGTTTAATAGTTTGGTTTTCCAATAAACATTCAGATTTTTCAACTGAGACATGAAATTTTTCCCAAAACTTTGGACAATTTCTATTGTCTTCTCTAGCTTGTCTCTTCTTTTTCCCCTTTGCTATTTTCTCTTTTATCATCCATTTTGCATTTTGTGCAATGTTGTTACTTCTTCACATGACCATTTAATAAGCATCTGTGTGAAACACAGCACATTTTGAAGAAAGCTTAGAAACAATGAAATTGCATTGATTTTTTTTTATTTTTCTCGAGAAACACTTAAAGCACTGCCTACTAAACTAATTTTAAGTTAAAATTTGTGACCTTTGAACTCCAATAAAGCATATGTTGATAAATGGTACGTAAGCACGTTTATAGCTTGTCAGTGATTAAAAAAAAAAGAGAAAAAGTATAGAAAATCAAACAGCTGTCATGCGTTTTTGCACATATCCCTGGATTTTCTTTCAGATATAGTGGAAAGTGTTTAACTACTGTTGCCATAATAACCACTTCAGAGTTGAACCTAACTAAGTTAATCCTGTCTTGCGAACACTGTTATGCTATTCACAACCCAAGAGTGATCTATTTTCTGAAAGTGCAACTGTAGATAGATGAAAGTGTTTCAGCTGTTGATGCAGAACACTGAGGAAGATGAATATTTATACCGAGACACACGTGGGAGCACTTCACTATGCAGCTGAAAACCAAAAATGCAACCAACTCATTCTCCTCCCTTCGTCTGTCAGCCCAAACAGCCCCTCAATCAATTCTCTGCTAAAAACCCAAACATCCCAGTTTCCCCCCTCGGCTGTGAGTACACCATGCATCCTGCTCATGCATCAGAAGTAAGGAATCCGCTCATATTCACTCCGGCTTGAAAACATTCTTTTAAGAGGCCAAAACGCCCAATGCATCCGTGTGTGTGTGTGTGTGTGTGTGTGTGTGTGTATGTGTGTGTGCGTGAGGAACAGAGCCCATGTGATCCGTGGAAATTCACAGCTTGCCGTTTATCCTCAGACAAAAGCGCTGGGCAGAATGAAAGGGAAATTGGAGTGCTTACTGAAGCTGCTGAGAGGGCCCCTAGCCGAGCCACAAATTGCTTCCCTCCTCTCCACTACACAGCCCTAACATGGCTGAAGCCATACATCAATTACCAGCCACCTCAACGGAACATCTCTGCCACTGCGGTACCTTTTCTGGTGTGCTGCCAAATGAG
>JAQLOL010000009.1:8811786-8833938 GCA_029783665.1 Naso thynnoides | reverse complement strand
CAGTACCTTTTCTGTTTTACTGCCAAATGAGTGCTACGTGTATTTCACATCATTGAAGTCAAGCAGGCGATACTGTGAAGGCAGGTGTATTAGAAAATCTGCTACTCATCCAAAGAAACTGAGGGGCCGTTGACAGATGCCTGTGGCATCTCAAGTAGCAAGAGAGAAAGCTGACAAAGGACTGTGAACAACAGTGTGACGCAGTTACTGATTTCACATTCTGCCCTCTGACAATAATGATTAGGTTTTGAGGCATTTTGAGCACCCAGCTTGCCAAACGGTTTGTGTTTTATGATTGCTCTCTGTGTTCAGTAGAGAGAAAAACACACCCTCAGCAGCCCCCTTGCTTTAAAAGGGCAGTGCTCTTACTCCTTACTCCCATTCCCAGAAACAACTTAGCTCTGGGCAGTCGTCCATCAGAGTCAATGCAAGAGCAGGAGGGTGCACGAGTACAGCCATTTTGTCCAGCTTGCTACATCCCAAGCCCTCATCTCTTGCCTGGTTGCCTGCCAGGCAAACCCGTTATCCAAAGCCATGGTCTGTCCTGTTCAGCTATTTTAAAAGTCTGGTAAGGGGACTCATTTCAACTGCAAGCTATTTCTGCAATAGAATGTTTTGTCACTGCCACAAGCTTTGATGAAGTCCAAGGTGGGCAAACAAGAGAGGTGGAAGATATTAAAAAATTTGTAATGTATCAGACAGCTGGAACCATTGCGGGGAAGTAAATGATTGATGGCTTACTGTTCAGACATTTATGCTAAGTTGGTTTCAATGTTTTTTTGAACAGAGAAGTAATGGTTCTTCGGGCCTCTGGGCAAACACACATCTTGTTCTCTCTGTATGTATCCTGTGTCCCTGCATATCATGCATGAGCAAGATAATGGAATAGCAGAATGTCTGGGGGTCTGACTGGAGGTGGGAGAGCATAGCATATACTGACAGAGAAGCCAATTAGCAATTTCAGCAGTTGCTTGTTGAACCGGCACAGTGCAGAGGTCTCTGTTAAATTAAAATACAAATGCAGACTTGCCAAAAGGGGGCCAGAGTGCTTGTAAATCACATCACAGCCTCTTTAAGCAATCAGACAGAAGACAAGGCACGGTGAAACATTAAAAAAGTTTTACAAAGGAAAGGAAAGACTAAGTCTTCCTCAAGAGACACCTACAATGCTTTCCTAAGGTTATAAAAACATGGCACGATTTGGTTCTTACGTTGCGGGGTTTGATCTGATTCCTTCACTTGAGACTTTTGTTTAATTGCCGTTCGCATGGGAAATCACTCGGCCCTTGGGCAAACGAGCAGAAACAGTGCTCCAAAATTCTACAGACATGCACACAAGCACACACAAATTCACACCCTCGTGTTCTCCTGCTGGGGTGCTATCCAGCTTTCACTCAGCTTCTCATTTGGTTAAAACATAGCCTGAGAGGAAATGAAATCCTGTAATCCTAAGAGTGTTCAATCTAATTGTTGTTTATTTTCTAAATGTCACTATTTCACTGCTGTTCCTGTTAATGTGAGGAGATGACTGGGATAGGAAAAGCTGGGGAAGGAGAGTTACACTGGACACAATGTGAGCCAAAGTTTAAGAGCTTACCCACTGAATCGGCAGAAGAATTTCAAGAGCAAGGCTTGATTAAGTAAAGGCAGGAAGCTGACTGCAGCGGTCTACGTTGTATTTAGTAGACAGTAGACAGTTGTACTTGGATGCAGATTGTTATTGTACTCTCTGGAACTCTGAGTACAATTTTTGGTCCCATTTTAGGCAATGCATCTATCTTAGGGCTGTCATTAAGTATAGTCATATTTTCCCAATACTTGGTACCCACTGTGGCTGCATATGATGGCAGAAAACCACAACGGCAAAGCTGGCCTCAACTGATTGACCTATCACATTAAGCCAGTTTCATTTGCGTCTGTCTATGAGCCTTCATACCTCACTTGACACAGGCCCATACATAAAGATTATGTGCTGAGGATAGAGCAGGCATTAATTTGTTAGTGCAGGCTGACCTGTTCTCACATGAAGAGATCACAGTAGCTCCAGTGAGGGTGAATCTGCTCCAGGGTTGACATTTAATCCATGCCAATTTTTCACTACAGTAGCCCACCCTGGTGTATATACTACAGGGGTGGTATATTGCCTCAGAGTGGACCTCTGGAACAGATATAGAGCAAACTGACAGGTGTTTTTCTTTTTATTTCTTTTTGTGTCTGCATGGAGGACTGCATGAATTGCATAGGAGTGTAAGATGTGGGCATATTCATATTTGAATAAAAAATGGATGGTCATAAAGGAAGCCATTGTTTGCACCTTTTATGGCTGCATGGAAGTTGGCCAAGTTTGCTGTTGTGCAGAGATATAGTCATGATTCTTTTCAATAGCCTAAGGAGGAAAAGAATATTACAAAGTTTCTTGAAAGATTTATTACCATATTTGCTGCACTGAGAGAATAGTTGATGATCACTTTTCCTTTAAGTGTACCTTTAAGGCCAATTTAGAGGCATTCATTACTTGTTCATGGGAGAAGTTTAAGACAAGAGGCCAAGTTTAACAGGAGCTGTCTATGTTCACTGGACTAAACCTGTCAAACATGACATTTTCCTCAAATCATCACCAGCCTGAAGAAATGTCTCCTGAATCTCCTGTGATAACAAAAAACAGATTATATTATTTTCTGCCAGTTTCTACACGCTCCTTGTGCATCATCATGATTGATTTTCAGTTAATTCACTGCAGGAGGACGATCAAATATGTGTCCCAGAGAGGTGGTGCATCAACAGATTACATGAGCTGCACCATGCTTCCTATACAAAACCTTGTTTAACTTTATCGTGATGTTGACATTGAAGCTGTCACACACGGAAAAAGAACATTGACTTTATTTTCAATGATTTCACAATACTTTGAGGGAATGTAAAACAATGAGGAGGAACAAGAAGTAAATGAGCCTTTAAACAGAATTCTATCTTTTTGTTTGCACCAGGACATGCTGGAATGTTATTAGATTCTCTTATGAAGGCTATGTGAAGAGAACATTATTTTTTTTAATAATTTCATGCGAGATATTTTATGTATTATTTGTGCCCTGAGTTAAGCCTCCCGGGAATTTCTTTGTCATACTTTGTGTGTTGTCCACTAATTTCTATCAATTAAGTGGTTGAAGTAAGGGCCTTGGTTTGGGGTTTAACTTTAAGGTTAGATTTTTGTATGTGAAAGTTTAATATTTGAAGCTTGAGTTCTCTCTGAAAAGAAATCAAGGTATACACAGATAAAACACATAGGCCTACATAAAGTACATGTACATACATGTTCTTTCTTACTTTCACCTCTCTCCCTGCACCATCATGCTTCCCTCCCTGATCTGTCTCCTTATTTCCAGCTCTGGGCCCTCTGAGGCCCATGACCTATCAGTTCTGCTCAGACCTCTAAGGGACCATCCATCACCAGGGCTGTGCTGTAACCTGGGGATAGATTTCTTCTCCCCTTGCTCACTCATCAATCACTAGAGGCTACTGTGCATACCCAAGCAGGCTGCAAAAGGTAGTAAAGGCCAACCAATGTCACTCAGCGGGCCAAGTAGGTATTTGAAGAATAGTTTTAAAAAATAAATAAATAACATGTCTTTTTTTTAGATAAGTCTGGCAAATTACAATCACTTTTGCATTTTCACCTAAGAAAAAGACAAAAAAAAATTGTGAGAATTTTAAAAACAACAACAGCATCTAGCATCTGTATGCTCATACGGACATGAATCACACAAAACATTTGAACAGGAGATGCAAGAAAGTGACTAACAGCCGACATAGTCATGGCAGAAAGTGCCTTTTGGTTCATGTGATGTGCAGTTGTGTGATTTGCTGTGGGCCTTGGCTGCAACAAGAGCAGCACCATCCGAGAAGCAAGTTGTCACAAAAGAGTTCACTAGAAAGTCATTCAGATATTCAAGAAGGTTACGAATCACACACCACTAACTTAATGATATTATTACTATTGTTAAGGGGAAACCAGAAATTGTCAATCTGAATGGAGGTACTGTAAGAGGGACCCATGGTGACGCAAAACATTGCAAGGAACAATGAGAGGGACCCAAGAGAGGTGAGAATATGGGGAGTGTTAATCACTCACACTACAGAGGGAAGGAGTGCTGATGCAACAGAGTAGAAAGAGCAAAAACGGGGAGAAACAGGGAGAAAAGCAAACCTAGTGTTAGAGAGACAGGGCGCAGGCACCTACAGCAAACAGTGTTGCATGTCAGTGGCATCGACACAAAAAGGATACAGTGTTGGTTAAGGCTTTTGTCATGTCAATATAGCAGAGGCTGAGCACAGTGGTTGGTTGAGTTGAGTCAGCCAATGCCAGGTGTCCTTTTGACATGGGCACTAATCTTCTTAATGATTGGTTGAGAGCCACCAACACACTTCCAATTAAAACCTTTTAATTAATCAGAGCTATTTAAAGAAGCACATTCATACCCAATGGCAGAAAGCTGATGAGAGAAAAGATGAACTGCACATCTTTGCTCTTATTTACCTTTTCTCTAAGTTGCCCTTTGGCACTCCTGCTTTCTACCACAGCTACAGTAAACAGCTGTCACAGTTTTAACCTAAAGAACATGTAACTGCATCAGATTGACAAATACTTTCTTGTTGTCCTACATACATTTTTGTCTTTTATACAGCCTGATATTTAACAGGACAGAAATAGTGATGTGTGCTATTCTGCATTCTTGTAGAGTAGCTTAACCTTTCAGGCAGGCAAGTGTTGGTGTCTATACAGTGACCACAGGACTGCTAGAAGGAGGAGGTTTTCAAGCCTGGGCCAGGGGGATGCAGCAGGGAAGGCCGGTGGGCAGCACTGCCTGATGGGCACCAGCAGTGGAGTGGAGAGAGAGACAACAGTAGCCAGGCTCAGCAGCCTTCATATGAACACAGCTGGTATGGACTACACAGGCCAGGACTCTGACTCTGTGAAAGACAAAGACACGGTGATTTCAAGCAGGGACAGAAGAGATGTGAAGCTGGAGAGGAGTGGGATGGAGGATGGGCATCAGTCAGTGCCCATCAGCAGAGGCCTGAGTGAGGGCTACAGTGGAAGTAGCTCTGGAGTGCCAGAGGCCAAGCCTGGTCAAAAAACCACCTCAGTGTTGTTTGACTGAAGACAGACTGGACACTAGAGTGACTCTCTATGGCTAAATCTGGGGCTAGCTGGTTAGCATGCTAACTCCCAAAAAAACATCTCTGCAATACAATTGAAATCAATAGATATCTTTGACAAAATATCAGACTATTATTAAGTTTACTTTCAACCAAAAGCCTTACATATTGCTTCCCATGTCTTATATGAGCACTAACTTAACCAAGAGTACTATCTTAACTATCCAACCAAGAATGGTAGCAATAATAAACACATGAAAACAATCAAGAATGTTTTACAAACCTTAATTAAATATTTATCTTTCTGTGAATCTAAGCATGCTATTTTTATGCCTAAACCTAACAAAACCATATCTACAGCACTGTCTGATGATGAGCAAGTGCAAATTGCAATAGCTGCAACCAGCAGTTGTCTTAGGCATCACATGTTATCACAAAGTTACAGACAGAATAATGATAAATCCTTACTGTATATTTTTAAAGAAAGAAAGTGAAGAAATAAAATTTGCTCTGTGCAATGATGCCTCCCTTAAGAGTCTTCACTCTATGACAAATAGTTGATGAGTTATGGATGGAAGGGGCAGGGCAAGCATGAAACAATGTTTGTTACATGAATCCATTTAAGTTATGCTTCTTTTGTTACAGGACACTCCCACTACCACGCCCCCTTTTTTTGCCAGTTGGCCTGAATAGTAAATCAGCTGTCCTTTTGCCCATTACCAACTTTTCCACTTAATCTTGTGCCTGTGAATCCATCTATGTGTCTTTTTGAAATAGGCCACTTCCATTGCCACGCCCCCTTCTAGTCAATTGGCATAAACACAAACACACACCTTCAACACACACACACACACACACCTCCATGTCAAATTTCTGCCTCCTCCAGCAAAAGAGTGGGGAGTTTTTGTGGACCAACCAACCGACCGACAGAGCGACCTACAAAACTATTTTCAGTGGTGAGTTTTAACAGTTTAGAAAAGCCACTCAGGATGTCAGATCAGGGAAATGATGCTACGTGTTATTTTAGAAGGCAGGAACAAAGGATGTATTTGTCCTGTAAGTTAGCATTTGCAGTTCACTGAATAAAAGGAAAGAGAGGTTAAAAAATAAATAAATACTAAAGCGACAAGGGAAAAGAGCTCATTAGATGACGACCCACCATGTTGAGAACTGGCTGGTGTCATGCAAAACACTGTATCTCTGTCAGAATCCCCTTGAGCCCACAAAAGCATCTCAACATAATCCAAACTTTTTTGGAATATTGAGGGAGGGAAAACATTTTGGCAGCCTGTGTTATATTTCTGTAAAAGGAGCTCATTAGCGTCTCTTGCCCTCAGTTGAGCTTACCAGACAGAGCTTCCTCTCATGCTGAATACAAATCCCACCTCCTTCACCAGCTTTGGGATGCCCAAGCCATAAACATAGTCATAACCCTGACCATCTTCAGCCTAAATCAAATGTAACCACTTAATTATGTTGAACCTTTAGGGGGCACTGTACGGCCCGGAGGGATGCTACCTGAGAGGTTCAGTTTAGGACAGGAACATTGTCTCTAAATGAACATGTTTACTTGTCTGAGTGCTGCTGTATATTGTAGGCAACTGGCTTTGTTTCAGTTTTTGAACTCGTCAGCTGACACAAATCCAATTGCTTACAAAATGGCACTGAAAACACAATGACACAAATGACTGAGAATCTTTGCCAACAATATGTTTCCTATTGCTTTTTAGGGCTACAAAAAAAAGCTACAAAGCAAAATTCAGTGGGCACTTGTAAAGGGTTTGTACAACAATGGTTAAGGTATTGTCTGTTGCACCACACTTCAATTAGTTTAATCATAAACCACAAGCAGTGTCCTCAGACAGAGAAACAATTAAGTTTTTGGGAGTATGTGAGTTTTAAAGTGGCATCTTTGTTGTAATATTTTAGAGATTGATACCCAGGGAAGTCTTCTTTTATGATGACTAAAGCTAGTGTAAAAAGACATTTCTTAAGATATTAAAATGAACAGATGTCTTGCTTTTAAACTTATCTGACCCATTTGCTTTTTACTGTTGGTCCATTCAGTTTGGAAATAAATCCAAATCTTTCCACCTTCATTCAAATATCTGGCAGCCAAATTGCCTCCGTCAGTTAATCGCTCCTATTTGCATGTAAAATCTGAACTCTGTACACACTCATCCAACAAGTACCTGGCAATTTGATGGAGGAGCTATTAAACTCAATCTCCTCCATTACACAAATATGTGAAGCAAGATGACCGCTTTTGTGTGTACTGTAATGTAATTAGGACCAAAAGTAAAGGACACAAGTTGGCATGTGCAACACGAAAGCTTCTTGAATCTGAAGAGTACTCAAGTTCATTTCCAAGAAATTATAACAGCAATGACTGAAGGGTCTTCATTTTTTTTTAATGTCGAGGACCATAGTAAGTAGGTACAATAGCGTTAATTACAGTTTACATTCTTCATTGCTCCTATGTGAAAAGTCACCCGCAGAACATCTCTTTAACATGTGTGATTAACACATAAAGTGGCCAATTTCTAACACCTTAAATTAAGTCAAAGCAGAACTCATATGTCGTATTACCTCATGTTATCATTATGAGGTCCCACTTAATGGAAAAGTCTGCACTTTTTCAAGTGTGTCTTTAAACTATAGTCAGATGCCCAAATGTACAATGAAGCAGGTCATGATTGCTTCTCATACTGCATTAAGAGATCCCTTCCCAAGATGCTTTCACTGTCCTCATTTTGTTCAAAAATTCCATTCCAAAGTTTATCTGTAGCTCAGGCTTCGGCAGAGTTAAATCAAGTGGGTATATTCCAGACTTACATTCTTTTATGTACAAAATTCCCTCAGTGGTTTCACAGAATGTTTCCTTGCTGAGCAGAGACGAAGGCAGATAGAAACACACAGAGGAAATTTTTTGCACTAAAAAGACCATAACTTTGTAAGATACCCACTTGACTTGACTAATTCAGACTGCTAAAGCCTCATATTAACCTCAAATAAACTTTGGAAAATAGTTTTGAGGGAAGACTGTTCTTGTTTTTTTCCTGCGGTCTTTGGATTCTACCATTGGAAGATAATTGTTGCTGAGAAAAACATTGTCAGAGCTGTGTATGATCATAGTTATAATTAAATGATAATTTTATCTATACATATGTGAGTCTAGTTAAGGGTTTAACTTTAAATTAGGTCTTTTTTTGTTATTTTTCTGAGGGGCTCCAAAATGCCTAGCACCAGTGTTTGTTTTCTTTGCTTTTTATGGTGCTCTTGCCTAATCCTTCACAGATTTTGGGCCATTTGACATCATCTGGTTTCCAAAGAAAATCTAATAAAACTCTGATTTAAAAAAAAAAAAAAATAGACAGATGCATTTCCTTTTGTTTTCTTTCGATTATCTGTTTCACAGAGGAGAACCATGAAACTAAGGTATTTTTTCCAAGTTAACATCTGCTTTTATCTGCTCACATGTGAAGGAAAATATCTACCAAGATGGGGATTGTTGCTGTAAAGGCCTGCAGTACACTGATGTAAATTTAATGCTTAAAAAGAGAGCTAATCGCCTCTGCTGGGATTTGTTACATTTGACTGTTGTATGAAAAAAAATTAAATCAATCTGAGATTTCATGTGGTCTCTGTTGCATAATTAGATGACTTGACATTACACTGATCATATTTAATGATTTGTGTCTGAGTGTTGAAGCTGACTGCTGTGTCCGGGGCTGTGTCGCATTACTCCTGGTGCCTTCAGAGCTGAATACAGGCTTGATGGTGGTTTTGAAATACTTTTGATTGGTGGGGCTTTTTACAGGCTCTTTAGATTCTTATACACAGGATGCCACCAATGTGGTGCGAGCAGGCTTCAGCAGACATGGCTGTGAGAAGACAGAAGTAGTAACAGACAGAAAATTGGCCTCAAGCTGTGCCGCAGGAATGAACACGAGGGAGTGATTAATCTGAGGGACTTTTATTTATAAATCCACAATAAAGTTGCATGAAAAGACTTCACAAAGCTGTTGCAAAAGTTACTTGTTTATTAATGAATTCATAAGGCAGGAGGTGCTAAACTCTCAACCTGAAATATTAATTATTCAGTGATTCTCCCACTAATCTGTTGAACAGTCTTTTTCGATGGTTTAATGGTATAGTCAGATCATAAGCTATTAGACCACACAGAGCTGCTGAAAACTTAAAGGTTTCCCTCCATCTCTGTCTTTTTTTTCCTGCAGCAGCTGCTGAAAGATCAAGTTCTTAAATCTTTAATCACCTGTGGTGCAGTAGGCAGGGAAATAATTGCTTATTTTGTTGCAGCAGCACCCACCATAATAAAACGGTATGATACATCACTTATAGATGCAGATAGAGACGGAATCCTTGCCAAAATATGTTGTTTACAGCACAGTTCTAATGTCAATATTACCATGTTATTTTACTAACCTACAAGGGTTGCTATGATCATTAAGTTGCTCATTAGTAGATCAGCCATACTGACAACTTGAAGTGGCTTGAAATCAGGTCAGTGAAGTGGAAGGTGAACCCCATTAGCTTTTCGCAGGTTTTCTGAAAAAGCACTTCAACAACCTCTGATGAAGCATCCAGTTTCATCTTTGGCTTTGGGGACAAATCAAAGGCCCAATTAATCCACCAGCAACCAACACATTTTATCACGGCAGTTTCAGTTGTTTCAGCACACATTTCTGTAACAATATCTCAATCAGGAGAGACCAAGAAGAAACGAAAACGAGATAAGAACATATGAAAAAAGGAAGTAGTACTTTGGAAAAAAAGTCTAGCGAAATGGCATTGTCAAACAGATAAAGATTTTATAGTGGCAGCTACTATATGCTTGGCCATATCAAACATCATAATCCAATGTAAAAGCTGTAGAAAAATCTAGGAGCTACAGGATGAGAGATGTTATCCTGAAATTGCTCACTTGTACAAATACGGTACCTGCATCCTCTCCCAAGACCTTTCTGCAGGATGCAAGCTCTGAACCACGGGTGCAGCCTTAGTCTAATCCCTGCCATCAGGAGAGAGTTAACAGATATTGTTAACCAGTATGATAAACTGTGACAGCCAAGTGAAATTACTCTATCTCTGTTGTCTGTTTTTTAAGGGGGTATCAGCGATTACCAATTGCTGTGGTACAGCAGGTACCACAACAGCCTTTTTACTCTCTAATATATGATATTCAGGGTGGATTTCCATTTTTGATGTCGCCACCAGGCTGAGCTAAGGTGCCAGAATTCAGTCTTGTCTCTCAGCTTTAGGCAGATGCAGGATGTTGGCTGGGTCCAGTTGCCTTATTGAAAAACTGACCTTTAACGCATCTTGAGACGAAAGGATTTGCATACAAATGACGATCTGACTCCTCAGTCATCTGACCAGTCAGTAAATGCCACAGCATGCCACTGCTGGATGCTCCCTTAGCTTAGCAGAGCTCCATCATTTCACCTCTGTGATTTTTAGCTTCCATTATAAATATGACAGAATAATTCAGTTTAAAGCTGTGTTTGACCATGTTCACTTTCATTGTCTCATTCTTCACTTCTCTGCATTTGTGTATAAGGTGAATTTGTAAGTGGGTCGCATTCTAATTTGGGATTATTTAATTAGTCATTATAAACAGTGGGCTATGGTTTTGAAGCCAGTGCAATTTAATAAGGAATGCAAATGCCTGGCCTATATTGAAAGCATAATTTAAGCAAAGAGAATACATGGTAGGTTTATGCCTATCCATTAAGAAATAATGCAACAGTGCCACCTACTGACAATGAATTGCATGTACTCTGACCAGTCCTGTTCCTTTTAGAAAATAAAGTTACTGTAATTTTGTCTTCAGCTGTTGGGTGCAACATCATAGCAAGCATTCTCCCCTAAGGGAATGGCAGCCACAAGAAGAGGAAGCAACACACTCCTTAATGCAATTTAAATTCATTAACCCAATCACTGAAACACTGATAAAGATCAATAATGATAAGAGATAGAACATTTTGTTTTCCTGTGATAACATCTGAAACAGTGCCCATATCATGGAGGAAAAACCTTTTAGATTATTTTTCCATGCACAGTTCATTCAGCACTTTCAAACTCACATACTGAAGTTAGAAATCCACCAAATACTTGACAAGTTAGGATGAGTTATAAAGATTTAAAATATTACACTCGTATCCATCAGCCAATGTGAAAAGTGAACCATCTTTTACCAGCAAAAAAATATTTGATTCATAAATGACTTTTTTATATATTTAAGTTTTATCCCTGTGAAACAACAAATCTGTTCCCAAATTACAGCTTCAATTATAATTGACACATGTTCACAAGTTGGACTAAATTACCCTGGAGAACGAAACATTTATTTACTGACTCATTATTCGACAAAACACTTAAAATGGGTTTATGTGCCTTTACATTGAAAAACCTTCAGAATTTCAATTCACAAAATTTATAGGGCCAGCAGACATCATGTTTTAGAATATTTATTTATTCGGAAATGACAGAAACACCTGTAACTTTGAAATGTGTTTTACATTTATTAAGTCTTGGAAAAAAAACCCAAAAACAACCAATATGTCTTACATGCAAAAACGGTATGTACAGAATGCTTTTTACCAGAAAGGCACCAAAGACACATGAGCAGTCACTGCTTCTTGCTGGCTCCGAAATGACATAAAAAACAGGATTTGGATCAACTTCCAGAAGGTATGAAGTAAATCCAGACAGACATAGAGACTTTCGTTCTCACTCGCAACTTAAATCTTTATTTGAATGTTAAAAAGCTAATAAGACAATAGTGGTGTTGTGATAGCTAAAATATATATTATTTATTACATAAATACAATAGTCTTAATTAATGTAGCACAATTTGTGTGTGCATTATTTACTCCCTTTTGTGGCTCAAGACAGTCCACTATGTGTGCAAGGGGGAAAAGAACAATGTGAGAACATCCTTAATAGAAAGCACAACTGCTGTCAAACTTGAACATTTTATTTATAGTACACGTTTGCAATAAATTATTCTTAGCACAATTTTCAGGTTGCATCTATTAGAAAACAACGGTATCCTTGTTGCTGCTTTAGTTTGAAAACAAACTTGAATGATATGGCTGTGATTGTCTGAATGTTAAAGTGTAGGTACAGTTGTTTGCACGTAATTTTCCATGACTGGAGAGTCATCTACAACTTTTGATCCACTAATTGTTGAATACCAAAAGTGAAGCATTCTCCAATGAATCTCACTCATCCCCTCGGAACCCTCAAGATCCAAAGTCCAACCATGAGCAAAGTGACGGTGCCATGCATCTTCACAAGTGCTTGTAACTAAAAACTGCAACAAGTCATATGTTCTGGGGTTAGCCATGGAGTGTCATAGGTCAGAGCAGGTCAGGTTTTAACTGCAAAAGGTAAACAGGTGAGGTAACTTTCTCCAAAGTATTACTGGTATTAACGCTCAGTATAAAGATGGCAGCAGCACTTCCTCTTCTTTCTCCTCCTCCTCTCTTTTTAGATTTATTAGACTGTGAGAGGAGGCAAGCACTCACACAACGGCGCCTAAGATCCATACGACACTTTTTATCCAAACCTGAAAAATGATCTTGACATTCTATCAAAAAGTAAAATGACTTGGTTAAGGAGGCATAGGTAACTGGGATTGCAATAATGTAACATAAGCCATGGGGAACATAGTGTGAGCACCATTCCTCTGCCCATTCAGGGAACCTCTCTCAAGAAATCAATGCACCTTATGTGGATCCCATTCTGGATACACCGCTGGTCCCGCCCATAGTGCTCTAACTTCTTTTTGGCTGGTCCCGTTGGAAAAACTGCATACATTTTGATGGAGTGGTCACTTTTTCTTCTGTTGTTCCTCACACAACTGTCATTTGTTTAGGGAGATGGTGACATAAGATGTAGGTATGTAGCCTTCATCCCCATTGTTCCTTCGGACACGAGTCCAGCCATCACCTTTATCCTCCTCTACCACAGCCAGCACCTCCCCCTCCTGCATAGAGATGGTCCCTTCACTGGCACCTGTAGGAGAAAGATTGTAGAAAATATCACTCCAGCAAATTATGCATACAAGACAGTGCAAGTCTAACTGAGTCAGACAACAAAAAAAAAATCATCTGAGTCATAATTTTCTGTCTGTAAATGGTTGTGACCTTGTTTCTTGTGCAGGTTCGGGAATGTTTTTCCTTCTTAAAGTCAATCACACATTACAGGATATTTTCTTCATGTGAGATTTCTTTATTAAAAGGCAAGATGCAATCATTTTGAAAAATATGTGTATTCAGCCATTGACAAAAACTTTAAATACACTCCCTGCAAATCTGTTACAGCCAAATTGCACCCTATGATCTCCAAAGTTCCATGCAGCTCGCCAATATTCACAGAAATAGTAAACATTTCAGAAAAACACTCCTCCTCCTCCTCCTTCTTCTTCCTCAGGCTATCCTTCAGTAACCCAAAGATTCTTAAAATAAATAACATCATTATAGCAACAGTAGTAAAATTGATACTTTAGAATTCACATTCATAGGAGGGCAACAGATTTCCATGAGGACAGCTGAAGTTAAAAAAAAAAAAATAATAATAATAATCAGTTCCTTTTATAGGCACTTTCACACGTCCTTGCCAACACAGTTCTAGCTACATGCTGAATCATTCACACGGTGCTCTACAGGAAATGGGATCAAGGTTGACAGTGAAAAAACCTTGTGACATACCGGGGAAGTTGTACATAGCTGTGCATTTCCCAATAGGAGCAGTTAGTTCCTCGTCCTCAAAGTCATCATCAAACTCAGCATAGATGGCTTGGGAGGCATCAGGAGTGCTTTCATCGGAGTGAGCTCCATCAGGGCTGCAAGAAAAAGCCAAAGGTTTCTTGTACACATGAGAGAAAACACTGTTGTGCCAAAAACACACCATTAGTAGACTTAAATTGTCACCTGTGCACATCATGAGCTCCATTGTTGTTGAATGTGTGAGCTTTGTAGCGCAGTGTGTCCCCTCGACCTCCTGCCTCAGCTAGCCAAGTCTAGGGAGAGAGGGAAGAAGTGAAAAAGAGAGAAACTAGCTTAAATACTATTACTGTGAGGTGGTGCACTCAAGGTAGATAAAGAAAGTCATTTCAATTTGATGCCCAATATAACACATAATGCCTCAATGGGCTTTGCAGGCCCACGTTGGCTACAGTTAATAGACAAAAGTGTAATTAAAGTTTGAACATGTAATATGTTTGGTTGATACTATTTAATTATAAATCCAACATCCTTGTCCTTTTAAATGTAAAACTAACATCCTAAATACTTTTTGACAAATAACATCTGAGGGCTATGGTCTCCTCATAAAAGGTAAATGAGAACCTCACAACAAGAGTAAACAACAGAGGTCAAATTACCTCATACTTGTTGAGCTCTCCTCTGAGCCGTTCTATATTTTGAGATGTCTGGTTGATCTGGGATGCTAGACTAGCAGGGTCTCCCATCTGAGGATTTTTCTCATAAACATCTTTCATCTTGCCCAGGGCCTCGCTGAAGAGAGGAGAGAGAGTGAGAGATGAGCAAGGGAGGAAGTGGCAGAGTGACTTTGGGTAGAAACCAGTTCTCTGCAGAGATCAGGGCTGGGTAAACAATTCAAAAACTCACACAGACACTACAGGGTAACACACACCCATGTGCACTGCATTAATATTATAGTCATGCTCCACTTCTGACAGCCAGGGTTATTAATACACAGAAAGACACCCAGAAAATGCACGCAAACACACACACCTCTGATCCACTTCCTTTTGCAGCTCTTTGCAAATTTCCTCTAGTTTCTGTTGTAACCTCTTTCTGCGCTGCTCTGGCGGAAGATGGGCAAAGTCCTCGGTCACCGTAGGCTGCAAAAGTTCACAGGAAGGGTGGGTTAACACTGAACTTAGCTTGACACATTAAAGTTCCACAGTTACAGTTATCTTGGTAAAAACAACTCAGGAAGAACACCAAACCTGCAGTTGAGTTCAGCTCAAGTGACACAGTTCAACCAACAACATACTAGTTTTCAATGTCCTGGTTACACATTTGTTAGGCTTAAAAATTTTATTAATTCCAGCTCATATTTCACAGTGAGCTGAACCCAAAACCACCACCCATGACTGAACAAATACAATGTAGCACTGCCAAACTGTTATCTACAAATTCAACATATAAAATCTTGGATGGCAAACGTGGCCCAAAAAGCGCGGACACTGGGTTAAAAATTGCTCAGTTCACTCTTGAGCTACCAAGCATTTCTCCCTTGCTCCACCACCAGGTGGCCACCTCTCCAATACATACACACTCAAGAGGGCAAGCCTGTTGCCACATCTAGTAACATGATCCTGGATGCGGCATGTTGAGTTGTTTGCACTCAGTAAATCCAGCAGAGTAATGTGGAGGGAAAATTACTGTACTGAGATGAGTGGCTGTAAAGGAAAGGTGGCCATTTTTATGTGTAACAAAACTGAGACCCCCACACCGGCTTTGTTGTCCTTATTACCGTGATTCTCTCTGGAGTAAACTTCTGAGGGAAAAAGAAACAGAATGTGTAGAGATAAACTTCCAAACATGCTTGAAAGTGTTTTTTGCTTTTTACCCTAAAAAGGTGTTTTTACATGTTTATAACGTGTAAAATATTAAGAACAGCGAGGACTCAATGTGATCAGTAAGACCTATGCTACATGTTTAATTACTGAAAATTCTCCCTCAGTCATGCAGAAGTAGAAATGCAGGTTAATGTGCAAGCCTGTATGAGAGAAGGCCTCATGAAACCCAAACCTTTTCCTCTGGTGACTCACCGATCTCCTGAGTGTCCGGAAGGAAGAGATTCTGGGTTTGACTGTCTTATTGATCTCCTTCAAACAGTACGACAAGGGGTCCCGGCCAAACTTGGGGGAGGGGGGTCCGTTAGCGGGCGAGGGGGCAGGGGGTGTGGAGAAAGGTGGGAGCGTGGAGGGAGAGAGCTAGGGTGGGGCGAGACCAAAGTACCAGCACCCGAGCATGAGGTATGCAGGCAGAGGGTGGTGTACAGGATGGGGGAGAGGGGGAAGACAAAAACAACAAGGTGAAAAGGGAAAGAAAAGACACCATCAACACCTTAAAGCACACCACAAAGCCAGGAAGACAACACTAGAGCAAACCCAGCACACAAGCCCACACAGCATGAAAGCACAAACACACATCTGACTCTTTGGCTCACGCATGAAAGAATCCCCAAAACACCAAAACAAGACAGAAAGCAACCAACCAACCACAGCTCCAACAGCAGCGCCACACACAGCAGCCCAACACCTGCTGTCAAACTCAGGCCAGGTTGTAAGAGGTGTGAGCCTCAGTGTGGAACTGAGGCAAGCCGGCTAGACTAAATCTGAATTGCTTGAATTGTTGAGAGAAATGTGTATTTGTTTAGAGCTTGTCTCTTTTTTCATAGTTTTACCCATCAGAGGTTTTCAAATTTTTAAATATTATTACACAAACCTATTCAAAACTGCTAAGTTCGGTCACAGCATTCCTGTGTGTTTATGTTGAGACATACTCAATACAATACTAATGTAAAGGCCCAAACTATGTTAAATAAAGAAAACACTTCTTAAGTTTGATAAGCCACCTCCATGTTTGCCATTCTGTGCGTGATTTCTTTCTCTCTCTTTTTTATTTTTAAATTTGTCATTATTCAACCTGTGCTAGCCTGTGAGTCTGACCTATTAAGATACAATATTGACAACTGCACTATTGTATATCAGTGCAGTTGTTATACAGAGGGTGATGGACAAGGTTGCTGCCCAAGGTAGAAGGAGATGAGTCATACAGCTCTGATTACATGCATGTGCAATTGAACACATCCTGCCGAAAGTTCAAAGTTAGGAACTTTTATGGTATTTCTGTTTTGCATAATTTAAAGCAGCAAGTCAGCACTGTTTGAGAAAATAAACCCCAGCCTTTGAGCTGTCATCTGTTACCTCCGCATCAACGGCGAGGACGAGGACAAGTAGGCAGCACGAGGGGAGGGTCCTCCCTATTACACCATGGTGAAGAAGTGGGATGCTGAGTACGAACATGGCAGAGAGTGATGACTGCACGATGGCCACTGTTGTTCATTTTCTCAGACAGTGCTGACTTGCAATTTTCACCCCAAAACAAAAATACCACAAAAGTTATTAACAAACTTTCTGAATAATCACTCAAAGTCTCAAACTGCGTGTGCATTTAATGAGACCTGTATAACTCATCTCCTTCTGCCTACAGCCAAAAACTTATCAATCTCCTCTCCTAAATAGCCTGCCTAATTACCATTGTCAGAGGGTCCTATAGATGTTTGGGGGCTTGATTAACGTGTTGTAAGACCTTTAAAAAGAGGTTAATTTGCAAACATGCCTGAAGAGAACTACAGTAAAATCTCTTGGTGACTGCTGTGTGTCTATGTGGAAAGGTGGAGATGGAATCTATTGGTTGAATTACACAGTAGGTTGATGTCTTCTAGTCTCCCACAGCAAACGTCTAAAACTACCCTACAACAAGGTCCCTCGTGTAAATACTGAGAGCTGGAAGTTCAGCACTGTTATTATGTGAGCATCTACTCAGTAGGCGCTACTTTTCTTGAGTTATTGGAGTCTAAGTACAGGAGGGCAGTCAGGAATGGGATCGCTTAGGGGCCAGGCATATACCAGACGCTCAGTAAAGCTGGTATCTTCAGCCTCCTAGTCCTATGGCTTCAGTCCTAATTGGGAGAGCATGACTGATGACACAGAGCAGTGTGCCACACACATACACAGAACAGGAGGAAAGCACAGCAGAGCTCAGCCAGTGAGACATGCAGAGAGGTGCTGAGCTGAACAAGCAAACACTGCAGGGGAAGAGAGAAGGGATCATTTAGTGCTGGGGCAGGAGGAGGGGGGGACTGTTAGCTGGTTACTGGGCAGCTACTCTTATCACCAGTTTAATTTTGGATCCCAGCAAGAGTGCTCCTTAGAGATAAATTCCATGAGATAGATTCCCAAGACTATATGAAAAAAAGCTACCACATCAACAGCACTAGCATTAATGTGTGGTTAAATGTGATTAAAAACAAAAAAAATTCTGACCTGGCCAGGCTGGTGTCACCCTGATTGTTGGTACAAAGATTTTGTTGTGATGTGAAACATAATGCTATGTTCTGGGCAGTATAATGGAAGCAGTGTGTTTGTGGATGCCTGTAGAGGAAAATTCAATGTTGTTTAGGCCCCGTGCTGATGAAAGCACAAGCACAGCAGAATGCTGACAGCCAGTTGACCCATTGGAAACCACACTGCAGAGAGAGGGAGGGTGTGTGTGTGGTGTGTTTGGGGAGGGGCAAGGTTTATTCACCCACAGCCAGGGACAGAGTCATGCAAAGAACCTGTTCTAGAAGTGTTGGGGTGTGTGTGAGTTCATGAATAATACAATGAAAGAGGTTCATGCATTATCAAATTACGTTTAAGAGGTGAGAAGGTTGTGTATGTGTGTGAGTGTGTATGTAGCAACAACCACAGGTCCATCTTGAGAGCTCTCTGTAGAGGGGATTTCCTATCTGCCTGCCAGCTTTGTGGTTCAAACATTAACAATTCTGTGCAAACAGTCACCAACTGCACACCTGAAGACTTTTCGTCTGCTGCCTTTCATCACTGATGACGGAGACTGTTAATGCATCACTGCACAATTTAAACAAATTCATAAAGCATCTCTTTAAGATGTTGTCTACATGTACACAGATATTTTTCAAAACTTCTCCATGCCTTTTGTTCTTTCGTCCACACACAGAAGCAAGTTTGCATTACTGAAAACTGAATATTTTGGAAAACTCTGGCCAAGGTGAAGTTATTCAGACACAGTGTTTAGACTTTTCAGCTTATGATGACAGAATGTGTTCCATTATTGGTCCTTTTTTCTTTTAATGTTGGGGCTTCTTCTTTGTGCACTCACTGTTTCACTATATTGAGAGACGGAGAGGTCAGAATGCACTATAGAGGTCACCAGATAATCCAAAACCTCCAAAGCGCAGTTCCGGCCATCAGTGCTGCAAATTTTGGACCAGAACCCAGTCGGGCCTCTAGTTGCAATAAGAAACTAGACATAGCTTTTAATTAGCCTTCTGACTGGCCATTATAGTATCTGGGTTAGGGCTATGTTGCCTCCTGTTGGTTTGTCAAGCTCAATGACAGCCTTTATGTTGTGGTTTTGCACTTTCATTTGGATAAAAATTCACTTGAAAGTGATTGTGTGGATGGGGATATTTTTTAGAAAAAAAAGAGGAGAAACCATGTTTAAACCCTGCGTATGTGTTGACTTGGTGTTAGTGTGAGGTCATATCATTAGGCTAAATTTGCTTAATGTGCTCTGATAGTGTGGAACTTCCTACCTTACTCCTTTTGCTGAAAAGCCAAAAGTTTTTGCTCCTGTTCTTGCCCAGAAGGTCCATGGGGCCTTTAGGCGTGCCCAGGCTACTGTCAGATGAGGCTCGGTTGATGCCCTGACTGTAGTCCTCAAACTCGACATCTCCAGGACGTTCAAAGCCTGATTTGTTCTGCTCTATTACAACCATGGAGTCCTACATTAAATGCAATTATAAATAAGAGCCGTCAACTCTTGTTTTTCAAACAGTTAAATCAAGTGAGCTGCATACATGCTTCACATCAAAATCCATTTAGCATTTTTTAGACCAACTCACATTCCTCTCATTAACGTTAGTGCCGGCTTTAGTTATGCCTTCCAGGCACTTGCCAATGATAGGCATCACATGCTTCTCTGTGTCTGAGAACAAGATGTAGCCTTGCGCCAACTTCCGTACTCGTCTCTCATCCAGATCCTGCAATTTCTAGTCAACACATAACAGATGCTCAGACACTGAGAAATGATACATAGCCCATAATAGAATTTGTATCTCAGTATCAAGATTTTACATGGTGCATATAAGATGAAAAGTACTGCATATGATCCAAGTTAAATCTCAAAATGTAGTTTAAGTTATTAGTAATGGAATATACCACATGGTTCCTTTAACATTTCTTTTTTTTTATGCAACAAAAATTTGAGTTTAACAATATTTTGACAAACCTGCACCAGTTATCACTGTACCTTATGTTAACAACTTAAATAAACACTGAGGGCAGGAATACTGTCTTACTGCCACTGATAGTTTACTTACATTAAAAATGAGTGGCATATCATTGAAATAGAACTGGTTCTGCTCCTTGTTGTACTTCTGAAGCTGAGCAGCATAGTCATTCTTGCATTCCTCTGCTACGTGTGCTCTCATATGAGCCTGCTGTTTGGCCTAGAACCACACATACAGCAAACAAGTTAACCAAGTGAGGCCAATTCTCCAATTGATAATGGTATCATAGATCATGTTAAATAGCCCTGAAAATGTAGATTTCTTTTTCCCTCATTACTTTTTCAACATCCGCCTTTGTGGCATTGATGTCTTGATCGGTCTTCTCTGCGTACTGTGCTGCACGCTCCGCTTCTCTCCATTCCCTCTCAAAGCGCTTTTTACTCTGGTGTGCAGAAAGAAAAGAAAGATAGAGAGAGAAAAAGACCATGTTCAGTTCATTCAGCTGAGTGAGGCCATTGTCTGAATGAAATATGAAGAGGTTCTACTATTTTAAGCAGTGTATTTTTCACTGTCATTCCAAAAAGACGGATAATGGAGGTTAAGACCATATCATTTCCTATCATAACTAAACAGGTCTTGGATTGATGATGGGAGTCAAAAATGGTTAACCGCTTTCAACTCTGTTCATCTGTTTTTCCTATAGACAAATATAGACACATGTACAGTATATCCAACTGCACAATCACAACAGAAAATGTACTCATGAAACATCAAGAATGACATACTCCTCCTTCAGACTTACACTGTCAAGTTGCTTGTAGGTGCTCTCCAAACTCTGCTGGGCCTTCTTGGCCTCCATCAGATACTGTGGACATTCATAAAAATAGCCCAAGTAAGAGGAGGGGAGGTGGGTCAGATGACAGAGAGACAGAGACAGCCATATGTAGGGGCAGACAGAGAATAAACAATGAGCTTGAAAAGCCACATAACATGACAGAGAAGAAGACAAACACCAGTGTGTCTGTTTGAGACATCACGTCTGCAGAAAGAGCTTGTACATGGCTGCAGTGTTCTGTGATCCAGTGGGACAGAGCCAATGCATTCCTCATAGAGAAATGGCACACTGCCGCTCAGACCATTCCTCCCCCTAGAGACACTATCAGTAAGGCTTCCTTCCTGTCACATAAGTGAGATCTCCACATCTCCCCTCCTCCTTTAAATCCCCTTACCCCTTACCTCCCACCTTGCATATGTGTGTGTATATACATATATATGTATATTAGTGCTGTCAATCGATTAAAATTTTTAATCGCAATTAATCGCATGATTTCAATAGTTAACTCACCATTAATCACAAATTAATCACCTTTTGAAATTGTCAGTTAATAAAAACTTAAAAAAAAAACTAAAAACCTTTAAAAAATTTTAACAATTAAAAAGATATTTGCTGTATGCAAAAGTATGCTTATTATTATTGCAGCAATCCAAATCAATGAAAAATACTGATACATATTTGATTGAGAACTCTGTGCTAGCTTATATGCAAATTAGCCATGTGCTTTTTATGCAAATTAGCCATGTGCTGCATTATGACCACAGACAAAAATGCTGAAATGCTGGTCAGAGATCATCATTACTGGATGGGAATATTAATGATGTTGGTGAGAAAACCAACTATTTACATTATTTAGCTGGCTAACTGTTTTGATGGTGAAGCTGAACCTGCAGGACAAACTATGATGGAGACACGATGGAGAACGAGTAACGTTAAGTAGGTCAAAGTGATGAAGTGGTGTCTTAGTTCATAACATGTTGTGTGCTGCTGACTCTATTTTTAGCTCACTGTAACTTAACTGCAAACATCGGCTGCTCATTCGTGAGCTAGCAGGATTA
>JAQLOL010000009.1:8780274-8792535 GCA_029783665.1 Naso thynnoides | reverse complement strand
TTTTTTTTTTTTTTTTTTTTAGTTCAAGTTCAAATTTCTGCACCAAAATGAGGCAACATTTCATTTATACTGAGATCAGAACTCTCCCACAGAGGCTGCAGTGGCTTTCTGTTTTGTGTGAGAATACAGATTTGTTCATTTGAAATAAACAAGATAAAGAAAAGTAAACTACTTGATGCATTAAATGTGTAGTTGGAAGATTCAGTTTTGTTGCCCTGACCTTCACACTGAGCTGTGACATCAAAACACAAACATCAGGTTTAGGGTGGGAGCACAAGGTGTGGACAGATGGTGCAATCAGATAGAACATACAACAGCAATCTTTCGATCTGCAGGGCACTCAAATGTCAGTATCAACACATTTTGTTTTCATAGTTGGCACTTTACCATCACAGAATCATATTAGTGAGTCATTTCTGTGAAATCATTAGCACTTCGATGCTGTATTGGGGGTTAGCTTTGAATGACAAAGGCACAGTTTGCAGCTTTGTCAGTCGGTATAATGACGAGCGCCAACAGTGAAAAAACGTTCAAGGAAGTGTTTGTACCAGCTTTTTGGGGGTTTGTGGTTTAACAGCAACTGGCAGAGCTGCCCTGACTTGCAATTTCAATTCCTCCCATTTTCTAAAAACAATTTTTTCAGTTTTTTTTTTCTTTTCTCTGTTCCATTTCTATTCTTTGTTGCTACTCTCAAAAAAAGATCCTGCCGACAACTCTCGCTCCCTGTGATTAAGGGCAACTTGTCATTAGGCTTCTTTTTTTTTTTTTTTGATAGGTATTTAAACATTTGATAATGCACTTCACATTGGTTCATGGGGATTTTTTTTGTTTTAGCTATGTTGACTTTGCTTAAAAGAGAGAGAGAGCGAGTAAGCGAGTGAGAGAGAGAGAGAGAGAGAGAGAGAGAGAGAGAGAGAGAGAGAGACATATCCTGTACTCTCTAGTACACTCCCGAAAAGTGTATGCGGCCAAACTTTTTTTTTTTTCTTTTTTTTGGCGGGGGCAGGTGTTAAACCAAGGTAAGAATTATTTGTTCTTTAAATAGACCTATATAGCATTTGAATCCATGTAGCCTGCATAGAAGTACGCAAATATTCCGAGGGTAGCTGAATCTTGGCACGCTCAAGCTATGTCATTAAAAAAATAATTGTAATTCTTGTAAAGGTGTCTCTCTCCCACGACCCGGGAAAGATGAATCCCAGACCGGGAAGATCCTGAAGCTGCACTAACAAAGATATCATGCTAGCTACTAGCTAGTGCTACAGCAAGCTAACATTCCTTCCTAACATAATGTCCGCTAACACGTTATTATCATCACATACAATCATTTTGTTGGGATTTTAGATTAATACAAACAATGGAAAGGAACTGTATAGTATGTCACAGGAGCTTTTCCTCACTGGTCCTGATGAGCCTTACTCTACGCTTGTTTGGCATGAAAATGTACCAGGGGTGTAATTACAATCACATGTGTTTACTGCCCCTTGTGGTCATAATGATGGATTGCAATTATATTCGTCAAATTAGCGTCAATACAGACATAGCAACATAATACACTTCCGTAAAAAAATTAAAATAATTAAATAAAGTGCCCACAAGAAAGCAATTAAAAGAAATGATGAAATAATAATGTTAGTAGTTCTGTGGCTATGGAAGTTCTAAAGTTGCCTTCACGTTCGCCAGTTAAAAAGCTATTTAAGCATATTAGAAAGAAAAGGATTACTTCTAAAGAGAACAAAGGCATAGACAATGGTCTGTTAATGGTCATCTACTGTTGTTCAACATGTACATTGAGAAAAGTCAGTCAATGTTTAAAATTGTACTACTGCATATATTATTTTTGTTTTTCTTTTCTTGTGTCCTGTGTTGTTGTAGCCAAGGCTACATGAGTTATAGAGCTATACGCAACAAACTACAAAACTGCAGGCTACATCATTATCATCAGGGCAGGGAAGAAAAGTAAATGTTGTGTATTGCATGGTATGGCTTCATAGTTTTTGATTTCATGCTCCTGACCTTTAGTGAGGCATGAGGTGATCAGCACCTTCACCTTAAGACCTTCAGTATATATCACTAATATGTAGGCCTACTAATAATAATATATGTTGAAATCACTAATATTCAGAGTGGAGACTTTCGAACTGCTCTCCATAATTACAACCACGTGCTTCAGTCTGACCGCTCCCTTGACGCTAGCTTAAAAAATGTATTGGTGTAGTTTCACATGTGACCACTAGAGAGCAATATAGAGACTCGCTGTAACACTGAAATGCTTGATGCAATTGTTTAAACGGCGACTGTTACTGCTTATTAATTTGGACGCTGTTTACAATCAGTCATTAAACAACATTAGACCTAGAATTAACATTTCGACGGAATAATATGCAGTTTTAGGCTCTAATCGTGACCACGAAAGATATGAACCGTGCTGAACAACTGGATAACGTGGTTTCATTTCGCGTGCAATTCCTAAATGCGCCACCGGAGGGCAGTGAGCACTCATGCCTCTCAGCTCACTCAGTTTAACTGTCCTGTAATGCTTGTAATATAGACGAAGCAGCTAAGTGACCGTGCTAGCAAACTTTTCCACTAGCAGTGGAATTTACCCCAAGTGCCCAGCTCGTAGAAGCTCAAAGCGAAAGACATCAGAGCAGTACTTTATTAATAGCAGTTATATTCCGTGTAGAGACTGCGGAGCTGTCCTCTGTAATTAAGATTATCAGAAAACTGCGAATATAATTATTTAAAATCAGTTCTTTGCCGATTGCTTCCCTGTAGTCATTTTCTTTTGAAGGTCATAACCGGAAGTAATACTGTGCTAGTGCTGCATTGACCCGAGCTTGAGAAACGTATTGATGCCGTTTCAACCTATGACCGCTAGAGGGCAATGGAGACTCGTGACTTCAACTGCATGGAAACGCTGTAAACGTGTTCATTTAGCATGCAGTTCCTGAATGTGCCACTGGAGGGTAGTGATCACTCATGACTTCACTCAGTTCAGTATCAGCTTCTCGGTGTTTTCAGAGCCTTAGAACACAAGAAAGGTGTTTTAGGATATAATTTTTGTTCTTTTGGTCCTTTTAGAAGTTTTGGGGGAATTCAAATACAATTTAAATTCTTTTCTTTTTTTTAAAAAAAGGAAAACGTTTGAGGGTTATTTCATAGTTCTATCTTTATGGATAAAGAATTTAGTAAGACATAGAATCACTACAGAGTTCATCTTCCTTGTTCTTCGTGATCACACCAAATGTAACCAGCTAGTAGCAGCACAAGGTTAGCAACCACTTGAAACGTAGGCTGTACGTTAACCTTTTGACCTTTTTACCTATTCTAAGCGGATGCCTTTGCCTGAAAACCTTCTAAATATCTGCACGTATAGGTACATATTTATATATGTCGGTATATAGACGTAGTTTTGCTTTTGTGTTGTTTTTTGTTTGTTTGTTTTATTTTGTGTTCTCCATCATTTTATTGAGTACTAGTGTGTTCAGAGTATTGTTGTACTGGATCCCCTTCTTGACATTCAGGTACAGTAGGCGGCGGCAAAACGCAGAAGAAGCAGAAGAAGAAGAAGAAGAAGAAGAAGAAGAAGAAGAAGAAGAAGAAGAAGGACATGCCTTTACTCGGAACTGTTAGCAGACACGCGTGGCGGAACACGGATATATTAGAATGTGACACACAGAGGTAGAACCATGTGGGAATCGTTGGGCAGACTGCGTAGCTAAAACGTTGAAACTGTTGAAGACTAAACTTAGCGGCTGCGATGAACGTTTTTTTCTCTGACAGAATAAAGACAGAGCAGTGAAAATTAATGTTCGGCCCACGCAGCTGACTGAATTCACGGGCACAGTATTTCGTTAAATAATGGGGAAATCAAAGGTAAGTGGAGTCATGGCCTGTGCTAGCAGACTAGCCATGCGTGAATGTCAGAGTGATGAAATATAAACACTGTTCGTAAGATTATTTACACTTTGTTCTTTCTGATATTGTGATGTACATCACAGGGCTAATCGATAGTTTTTCACTTGTCGACCGTGAATGTGTGATGACGCTTGTCAAGTTAACGGTAACGTGAGAGCAGTTGGAGTTCGATCGCAAGATCCCCTGACGTTAGCTGTTGTGTGCAGTAGATAAGTAATGAGATGTCGAAGCTGAATTACGCAGGAATCTGTCAGATGTTACCAAGAAGGACGTGTGAATGTGTGGACGTCGTGTTTTTAGACCAAGAACCAGAAGAAAGCCCGGACAGCAGCCAACCATGTGGCCGAGGAGACATACGCGGCCGTTCCCCACTCCTTCGTGTTTCATCGGGGTCAGGTTGGAAAAAACGTCGGTCAGCTCATCCTGGACGTGCGGCGAGTCATGGAGCCTTACACTGCAGAGTCTCTGAAGGTCCGTCTGTTAAACTGAAAACAGGACCAGTGCTCAGCATCAATGTGATTGATCATTCACGCATGTTCATGTTCATACATGTGAATATCTGACTGAATAACCTGCCTTCAAGTGAATTTTTGAAGTAACTTGTGACTGAGGCCAGGATTCTTACTGTAACAGGTGGTGTTGTATATAGACGCTGATCAATCTGGACTTTAGTTTTAATATGAAAGCACTGTGGCTCCATTGTGTTGTTTCATCCTCACTCACCTGGCACTGTGCACTTTCTTTTTGTACCAGATTAGGAAGAAAAATGTGCTGAAAGATTTTGTGGCTATCGCGGGACCACTGGGAGTGACGCACTTCATGATCTTCAGAAAGACCCCAAGCAGCCTCAACATGGTAACTTCAGAACGCTTTTAAATAAACAGTTCATGGTTTCTTTTTGCCACGTTAAGCCTGTAACACCGCCCCTCCTCTCTCTCTTTCATTTAAGAGACTTGCTCGACTTCCCAAAGGTCCCACGCTTCATTTCAAAGTGCTCGAGGTAAATACATGAACTCACTCAAAGACAACATTACTACAACAGGAAGATGGGCTCAGATGATGACAGTTCTAATATTGACTGTTCGTGATGTTTTCAAAGTAAACGCACTGATGTACCCAAACTTCTACTGCTTCTCTGTTTTTGTTTTTTCCATTTTCCAAAACCTTTTCCTTTTTTATCCCCCCTCAGTACTCTCTCATCAAAGACGTGGTGTCCTCTCTGAAGAAGCACCGGATGCATGAGCAGCAGTTCACACACCATCCACTACTCATCCTCAACAACTTTGGATCTGATGGCATGCATATCAAACTCATGGCCACCATGTTTCAGAACATGTTCCCCTCTATCAACGTGCACAAGGTATATTTTTCCAGTAAATCTCATGTATTGTTAGTTGACTCAGGATTTAAAGCCTTGTTGGCATGATGACAGTGTAGTCTTCTGAATTAATGAAGATTTGTGAAAAGTAAACGCTTTCTGATTGAATCTTTGAGTCATTCAGCGTTCTCAGAGTGTTACACCGAGGTCCAGCAGAAAAATAAATGTGCTGTGTTTTTTGCAGGTGAACCTCAACAATATTAAGAGGTGTGTGCTGCTGAATTACAACCCAGACTCCCAGGAGATAGAATTTCGACATTAGTAAGTAAAAACGCTGTTGTTTATATTTAGCCATCGTGCAAGTATGTCCTAGTCTCTTGGCTTAGCTACCCTTTTAGTATAGAGATGTGTGACAAAGAGAGTGATAAACCAGATACATCAGACCAGTTAGAAGTTACACTTTTGTGAGGTGTATGAAAAGTGAGATGAGTAACTGAAGTTTTTCTGTGGGGATGCACCAAATGTTCAGCAGAGCAAAATTATTTTGCCAAAAAAAGCAAAAAGGGCGCCTTCTCGGTTCCGTTAAAAGGACAAATAATTTTTATCTAACAAGGGCGTTCTTTGATGACAGGATAAAATGGCAACCAGCGTGAAATGAGGAGCACGCATTATTATGGTAAAATGCAGAAAATGGAGCATGTCGAGTAACATTACTCACGCCAGAGTATCAGCTTGCTGCACTGAGGGTATTGGAGTGCGAGAAAGAGACGTCAGCAGCTGCAGCAAAAAGGAAAGCTCCTCCTGACATTAGCCTCTGCACACCTGCTCCATCTACTGTAGCTTATTCTTTACCCTCTAAAAATGACGACACAAAACGTTTCTTAAAATCAGACATCCCTTTAGTTTGTGAATGACTGAGAAATACAACTTAGCTGCATACCACAGCAAGGCTACGACAGGAAACAAAATCTTCTCTCTCTCTTCCGCTTGGAGAGAATCATGGGTAATGCAGTCCACCAAGGACTAACAGTTCGCGCAGCATATCTAACGTCTAATCGAGTCTCTGCATTTGTAATTTACATATCAAATGTCAAATGAAATGTACAGCCTTTGTTTAACTCATTATTTTATGTTAAGTGTTCAATATGTAATATTAGTTTAAATGTTTCATGCATTATTAACTCAAAAATCCTTATGAACTAAACATTTTCCTTTTAAGTTACACCATCATCCATGGCTGATGTCTTTAAAAGGCAAAATAGTTTGCTAGTGACAGTGTCAAAGCAAAAGGTAATTGTAATTTAGTTTAAGATTTATTTTTCTCAGAAAAGCAGGACTAAAGCACATTAATTTATGCAGTGATGAAAAAATTGGCAGAATGAAAAACTGTGAAAAACATTGTTTGGTTTTGGGATTCGGTGTTCAGCAAAGTGTTTTATTTTTGGTTGCGGCCACAAATTTTCATATCAGTGATATCTTTCTAACATTCTCATCCAACTGTTGCCTTCAAATGTCAGTACGCTCAATATATTGTTCCTTAAACCCTTCTCTTTGCGACAAGTGCCATGGGATCTTTTATGACCACGGTGGTGAGGACCTCAGCTCAACGTCTCATTTAAAGGATGGGTCAAACGCAGTCATGAAAATCCATCTATTATAATTCTTTTGACTTCTGTTGAGCTTTTGCAAAAAAAAAAAAATGACCGTCCCTGACCCATACTGACTGCTTACCCATTTACACAAGCGCAGGGTTGCCTCTGACGCGGCTTTCATTCTACCTGCGGAGGCGGATTGAAACTGACCCCCGAATCTGCATCCATAACCTTAATACAGGCAGCGAGGCAGAGAGAAGACGCTCAGAACTGCTGTGAGAGGGCGGTGCAAAGGGAGCTGGTATCAATGCTTGTAACACGTGCATTCATGTTGCTCCTGAGGAATAGACGCTTAACTTCAAAACTTTAACGTTACATTGAATGGGGAGTAATTTATACGCATGAGATCCCCTATTAGTATTTGGGCACACTCACACTTGGCCCAGTTGTCCCCCCTCCCCTCTCCCCCTGCTGGCCTGCAGTCACATTGCTCCAGCCTAACCAGGGGTGAGCACGCTTAAGCTTCCTGGTCTACGGAGTGTGCAACACACTTACAAATATTGCACCGTCATTTTTTTTCATCTTGTCCCGACACTGTTAAATCGTTTTCTTGTATCCACGATCAAGTAGACCGTCACAGATTTTTCTGCTGCTCTTTATCCAGACTCTGTTCACTGTTGTGTGTCCGATTTTAAGGCAAACCGTCCACAAACAGTCACATCGCTGTCAGCGTTCTGTACCTGTGCTCGCACATGTGCATACTAGAGCTGCATCAATTAGTCATATAATTAATTGGATAGAAAATTAATTGCCAACTATTCTGATAATCGATTAATCGTTTCAGTCCTTTTTCAGAGAAAAAAGTAAAAACTGCTAGTTTAATGTCTTAAATGTCACTTATGAAAATAAACGGAGAGTTTTTATATTTTGGGCTGTTGTTTGGACAAAAGAAACAAACTGAACATGTCACATTTGGCCCTGGGAAATTGAGATGAGCATTTTTTTTAACACTTTTTGACGTTCCATGAAATAAACGATTAATCGTAAAAATAATCAGCAGATTAATCAATAACGAAAATAATCATTAGTTGCAGCCCTAGTGCATATGTAACCGTGCCAAAGCCCACCTCTTCCAGTCTTGCCAGGACTGAGAGAGCAAACCATGGAGCACTCACACCAGTCAAACAAACTGGACTTTGGGGGTCAAGCGCACTTGGGCACGACATGGATTGCCTAGTATGAGTTCGCCTTTAGTGTCGTGAGAAAAGGGTTTTAGAACAAAACTGTCGACGTGAGTTCTTTGTGGCCTCTGTTCTGCACAGATCTAACTTTCAGTAAAACAGTGATGGATGGCTCAGATGATGACACGTTGTGACTTGACTGTACAGTGATGTATGTTCAAAGTAAACGCACTGATGAGCCTCCACCAGCGGACCAGATTGTGACAGATTTGTAAATTAATTGTAACGCTGACCCACGTGATGTTGTTTCCCATCTGCAGCAGCCTGAAGGTCGTCCCTGTGGGCATGAGCCGTGGAGTCAAGAAGCTGATGCAGGAGCGATTCCCCAACATGAGCAAGTTTGAGGACATCAGTGAGCTGCTGATGAAGTAAGGTTCTTGTTAAGGCACAATTCTTGCAGTGCTGAGGTCAAAGGGTGCTGACTCTGTAGGCCGTTCACTGTAGGATCTAATGAACTGTGGTGTGTATTCTCAGGGGGGCAAACCTCTCAGAAAGTGAAGCTGAACAAGATGGGGAGCACAACATAACTGAACTGCCACAGGCCTACTCTGGCCGAGGCAACATGGCGTCCCAACAGAGCGCTGTCCGTCTGACTGAGGTCAGTGTGCTGAGTGGGGTTAACTTTTGAAAATAAAGATGACGCTTGGATTGCACCTGAATCTTTGCTCTGTGTTACCTCAGATCGGTCCTCGCATGACTCTGCAGCTAATGAAGATACAGGATGGCATGGGAGAGGGGAATGTCCTTTATCATTCCATGAGTGAGTGCACACTGGTCTTCAATCATTTATCTTTAAATATTTTCTGGTGTACATGATGAAAAAATCTGTATGAATCCTATGATTTCTCTCTAAAAGTAAACGCTTACTGATACATCGAAAGATTACATGGCTTTAATGTAGATCTGGCACAGATTGATTGTTTAATGGCAAATTGTTACACAACTACGTTTGCCAGTCACGAAGACGGAGGAGGAAATACAGGAGATCCTGGACAGGAAGGAGGCCCAGCTTAAAGAGAGACAGAATCGTCGCAAACAGCAGGAGCAGAATGTTGCCCAGAAGAAAGAGAAACAAGAAATCAACAAGTAATTTCGCCATGTTGATTATTTAACCGTTCAGCCTTTTTTAAATTTTGTTGAGAGTGTTAAACGTGTTATTTTGCCATGTGACAGCAAAAAGAGTCTGGAAGGCATGAAGAGGAAAAGCACTGAGGCTGAAGAGGACAGTGAAGTGGAGGATCCTGGGATGCAGCACGATGAGGTAGCTGATGTTGAATCTGATGATGATCGGGAGTACTACAGACAAGCTGTAGGAGAGGAGCCAGATGAAGGTGAAAATAACTAACGTGCTCAAAACCATTGGCTCGCAGTTCTTGTTTTTAATGTGGTTATTGACCAACATCTTTTTTGTGCAGATATGTTCCCTGGTTCTAAGAAGAGGAAGGGCTCAAAAAAGACTGATGGTCCTGCCAAAAAGAGGAAGCTTTCCCCTGGTAAACCTCCAAGAAAAGACAGAGATGCAAAAGTGAAACAGCAGCAGAGAGACCATAAAGGAAAAGGATGGAAGAAATCCAAGGATGGGGGGAAACCATTTGGAAAGAAAATGAAGCCTGGAGGAAACAAATTTGGTGCAAAGAAACCAGATGACGGGGAGAAGAGGTTTGGTGGAAAGAAGAAATTTGAGGGTAATAAAACATTTGGTGCAAAGAAAACTAAAGACAGATCTTTCAAATCTAAAGGCCAGAAAGCCAAGCCAGGCTTTAAGAAGAAAGGAGCACAGCAGGGTTTTAAACAGAGGAAAGGAAAAGGTTAAACTCTGCCTCTTCTCTTTTGGACTCTGAATGTGCCATCATGCTGCAGTACTAGATGGTAGCGATGGTGGCTGACAAGACTGTTTATTGCTGAAAATCAGCAGAGGGACAAAAGAGGACAGAAATGCCAGATGTTCACCTTGTGTCAATTACTATTACTTGTGTACTTGTTTAATAAATTGTTTAAAAAATATATTTTAAAAAGTTAGTGAGTGGTTTTATTCTCTGGATTTTGGGATATCGGAGATTGTTTTTGTGTCTTTGATCCTCTCCTAATTATATTTACTTCCTGTAAGACTTTGTAATGTAACAGGACAGCAAATAGGAAATGTTTAGCTTTACAGTTATTGAGTCCTTTGCAGAAACATTGAGCTGTTTGTTAGTCCTAATCTTTGCCCCTCCGAGGAACTTTCATTTTTGTGTTGATTGTAGCGCTGCATGTGCACAAAAGTGCCGTTGCTTACGATTGTAAAGATCTTGTCTAAAACGAGCATTTGTTTTGGATGAGAGTGAAAGAAACAGTTGACTTACACTGCCAGTTCGGCCATATACACAAAATATTGAAATTATCTGAAGAAAATATCCTCCTGCTTCCAACCATAGATAGTAATAAAGAGAACAGTTAATCGATTGTGTTCGTGAACAAGAAATTGTCTCTGCGAGATACAATTCCACGTGACGATGCATTTTTGCAATCAGAGAATGTTTACATAAAATGACTCTAGGACAGTATTTTGGCATCCTGTTTCTTGGGGCTCCCTGCCCTCTTTTACGTGTGTCCCCGATTCAAATTATCAACTCGTTATCAGGCTCTGCTGAAGTCTGACAACAAGCCATTCATTTGAATCAGGTGTGTTGGAATAGGGACACATCTTCAAACGTGTAAGATAAAAAACACTTCTCTAGCCTTGCAACAATGATAATGTTAAAGAAAATATAGAACTGAAATTCATTTCTATGTCTTTTTGTTAAAGCCACAAAGAGCCACAGGTTGCAGACCCCTGGGCTGTACTGAAGTTTGAAGATGAGAGGGAAGATAGTTAGTTACACTGCTAATTACCAGAAAAAGAAGGCCTCACATTATCGGCCACACACTAGCTATGGGTGGCTGAAAATAAAACTGCTGAAAGGAAACCACAGTCAGAGGATAAAGTACGCCTACGTGATACGACACACATTCAAAGTTCCCGTCTAATAATGTGTCATTTATTTTATGGCAGATGATTTTCATCAATAGTACTTCTGTTGACATTTCATGAACTAATTTATGATCAAATTAGGAGGTACACCATATATACTGACACAATGGTTTAAAACAATATTCCATAAAATGCACTTGTAAGTCTATAAACAGAAAACGACCAATATCAAATGTATTTAGCAAAAATTAACACCAGGCAGCTAGTTCCTCTGTATTTTCACCCACAGTGACAATGTCGCTATAGCACGATGAATATGCACAATCACAACATGGTAGACGGAGATTTTCTGATGTGTTTTAGAGGCTTCAGACAGTGGTAAAGGCATCTCCCTGTCACTTTTAGTGAACGTGCAAAACTGCTCGCACAGGGTTAGGATATCTAGCAACTTACTGAATGCTCAGAGAAGGGAAAGGCATCTGTGTTCTTGTCTGCATTCCCCAACAAGTGTTGTTTCCTTAAAAGTCCCCCCACCATAATTTGACAAAATAGGGGCCCCTAAACAGCATCTTGCATAGGGCCCCTATGAAGCTGGACAAAGGCATCGAAAAAGACAGGATAGTAATCAGCAGTCTCCTCTCCGGTGGTGTCACGTGCTTTTATAGGGAAGATGTGATGCATCACAGTATTCAATTTAGACTTTTTCATAACCAGGTAAAATTTCCTTTTGGGGACTTTAGTCCCTTTGAAGAAAAAAGAAAATGATGTCAAGTCTTTAAATTAAAATGATTGTGTTTCCCAAGCTGGTGTAGACAGAATAAGTTACTTATTTTAATATTTTAAGAGTCTTCAATGTGATGTGAAATCCATGGTATTTTATTTTCACGTTTTGAAGTTCTTGAGCTGTTCTCTAATACTTTTCTCAGAGAATGACTGAGAAGAGCCAAGAAAAAGAATCTCAAATTAGTGATTTGGTCATAGAATTTTTTTTTTTTTAATATTGGAAATAAGAAAAATAGCTTTTTGTTTTGCTTTGTTTTTTATCTTTTCTGAGATGTTAAAAACTAAAAGTTTCTAATAAAGTGCAGTGTTGGCCAGCTTGTGTGGGGAATAATATTAGCTGAATGAATTATTTCATCTGCATAAAGTAATTTAGGTTAAAAAACTGTCATCTAAAGAACATCTGATATGGTAACTAAACCAACATTGATCTTTTATCACTTGTCACTACACTTAAAC
>JAQLOL010000009.1:8763011-8780174 GCA_029783665.1 Naso thynnoides | reverse complement strand
GTTTGTTTTACATGAACTTTAAAAATAATTTGAGTGTAAAACTGTTTGGTATTTACTGAAGAAATTCATTTTGAGATCGTTGCTAATTATATTTTTTTCACTTCAATATATTTTCTCAGTCTCCAAAACACCATAGGCCCATGCAGATTAGAGGTTTTGTACAAAACAGCCAAAACACCAGAAATGTAGATACTACTACGTATTTCTAATAGTATTTCTTTTTTAAAATGAGATAAGAGGCTTGCTGGTGTCTTCCTGTCATGAACATAAACACTGTCCTTACATGATCTGTAGACGATGCATTGACTGTTTTGCAAAAGCTTGTGTGTCTCGCTGTTAGGTGTTTCGCTTCTTCAAATTGCGAAATGTATGCAGAGAGTAAGAGGAAGTGACTTTTGCACTTGTCCCCTGGTGCTCACCCATTTAAGACGAAGATCGTTCTTATGAGCCAAGATAAAGAGATACTCCTCATGTTTAATTTACACAGAGCAAAGGAACTTTTATCGTGAAAGCATCTTCACAGATCAATACTCTGCATATCTTCCCTTTGGTAAGTGGAAATTATTTCTGGTTTTGTCAGTATTCATTTACATTACTGTTTTGAATGTAACATTTCCTATTAGCTAATATTTGTATGCTGCATATTTTTTGTTTTAGATAATACTACATAATACTCTCTGATGAGGTTTCCTGACTTCTCAAAATAACATTTAAAAATACGAATTTGACTTAAAGTTGTGTCAAAATTCATGTGACTTTTATTCATATAATGGAATTTAATGGATAAACATGCTTCACTTCTCAGGTATTGGACAGTACAAATTGTGTGAAAGCAGCTTGATAAGGAAGTAACCTGCTGCAGGAGTCGAGATGGGGTACAATTTCTCTGAATGTGAGAAGTTTCAACTGGTCCTGCTGCCCTCAATGTACGGGGTTGAGTTCATCCTGGCCCTGGCAGGAAACGTGCTCGTTCTGTGGCTACTTGTGGTCAAAGAGAGAAGAAACTGGCACACTGGTGTTGTCCTGTTGTGTAACCTGGCCATCAGTGACCTGCTGTATGTCCTGACCCTGCCTTTGCTGGTTGTCTACTTCTCAAAAGGGAAAAACTGGACGTTTGGAGACAATGTGTGTAAAATTGAGAGGTTTCTTTTCACTTGCAACCTATATGTGAGCATCTTCTTCATCATGGCGATCAGTGTGAACCGATGTGTGGCCCTCGCATGGCCCTTCTTTACCCGATCCCGTGTTAAGGCTGCACATGCCAAGGCTGTCAGTGTGATCATCTGGATCATTGTGGGAATCACTTCCTCCCCCGTGTTGAAATTTGCATCTGTTTGTGTGCACAGTAACCAGACTCGGTGTGTGCCTTTCTGTTCTAAGGTTCAGGGGGATAAAAGCCCTCACTTCTTTTACAAAATATTTCTTGCTGTGTTTGGATGTCTTCTTCCCTTTGTGGTTACCTTGACTTCTTACTGTGTGGTGATTTGGGTGGTATGGAAAAATGCCAATATAACCACACTAGAGAAGCGAAAAGTGGCCCTGTTGGTCATATCAGTGCTTGTGTTGTATGTCATTTGTTTTTTGCCCTACCATCTACTACAGATTTGTTACTTGTATATTAGAATTTATGGCCATGGAAATAAATATCACTGTTTGGTCTCCGACATGTACCAAGTGTCCAAGGGTCTGGCAGCACTGAACATGTGTGTGCATCCAATCCTTTACATGGCTGTGTTTGACAGTATAAGAGTAGCTTGTTGTGGGAAGAGTCCAGTGAACAACAGTACTGAGGAGGTGAGGATGTAGAGCTGCTCCTTGACAATTTTTTAGTAAAGCACATCATTATTTTATGCTGTAAAACTGGGTTAGGGTTAGAAAATCGTAATTCAATGACTTTTACGCAGTATTTTCTTATTTTTGTAATTGCTAAAAGATATTGTCCGACTGTTTGAAACCTAACCAATCTATAATAAAGATTTCTGTTTTTGTAATGTGTCTGTTTCTGTCTGACCCAGTCTACTCCATGTCAAGAAAAGTCTGTGCATTGATCAAGTTTTGATTATGATCCAAACCCACACCAGCATAGTTGGTGTAATCACAGTCATTTAGCCGTGTTACAGAGGAATCCTCACTGTTAGCACGATCATATTTAATAAGACACAGTCAAATACAATTTATGTGGCATCTCTGAGCCTCAAATTTAGTTTAAAGGATTTAAGTGGACTGTCTAAGAAAGCAGTTTTCAACTGAGCTAAAAATTGTACTCAGCAATCCACGACAAAATGTATAAATAAGCTAAGAGATAGGTAACAAAACAATTTTATGCAGCAGAAAATTTAAAACATCTTTAGTACAACTTTTGAAAATACGTTTTCACACACATAATACACGACTCTTATCTTGAAGTTATAAATTAATCAAACGTGGCGCTTTTAATATGAAATTCACGTTCCGGAAGTGTGTCTAGTGGCGGCTCGGCTCCGCTTGTTGCTTTCCTGAAGCTTTCCAAGCTACGAGGATGCCGTCGATTGAATACGACGAGTGAGTGTTATTATAAAAATATAACATTTTATTATGTATTGGGGGTCTTGTATTGATCTGATAATGTATATCTCCTCTACAGCTCCAAGCCCAGCTGGGCAGACCAAGTCGAGGAAGAAGGAGATGAAGGTAAATATGAAGCTAAGTTGTTCGCTAATGCTAGCATATTTCTTGCAGCAGTTAGCCTGCCCCGAGTAGGAGGCCGGCTAGGCGGCTTCCACTTCCACGTGGTTCTCGTGTGAAATTCCCGAGTTAAAAACTCACTTATTTATGATGCGTTGGACATATGATTTGGATAGAGTTTCGAGTCAAATCTTTGAGTGACTGGCAAAAACTAAAGATTTAACGATGAAACGTTTGACCGAAATACGCCGTGGTGGCTTTTGGGCTGTGACGTAACCAGTGTCATTTAGGCTCCTAGTAATGTTAATATGCTATTAGTTAGCAAACTTAGCGTTAGCAAGTGAACTTGCCTTTTTTTCTGGCTTTACTCGGATTTCAGTGCAACAGAAGGCACATTTTACAAATAATCATTGTGTCGGAAATGGAAAAGTGCTCGTGTATTAGCAAATGTATATATTATTTGGATGAGAAATGAGTAACGGTAGCTCAAACTGGAGATGTTATCATGAGATGACAACTTACTGGATCGCTCCACTGGCATTAATTGCATTGTTGAGTTGTAATTGTTTTTGGCCGAATCAACCTTTTTTTTTACGTCATCATTACGTACAATGTAGAAAAGGTCTGTCAGCTGTTATCCCAGTCGCCATTTATTAGAATAGTCAGAGACTGTTTGTTTGCTTTAATATAGGACCAACGCCGTCAAGCGTGTCAAATAAAGAGTCTTGAAAATAGCTCATTTGTCTTTTTAGCTTGTTTGTCTAACGTTTGTCAATTTTATTTTGCCAGGCACACTACCATCCCCCAAGGAAACCATCAAAGGAAATATAAAAACTGTCACGGAATACAAAATAGATGATGATGGAAAGAAGTGCAAGGTAATATGTAGGGGTTTTTTTTATAGCTTTGTAAATCACAATTTGTCTGCCACTCTTGAAATGAATTTTTATTGATAACCTGGACTTGAAAGACCCTGTCCCACTGGAGCTTTAAACTGAAGGTATACTTCATTGAATTTGTACATAAAAATAGCATTGTAATTTGTTAGTACCATCAATGTCTGGGCATTTTGACTACAACAATACAGATTCTATGCTTCTGTTAAGTAAAACAAGTTTTCTGTCTTTTTTTTTAAATCTTTGTCTTGTAGATTGTGCGGACGTTTAAGATTGAGACAAGAAAAGCTTCAAAAGCTGTTGCCAGGAGAAAGGTATGTTTTAATCTGAATTAAGTTGGAGCTGCAATCTCTTTGAAGTGATGGAAACTTTGTGTGAAAACAGATGGTGTGCATTTTATCCTTTCCTTTCAGAACTGGAAGAAATTTGGCAACTCTGAGTTTGATGCACCAGGTCCTAACGTTGCTACCACCACTGTCAGTGATGATGTCTTTATGACTTTCATTTCCAGCAAAGAGGTGAGTTTTAACATTTTGTGCAGCTGCTCGTCAGTGTGTAGTTGAACTATGGTTCTGGTGTGTAAGTTACTTGGTTTAGCTTGTTACCGAGTGCCTCATCTCTTGCAGGACTTAAATGCCCAAGATCAGGATGAGGATCCCATGAACAAACTGAAAGGACAGAAGATTGTGTCTTGTCGTATTTGCAAAGGCGACCATTGGACTACCCGCTGTCCGTACAAGGACACCCTGGGCCCCATGCAGAAGGAGCTGGCTGAACAGCTTGGGCTTTCCACCGCAGACAAAGAGAAGCCTGCTGGCTCTGGTACTGTCAGCACTCCAATCACATAATCAGATTTTGATTTCTTTTTTTCTGTGATCCACTGTTAGATATGGTTGTTGGCTGTTCTTAAAGTAATGACTAATGGATCTTGTTTTTCCTCTCTTCCACCAGCTGAACCAGAGCCTGTGCAGCCAGCGCAGAGTAAGACCGGGAAGTATGTGCCCCCGAGCCTGAGGGATGGAGGTACCCGAAGAGGGGAGTCCATGCAACCCAACCGCAGAGGTGGGTGTAAATTTTTGTACTTGCTTGCCATACAATCATTCCCTACTTGAGTCATTGTACTGCTGAAAGTCTTTCTCAGTATAAACAACAGTGTTTGCCCCTTACAGCTGATGACAATGCCACCATTCGCGTGACTAATCTGTCTGAGGATACCCGTGAGACAGACTTGCAGGAGCTCTTTAGACCATTTGGCTCCATCTCAAGGATCTATCTGGCCAAGGACAAGAACACTGGGCAGTCAAAGGTCAGTGCACCTTTATTGCTTAAAGCATTGAAAAAACTTGAAAGGAGGAAGCAAAGTAAAGAATTATTAAAGCAGCGGCTTCAGCTTGTAGATTGACATTATTTGGTATTATTAAGTCATTCGTAAGTGCAGCAACTGTTGGTATTTTGATAGGAGTGGGTTTTTTTTTTCCCCCACTGCCCTTTTTGCATCCCTTAAAGAATGTACTTTTAAATTAATTAGCAACTGGTGAAGACAAGAATTGTAGCACACCTCACAGTGACAAGAAGCACATTATGGTTGAGCTGTCTCATCCATCAGCTACTTTGTTTCCTGCAGGGATTTGCCTTCATCAGTTTCCACCGTCGGGAGGATGCAGCCAGAGCCATCGCAGGAGTGTCAGGATTTGGATATGATCATCTTATTCTCAATGTTGAATGGGCCAAGTAAGTGATTGCCAGTTAAACTTTTTATCTGTATCATACAATGAAGTATCATATCACAAAGTATTGTACCATGTTATTTATTCTTACTTCCTACCTTGATGCACTCCTTTTGCAGACCGTCAAACAACTGAAGAATTCATCAGGATATGTTCAAGGATGCTGCCAGATTTTATTGTGAGAAAATATGGCTGTTATGCAAATAAAAATTCAACGTTGCTACTATTTCATTGGCATTGTTTTTCTCTGTTTTGCACAGCTTTGCCATTTTTGGGCAATTTTTGTCTCTGTCAACCCATAAGTTCTTTTTGTAATTGAAACTATAGTCATTGGCATTTAAGTAGACCTAAACTCAAGATCCAATTAAAGGAGAGCGCTTCCTATACAGGTGTAATCTCAGAAAGTGCACATTGAATTCAGTGTACTCCATGTACAAAATCTCAAACTTCAACCTTTGGTGGGACTGTTAAAATCCTCAGGTGTCTTTAAGAACAGGATCTTTATTGTCGTTTAACAAGTACAATTAGGTGCATGTCTTTTTTACTCTTCTATTAAAAAAATGTGAGAACATCAGCAATACCATGAGGTGAATTTAAAAAAAAAAGATCTTCAAACCAACAATCAAATAGAAAAGCAAAAGGTAGCAATAAAATATCAGAATAAACATTGGCAGAATATTGTGGCAGATAAAATGTTGCAAGATTTTTCATAATGTAAAGGAGTGTAGATACAAGGTCATAAAAATACAATGTAGATAAATGTATCAGTTGCTGACACTCAAGTTATTACCACAATGTCCACCAATGAAGACTGGTGAGACAGAACCTTTGTTTAACTCATTTTAGTTGATTATCTTCCTGGACTGTGCAGTACAGAGGTAGAGGTTCTTCTTAGAGCCCTCTCTAAAGCTTTGAATATATTGGTTGAGTTCAGCACCTCTGCCCTGTTGGCTGATTGATCAGCCCATTGGTGTTTCACATGGAAGTGTAGGAACATTGTTTTGTGAAGAGCAGAGGACGAGGCAAAATGTACATCCTCATAGTGTGCAGGACTCAAGACCTAAGTGTGATTCTAGTTGTGAACCTAACTGAAACTGACATTTAAAACTTATGATCACCTCCTTAACTACAAAGTCTATATTTAAATACACATAATGCAACTAATCAATTTCATAAGAGCTTTATTTGAAACATTACACGTATAAAAACTACATACAATTTATCCCACATTGGGTGAACACTTCCCAACAACATGATTAAAAGCACATTAAAAGACAAACATGGAATGGCACTGCACGGGAAGTCCATGGCGGCCTCTCAGTGACACAGTGAAAGCCATCGTATTTAAAAGGAATGACTGAAACATCAGCATCAAGATTTGTGGAACCAAGTTTAGTGGGAAGAAATTGGGGAGTGGGGACTAATCAGAGACCTCCATCTTCTCTTGTTTCACATTCTCTGGAAGGGGGAGAGTAAAAAACGTAAGGCTTTTCGTGCATTTCATTTTTTAAAAAAAGTATATTTTCGATAGATGACTCACCTGACACATGTTCTTCCTTCACTCTTGACGTAACACACTTTTTAATCTCAAGGCCTATGGCCCTTGCAAGTGGAGGAGGCACAGCATTTCCAACCTGCCAGACACAGAAGCAATTACATGATCTGAGACAGTGTAATGCCAACACAGTCCAAATGTCCCACTGTAATTTTTAACCAAAACAGAAGCGGAACAGTTTCACTTCTGCATGTTTTTTGAAAAGACTAAAAAATGAAACCAGGATTTTACCTGTCTGTGTTTGTCCAGGATGTTTCCAAAGAAGCGATAGGTGTCAGGGAATCCCTGAGAGCGCGCACACTCCCTCACACTGACCACTCTGTGCTGCTCAGGATGCAGAACACGGCCCTGAAATTAAAATGTTCCCATTAAGATTCAGAGGCAGGAATTCTATCAGGTCTTGAGGTCATCAGTTCAGTTTCTGTCCCATTCATGTATTTTCCTAACCGCACATCTGATGTGATTCAACATAAGCGTCAATTACCTCTTAAAATGGGGGTTAGCTTAAGACTTTTAATTAGATATTGCTAATTCAGTCCCTTGTTCAGATCAATCTCTTTATGACTGTACAAAAAGTTTTTCTTTACACAGACAAAGCCGTTTCAAAGTATTTTACTAAGAGTACATCTACGCACCTTCATGGCAGTTTTAACACATTTTAACTGAAAGTGGTTTTATTAAAAAGCCATTTGTTAACAGTTAAAGTACCTGCTTGCCCATAGGTTCAGGGTTGGTGACAGTTGTACTGAAGAAGCCATCCCACTCCAATCTGCCATAAAGTCCAGCCCAGTGATTGTGGCGGTTCCCAGTGTGCGGCAGACACCAAGGGATCAGGGTGTTAAACTGCCTGTCTGCAGGGTCGCATGCAGCCCCTATAACAACAAACATAATCAGGCATACCTCCACACTTGAAATGTAAGCTCTGCAACTTCCATTATTCAAGCTTGACTAGACTTATATACCTCCTGCACAAGTGCAGACACCTCTGAGTGCACCAGTGCTGCTGCGTCCATTCTTTTTATCAGAGTGTGTGTAACGCAGTTTCTTGGTCATGGTGCCATCTTTAAGTCGAACCTCGATGTTAGGCAGATCCCTCCAGTCGGAGCCTGGAGCCAAGGGGATGTGTCGCATCCGACCTTCAACCAGAGCACTCATGTCCTGAAGACACAAAGATAATTTTATATAAATTTTACTTTTACAACCAAAACAAGAACAAGTGATCCATTACAATCCCACAGTAACACACAATATCAATTTTAACACCTAAAAAAATAAACAGTAGGGTGCATCGATTGCAATTTTCTTTATCATCCTGATTGCCGATATTGTAAAGTCTGACTTGCCAATAGATTTTTTTTGCTGATTCCACTTTTTTGTTCCCTTACAACTATACTTCAGTTCATGCAAAAGAGGCCTTCAAAAAAAGAAAAGAAAGGGCAAATATCTTTTCACTTAGTCTGTGGATCCAGTCTGGGTTTTGTCTCCTGTTTTGTGGAGGACAGCCAGTTTCATACTAACTCTCCGTATGAAACTTAAACACTGATGACATGTTTGGTTCGCTGTGGCTTTAACATGCAGTGTTTAGCTGTGGGGCTCTGAGACATGTAAACGTGAACCAGCGTACACATGTAACTGACTACTCAGATGGTCCGGCCACGCACTCAAGGCAGAATAAGCCTCTCAGCGCGGATCGACAGATGCACTTCTACAAAACAGTGCAACTGTGTGACAGCTAACCTTGCAGATATGATCTCTGAGGATTGGCTGGTACTGTGAGCCTCTGATTTGCCTCTGGAACCAAGACTGAGGCTCCCCATTGTAGGAAATCTCCAACGCTGCTGCACCATTGCGAATCTCTGGCAGGTCTGACATGGTGTCTCTGACAGTGATGGTTCTGTAGATTCCTCCATTACCTCTGTTGAAAAGAGAAGACTGAGTATAATACATTGGTTTCCAAAGAGGGGCTGAGACCTCTCCAAGAGGTTTGCTGGAAAATATGGGGGGCCTCAAGATAATCAGTTAACACAGAAGAATATTGTTCTGCTAATCAAATTCAGATTATTCTGTCGGGCACCTAACGGACCGAACTCATTTACTGAACTGATTTAATTTTCAAAGACATTTAAGGACCGGAACTACAGGTCTAGTGTTAAGTCTGTTTGTGATCTAGAATTACATATCAATGGAAAATATAATATGGGATGTTCACATTACCGTGTTACATTACTGACGTATTTCTTGTCGTCCACCACCACGCTAAGAGAGCAAGCCCGGGGAGCAAACACATGCAGAGGCTCAGGATAGCGGGGCAGCTCCTCGCCAGGAGCAGCAGCCAGGATGATTGCCCTGCGGCGGGTCTGGGCAACACCATATTGACCGGCCTGATGAAAAGGGCAGCAGTAAGCATGTTAGTGGTCTAATAAAGCTGATCATCATTAAACTACTGGCATTTTTGACAGCGAAGGGGCGGTGGAGTCACTGGTTAAACTGTCAACAAGAAAAAACTTTTGACAAGAGGCTATTTGAGTACATTTTATTGTTATAATTTGTAAAATTTAGTTTAGAAACAAAAGGTTAATTATTGCCTTTGTTTTCCAAATTTGATACAGCCAATCGCAAAAAACTATTGGTGGATCTGGTAGGAAAGAATATATGCACTTAAGACAAGGTTCTACTTTACGAGTTTCACACAGGAAGCTGTTAATGCCATCTGCTCACCAGCCAGATACACATTTTGCAATAAATGTTTGCAAGACCAGAAAGAAAAACAGTCAGACCCACCTGAAGGACACCAAAAGTACACTGGTAGCCCATGCGCACAAGACAGCGTAGGGTCAGCTTAAGGACCATGGAGTTTTTGAACGAGACAAAGTTTCTCACATTCTCCAGCAGGAAGAATTTGGGTCTGTAGTAATCACAGTAGCTGCGAAAATGGAAAACTCATTTTAAATCTGCACTTTAATCAAGACTATATGGTTTATACCACAGGAAATTTGCAGCATCCTGTTTACAATTTATCTCTAAAGCATTGAGTTTCTTCTCTTTACAGACACTTACCTAAGGTAAGAAACAACAAGTGAGTTCTTGAAGGCGGAGTAAGTGCGAGAGTTGAAGCGGTTCATCCCACTAAACCCTTGGCAAGGAGGTCCTCCACACAGCATCTCTACGTCACCTTTCTGAGGCAGCTTCTGGCCAAGAGAATTTGTCTTTTCTCCAGACATGACCAACTTCAGCAAGACATTGCAGTCCTCAGTGAACACTGTGGTGCCAGGGTTGTTGAGCCTGAAGGCCTGTGCTGCAGGCTCCCACATCTCTATGGCCCACAGAGTCTCAGAGATACCTGAAGGGCACAGTCATGTTTTTAAATACTGCACTGAAAAATAAACAGCAGTTACTCATACTTCTGTGTATGTCAACATTTCATGAGTGGCACAAAGTATTTACCAGCCTGGTGGAAGCCTTCAGAAAGTCCACCGCAGCCAGAGAACACATCCAATGTGCGATATTTAGGCAGTTTAAGTGTTTGCGGTTCATTCTGTGTGTCCTGTGGCTCCTCTGCAGCTGATGCCTTTCCTTTGCCTTTACCTTGTAGAGAATAAGATCATTTGATAAGGATTTCAGTGCAACCAAAACCAATTTTAGATCATGAAAATCTGTTTTTTGTGTTTGTATTTTCACCTTTCCCTTTGCCCTTTCCTTTGCCTTTATGCACTGCCGAGCGAGCATGATTCGGAGGATCTTCAAAGCTTTTCGATTTTGCATTATAGGCCTGTAAAAAGAATACATACAAGAATAAACATGTTGCTACACTACATATAACTTTATTAAAGCAGAGGTATTGTGTTTCTTGATATTTTAAGTCCTTCACTTAAACTCAACATTTGATCTTTTGATGAGCTTCACCAAGTTTTCATATTAGATCATTTGTATGAAACTTGTCAACCATATGAATTAAAGCACTGTTTTTGTTTTCAGGCTTTATTTTCCTCTCAATGCAGTGTAATTAACTGTGTTTAACAATATGCCACTTTGCTATTCAAATCCTCAATCACCAAATCTGAAAATTCCTGTAGATACAATTGACAAAGGTACCTCCAAGAAATAGAAGCGGTCAGGTCCACCACTAGAATAGTCCTGGACTGACACATTCAGGTCTTCTCCATATTCTACTTGGCAGCGGCCGAGAACTTCAGTCATGTCGATGGTCACTTCTTCATCACTCCAGTAGAGCTGATTGATGTCTGTGTGGTAACTGGCTTTGACACCTTTGTGAGTATTCTCAGGCCTGGGAGATGACAAAAAACAATTAATTTGGAACAAAACAATTGTTAAGAATAAAACCTAAACATAAATACATACGGAAACCAATTGTAATGTCTTTTACCTGTAGAACTTGTAGAGTCGCAGTTTGACCTCTGATGTGTCAGGTTTCCCATTGCTACGTCTGTGACAGAAGATCTCCTTGATGCGCCCAACGCGGAAAGGCTCTGGAGCATCCAGGTTTGAACCCTTGATGTAGTCGGAGGACTTTCTGTAATATTCTGGATACAACTCCTCATCTACGTCCTCTTTCCTGTGAGAGCGCTTCACTGGACTAGCTGGCTTCACACTGTAAGCCCAAAACAGAGACAGTGAAATTATTTTGATGATTGATTAATCTTTTCAGTCATTTGGACAAAAGAGGCATTTTGAAGATATAACATCAGGCTGAGAAATTGAGATGAGCGTTTTTCACACAATTTTTTAGAAAATGGCAAATTAACCATTTCCCCTACCTGAAATTAAAAGCATCAGGAGGCAGGTAGACGCTGTCTCCCACCTTGAACTGAAACCCTTTAAAGCAGGCCAGAGCATACAGAGCCTTGGAGTCACTGTCTTTATCCATCAGTGGTTCAAAAGCACGAGGTTTTTCCTGTTCTTCTCTTTCTTTAGTCCTAGCACAGCTGCCACAGAACCTAAATTCAAAGCAGAGCATATCAACAAGGTTAAAAAAAAAAAACAAAGAAAAGTGCACGTGCAGTACAAATACGGGTGTGGATGGTGCTTACTTAAACTTGCAGTCTTCTGATGGAGAGGTATTCGGGGGTGTCTCGAAGCGGGCAAAGTCTGTGTCGTACCAGAACTGATAGAAGAAACTCTTCCCGTCATCCTCAATCACCTTGATGTCAATATCCATGCCACCCTAAAATACAAAAGAAAGCATTAGATCAAGAAAAAAAAAAAAAAAAAGGAAATGCTTTTTCATTTGCTATCAATTAAACTTACCTCCATAAACCAGTTGTTGGATGGGGCCTTGTACATGACGTTAACTTTGCCAAGAACATAATTGAGCTGCATGTCTTCACACTCATCCACAAGGACAAGCTCCAGTGGATCAGAACACTCTCCCAGCACTGTGTGAATCCCACGAGTAAACCAGTGGGCATGGAACATCTTTCCATGGATGTCCTCCCACAGTGACGTGATCCTGAGAAGAATCATGTCATTAGATTTATCCAAACCAGACACAAAATCTTATCCAAGAGTCTGTCAAAAGTCTGTAAATGTCACACCTTGCCAGATACAGAGGAATCACTGGATCCTCAGATGAAACTGAGACACAGTCACCCACCTCCAGCACTTCGTCATTCAGACAGACCTTCCTGTAATACTGCCTCTTTCCCTCAGTCTGCAGGCAGTTGGAGACAAATAGACTTTATTTATCTTTCTATTAATTATATGGCTGTTGTGATGCATTTTTCCTAAGGACAAATAAAATAAATACCTGAACAGGCTCTCCAATCCATGTCAGGCTGCACTGGGTCTGCTTCTTTCTCTTAGCCTGAGAGACCTTTTTGGTCTTTGCCACTGGAACATCTTCCTCCTCGATGTTCTCATCATCTTCAGCCTCCTTTACTGCAAGGTTTGGGCATCTAAAAGGTTGAATGTTGGCAAAAGAAAAATTAAGAACTAGACACATTAATGTTCAATGCTTCTGTCAAAGTAGAAGAAAGCACAAGTCCTGAAAGTTTCTGCTACATTAAACCGTTGTACATTATTTCATTAATAAAAAGGTATTTGAGCTGAAAGAGTTAATCACATCAAGCAAACACATTCACAAAGTTACAGAGTAAAACCATCTCTAGAATGAATTTGGGGACACACTTACCTTCTATGCTTACAAGCCTGCTTGCTTTTGCCACTTCCTCCAAATTTGATCATGTCCTTGCAAGCTGTACACTTGCCACAGTCAGGGGACTGGCAAACCTGAAGATAGACAAAGAAACTGTATGGACTTCAACTGTTGAGATGCAAATCAAAATGAACATCACTGTTGACTTCGTTTTAAGACCAATATCACTTTCCTATCCACTCACCTCACAGACACCACAGCGCTGTCTTTTGACCCCAACACTCTCTTTATCATTTTGTTCTATCTGATCAGAGAAGAAGGTATCAAAGATCTGGTACACCAGCTTGGTAGTGGTTGCTTTAGTAGGTCCCTTACTGTCCTTCTCAATCTTTGTTGGGTGACGAATGGCCTGTCTTCTGGCTGCTCTCCTGTTGATAGAAAAAAGTTTGTGTTCAGAGGAGAGATCCTATTTGGCTTGGCACAAATACTCGACAGTATGTGGAGCGATGGCATTATGAAGCCCCTGGCTGTCAACACACCACAGCATCAGGCCATGCAACATAAACGAGCAAACAAAATTGAACAGACACAGCAAAGACAAACAATGCAGAGTTCCTGTCAGATGCAACAGGTCAATTAAGTGCTTCGTAAACATTCTGGCCTGTACAGAGTTACCACATCTGGCAAACAATGTGATCCCCACCCCCCGTCCTTTGTTATAAATGAGCTATGCAGTAAGACCTCTCTGAAAAAAAAAAAAAACATGGAAACGTATGAAGGGTTCAGTGTTACTGCAACCAATGATGACCTTCATCATGCAAAAGGATTTATCGAGAGCCAGTGTGTGGTTTGTCCTTTCTAGCCTACTGTAGAGACAATGAAAAGGACCTGCTTCCCTTCATAGAATTAGACGTAGATATAGAGGACGTATTCCAAAGCAATTAAGCACAGCAATTATTAATTTCAAATGATTATACTCTACTGAAAACATAACTATGAATACTATATTTCATTTAACTACTACTATATTCATGTAACTATGAATACTATATTTCATTTCTGGCAATAGATCCTGCTAAATTTTTAAACCATGGACCTTTAAGATGATTCTCCTAGTCAATATATATTAAAAAAAAAAAGGTAAAGCATTTTAAACACATTGTAGACTCCAGCTTCTGTCTTCTAAATGATTATAGCATTGGGGATATTCCATGTTTCAACTTGCAAGTGGGAAACAATCTACAGCCCTGCACTGGGATTGGGAAATGTTGTGGGAGCAGATGGTTTTGCCGTTGCTGCAAGCAGGGGCAGGCGGTCAAAATTAAACAAAAAAAACAATAGTGGGTCCTGGAATCTAACCGGCAAGCTCGGGTTATGTTAACCTAAACAGAGAATTTTATTCAGTTAATAAAAATTTGCCCTCGACATGCCTATGGTTTTGAGTGCATGATGCTTTACATGAACACTTTATAATAGTTGATTTAATTCAACAGATTTTTCTGTTATTCTGAACAGTTGAAATAGTAAAATTTCCAATTACAACACAATGACATGCACTACAGCACTTCATAATCCAAAAGCTACGCAATTTTTTTTTTTACACTTTACTGTGGAACAGAGTGCCGCTCCTTATCAGGGTGTTAAGGGACACATGGATCACAAACAAAATAATAATTTTAAAAAAAAAACAACTGCAAAAATGTTAAAATGTTTTATCTTTGAAAAAAAAACTTTTGCATAAAAATCCAGTTTCAAATTGGAGAATTACTTTTCTCATCTACTGATGACCTTGTGGTGTCATTAGTCAATTTGGCTTCTTTGCTCATATTTTATTGTATTAATGTCAGAAGAACCAAAAGAAGGGTTTGAATGACTGCAATGTAGAACAAAAATGAACATACTTTTGCATATTTGAACAAACAAAAATAATAATCATGATGGCTGTTGAATCAAGTTTCTTTCACGGTGGCAAGTTTTTTGTTTTTTTGTTTTTTTTACATTACACAAAGACACTTTAAACAATGTACTATTTTCCCTTTAAAATTCTACCAGACATTTGGTTTTATATTTAGTTGTATCTGATTGAGACTGACGAAGTAATTTATGGACACTAGTCACATACAAACCCACTTACCATGACGTACATGTTTGTGGACGGAATTCAAATATGCCAGGAAAATAAAATAAACCACAGTGTAAGGCCAAAATATGAAATAAAAAAGTAGAAATAGAATTCCAGCGGGAACTCTGGAATAATGCTCTTTTGGTCCATATATTTTCTAAATGCTTCACACTAACACACCACCATACAAGCTAAAATGCATTCATAACAAGGCCTACCTACCAGTACAGCAGCATGCTGCATTAGGAAATGTCAAAGGAATGTTAGACATCAGAGGGAACAAATAGCAGAAATACAGGAAAATAGCAAAAAAAAAAAAAAGAAAAGAGAAAGAAAGAAAGAAAAAGAAAAAAAAAGGGATCATTTTAAAAAATCCTAAAGCATTTTTGTTGCGAAGGAGCAGCCAACAGGAAAACTGAGTGAAGCTTTGACAACCTAATTTACAACCCCAATTCCCCAAAAAGTTGGGACACTGTAAAACATATCAGTGTAATTTGCTCATTTTTTTGGACAATAAACTAAACAATGCACAAAGACAACATATTAAACGTCTAACCTCTTCAGAGTTATTGATTTTTGTAAATAAGTATCTAGGATTTAATGGTTAGTTGGGATAGGAGCAACAAAAGACTGATTAAGTTGTGAAAGGCTAAAAAACATCTGTTTGAAACATGCCACAGGCAAGCGGGTTAACTGCGAACACTATCATTAATATGTACGAAAAAGGCAACCTCGAAAGGCTCAGCTGTTCACAAGTGAGGAAGGGACAGGACTCGCAACTTTGTAAAACACGACTGTATAAAAGATCGTGCTGCATGGACTTGGGAACATCTCTTTCATTTATTTGTTTTTTATACAGCGTACCAACTATTTTGAAATGGGAGTTGTAATTAAAGTGTGTCATGTACACTGCTCATGTTTTACCTACGGTGGCTATGGAAGGCTTTTTTGTATGCTGTAAGAATGGTACAATTTATTGACAGTTTGTATTTCCAAGTTTCCCCAGACTGCATGCCCCAAAGGGCTAAAGTCTGCAGATTCACATTCTAATGAACACTTTAATGTAAACTAATGAAGTGAGGTGATGTTTATGTGGAGTATATACCTTCACACTATTCCCTTAATGTCTTGGGAATAAAACCAGTGCTTTAGGGTTCTTTGATTACTTCCAGCTGACTGAACTTTACAGTAAGAAGTCAATCATAATCATCTCTCAGCCATACCTCTTTCCTAGAGTGACTCCTGCAAGCTTGATCAGGTCTCTCATGCAGGGAGTAACAATGATGGGTTGCTCATCCGAGTCACCAGCCTCATCGTAGCTCTCAACCTGCTCCACCACAAACTGGGCATGCCGCAGCAAAGTGTCTTCAGTGAAGCAGTTGAAGTTTAGCCCTGCAGGAGGCACGGTTGTCTAAGGACAGAAGGAACCATAGTTGGTCAGCAGTCGTGTTTTTCTTTTAATTCAGAAGTATTATGCTGACAAAAGGCAACCTGTGTGTGCAACGGTCTAATTTCTAATAAGTGGTAGGTAGTTTACATGGTAGTATTTCAGAATTTTATGTCTATGAATAAGAAAATCCTGGTTCAACAATCTGTGCTTTCTTCTTATTTTATGCAGGTTCATAGTATGATAAGGCAAAATATTCCAAGTATCATATTTATCACTATGTAGGCTGTAACGTCTAAACTGTGAAGATAATTTAAAATGGTCCATCACAAGACAGTAAAGCTCTCCTGAGTACAATTCATTGCTTTCACGTGACGTCACAGTCTTATAGGAAAGCCCACCTGGCGGGCAAAAGAGAAGTCCTTTCACACTAGCCACCCTGCTGGATTTCCTGTTTTTCCTTTTTTTTTTAAAAAAAAAAAAAAAAAAAAGAACATGGCAGGATGTCACTGTTGTTACCCAGCATGCCCTCACCTCAATCTTGTTAAGAAGGTCCTCATAAGTAGCATCACGATTCTTCTGAAGAAATTCCACCACAATCTTGCTCATATAGATCTTCTCCTGCATCAGCGCAAAGATGGGTGCATACTCCTCACTTGGCTGCATCAGGATGTAATCAGCAAAAGCTGGATGATGAAGA
>JAQLOL010000009.1:8747469-8757761 GCA_029783665.1 Naso thynnoides | reverse complement strand
TTATTTTGTAATTAAGTTACATAATTTCATTACATGTAACTAGTTACTCCTAAACACTGGTTGTGGCTAATGTTAATTTCACAATGATCTCTCTTACTTCCTGAAGTCAAGCAGCAGTGACAAGTGACAGATCTCCTACTGTCCCATTTTTGGATGAACTAAATATGCAAGAGTATCTTACATGCCACTGTTTAAAGCACATTACCTTTGCTGAACATGCTGCTTCAAAAAGATTGGGGGCATAAATTAACTGTACACCCACTTCTCCAGGCGCTGCTACACCACTGAGAGTAATTTATTTGTTTATTTATCGGTTTTGTTTTGTTTTTTTAATTTTTAAAATTGGAGGCTCAAGCCAAGGGGGCTGATTTGCTAAACTTAGAGGATCTTCATTGTATCACACAGTCACCTTTGTTGGTTGTCCTGGTCGTCCTCCCATTATCTGAGTGTAATGTTATGAACTCTTAATGGGCGAGGAGCAAGACCACTGATCACTTTGTACACTAAATGAGTATCAGCAAGGGACACAAAATTTTCAGAGGCTGAATGTTTATATCTCTGAATGTGAATCTGATGTGTTAATCTGGATAACAACTGTAGATTACTTACTTTGCTGCATGTAGGTGATGCATTTCTTTGATTCAGATTCAACCAGGTCTGTCTTTGTCTCTCTTTTCTATATGTAAATACAGATGTAAACCTAATTAACTTCAGTGATTTTAATGGTAGATTTGCTATTGAAAAGAGTATAGAGCAAACATCTCTCAAGTGTGGCCTGCTATAGGCTACTTCCAGTTTACCACAAGGTGGCAGTATGGCATAAGTAGAGTGTGAAAACAGACATCTGTCTTTTTCTGGTAAGTGAATCATGGTTGTGAATCTTGTGCCTGTCATGTTGTACACTGAAATTTAACCAGGACATATCTACTGTCAGTTACCTCATAAGTGGTAAGTTCAGACCTGTATTTATTGAGCAATGATCAATTATGCATTGGAAGCAGTTTGGGCAATGTGTGTGCATGTCAAATTTACTTCATCTAATGGAGATGATTCACAGGTGTGTTATTGTTGTTGTCATTTTGTCCATATTTTGTTTCTTAGAATAAGCTGTCAAGTATTCCAAACTATCCTAATTTGCAGGGACAAACCCAGTTTGGTCTTGTGTGCAGGTTTCAACGTTTTTGTGTGTTTAACTTCACCTACAGGTTTCTGAGTCTGATGTCATATCCTGCAGAGCACTGGAAAGACTTGGCAGACTTCCCAGCAGCACAGCCTCCTGGGGCTGATTCAGCCAATGTTCCCACCCAGGAATCCTGGATGTCTGACAGGAAACAGGCCCAACTCTCTCAAGGCCACTATAAGTCAGCCTCTCCCCTCACCCCAAGTCTACCCCTTAGCTAAAAAACCTCTCCCGGGACCTTTCTTTATGCTTCCCTAAGACAAACTATCTTGCAAATAGATATTCTTCTTCACCACACCCCATTTTCACCCTCCCTAACCTCTGCCTAGCTTCCCATCATAGTCCTGTCTTGCTTTAGCCTTCAAGCAACTACACAATTTTATTAGGTAAGAGAGCCATGATTAATGCTCAAGTAGCATTTGTACATACACTTTTGGGCTTTCATGTTGAAGCTAGTGTCTCCCTGACCTTGTCAGAGCATGTTTGGATTAAATGCTGCATTTTGAATACTTCTCAGCTGTAGGCACAATGGGAAGACATCTCAGGACCTGCAAATACGCTGCAGCTGCAATTAAATTTCTACTCAGAATTAAACACAAGCACGCAAAGTGTATTCTTTCGATATTTCATTTATTTTATTAAAAAAAGGGATGCAGTTAACAAAACGTTTATGTACCTACATTAGTGTTTCAGATTGTACCGATTTAACACAGGCAGCGTGCTACTGGACACACAAGGCTATTGCACACGAGACATGTCATACAACATAAATCACACATAATGTACAAAGATACATACATACATACTTACAAACATACATATTTATTCATGTATTTATCATTAAAAAAATTATACAGTCAGGCAACACAATGAAGTGATGGGTACACAGATTAAAACACCTCTCCATCTGATAAAAACTGGGGGAAAGCAAACATCACTGAAGCTGCCAAAGTGCTTTTCACCAATTTTACTTGGCCATCTAAATGTAAAAGTCAATATAAAAAAACACTGAGAGAGGGAGTTTTAAATGTGTGTCAACAGGAAGGAGGTTAGTCTAACCCTGAACAACAGGAACCGGACAATGAAAAACAGGACTTCCTATGGCTGAAGGAAGTCGTGTGTTTTAGGATGTCAGAGAATGAGAATGAAGCTGACCTCCCAAAAGGGCAGATCCCCCCATATGCTTAAAACCAGATATTCTCCTGTTTTGTAGGGAATATGAGGGGTCTTTGGAAAGATGAAGCATGCTTACATCTTAAGTTGCACAAGGCATATGACTAGCAAATTAGACCAGGATGTTTACAATAAAGTCTTGTTCACCTTGCTATTGAGTAAGACTTCACAGTAAGAATGACCGAACCTGCTCATCCCACTCTCTGCTCATCAATGACTTAGTAATTCAAAATTATGGTCAATAATACTGTCAACAATGGAGCACCCGCCCCAAACACTTCATACATACATTCAGCCTAATTCCTGTAGAGGAAGGCACAAACAGAGACAGCACATTGCTGCTACGTTGCTACAACACTGTTAGGACAACAGCCCTATTAGTTAAAGCTGCTAGACAGCTGTCATTAAGCAAGATTCATCAGTGCCAACTCACTTCAGGAAATGTGCTTTCTGATTAGGCCTTCCTCAGCGGAAACTGTTAAGATACAAAAGACAACAGTAAAAGCAAGAGGGACAGATTATGAGGACAAATAGGGGAATGGGTGTTAGTGATGGTAGCTGGGGCTGGAATATATCATATACATCAGCGCTTACAAATAAGTTAGAATTTCATGCATTAAATGTATGCAGATTATGCAAGTTTGTTGGTTTAAGCAAGGTTATATAGGGAATATATAGCCCTGGTTTTGTTGAGGGAGCACCCTTGGTAATTTATTTTCTTAGGAGTGCAGCACAACCTGAAGTTTATCACTGCTACCAGCACTGTAAAGAATGAGTGATGAATCTGTAGGCCTAATATATACATATATCAGTAAGGACCATAATATGGTTAAACCTTACTAAGGACAACAATCTCTGAATTGACAAAGTGCAACTTTGCAAGCTTTGCATTGACGCAGTTCTTTAATTATTGAAAGTACCCATGAAAACACCATTTTCACATTTCTGAAAGTTCTCACCTACAAAATTCATTCTCACCATTTGTTTTTACACCTGCTGTATGGGTGAATCAGTCGAGTGCTGATTATGAATTCACATAATTTTGATTGTAATAAGTAAAAGTCTGCTTTGTAGCCAGCTGCGTTGTTGCCTCTGCAGGCATGTCAGTCCAGGGTGTGCTCATTTTGTTTTTTAAGGTTTCTGGCTTACCACCGCCCCTCTACTTGATCTCATATACATACGTGCATTCTCTTGCTCACATACACGCATACATACACACAAGAATTCTGATGTGTTTGCACCATATCAGACACAGGTGGTGCAATCTTGCATGATGGGTGTGGTCTGGTGTTCATGTTTGTTGGTACACTGTTCTAAAGAGCTGGAGCTCTTTAGAGGTACCAAGCAACGATCAGCAGGCCGCCCGCTTTGCAGCACCCCCCAGCAGCACAACACACGCAGAAATTCCTTTCTCATGTCCTTGCTGCGCAGCGTGTAGATTATTGGGTTAAGCGCTGAGTTAAGGGTAGCAAAGCCAAAAAATATGTCCGCTTTTGAGAGGATAGGGCAGAATTGTATCCTACATGATGAATCCAGTAGGAGGATGGTAAAAGCAGGCAGCCAGCACATTATGAAGACACCCAACACTATAGTGACAGTTTTCAAAAGGGCATAGGCTGCTGAGTTGGTTGCTTCCTGGTGGCTGGAGCGTACAATCAAATAGATTCTCACATAGAGGATGACAATAGAGAGTAGTATGACGCTGAAAATGGTGACAACAAAGACGATGTACTTCTTCGAGTAGAGTGGCAAAACAGTTGAGCAATCTGAGAGGTTGTCAATGCAGTTCCAGCCAATGATAGGAAGCCCTCCGAGCAGGATGGAGGTGACCCAGCAGGCTCCTATCAGAAGAAACATGCGGCACGTTTTGGTGGCGCCATACACCTTGACCTTGGTAATAGCAAGGTAGCGTTCCATAGCTATCGCCAGCAAGCTGAAGACTGAAGCGGCCAGGGCGATAAAAGCCGTACCCTCCCTGATGAACCACTGTATAGGCATTAGATCAAAGGTCCTTGACCCTGACAGAAAAATGTTGGCTATGTAGGCTGAGCCTGCCAGCAGATCAGAGAATGCCAGGTTGCCAATAAAAAAGAACATGGCAGAGTGGAACTTCTTGTTGCGGCAGACAGCAATTAGGACCAGCAGATTCTCCAGGATGATGATGGTGCAGAGGACCACGATGGCAATGTTGAGGGTGGTAAGGTGTTTTTTAGTCTCAATATGTCTATCCAGATCATAGGGGGTCATGTTCTTGGCAAAGGCATAGTAGGCGTGGATCAGAGTCTTATTATGGTACTGGGAATACTTGCTCTTCATGGCGACAGGTTTGCAGAGCACTGCGGCTTTACGACAAAGATTCATTCACACAGTGGAGTTGTGCAGAGTGTCTACGTTGATAACCATTCCTTACAGTACAAGACAGAAGGAGGGCCCAGGCTGGGAGGGAGAAAGCCTGTCCCACAGTCACGTCGAAGGAGCTCTATGTGGGTCACCTGCAGGCACACGGAAAGGAAGACAAGAACTGGGTTACTTGTTGCACCATTGAAAAATGCTGTGACAAAGCAAGCACATCTTTAGCAAAGTTTTGGTCCTTAAGCAAAACACAGAAACCAGGCAACAACTAGTTTCTCAGTTTATACAGTTGGCATATATTTTTAATTTAGTAAAAGAGGATTGCAAGATAATAATGAGCCAAAGAGAGGAGTTAAAGCAACAGGATTAAAGTTTAAACATTTTTAAATACTCCTTCTCATTGAATGTCCTCGAGGTGATCTAAAAGACAAACATTCAAAATTAAGGATTAAATTTACATTTTAAGTAAAGACCAACAATCACATGACATTAATAAATGGTCTCCTGGTGACTGAGTACTCTGCACTCACTGTGTCCATTTGTCAGATCCCAAAACAAAACACCCACACAGGCAGCAGTTGCAGCTTGTTGCAGACTATAGGGAATAATTAGTAATAATCCTGTGGCTCACAAAGGAGATGTACATTATAATGAAGATCTTCCCTTCTTTGAATGGTGAACCTGCGCAAGCAGAGATCACCTTCAGGTAGGAGAATAAATAGTCTGGGAGGCAGAGAGCTGGTGCTTAGACAAAGGGCTGCAGTCACAGTCTGAGGGGGACATTCCACTAACCCTGTCCGAGCGCTCGGCTGTCAACACACAGCATTGTTGTGGGGAGCGAACCATTCCACTCCAGTGAGCTACCTCTTGAAACTTCAGAATAGTTTGTGGATCAGCCAGACTTCTTCATCCTGACCTGCCCCTTGCAACCAGCTCCGAACATTAACAGCAAATTAAATAGATACTCGAGAAGAAAAGGTGGGAACTTAAGGGAGATCGAGCTTAGGAAGACTTGATTTTGGTGCACAAATCAAATCATAAACCAGTTGTGCGTGACATATTGCAGTTTTAAGTATTCAGTGCTCTACGGATTTCCACTTTGAGTGCATAATACTTAAGCCTCATCAGAAAAATATCTTCATACATTGACATTATGTTTAAATTTGCTTTATGGATTATTGTCTAACATGTTCTTTGACATCACACATAAACTAACTTACTAGTGGTAAACCAAAGTGGAAAACCTTTTAACCAATAAGGGTGTAAAGTTTTCAAATGACAGACCCAAACAAATTAGAGAAAAGAAAGAAAAAACAAACAAAATATAATGGACTGCTGCTACAGGATGGAAAACAAAGTAAATCTGGAAGCTCTGGAAATCTAATTAGGGGTGGAGTTGGTGTCTTAAACCTGTCAAAAGTAACAAGATCCCCCAGCAGACCAGAGGTAATTGAACACTGATGCCTCCACTGTGTGTCTGCGCAACAAGCCTGAATGGCTGCAGCAGCTCCAAACTGGAAACCCTTTTAATGGAAACTGGGGCTGAACCTCTTCACTATTCTGCTGGGCTTTAAATCGAAACCCGGGAGACTAAAAGATGGAGAGGGATCGAGACAAAGCCCAAAAAGAGCATGCATGTGGAACGGCATCTGGAAACAAAGGCAGGAATCCGAGACATCATTGTGACGTCCACACACACAGATTCACCCATGTGACATGTTTCAACACACAGAACATGCACAGAAATGTATCTTAACACACATAGCTAATCGTGACACAGAGTAGTGTAGAAATGCATTGTCTTGCATGCAGCTTAGACGCACAGCTGATATTGGTAACCAGCACAGTTTCCTCAAGCAGGAACAAAGAACAATAGTCTTCTTCAGTGTGGAGAATGTTGCACTTCAGCCTTAATGATGGGATGGTGCACTTCCATTTGGCTGCTGCAACTGTATCACAGCAGATATTTATTTAGAGTTGAGCACTCTCCTATCAGAACCACTGTACCAGAACAGCCTGAGACCCCCCCCCCAATCCCTTTTAGCTCCATTAATAGACGCAAATAGGAGGCTTGAGGCTGAGCACATGTGCCCGCTGCACCAGTGTAATTACATTAGGTTACGTTATTGCAGTCTATAATGATTTTACAATTGGAAAAGTAAGCTGACATAGACCAGTTCTGACCCTCTACACTCTCTGGCTGTCTAAAAGAAAAACACTGGTTTTGCTATTCTTCATCTTTGCTTTTCTTTCAGCTCTGCCAGGTTTTCCCTGGACAGTTCTCTCATGTGCTGTGTATACAGCTCAAGGTCCTACTGTCACCTTCAGTCCCTGGCGTCTGTCATCAAGGGATTTCACTTTGTGTAGGAAACCTGACGGGCTGGTTTAGCTGCACCACTGCCCTGCCCCTCTACCTGCCATGTGCCATTCACATGTTGTCACGGTGTTTGGCCGACAGGAGTGCAGACTCTCTACTATGTAACCCCTCCCTTGCAGCCAGTCATCAAAGTTGTGGCCTGTGCTCAACCCAGACATCACTGTCTCACTCTACCACAGACATAATATGTCAAAAAATGTTGTTACGCCATGTCAACCAATGACTCCTTTCCCAACTAACAAACTGGTATAGCAAGCATGAACATATGCCTATAGAATAGCTTTAGGTATATAAAAAAAGCTTAATGTCTACATTATTTGAACAGATTAATAGTTATTTTAATACATTTACGGTGTGTAAAAAATATTACAATTTTAATTTTGCAACCAGAGCCAGTAAAATTTTGTTATACCACAGCAAAGGCATATTTAAATATATTACTTGTGCATCAGATGTTGTGTAGTATTACCATATACACTTTCAGTCTATTCTACTGTACATACTTTTTACAATTACTGCACATGTGCATTGAAAATATATTTCAGTGACTTAAATGTATTTTTTTTTTACATTGAGGTTGCATCGATTGTTTCATCAAATTTAAAAGCACTATTTTTGGACAGCATGTTCTTTATATGCAACATAAATTTGTCAAAGTTTAAATCATTTAAAACTTTTTTAAAGTTCTTTCATTGTGATTAACAATTAGATGCATATGCTAATTTGAGTTGTATTCATTGTTCCAAAATAATGCATATATGCTAAGTATGTACCTTAAAGTATTTATTTAATTAGAAATTTCATGAGTGCAGAAAAGATGGAAAATGTTGATTTTCCTTGGTTTCATTAAAAATACAAACATGAGGTTAACTGATATAGGTGAAGATGTGATGAGATTCCAGAAAAACAAATTAACAAAATATCCTGTCAACATATCACAGCAAAGTTCAGACTCGGTAAGATGAGGCGATGAAAGACATGCTGGACAGGAGGGTGAAAAGCCAGAGATTCAAAGGAAGTCGAACGAGACACCTGCGACAGGATATCCTTTTAAACTTATCTGAGCTGCAGCATCACCAAACCTCTGCTGGTTTCTTTTAATTTGATATATGATTCAGAGATGCTCTTGCTGTGTAATAAAAACAAATGCTACCAATGTGTGTCTTAGATTTTCACAGCTATAATTTCTTTTCGCAACCACTCACATACAGATAGAAACCAGTGAACCACAGGTTTTAACAGCTGCACTTTGAACCTAGATTCTGTTAAGACTAAAAGATACCTCAAAAGAATGATGGTTGCTGCTGAAAGCTGACTCTTGTTTTCACTTAATCCAAACAAGAGACAGAGTTCCCCTCTCCATCATGGGACTGAAGGCTGAACAAAAGCCTCAGGTGCTTTTCTCAGAAACACCTGATAAGCCTCAATTAGCAGAGCGTCTGCTCACCAAAAACCAAGGCAACACCACCCCAACACCGCTCCATTGCGCCATCTGCTACCGGTGACATACCACTTAAACCTGGCTCCCTTTTCTTCAGGGGAAAGAAAATTAAAAACTGAGCTTTAACTCTACCTACAGCGCTCAAACAGTTCAACTTTTACTCAAGTACATTTCTCCACAAAAATCAACACCTAGAGGAGTGGCTTATCTTGTGTTTAGACAGTTTACATTTACAGCTCATCTTACTTGTATCTTAATGTGTGTACTGTTTGTTTACCACGGCAAATCACTCAGCATGTTTCAATGCTGAGCTGCTTGTGGTCTGAGTAACATCCTGTAGCACGTCTTTCTCCATCTGCTTTTCTTAGTCCCTACTTACAAGTCATACGTGTAACATTGCACCAATCCAGCCTCATTCTTCACAGCACGGTCAAGTCTTTCTCCAGAGAATCTCCTATAAAAAAATAGTAGCATGAGCCTGTAGCAGAAATGTCCTCTTTGTTAAGACTTTGATATGAAAAATTAATCATACACATTTTCCATTTTAGGGAGATTTAATGACTTCCTGCACCCTCTGCGAGAAACCAGGCTTTTCTTCTGGAATAGATTTAATCTCTTCTTGGTTTTAAGAACAGTCACAAGGTAATGCATCATGAACACACAGAAAGCATCTACTGCTGTGATTTGTTCTTTCCTGTTCAGTTTCATAGCCATTAATGGGGATATCAGCATATAGCTATTCTTTGCTTTGTTGTAACGGTAAATGAACGAGTGTACACATTCACTCTATACTCTGCTCTTCAAAATTAGCTATGACCACATAAAGACTGGAGATGCTGCCTAATGATCAGGACTCATACAGAAAGGCACAGAATGTGTGTAAGCATTTCATGCAAATCGTAGCAGTGCGTGACTCACAGAAGTGATGGAAAAACTTTTTGCACTCAACAGGATGTAATCATAAATGACAGTGTATTGTGGGGTATTTTAGCTTAAATAAAATAAAAGGTGTGAATATGACCTCACGGAGTGTAGGTACAGCAGAGGAGCTGTGGTTTCTTGAGGGAAAATTCCACGTCCAGAGTACAGCAAATACAATCAGAACATTTCCCCAATCAAGTATTGACATGTCAGACAGGCAGGAGAAAACACAACTAATACCTAATAGTACCACATAGTTTCACCACTGCTATTACAGAGGCTTCAGTTCTAAGGAAATGACTAAACTGAAAGATTGCATGATTGAAGAACACCCGCAGTTTTATTTTAGTTTTATTTACTTTATCATCAATGGCATATTACATGTCATTGTCTTCAGACTAACAGCTAATGTGTGCTGTCTAAGCCATCACAAGCTGCACACATTAGCTGTTAAAGCAGGGCTTTTTGCACTAAGCAGCTCCATGCCATGCAACTGCAGAATACAGAGTGGAGCATGTCTGTTGACAGGTGACTGCAGTGATTCTCTACCACTGTCACTGAGCCTCAGGGCTCTGTGTGTGAAGCCTTTTGACATCAACACAGCAATGCTATCGATTGTTTCAGTCAATAGTCAGGAAAAAGCATAAAAGTTTCCAGCATCTCTGTAACTGGAATGAAGAGGATTAACAGTGCTGCTGCTGTGACCCGCTGAGCTGCATCCCGTTCCTTCAAATGAATTTGGTCACAGCACAGACCAAATAGTCACGCACAGTTATGTTATTCAGTTAATCTTTTCTTTTCTCACATAAGATCAAAAAAAAGGGGGAGAGCCTTGACTGCCTGAGTCA
>JAQLOL010000009.1:8715988-8739786 GCA_029783665.1 Naso thynnoides | reverse complement strand
CACACTGCATTGACCCCCCCCCCCCACACACACACACACACACACACACCACCCCATGATGGACAGCTGTAGCCCTGCGTGTTAATATGTAACACCACACAATGTTATTCATTAAAACACACACTGTGTTTAACAAACCCTGCTGTCACACGTAGTCCAAATATTCACTGTGGCTGCAGGCTGCAGCAGAGTTTCTGCTTGTCTCTAGGAAAAGTGCAGAGATGGCGAGTTGCTTCATATGGGCAATTCTGCTGTCATAGGTGTCTGTGACTCAATGTCATATTTCGATATTTTGATCGTCAGTTTACTATTAACCCGTCTTTGTAATCTCTGACGTAATGAAGGGAAGAAGTTTAAAAGTTGTGTTTTTTATTCACGAAACTGAACTATTTTAACGTTGAACTGTATTGCATTTTAAACAACTATGAGAGACACATCAGATTCTTTTGTTAGGTTGCTGCAGTAGCCTATAGGCAGACTTTCACGCCAACAATATTTCGAGAAGGTGCCACAACTTACCCCATGAGAGATACAGTAGAGAGCAGCGAAAAGACGCTTTGTGAATGTCTTTCTTCAAATGTCCTCACATGTGGCCACCAGCTTTCACAAACGCTTAGTCAAAATTCAGCGCTTTCCTCTGATCCGGGGTCGAGGCAACGATGACAATCAAAACTTTGGCGGAGGACGAGACGGCGTGTCTTGTCTGGTTACTGGTAAATCCATACTGGTCTGTGCGCCGCCACGGCGGAACCACACAGAGATCGGTCTAAAGCGCGACGATTTAAAAAAAAAAAAAAAAAAAAAAAGAGGAAGGAAAGATGAGAGACAAAGAAGATTTTTTCAATAAGGAGATCGCACTTTCTCTTGTCGCGCTTATCCAACAGTACGACTGATTGTCCTCCAGCTCTCTGGGAACAACAGCTCCACGGGGCTGAGGAGCGTTAGGGAGGCGCGCGCACAATACGCGCTCACACACACACACAAACACACACCCACACACGAGACGAGAGACAGAGTGTATGGAAACGTCATATGTCCATAAAGAGTCGCTCGTCTCAGCATCGAAATAGCAATAGAAGCGGCAATTAATATGGAAAATACTTTTTAAGCTATTTCTGGACCTTCTCCTCTCTGTGGAACACACAAATGAAGTCCAGATGTTCCACCTCTTCACTTCCTCTCCTCCAGCAGATCCCAGCATGAAAGTCCACACGTTTTCAACTCATCCTGGCTCAGTTCCTCTGGAGACCATGTGGCCAGCTGCAAATGCATTTCTACAGCTCTGTGACATTAAGGAAATTAATACATTCTCCAGTGTCAAAGAAGCATGAAAAATAAACATCAGCATTTGACCTGTTCCTGCTCCTGTGACATTTTTGTCTCCAAACTACACCATTTTATTTGTTGTTTCTGATGAGTCATAGATTTCACGTTTATCCTTCATGTCTGCGTATAGCCCTTGGTGTAATAAGGAGGGTGAGGTGAAGGTAAGTCAGGGCTCGTTAGTCATTAGGGCTGTGCCTAATACAGCAGGCAGGTGCTTGCTTCAGTGAAAGAGCCTCTATCAAACCCCAGAGGAGGTAATAAAGTCTTTACAATCATCATGCTGAAAGCTTAAGTCACCCCAAGTGGCTATGATGTCATTTGTCTGTGATAAGATGCATTATGTTGTTAGAGAATTGGTTAAAACATCAAGCAGCCCCACAGCATCTGTGCTAGAGACATTTGAATAATGAAAAAAAAGTGCATGTGAAAACTGAAACAAAAACTGATAGCCTGGTTGTGACAATAAAGAAAGCTTTTGAGGGTGGGTGAGGGTGCAAACTTTAAGACATATTTCCTGACTAAGTGACCACAATCCAGGAAACAGGTGGTCTCACATGAGTGACATCAGAATATGTCCACAGGCAAAACACCTCACTGCACATCATACTGTCTACCTACAGAGGTGAATGAAACATCCATTCACACACGAGCATTTTTTTAAGGTGCATCTGGTCGCTACCAAACAGCTTCAACAACTTTGACTCATGTCGTGTCTGCTGCTGGCTTTCTGGGGAGCAAGGACCAAGATTGTGCAACCACTCTTACCGCACTCATCCCAGCCACCCCCACAGCAGCAGCTGGTATGTGGAAAGTACTTACTCTAAAGAAAAAAAAACAGCTTGTGAAAAAAATGTCAACTTTGCAATACTTTTGTCAGAGTTGCCAAAATCAAACTGCAATCTCAAGAGATGAAGACAACTAACGGTTAAACCGCATATCTTCAAAGTGTTTTGGTGTTTGCTTTCTGTATTCCTGGTTGAAGTGCTGGCAGGTCGAATGAGCTTTGTGTAATGGGTGTGTAGCAGACAAGCTTTATGGACTGTCCTCTCACTGTTAGTGGGTTTATGATGGGACTCTTTCAGGAGCTGCTCCACTAAAGCTGCCCCACTGCTGCGTCTCTCACTAAACTTTTTGGGGAGGGGTCAAGAGCCCTGACCTCACTTCCTGTTGGGGCTCCTCACAAGCATTCCATTGTCTGTGAGAATGTGCATGGGCTCGGGGGACTCTGCACATCTGGCAGCTGTTATTAGCAACCTCCCGTACCCCCAACCCCTGAGGAAGATTACTACATGTGCTGGTGGATGTGCACCTCAAAATAAACTCTCTGGGATAGCATTGTTTCATGAGCCGCTGCTGTGTTGCTACAACTTGAATAGAAACTTGAGGTTTATTGTCGTGGATAGTGATTTGCATTTCATTCATTTACCAGTCCTTAAAATTACATTAAAGAAGTTAATCTACAATCATAAGGAAAAATGTTTGAGCAAGAATTAGACATTTTAGGACATATGTTAGCTTGCTTTCTTGCAGAGTTAAACTATGGATATCTCTAACATGTCTGTTAGCTAGCAGCTGGTTAGCTCAGTACAAAGACTAAATACAGGGAAACAGCAAGTCTGACTCTGTGCAACACTAACAAGACCCTTCTGCAAGCACAATAAACAGTATAATAAGTGGACAAAGCTTCTGGATCTGAAAAGTGAAGCAATGCGAAAGTGCCATAAACCTGCATTCTTTCTAATGGCCAGTAAGGGATGACATCACAAGTTGCAAAAGACATCACGTTTACCTTAGTAAACACTTTTTTAACGATTTTATGTTGTCTTTCACTGGTGTCAGTACTTCTTCGAAACAGCATAATGTTTGTTTTCTAAATTTTAATCCTGTTTAGAGTATAATGGACAATAAAGCATGGTGTGCTTTGGGAGTTTGCAACCTTTTAGTTGACAAGTAGCTACCACAGCGTGTCAAGTTCTCAGTCAGATCGAATCGGGACAGAGGGGTTGCAATGCATATCCTTTCCAGCTCCACCTTCTTGTCCAAATATGGTCACTTCTTGCTCCAAAAGACAAGGTGACGATGGTCATAAAGCCAAAGTCAAGGCTTCAAACGTTTGTCCACAAACCAGTGGGTGGTGTTATTGTGACTCTGTCTACTATTTATTATAGAGTCATTTGCCAGCACAGTAAATGTTTTCTAGTTAACATATCACAGTTTTTAATTATTCTGTATAAAAACTGAAATGTAGAGAAGTGCAGATTAGTACGTTGCAGTGGGTTATAAACTGAACTATTTCATGGCCAGAGCCAGTACATTTTCTTCAGTTGTTGCCTGGCAATTGCATATGGCCAAAATACTCCCCATGTAAAACCAATAATTATTGTCTTTACACTTGAGCGCATACTGATTAGAAAAAGGTATAGACATAACATGTTAGTTATCAAGTTTTAGAGGTTCTGGTGGACAGACTTAAGTTACTTCTGAACGGAGCCTGATTAGTTGCTTCCCATTTTTGTGCCATGCAAACCAGCTGCTGGCACCAGCTTCATATTTGTACAAACATGACAGTTGCATCAGTCCTAACTCTTTGTAAAACAGAGAGGAAGCTAATTTTCCAAAATGGTAATTTTTTCCCCAGATAACATTATTTTCACTTTTACAACGGAAAGAGTGACTGTATGAAAGCCTCATCCACTCAAAGACTTCATACAGGTTGTGGTCTCCTGACCTTGGTTTGAACTTGCCAGAAGTAGGACAGAAAGCACGTTTTAAATAAGGGATTGCTATGAGTGTAGTGACAGAAAGAGAGCAGTGCATCAGACCTAAAAAGAGAATGTATATTATTTTTGTTTCTCATCAATAAAACCCAGTGCATTTTTTTAAAGGGGTCAAAACCCAAAGAAGGCTAAGTATTCGACAGTATGTTCCTACTTTTAGTCACAAGATAACACTGGGGATGTTATTAAGAGTTAACTCTAACTGTTTACAGCCTCTGTATTGTGTGAGACAGGGGCTTTCCACCCATTCTTAATTTCCATTTCTTTAGCAAGTAGAACTGAACCATTGATGCAGCTGTCAATATGATAGACGTATGACATGAAGTCAACCACTCTGGCCACAACGCACTGTGTGCGGTCACTGTTTTCATGTAATCGGTCACGTGGCTTGTGTCCCTTACAGAAATCTATGTAGACAAAACACGTCTTAAGATAACATGTTTTGATTTCAAACAAAAAAATATAGAGTCAAAAGGAAAGGAGCGCTCATAATTTCCTCATTCTCATAAAAAAATTTTAAAAAATCCTCCAAAAGAGAAAATGTTTCTTTGAAAAGCCTTCCTCTTTTCTGCACGACTTCTCGCTAAAATGTGTATTTTTAGCACCAAAAGTGTTCTTTAGGCCATGTGCAAGAGCTGTCAAAGTCAGACAGTACTGATGTTATCTGGATGACATGTCTGTCAGAGGAGAAGGAAATGAGCACTCCTTGCATCTAAAAAGCTGTTGCCATTTATCACTCTGCTTGGTGTGAAACGTGATTAGATGCATACTGCTGACACATTCTTTTCACACTTAAATCAGTTATACACCAAACTATCTCTGCTGCGGGTGTAATTGCTTTGCTGGCTCTTCTCTATTTGCACTGCAGTCAAAGTTAATGATTAAGTAAAACCTCTACTGCAAAAGCTCTAAATTTTCAATCTCACCCCAGTTGCCTGAATAAATTGTTTACATTGTAGCCTACATTTCTACAAACCAGCTGACACGTAAAATGTATTTTCTTTCAAATGAGTCATATGTTTCTTTAATACATATTAAAGTCACATGGTTAGGCTTACATAGGGTCTATCTGACTTTCTCGTCAGGAGCAGGTGGGTGTGTTAGTGGTATGACATGTCTGCTAAGCAGCATTTAGTGTAAGACACTATGGCGACACCACCGTTTGCGTTCTACATTTTAAAAACTTGGGGACTTTTTATTGAGAAGTCAGAAGTTTTTCCAGCTGTTTGTGTTGACAACACAGAACAATTTAAGCTTGATCTTTTCCTTACTGTATTACTTACTGTAAGTTTTTTTTGTGCTTAAACCTAACCGAACCTTAACCGCAACACTGTCACCACAAATAATTAATAATTGAAATGTACAGAAATGTAAATTTTCGACACATTAGGGGTTTGCAAAGTCAACAATGCCACATTTCTTCTTGCACTGGGGTTGATAATCTAGGGCAGTGTGCATACAGTTAATTGACATAGACAGTGCTTGTGGCAGTAGAGAATTGGTTTCCCCTCTCAACACCAAACTGTACGAGAGCTGCCTGGAGTCAGAGTGGCTTATCTCTCTCTGCACTCCAAACAGTGGGCTTAAGGGCTGGCTGTGCCACATGTCTCTGCTGTTCACAGGTTTAGAAGAAATCCTTCCACCCTGCATTCACTCCTGCGAGACCCGCAGTGTTGGCTTACCGCTTATCTCTAGAGCATCTAGCAGCTTTTCTGGTCCTGCACAAAGGAACTAAAATTCCTTATACATTTGATCTGTTCACTGTGCAGAGATAAAGTATGATTCACTGTCCAAAATCAGGTCACACAACACAAGTATTCACACACAAGGGAGATATATGCTTGTGTGTCAGTGATGGAGGCTAATTTATTTGTAATCATTTGAGCTTTTAAAAACATTGTTATTTAACTTCTAGTGTTTATGTCTGTATGAACTGTGCTCCATCCTGGGTGTCAAACCATTAACATTTATTTGTATATTTGTTTCTCTGGTGCTTTTACAATTTTTCATCGCTCCACCCCTCTACTGGGACGTCTCTCAGAGTATAAAATTACCTCATTTTTACAGTCAGGCCTGAAAAAAACTGTTCCCATGTTCCATTTTTGCACCAGTCTGTACTGGTTACCATGCCTTAATATTAGCATTAGTATTGTGTGTCATTTGTGTTCACTGTCCTCACAGATGAGTGTGAGTGGAGTAGAGAGGGGGCCCACATGGTTGGGGGAGTCCTGACTTTTGTGGCTTCCTGCAGATTAGCTCAATGTTTATAGAGCCTTGCTGAAGTACCCTTAGCAAAACACATTCAAATCCACACACCCATTATTAGAGTCTTCTCGATTCACATTAATACTGAGAGTGCATGTTTTTATAGTGTTGCAGGAGCAGTCACAGAAGAAGTGATGCAACTTCTGTTTGCTCTGTGGTCAAACAGTCGTTTGGCAGTTGGAGAATTGTCTTTTCTGAGGGGCAGAAACAGCATTAAGGCTTCTGCTTAGCGTTCAGCAGAGCAATAGATCGCATCCATGTAATTCAATCTTTAGAGGCATAACAAAGGGCACATCTAAAAATCTGTTGTTTTGACCTGGGAACATATGGTGGCCATAAGTGGCTCCTCTTTCATTGACAAAGAAACTCAGCCCTGACATTTCTTGCTAATTTATTGACCAGAGAGGAAGTTCAAAAGACTAGTCACAGGTTTGCACTTACATGTTTGTCCCTGCATCTGTGTGTTAGTGTTGGTGCAGACCAAACCTAAATGTAACTCATTATTAGGAGTTACTCTTTTTCAGTTTACATTGCAGTGTGCTCCACGCTGACACAGGCATGGTTTACTATTGTGTGACATCTGCACTAGTGATATAGCATCTGCTCTCACTCTTTAACCTCAGTGCTGTTTAGTTTCAGAGAGTGCTACGTGCTTGTTGAGGTAAGAGAGGGACTTGGTGCACAGATGTTGCACGGAAATCATTCAGCTCAATAGAAAAAACAGACTTGTCCTTCTTTGTCAGCTCATGCAGAACATTTCTTAAGATTTTCTGGGAGAAGGGTAAGCTGCTGGAGCGGATATGGTCAAATAGCTGAAAAAGGAAATAGAAAGGGGATGGATGTGTGTATGCAAAGGAGGGAAGGAAGTGAAGTGAAGTTGGTCAGTAGAGGGTAAAATAAGCTTTCAGTAAGCAGGTCAAGCATGCACCTATTGGAATCTTGCCTGGAGAAGCTTCCATGTTGTACTGCTGAAGCAGGCAGACTGGACCCAATGAGTAGATCTCTGTGTGCTTTTGCTTAAGGCAAGAGCGCTCAGTGTTTGTTTGTAAAAGTGTGTTAACAAAAGAGTGTTTGTGCTTACACATGCGTCAAAAGGTGCACATTTCTCTCCTCAAGCAGAGTTTATTGTCTGTTTCCTGGCACTTGACTGCTTGGGTCAATGTTGGGGGTCATCAGATGAGAAGGATCAGGGCCAGGCCATTACTTTAATCCAGCAGGTCGTACCAGCCCCTCTCATCATGACCTGTGCTCCCCTCCATGCCCTCAGTTAAACGTCATTGCTCACAGAGCCGAGTTATTCTGACAAAGTGGTAAAATGTAGGCAGGAAAAAGACAAAAAGTGTGAGGGGAGATGGTAAGAGGGCAGCGGGGGTTTAAATCTCACACTCTCTTGATACAGCCTAAAGCATTTCTGTCTCTTAAGCCGAGATACACCCACCCACCCACACACACACACACACACACGCATACACACACAACGAGCATGACCCAGACCCGGTCACGTCCTGGATGTGGCCCAGACTTTTACATGGACATGGTATGGAAAAACTTAAGCAGGAACCGTGACAAATTTACAATTTGTCATTTTATTTGTAGCCATTTCAACCGACACAGGAGGAGTTAAGGAAGAAGCTGAATTATATTTCATTTAATTTTACAGAAGCCCTAACAACTTATTATTACAGTAATGCATGCTTTATTAGATAATTTTGACCAATGTGGAGCTGAGGTGGATTATTTCTGTAGATCATTAATAATAATAATGAAAATCACGTGCAATAATATTTTCATTATGTTTTTGGTGCTTTTTATTATATCATTCCAAGTAACCTTTGAACTGAACTGAAACCCTCCCCAGTTTATTGACTGCACACTGTTGCCTCCCCTGTGGTCGAGCTCCACACGCCACCCGGGATGTGCTGCTTTGATCAGCACACTGCACACATTCTTGCCATCACCATCTCACATCCCTGCCCGTGTTTATTATTGACTGCAGCTGGAACACCTCCAGTCACTCAGACCTCACTCCATCAAGGTCGTGCTGACAAAAATCCCTCTCCACAAAGCTGAACAGCCCACTTCTGCTTGCTGAAGTTAGCATATGTGGTCATAGCAGCGAGGGAAAAAGTTTGTGTCAGAGTTCAGATCAAACGTGTCAGCATGTCCCTGATTGCTTTTTGTCTAAAATGAATGATCATTGTCAATACACTGCATGTCATGAATATAATTTCTTCCCTTTTCTTTTGCCCTGTTCTGTTTTCTATGACCTTTGCCACATGCATGTGGAAGATGACAGCATGAGAGCGCATCACTTCTCTGTTATGATGAGTCATCAAACATGTTACTTTAGTGTATAAACATGCAGGAAATTAATGTTTCAGCAGGTAGAAATTTGAGCTTGTGCAGAAAAAAGAAAAAAAACAGTCATCGATCAATTCACTGTTACAGGTTCTTTGCAGAAACAAAACATAAATGGGTAAGCAGACACTTTGATCACTCTAACAAACAGGTATTATCTAATGGATGTGATTGTTGGCATTTTAGTGCCTCTGTCACTTCATCTGAGTCATCTCACACATGCCCTCTTTTAAGCAATCTGCTTTTTTTTAGCTGTTTGTGATCATATGTAACAGCACTGCACTTTCAAATTAAAAGACCTGCTAAGTTGAGGTTTGAACATTAATATAAAGGTCATGGTTTTGTCTCTAAACAGAAATATAAGTGGCAAATAGTACTGTCTTGCATGTGTTAACATGTCACACTGTTTTGGTGACAGCTTGCACTGAGTTAGTGGGCAACTTGAAAGTGCTTTTTAAGTGCAGGTATGAAAGAAATGTTAATAGTTGGGTTTAAAAGTTCAGCTCTCTCAACGCTTTCAGTGAGGGAGATCATGGTAGATGACAGAGAGGGAAAATCATGGATTGACCAAGAGAAACAGATGATATCGACACAGCTGTACTGTAATTACATGATGACTTCACTGACTACATCCAATCAAGCTCAAAGTTGCTTCACACACAGCAAATCTATAATAACCTCTGATATAAAACGACAGACGGATAAGGAGCCAAACTGGAAGTTATTCCTTTCATACACATTAAAAGAGCCACTGTAGAGGTACGGTATAAACAATACTTAAGAACATAATGAAATGCAGCTTCAGGTTCCACAGTTACTTAAAAATTGGCAACCCATCCCACATACAATACCCCATCATCATGTTATCACTATGGTTACTAATGACATCCAGCCGTCACTTTTTCCACGATATCTATGGTAAGCCATGACAACTAAAAGACACCACCCTCTTTTAGATTTCTCACTAACTACATTTCGAGCAGCCCTCACGTCAGCGTATGAGTCTGCCCAGGATACACACATCTGTGAGGGAGGTTTTCACATGATGGTGACTGTTAGCTCATGCTGCTGCTCGCCAGCTGGGCTGTTTGTGCGCCGAGATTTGTGAGTCACGCCATTAGAGCTTAAAGTCTGCTCGGTGGTATAGGCAGACTGTGGCGTGTAATCAGTGTGCAGGCTTGATAGGATTAGTATCCGCTGTGAAAAACATATAAAGAATCCTTCCTTCAGGCATTTGGTGTGAATGATGGGAAAGGCAAAGTCACAGGTGTGTGCTTGTGTGTTTGACTGAGTGTCTATTTTTTAAGTGTTCAGCCCTAGATGCAGAATCTGGAGAGATCACAGCTGCCACAGAAAATGCTCCATAAAACTGACGAATATCGCTGCTGGATAACAAAAAAACAAATGTGGCTTTAATTAACAGCTCACACGAATTCTTCTATGACTGGCAGTAATCTGGTTGATCTAGACCTCAGCTTTTTACTAAATTTGAATGGGGTTGCTAATTAAGAAACCAGATGTAATGTCATGTGAGTTTTATGCAAACACACACAAACACTCACAAAATATATTTTTAGAATACTAATTCAGTACACGAGTGAATCATTTTAAACCAAGACTTTCCGTTATTTATAATCGTCTGAAAATACTAAAACATGGTCTCATTTTGTGGTACTAAATATTTAGCCAGTCAAGGTGTCACTTTTTAAATGATGATTATCTCATTTTTCGCTGACTTTGCTGAAAAGAGCTCAACCCCCCCCCCAGTGGAAAAGAGCGGGGGGGGGTTGTCTTGTACTAACTGTGGGGCTTTCATAACTGTTTTGCAGAACTTATACAGTTTCAGCTTTCTTCTTTAGCTTTGTACTTTTTGTGAACGCTAGTTAAGTAATGAACTGCACCACTGGCCTCAAACAGTTTCAAAAACATGTCAAAATTGTAGATGTCCAACACAGAGAAATAGCCCTCTCACCTCCTGGGAAGTCAAAGCAGCTTGCACGATGGAAAGACACATTGCTCATCAGCTCTCCAGCTTGGCTCCTAGGTGCTTTGATTTAACGGCCTCAGTGAAATATTGCTCTTATCCTGTCCTTAGACCAGTCTTGCCCCCTAACCCCTTCATCAGCCGACCCCCCACCCCCTCAGAACAACCCTGAATTCCAGGAAAAGTTACAGCCAAGTTCTGGCTTCCATAAATTTCAGTTCAACTCCCCAGCCGTTCCCTGCAGAGCTCTGAGGGAGAAACATCATCCCCTTTACCTTCCTTCAGTTGCCCCCTCTAGCCGCACCCCACTTCTCTGACTGTTTAAATGCAGAGCAGCAAATGAGCACTTCCTCACCATTTTACCACAACCTCAACAGGTTTCACTTTAACACGCTCACTGTGCACTCTGATCTTTATGGCCTTGTGTGTCACTCCACAGTGGCGTCAAAGGCATGCTGCTTCAATCAGTCTTCCGGCTTTATTTACCTGTTAGTGTTTCTGCATGTGGTCATGGTGTCGTTAGGCCTTTATTGCCCACAATCCACAACAACGGTGCAAGTCAAGCTTGACAGAATGTATTTTTTACAGTGAGCACAGTGCAAACAACTAAAAACTTTTTAAAATAAATTCCTGCAGGGAGATTGCTGGAGGGAAGCTCATGCTGCAAAAATTATACAAATAATTGGCACGGATAGGGCTGCCAAATTTATGTTAAGAGAATGTTCCATGACACAGCACGCTCGAATGGAAAAAAATTGTTGCACAAGACTTGTTTTATAGTACTGGTGAAAAAGCTTTTTTTTAATTGATTGGCCCATCTTTATGCCTCAAAAGAGCGTGTGACTGTGGTGTTGTGGCCCAACCCATGTGTGATAGACCTGTCTCTGCATGCCCATTAGACACAGGCAAGCTGATGAATACACAGGTTTAAGTTCACATATAAATGGCATTTTCATCACATGGCTCAGTTTCTAGGACAGTAGGGTCAAGGGCTCTGACAGGAACTCTCAGCACAGCTCTCACGAATAGCACATAAACAAAGAACATCCGTAAACAGTTTAGAAGACCCATTTTGACTTTGTTCCATAGGGCTGGGTGGAATGGATGGATTCAGAGAGGACACGAGGACAGGAGGGGTGAGTGAAGCACTGCAGCTGATACTCCCTCTATGGCAACTGGGTTGGGAGGAGCAATATCAGGCTGCCTCTGTTCTCCTTTGGGACGTTCCGCCTGTACAAACAAACCGACCCCGGGCCTCTGGTCTAATGGGAACCAGACCTGCTCAAGGACCAAATCCCCTCTTTCTCCTTCTCTCCTTCTCTTCTCCCCCTTCTCTGTATGACCAAAGCTTCATCGACACACACTCCAGCTGAAGGACGCACTTCAATTATCCCAAACAGACCTGAAAATATTCCGCGTTCCTCTCCACAGTTTTCCCACACAGCTATGGTTCATGACGTTCTACGTCTCTACATCAGCACTGACCTTCTTGACCCTCAAGCAGCCAGACTCCAGTGACCCGCACTTATCTCCACAGACACACTTTCTCTCTCTGTCACATGTTTTCTGTATTGCTCCCTCTCCCATTCTCTTCCCACCTATACCTTACATATGCTCATATAAAGCCTTCCATTGACTCATGTCAGTACTGACAACCTTTTCTCAAACCATATCTCTCTATGTCTGTGGCAAGCTCCTGTTAAAAATATCTTTTAAACCAGTTTCATGTGACAGTAATGTGCATTTTCTGCATTAGTGGTGGCATAATTAGATCTAATGAAAATTTCACCAACTTATGTTTCAGGGCCAGGGGCACCCGGGTGACCTGCTGTATGCTGAGTAAGAGCAGCTCATCCCTGGCTACAAAGTCTGAATGTTCTCATTGTGTGAGTTCAGAGTTTATCAGTAAATGTCCTCCCAGTCTCACTGCTGTCTCGAGCTGAATGTTCTGTTTCACAAATGTATGAATATTGGCACAGAGTCAGATGGAGGGGAGAAAAGGCCCTTCAAACACACTGAGCCTCCGCATTGACTGCACGTCTGCCGCAGAGAGGGCTGATTGTGATACGGCCTGGTGACAGTGGGCCTCACAGACATGTGGTGCCGTTTAAATTGCATCACTTTATCAGTGCATACTTTTTCCTGAACGATAAGTTTGAGATAAAAATGCATGTTACCGCTTCCCTCTGTTACTCTTCTTTTTACTGTACATTGCTGGTGTGAGGAAATGCATGTACGTGCAAGCACTTATGAATACTGTTTTCAAGGCCAGAAAAGCTTATTATTTGTGCATGCCAGAATTAGTGATCGAGTAACTGACGCCGAGTGCCTGGAAGTAGAGCAGATTTATGGAGGAGAATGGACCGTGTCTGAAGAGTTGGAACATATTCACAAACACTGGATATGACTGTTCAGCTCTGTCTCCCTCCCACACATCTGGGCACAAACCCGTCAATGTTCCCTTCGGCAAAGATCTGTGATGAGCTGAGTTGTTGCCCAGTTCACAATATTCTCACTTTAACTAACCCTCCACACACATGCACATACACGCACAAACTCTCTTTATTCGGTTTTGCCCAGTCTTGTGTGCTTCCCATGGGTTCTCTGCGTTTCTCTTTCTCTTTGGAAGTGCTATAGGCTTTCTGGCAGTCCTTGCTTTTTTGTGCCGTGCCTGCCAGGGCTGGCCAAACCCAGACGCAACCCTCTGCAACTGAAGTGATTTTCTGTGGAGTCAGCACAAGGCAAGACCTGCCGGTAACAAACATGTTGCAACTCACTCGCTTCTAGCTCCCTGAAAGAGGTCAGGAGTGGGAGGTGTGTATGTGATGTGAAAGAAATGTGTCTCAAAGTGTGTTTACAATTTTGAGTGCTTGGACTTTTTGGACGTATGCACTAATGTACGTGCATAATCCACTTGTGCTTTTGGAAGTGTGCATTTGTGAGCGTGGGAGTGTGTTTGCATGATATAGCTCCAGGATACATTTAATTGGTACGTCATTGATCCACTGTAAACATGCCACAGTTTTGATTGATGAAACTGAAATGCATCAATACTGTAGCACAAAAAAAGACAAAAAAAACCCAACCACACAGCAGTAAGATATCATGACAGGTTCTCTATTGTGTGTTTCTACTCATGTTGTTGTAATGCAATTAAAGAATTTAATGTGGTAGCAACAATGAAATGGAAGCAAATTAAATATTGCAACATAACCACAAAAAAATGACATGTACTTTGGTGTCCCTGATAAACCCAGGTGGGTGTGTCCAGCAACCAGTTCAATCGGTGTTGGTTTATATTCCCACTGATGTCATGCGTTGAGGCAACAGAACTTTGGCAGGAAGGGACTGACAAACAGTCAAGGTCATTGACCCACTTCGGGGAAAAAGCCACCAATCCGTTAGCGTGTCCCTGATGTTTCAAATTAATGATTATTCCCTGATGTAAGCAGGGACAGAGCAGTCTTTGTCTATTAATGGTCATATACACACCACATCTTTGTCCATTAATGGTTAAATTTACAAACATCTTTCGTCATTTGTTCAAGTCCCTTCCTCTTTGTTCCTTTCTTTTCTAATCTGATCTCTTCCTTCACATTGTTCCACTGCCACGTTGCAACCATTTAAAGCTCAGGAAGCAGAGACACCTGGATCCAGCTACTTTTCAACTGATATTGTTCTCCTTCAAGAATAGTCAAAGCCAAATTCTATAAGGTCATGTGATGACTGAGATGATGCGCCATGGTCTGGCAGTGAGAAACTAGTAAGCATGGGGACTCCACACCCCCGTAGACCTCAATGCTCCTTCTCCTGAATGAAATACACAGAGATGTGTGGGATTACTCTCACAGGAGGAACTTGAACCCTCTGACTTCCTGCCTGCTGATGAGGTCACTGGTCTCATTGGGAGTGTCTGTGAAATGCTTGGTCAATAACAGCTAACTGAAGGCAAAGGATGGAGGGAGGGAGGAGGGAAAGAAAGAAGGAATGGGACATGTAGCGAGGGAAGAGGGGTAGATGACAGGTTGATGTTGGGGTGGAAGAGGAGAAGGAGGGAAGAGACGGTCCAGTGCCTGTCCCTGGTGAGCCTGAGGCAGTTGGTGGAGCACAGCATGGGTTCATTTTATGGAGAGGACTCAGCTCTCTCTCACAAAAATTACACAAAGGGGTGGGGGTGTGAAAGCTGTACGGCCAGGAAAATCTCACAGAATGGCTGAGAATGTTCCCGTCTGACAAAACTCTTTCATTAATCACATATGTGTCTGTTAATAATTACGATCCATGTCGATGCATAGACCTGAAATCTGATTTTATGTTTTAACCTGTGGGTTCAGAGAGAAATCAAGACATCTGCTAGAGTGGTCTGAGGCTGTCCTCATTTCTAACCAACAAAATGGGGTCTGCAACCAGCCAGATAATTTGTCTATTAAGCTTTGAAGCTCCACACTTTCACAATAAAGTCCTAGAGTCTTTAGAAACGTATTGCATGGTGCTCCCTGTCGGCTGGCCGGCCTCTCGCTGGCTCCTGGCTCATGTCAGAGCAGTCCTGATTAAAGAGTGAGTTGCCTTTGGTTCCAGTAAAGGGCAGGTTGCTTTGAGGTAACTTCTGCTGTCTAAAAGCAGCAGGACCTCTGCTACTGCGAGTCTGACAAGGGGGAGCACCTGGTACACTGTGCCTAAAGGCTGCCGCCCTATAGGTAGAGGTTATGGGGAAGGAAGGGAGGAGCAGGATGGTGATTACACATACAAAGCCATCTTGTTTTAGGCCAGGCTCAGATGGAGCTGCTCTGTTGCCAAGGGTCCAAAGCTCCACATCCTGCCGCCCAGTGAAAGACCCAGTCTTCAAACAAGTTGCATGAACAAAGAGCCATACAGGCTCTGTGCATGAGCACCCATACACCACCCCTCCAACACACATAGAAAGAGTACACTGTATTTCACTATCTCCAATCATCTCTGTTTTTACTTCTAATGCCACTCTCATTCAAGTCTAAGTATTTCTCAAGAGGTCATGGTTTCATACCGTAACTCTCACAAAACAATGCAATTAAGTCATTCTCTGTAAAACATACACAGCTTGGTCAAAACACACACAGTCACTCCCCGTCATCAACTCGCTGCATTTCACCCGCGAGCTGCAACAGCATAATGCCTTCCAGATGTTAAGATGCTGTACTCTCCAGCCCTACAAAACTTTAGTGCCTCACTCACAGGGTGTTAGTGGTGCGCAGGAGGTCTTTGAAGGGGGAAGGGGAAGAGGGGTTTCAAGCTCCTGCTGAGCCTACAAAAAGACCTCGGCATCTTTTCCCTTTCACAGGATAATCACTGATCTGTCTTCTCTTTTGGGTTTTAAATGAAAAGCTGCATGAGGAACATGGGTGCGGTTTAAAAAGACATCCTGGTGACAGAGGGTGTGCTTGCAAACCGGATAACAAAGTCCTCTGCGGCTGTTAAGATGGGTAGTGGTGGTAAATACTATTAGGTTTCATTTGTCTGCATCCTCTGGTTTGGCCTTTGGGTATCTTGTGTCAGCTGCTGGTCATTAGCCTACTGGTCTTTTTCTTTTTTTTCCTTTTCCAAGTCTAGTTCAATGAGTGTCAGTGTCTGCGTAAAAAATCAATGACTACTCTCAAGAGCTATCTTGCCCCACCATCTTCTCCTGTTTCCCTCCTTGTGACCCTCACTAAATGATCTTGTGTCACAGTCTCAGATTTATGTTGCATGCAGTGTGCAAGCTGTTCTCTATTAATCTGTAAAAGGCCAATCATTAGGATTTTTTCTGTTTCTCAGTATGGACACTAAAAGGCCCTGGGACATGGTAGACAGCCACAGTCCCTAAGGCCATGTTTTTAAAATGCTAATCAACTCTTTAAGGTCAGCGATGGAGCTCATCTGGCTGCTGTAGAAACTCATTTTTTCACGCTCATTTGCAATGGAGTTTTGTGGTGGTTAGATGATGAAATGCAACCACCAGTGACACAGGACTGCTTCCAAAGATGGTTTAGTAGTGGTTCTGATATTTTGGCAGTTTGCATCAAAGTAAGGGGAGACTATTTGACATGTTCTCATATGGCTGGGTCAAAGGGACATGAAGCAAAACGATGCAACATTTTAGCTGGCCAGTAGAGCCACTGAGGCCATAGGTGATCCCCAGACTCAGACCCAAAGAAGAGAGAGTGAGCAGCAAAAAGTTGGAAAAAGCTCCAGGCGAAGGAGCTCTGTGAGAAAGTGTCCATCTGCAGCATGTTGGACACAGCCCAAGACAAACAAGTTAAATTTAAACCACAGAAAGACAGCCAATCTTCGTGTTTAAAGTTCTTTCAAACAGAGGATTACCATCTTACCATTTTAAAGGTCTGAGAAATTGTCAATTTTGTGGTTTATCCCACCACAGTACAACAGATAATATCTAGAACAGCTACACTGCTGGCTGAGACACAGCTGGTTGCTGCATAATGAAGGAGGACAGAACACAAAAGTTTGAAAGAAAGTGTTAAAATTCTGAAATGCTTGCAGGTGAAAGTTGTCTAAGTCATGTAGGATGTTTAAGAACTTTTATTAATCACATTTATTTACCTTACAGTAAAACATTACCCATTCTCATGCTTACAAAAATGCAATGGTATGCATAAGAGCAATCACAAAACCACTTCTGAAAAATGTTGCAAAATATGACATTCAACCTCCTCTGTGTTTTCCAAAGTGATGTGTTCAAATTATAATAACACACTTAAGATTGGAATCAGCAGAGCAGAACATGATGCATCTAATTTTTTATGTCTCTTCCTTGGAGATAAAACAAGACGATAAAAAGTCAAGCCAAGGAATTTGTCACTGTAAACTGTGAGTTTACAGGGTGACGTGATTTGTTATGAAATCAGCGTTTGAATCACTTCTGCTGCTTAGAGTGTGTTTAAAGGTTGACTTGCAACATTGGTAGTTTTTGCCAAAACAAAGAAAAAATGTCCCTATTCTTTATAGTTAAAATAAAGACAATACAAAGGCCCCTGAGCCCATGTGAGGTACCCTTTCTCCACCACAAGTAATGATTAATTCAAATTAAATTTAACTAACGGGAATCCCACATTTTAACATAGCTGGCTTTGACCTTGCTAATTAGGTTTTTCCAGATGCTTTGTTATGACCTCAGAGTGAGTGTATGTGGTCGCTGTGGTTGCCACTGCTGAGGTTTCCAAAATCCATGTGATATCCAGCTGTTTGCAGCAGCTCCCTCTTGCACCTTTACCAAAAGCCTTGCATGTCACACAAATCTTCTGCACAGGAAGAGATCAAAGTTTTGTGAAGGTTGAGGAGAGCATGGTGGAGTTTTGACATTTGATCAGCACTATGCTGCTATCTAGTGGTGACTAACAATAATCAGGTAGAACTTTAGAGTGTCCTTGAAAGGAAAATACACTAAAACAGGGGGAAAGTATTACAATTTTAAGACTTGATTTTGGTATATATTAGCTTGGCGGTGTAAAAAAAAAGTGTTTTCCTTGAAGTGAATAAATTTCCTGGGCTGACAATGATTACTATAGGATCACTACACTCAGTACAACACGTGGGGGAGCCAGAGATCATGGCTTCCATGCAATGGCTTCTGCAGGCTAAGAACTTCAGTAAGCCAATGGACAGCACAGAGAATTATCAACCAGAGGAGTCACATATGTTTCCCTTTCTTCCTGCAGCCACATTTCACCTCATGAACAGATGTTATTGTTAGGTTTGCAGGATATCACGCAAAGGGGTTGGAGAACTCAGAGCAATCGCACCCAGATGATGTAGGAGGGTCTCTGTCGTTCAACTGGAAAAATATTTACAGTTTATTGTTCCCAAAATGCATTGCATCATTCACAGTGTCTTCAAATTGCACCAGCCTCTCCTGAAACAAATTTTCTCTTTCTCTACTGATAAAATTTAGCAAATCAAGGCTGTTTAAACTGCAAAATGATTCCTTATTAATTAGGATTTTTTTCTGCCTTTGTCCATGAAAAATAAAAATAAATGACTTAAATACTGACCGAGTTTCTGTCTGAGCTCTTTGAATGTCCCCCGACATGCAACTCCTAAACATTTCCATATGGCTATGATGTCAAGCTTAATGTTGGAGAGCAAAGATCCCCTCTGGGGACCATCACACTCAGATAGCGTAGTGAGACCCGCCTTCAAACAGAGGACCTGAAACCCACTGTCAGCAAACATCTGTCAACAGGGCCAATTCAAAGGTGTTTTTTCAGCTTCCCTGGAATTGCTGTAATGGAGCAACAAAGGAAAAAAGAGAGATTGTCATATGAAAACAAGTCACATGATAGCTTTCTTGGGAAACCGTGCAGCATATTAGTAACTTGTTTTATCTCGTCCAGAATTTTTCAGATCTTCATCAAGGCATATGTCACAGATCCTCTGACTCATCCTCCCCCACCAAGTGGGAGTTTTTGATACATCTTGCCCTTTGTCTTGTACAGGGTTGAGCAAAGGGAGGGCAGGGGGGTGGAAGGGGCACATTGTTCTTGGAAGGGCTTTCTCCTATGACTCAGCTGGACAGGAGTGAGCCTCACTTTACAAAACAATATAACAAAACAGTGTAATTACTGTGAAAGACGGTCTTCAGTCCCAGCTGAGACTATAGCCAAAGTGACTAACACTCATTCATTTCCAAATGAAGAGAGCTGCTGAATTTAAAAGGAGGCAGGAGAAAGGAGCAGAGATAGAACAGTGGAGAGGAAGAGGTGGGGTACTGAAACAGAAAACTTACGACAGAGAAGGATTTTGGCCACAAACTTAACGTCAGCTTCACATTGGCTGGCAAAGATCCAAATGTACTCAAGGCCCATGCTAAGCACAGGATGCGTTTTCCGTTATTATGGAAAGGTGAAGGTGAGGGTGAAATAGCGGAACCAGCTCACTGTGTGATTATTTCAAGTAAATTGATACAATGTATCAGGAACTTGTGGGAGGAGACTTGGATTTTAAAGAGAGAGTGGAGGGAGGTTAGAACAGGCAGTCGACTGATAAGAAATTAGAAAGGAAAAGAGGCTTACAGTCTGAGCTGATCTTTGGCACGGCTCAACCCCTCACACTGATTTTTAACACTCTTCCTGTATTTTGTTTACTTCATAGAATTGTCAGCAGTGAATTTGATATTTCCTGCTTGTTATCTGGTTCCTGCATACAATACACTCACCCTTTACATTTCCAGCGCTAACTAATTAACCGTATGTCATGCTTTAAAGGTAATTCACTGACCAAAGTTGTTTTAGCACTGAGAATATGGTAAGAATGTGCCTCGTAGCCACAAAAGAAGGTCATCAGATTGTTGTATTTTTGCTGATAATAAGAGACCTGCAAAGCTGCCAATTTTAGCCATGTCAGCTCTATGGCAGTATTGCTTTGTTGGTTAGTCAGTCTTACTATTTGGACTTACCACAAAATATTTGCCGTTTTCGAAGTCCAGAGGAGGAATCCTGAATCTTACCGACTTTGAAGATTCTCTTTGAGGTTCCCTGCAGCACCACCAGCAGGACAAACTTGTCATTAAACCTCTTAAATCTAGTGAACAGATTTGCACAAATTTTCTAACAGATATCCATGAGTTCCACGTGATGTAAGCTTATCACTTTCATGATCCCCTGACCTTTCCTCCGGTGCTACCATGAGGTGTGCATTTATGATATTTAAGTGTAATGTCTTAAAAACTATTGGATGGGTTGCCATACAATTTGCAAAGACATGTCCCCCTCCTACTGAAGTGAAAACACTTTGTTGGTCTCCTGATTTCCTATGTGGCACTCTCATCAGATCAAAATTTGTAAATTTCCAATACTTTGTTTGTTAACCAAATACCTTCAAAACTATGATGACATTCCCATTAGCCCTAGCTGCATGTTATACTATGTTTAGTAGCAAGTAGCACCAGGCCCGGAGTGGCTAATCTGGAGAATCAGGAAGATTCCCGGTGGGCCGAGCTAATATTTGGGCCGCAAGGGCCGGTCAACAGTTATCCTGTTGAGCTACACTCACTGTCTTGTCTGTGCGGTCACTATCTGTTGCACGCTCGCAGCGAGACACAGCTCGAGCTGTCAGTTGGAACATCCAAATTCTTGAGGGGGGCGCCACTCTCTGTCACACCCTCATTCCATTGCCTTATACAAGTGAGTGACCATGATCCCCTGCCCCTATCAAATGGTTGATCCCAGGCTAAGTTTGGTCCCTCTGCTAGCAGACATCCGATTTTACGTTGATGACAGGAAAAACAAAATATGGACAGAGACAGAAAAAGAAAAGTGGGATCTGATAAAACCAGAATGAAGAAGAAAAATTTGGATGATGATGCAGCCAAATGTGTAAAGCAGACAGATGTTTTAGTTAAAAAGCAACAACCACACAGCCAGCTGAAAGTGAAAGCAAACAACAATGGCATGACACAGGTAGTGTTCGTAATGCTAGATAACTTTAGGTAATGTATGTGAATAGGTACCATATTTATTTGTGTACTCAATCATGCAAATGTATGTGTGTGTTTGGCTGCATTGTAGTTTGCAGACTTCAAGTACATGGGCATGTTGTATTGTTATTATTAATTCTCACCTTATTTTTAACTTATATTGTATTTTGTCTCACTGTCTTATTTTTCACAAAAGCTCTTCTAAGGGTGTTGCAAATTAGGAAAACATACACTATAAACACTCTGACACATGCATCAGAGATGTTCTCAGATGATCTGTCTACTGTATTTGTCCATATTTTCAGAAAAAGGTTAAATAAGTAAATAAATAAAATAAAATAGTAAAAGATTAATAAATAATATGATCAAACTATCAACATCCAAAAACAGTGGGGATTCACGCACACTGTGGGCTGCTGCCCATGAAACTCCCACGCTGAAAATTTGTCCCACTCCAGCCCTGCACAAAAATAACAAATTTAGGGGATGACTTAATGGGCTGCACATGTGGAAGAAAGAATTTTGCTAGACATAAAATAGCATTACAATAGTGTTCGCCATTCTTGTTTTGCAAGATCATACCAAATGTTATGATGTCTCTAGAGAGAGAAGTTAGGAATGACGAGTTCCTTTGCTTTATCCATTTGTGTTTATCACTTCCCGCTGTCTGCGGTCTCTCTCTGGCCTATTTTCTCTACCACTGATACAAAACACGCATGCGAGGGGCAAGATTTCTGGATGGGCGGGGGAGTGAGTTGCATGCTGTGGGAGAGCATGAGAGTAGAGCGAGAGACATGACCATTATCTAAAGTCGATCATTATCATCGCTGAATGACAAATTCTCATCGTGGGAAGTTTTGAAGTTTTCAGTTTTCAGGGTAACAAACGATATGATATCGTCCATCCCTGGAGGAGTGACATGTAGACTGAAATGTTCCTACATCTAATCTGGAGAGCATGATGGCAATTTTAGATGTAAAATTGTGTCAATGCTATCACGTTTTTTTCCGGTCTGCATCCTGTACATCTACTGTTTATTACAGCCATGTGTAACGTTGCCTATAGCGCAATATTCTGACCAAACTATGCTTTACAGCCTAGTTTATGTGTCCCAGACTAGTTCTCTGAAATGCTCTTAAATGCATTTTCTGATTTTCAACATTTTAGAAGTTTGCGAAAAATTTCCTTCACAAGTAATGGAAACATGGCTACTTACTGATTGCAATTAAATCTCATCAAACATATTCAAATCTAATGGGGTCAGCAGTGTCTTGACTAGAATTATACAAAAAAACTTAACTTTACTGTTCATCAGTTTTAGATTTAATGAGGTAAAACATGACATTGAGAGCAAACTGACTCCCATATTGGACAGCAGTGAAAATGACAAACCATAAAGGAAACAAATAAACTCCCATAAGTGTTTTTGCATCTGATATGTTTTTCCTCTGTCTTCACAAAATGATGTTATTTTGTTTGAAAGGGTCAGTACTTCCACAAAAAATGTAGTAAATCTGTACAAACGGTCTTACTGGCTAAGTGAATGTTGTCCTTAATCACATGACAAAGTTTGAGCAGATTCATGTTTCACAGCAAGTCTTGAAAGCACAGAGGGAATAAAACGTCAAGAATATCTCCATAATGTTCTTGTGTGTTTGTGTGATGAGCTGTCTCGGAGAGTCCTTCACAAGTGTCACTTTTTCTCTCTGGATGTTTTTTTTTTATTGTTTCTTAGACCCCAAGGTGATAAAAAGGGAAGTAGGACAAAATGTCACTCTGCCATGTGAGGCCGCTAATGCCTCCATCATAGCTGCAGAATGGACCAGATCTAACATGGAGAAGTATGTCCTCTTTTACTCCGATGGACGGACAGACACAACGGAGCAGATGCCATCCTTCAAGGGCAGGGTGCAGCTGGTGGACAGTGAGCTGAAGGATGGGAATGTTTCTATAATTTTGAGGAATGTGAACAGCAATGACTCAGGAATTTATCAGTGCCGAGTCAAGTATGGTGGTTCAAGAAAAAAAAGGGAAGCAAACATCGAGGCTCCACCAATCAGTACTGTTCAACTGCAGGTTTCAGACTCAGGTGAGTTTTGTGGATTTCAGGACATAGCTTAAGTGTAGTGCTGCTGGAAAGGTGCTCCTACACTTTTTACCCTAGATGGAAAAAATTTCAGCCACATAAAGGAAAAGATAACAAGACTGTAATCTTATGACAGTCTGATGATATATATATATATCATCATTTACTGCGTGAATTTTGTTTTCACCTCTATCTGTGGTGACTGGGATGTTTAGGGCCCTTTGGAATTGCTTTAATTAAAAATCTAAATGCAAACAAAATAGTCCATTTCAGATTTTTGGTTTTCTTTCTTATTGACATGCTTGGAATACATTTTTCAAGCCAAATCAGATCAAATAATCGTAATTCCCTATGATCAATAAAAATTTTTTTGATTCTGACGCATTGCTATTATTACACCACAGGGGGGTCATCTTTACATCCTAATTTGCATGCACACAATTCATTTAGCAGGTTGTGAAAAGAATGTAGGCTATTAAGCTAACCAATGATATATAGAAGTCCTTTGGAAACTGCTCGGCTCTGTATTTTGGGGAAAGCGACATATTTCGTAGT
>JAQLOL010000009.1:8678000-8705826 GCA_029783665.1 Naso thynnoides | reverse complement strand
GTGTGTGTGTGTGTGTGTGTGTGTGAGAGAGAGAGAGAGAGAGAGAGAGAGAGCATGTGTGTGTGTGTGTGTGTGCGTGCCCAGTGCTGGGGGGAGGGATGTTTCCCAGCTTCCTCTCCGGTGATGTAGCGCTGGGAGCTGTGCAGTGCACGCAGCTGTAGCTTAGCTTAGCTCTCTCTCAAAAAGTCAACAAGTTGCCGCTGGCGCGTCCCATGCAGTTGAGGGGAAGCAGGACAAACCTTAGAGGCGCTCAGTGTTACAGAAGAGAGCCGGGAGAAACCTCGAAGACTTTATTCCAATGGATGGTTTAAACTCTCTTCGTCTCCTCTCAGTGCTTTTTACTTTAGAGCTGCTGTCGCTGTCTAACGGGACAGGATCAAGTACGTTGCGCCCCTTGAGTTCTCGTTATTACGGTAACGTTAAACCTTTTATTTTTTACAAAGGCTCGATTCAGTCTATAGACACACTCAGAACTAAATGCGGGATTTTTGGTCTGTTTATGTGACTTAGCCTGTCGAGTGACGAGGAGTTAACTCAAAGGAAAAACGTTCAGATGAGACTGAATGAGTCATAATCATGTTATATCACATTATGCTTTAATGGAGAAAGGTATTAACCGTGAATGTGTGAGTACTAGTTGAAATGAGTCTAACTTTGGTGGTGTGAAGTGTTTTAATGTTCAAAGCCACCTTTCACATCCTGTGGATATCATAGTTTTCCGATTAAGCAATTTCCTTCTAAGTTCGAATTGCTTTGTTCTTGGTATCTACTGGAATGTTTCACTAATACTTGTGTTCATTGTGGTGAGGACCAACATAAAGAGTGGTGGGCAGTAAATTCAGACCCTCCTGAGGGAGGGGTGTATCCTTCCTGAGCCTTTTCCTGTTGCCTCCCGAGACATAACTTTTGTTCAACTTTTCAACGCCATGCAACTGCATGGCTGCTGAATGTGGAAATGTTGTGTCAAGATAGTGGATGTGTGTGAGCCAGACTGGAATAACACTTAACTCCCTCGCTTCATGTTCCGCAGGTGCCAAGCAAGAATGCCCTATTGAGATAACTCCAGACAGGATGGTGATACAATACCAAGGAATGAGCCAGAATGCAAAATGCAAGCCAACATCAATCGGCCTCAGTAATATAGAAGGAGAAACACACTGGCAGGATCCGCAGGGCACCAAAACTAACGGTGCAGATTGGGTTCCTGACACCAGTAAGGACTGGGACTCTCAACCTTTTTGTGCTGGGACGTTTAGAGGAATAGGACCATGCCAAAAACATTTAGACTTCACTCTCTACAGTATGTATTGCTAACTAATTTTTATATTTTTTACCTTCGTGAACTTGAAACATGCTTCTTAAATTTGGAAATGGACCCAATTCTTTCTTTAATCCCATTTAACTATCTTCACAGAAAAACCAGACAGTGTCTCCATCCGCTCTGTGAATAACTTGAGCTCAGGGGTGGAGGGGACAAGGTTGCAGCTGCAGTGCGACGTTACCAACGTCGCCCCTGCACGAAACCTCATTGTGCAGTGGTACCAAAGAAATGAAACCTTTACACCTGGCACCAAAGGTGTGGAGTTTTTCTTTACAGAAGTTCTGTCTTTTCTGTGATGCCAAGAAAAACAACTAGCCCAGTGCTTGTAAAACCTACCTTTCACATCGAAACTACATCAAGAGACGTGCTAACACGAAATAATTATTTAATATTCATTCAAAGAAACTATTATAAATAAAAAACAATCTATTTTTTGTTGTTTTCTCACATTGTATTTTCTCCAAAATTTGAATTTGTCTGTCAGGCTTAATGCAAGTGACTGGCTGCCTGCCTGGGAACAACACAGACTGTGACATTAGTGTGATCCGATCCCCACTGAATGTGACGTCCACCATCAGCGTCACTCTGAACAGAAAGCACAACGGAGCCGAGTTCAGATGTTCTGCTCAGTTGGACCTTGGACCCCAGACTCCAGCAGCCTTGGAGTCTGATCCTCTCAACATCACTGTCCACTGTAAGATCACATTTCACTTGCCGCTCAGAAGTAACAAATGAGACATCATGAGAATCAGTGATGATGGACACTAGATAGTCTTCCCACTAACAGACTGTGTGATACTTGCCTTTTTCTCTCAACAGATAAGCCAATGATTAACACCACAAAGCTTCCAAAGACGATCCCTGTGTTCAGAGGTTATCCCGAGGAGCTTGTCTGTGAAGCCGACGGTTACCCGCCTCCAAAGATCCAGTGGCTCTACAGCCCAGACAAAGTGCCTCAAGAGTCAGGAGACACGCTCATCGTGTCCAAGGCAGGCTTTTACAACTGCAGCGCCACCAATAAAATCGATTCCGTCTCCTATCAGGTGGAAGTCATTTTAAAAGGTAACAACATTTCAATCTAAACTCCATTGTATCATTTTTAAAAGAAAACATGCAAGTCCTCCTATTTGGATCTATAATAACTCCTGTAATATATTGCTTAATATTCAAATAATTCACTCACATGAAATAATATGTCTGGCAGAAGGATGAGAAGCCAATAAATTTTCACCGTTCCCCTCCCATTTATACACGCTGTATAAGAATTTTCATAGGTTTGTGTTGGCAAAACTTTATTTACATTGAATTAAGGTTTATGCATCTGCAGATTGTTTGATTTAGTGGAGTTCCCCAACAATGTCTCTGTGTAAGTGTAGCCTCTAACCTTTTTTCAGACCAAACACATGGAAGAATTTTAGCGGAGGCATTTCTGTTTGGAGGTTTTAATAAGTTTTTTTGAAAATATCAAACTCGTTTTTCTACAGTAATTTTTTTCTGTTGTCAGATGTTACATCAGAAAGGCTTCCGTGCTTTCACTATAAATATACAAATACAGTTAGCCCGTTCTCCTGCCTGAGGTCAGGTCATATGTTCAACTTCTAAGTCAATGATCAGCAATCTTTCCAAAATGTTTATTTGAAAAAAGAGTTGTACTCCTTCATACTGCAAACATATAATAATAGAGCCCACACAGATAAATTAATATTCAGTATATGTATATGCATTTAAATACAGGAAATATTTCTGTAGTGCATTTTTCAAATTTGCGCCTGGAGGAAATCTAAGAAGCAGCCACAAGATAGTGAAGATAATATGGTCCAAATCTTCACTTAGAAGTTTGATATCGGAGAAACATCATCCATAAACTTTACCTGCATCTGCTCAAGAGGCATCACTGATGGTCAACACTGCTCTCTTCTTGACCTTATCCTGCCCTCGCCCTGCGCACATCCTGCGGTCAAGTGCAACAACCTAATCTGTGATGTTTTGGTGGAGACACATCTCTGCGAAGACATGGACATAACAGTCTCTGATTTTCCATTGGCCAGCAGGAGTCCCAGAGCGTCGTGTTTTGTTGTTGCTTTTTTTGCAACTGGACAGTGGCTTGCAGCATCCTTAAGTTTCAGCTGGGTGGCATTTTCCACGGCCATCTTCCCTCTGCTCCTGAGGCGGTCCAACCCCTCTGGCTAAATGTTCACTGCCAAACGCAGTGATGGTCATAAAAAATCTGCTTCTCATGATCCAAACCCCCATGCTCTCTTTACAAATGCTGATGAGAGTATTTCTCTCATAGGAAATAGTTGTTTCATCAATAAACCCCCTGCAGAAAATTAATCTTGAACCAAAAATTTAAAATTACTCAGTTATTTTAAGATACAAATGATAATTTCAGTTCACATAGATACAGTGAAATGTGAGAAAACTGTAACACTATATTGAAGTTTATGTTAAAACAGTTAAACATTAATTTGTTGCCTGTTTGATTGATCTCATTACAGAGGACTACCTTCCCCTCATAGCTGGATTAGTGGCACTCGTTGTAATTGTCATCTCAGTCATCTTCTGCTTCATCTACTCAATCTACTACAAGAACACCAGGATGCGTCGCTACAGCCTTAAGAACCCTAAACTCAGCACCCACAATGGCAACGTGGCTCACAATGGCTGGGACCTGCAGTTCCCAATGACCAGACTGTCTTAGCAGTGCATCTTTTGATAGCACAGGATGGACAACTGACCACTCTTCTGCCGACAGAAGCTACGATGTTCGAGAGCCTGAATACCACTCAGCCAGCAGGCCCACACTGGAGTGCTTGGAGATCTTTTTTATTGCTCTGAACATTACACACTTTGTCATCCTCCTATTTATTTTTTCACATATAACAGCATTTTACCTCCTGTTGGAAAATCAAATTTTAAAAAATGAAGAACTTTGGTTTAAGATTTGCAGTTTTATATGTACTACTGGATTTTACCTGTTTTCCCTGGACAGGAAGAAGAGGAGGAGCAAGGAGAAAAGTGTTCTGATGATTTTGAATGAGCACAAAAGGGATTTTGATATGGTTATGAATGTTTTTTTGTTAATCTTAAAGACACTTTTGTTTTATTTTCCAACTATACCCCCTTTACATTCACTCAAACTCAGATCTCTCTATGTAATTGTTTTACAAAGTGATCATGATTTTTGCATGCTTCTAAGAAGTGGTGACGTTGCATCAGCTGTGTTTTAAACACCGCAGTCACGCTAGCAGCAAGTGCAGCGCTTCCCTATAGCCCTCTCTGAAAGAGTGACATTGAATCTGTGAAAACGGAGACCAGCTGTGATCTATTTGTGGACAAGATCTCTTGTGCATCCTTTCATTGAGCCCATTGCCCCGTTTACTGATCTTTGAAAGCCATTCTGCACTTCTTTCTAAGTTTGAAGCCCTGTCTGTGCCTTTGTCATGCCATACAGATAGGCTCACATAAGGCACTGGCCTTTTGGGACAAATTGTCTTGTTCCACAATTATATTCTTTTCTATAAATGACTGCAGGCATTAATGCCTAATGCCTATCAGAACTGTATATTCAGGATAGAATTTTTTGTAAATGCAAAGCCTTATATTTATTTATGATACCATAGAACAAATTAGTGTATAAAATAATGGACTGCAGACAGGTAAACAATGTTGCAAATGTTGGAAGAGTTAGTGAAGCTGACTTTCTACCTACAGTTAAAGGACATGAAGACATTGTAACACATTTGTGAATACAGATGTAAATATTTGTGACTGGAATAAAACTGTATTTTAATAATGAAAAAGTGGCTTTTCAAACAGATTGCTTTATTATTGAAATGTTATAGGTCTGGACATATGTGGGCTGGCATGCATAATATATGATCAGAGCTGACAGGAGTATTTTTGGTGTTTTCAAACAATGATAATATTTTGGTAAATTCACGCCAGGGGACAAATAAGTGAAAAATTTTCTGGTCAACAGTCTTTAATGGGACTGATGTTAGTCCTAACCAAAAAGAGACAACTTTCTGCATTTTCCTGGGCTGCTGACCCGAAATGGGAGCACTGGCCTGGACACTCTGGGAACCTGTGCCAGATTTGATCTTTCAGAAACGAACCTGGAAAAACCTGAAAACCGAAACTGCAAGCAGCCGCGATATTGCCGCAACAGAAAAAACCCAAATATTTCCTAGCCTACTTGGGGAATGTGACGTTTTCTGAATTGCCAGCTGTTACTTTTTGGAATTGCATGAATTTGTAGCCTAAATATGCATGCATAGTTCACCAGCAAGGGTTAGAATTGGTTGGATGAAAGGAATAACTTCCTGCTGTCACTACTGATGTCTCCTTTAAAAATAAAAAAAATCTTTATGCCCAGAAAAACAATTTACAACATTTATAAGCGTGGAATCAATTTTCTGATATAGAAAACAAAATTAGCATATTCAAAAATGATGTACTTGTTCTTAAACATTTCTTGGCTGAAGTCCTGTCCCGCCCAGTTAACCAAAAATGGTCAAGCTGGTCCGCACGTGTTAGTCCCACACTCTCGATCATGACGCTATGAGAACTCCAGAGCTGAAGAGATTTACGAGGGACATTAAATGCGCCACAGGGATAGAGGGACTTTCTGTTTCCATCTCAGGTGAAACCGTAGGAAGAAGCGGCGTGGGACAAGGATCTGGGACTTGCAATTCGATTACTTTCATTTTTTAAAATCAAGTTACGGTGTTGCTAGTTGAGACAACGGCAGAATTATGTGGCTCCTCATATTTGGCGGCTTAATAGCGTGCACAGGTAACTTTTCTGTCGCGTACTGTGTGCTTTTATTGAGCTAGAGCTCCATAAATGTTACAAGTCACGTCTCGGTAGTCTGATCACCGCGTCGGCTGCTCACAGTGGCCGACGCCCATTGTTTGATTAACGCTTATCTCAATGAAATGTTTGTTAGATGCGACCACATTTTAACCGTCGCCTGCTTCCGTAAACTATTTGACGTGTTTTGGCAACATAAAGATTACTCTACGTAAGGCTACATAACTTTTTACGTAGAGATACAATTTGTTTATGCAGCCTTAGACATTACACAAATCCTTCTTTGGAAAAAGGCAGCAGTGCACTAGATAAACGTCGGTAACGTTTTGTTATTTAACTTTATTACCATTATTTAACGTTAGTTATTGTTCTTCCAACCGCGGTGTTACATTTGCTCAAGTTTAGCAGACATTTCTAAAAGCTTAAGTCCTATTTTTGCTGCAAACACCTGTTTTGAATGTAACGTTAGCACCACCACAAATTGTTAGTGTAAATGCAATTTTATAGATTTAAAAAATTATGCTTTCATGGTTCTCTTTTTTTATGTCATCCTAATTGTGATATTTTCTTGACAGCACAACTTAATTTTAATTAGTGACCATTGTGTATTCCATTCAGTGTTTATCGTGCTTTTGTTGTCTCAAAATCAAGAGTTAAAAGAAAAAAAAAAGTGTTATAATTCTGTGTGAACCTTTTCTTATGTACTGTGTGCTTTTAGGAAAGCTTGTGAGTTCTTCTTGTCAACTTGAGATTACCCCTCCAAGTGCTGTGGTGAGATTTAAAGACTCCTTCTCAGCCAACTGCAGCGCCTCGTCCGACCAGACTACAGGAATGGGCTGGGAGTCTTCCAACGGAGGTGTAGGACGCAGAGATGGGATCTTTTTTCTTCCCCTAAACATAGAGTCTGTCACAGACTGGGACTTAGATCCAATTTGCTTCAGTAATGAACCAAACGGTGTTCAGTGTCAAGAAATCCTACCGGTCACAGTTTACAGTAAGTGGCCTTCGACTGACATTTACCTAGGGTGACCGGATGAGAACGGGTGAAATTCAGGACACTGGACTTGGGGTTGGGTGTGGTCACGTGGTCACATTGGCAATGAACAGTTAACTGCACAACAGTCAAAACTTAACACTATAATTATTTTTTATTCACAAATTCTGCATCTCGTAGATGGTTTAATTTCCCTCCGTAATTTAAAAAAAAGTTAGTCATGAATCGCCCTCGCAGTAGCAGTTTTCGTGGCACTCCTGTGCAGCTAAAAAATTAACAGCCATTGTTCAGTAAGAAACAAACTGCAACACCCAGTGCAGAGCCAGCTGCAGGGTGACAGCAAAAAGGTGATTCCCAACCATCAATTCTTAATGTTTTATTAAGCGATAATATACTCTAAACTATAGTCTAATTTTCGGGACAATAAGGGCAGGATTCAGGACAGATGCTTGCACTTCGGGACTGTCCTGAATTTTGTGAGACGTCCGGTCACCCTACATTTACCTATTTAGAACTACTGATGCTAGGATTTTTTGTAGTTTTAATGTAACACTTTGGCACTTTTCACTTTTAATGCAGAAATGCCGGACAGCGTGTCTATGTCGCAGCCAAATCCGAAGGGCCCCATGGTAGAGGGCAAAAAATATGAGATGCGGTGTGACATTGTTAATGTCGCCCCAGCAAGGAACCTCTCTGTGCACTGGCACAAAGGAAATAAGATATTTTATACTGAGACGTTTGACGATTTGACTAAAACTCCAGTCAATAAGTTATCTGTCGTCAGCGTGATGGCCCACAGAGATGATAATGGAACTCAGGTCTGGTGTGAAGCACAGCTGAACATCCTGCCAGCAGGATCGAATCCTCCCTTGATGCCATCAGAGTCACACGAGGTGACGGTACTGTGTAAGTTGTCAGTGCCATCTTAATTTAACCACCACACCATGTTATGTGTTTTAAGTTCTTCTGCAATTTATTTATTTCTTCTTTATTTTTCTCTCTCTATTATAATTTCATGTACATCCTCAGACCCTCCAACCCTCCTCGAGCCTGAAGATGAGATAATGGAACTTCGAAGTGGTAGTAAAATAATTTTGGATTGCACTGCTAGGGGAAACCCCATGCCGATGTACAGTTGGCGTTTCCCACACCCCATGCAAGAGACGAAAAGCAATCAAAACACAAATCAACCCATTTTGACCCCGTCCATACAGCTCACAGGGACCTACAACTGCACAGTGTCGAATTCACAGGGCACCACTACCAAGCGTTTCACTGTCATCGAACCGAAAAGTAAGATATTGTCACTAAAATCATTTTAATTTCTGAGCTTGTTCTGCTCCATCATTGTCTTGCTGTGTTAACTGTTCTATAACTCCTTCATGCTGTTGTTTTCCATCAGGCAGTCACCCTGGGACCACTGCTGGGATTTTAATTGCTGTGTTTTTTATTTTAATCTTTGTTCTCGGATGTGTAGTGTATCACAAACAGAGAAACACCTCTGTTGCAGGACCAGAGAACTGATGAACTGAGAGAAAGAATGTAACACAAACTCCAATCTCCCACAGGGAATCGCACAACCTTTGCAGCCTTGGTTGGAGGATTTGTGACCCTGGGAGTCCTGCTCTTCATTGGTGGTCTTTTTTTTGTTACACCTGAAGGCACGTTTTCTTTCAGCAAAGGCAGCTATCTCAGAGGACAGCCAGTCTCATCAGGACCCGTATGAGGGCTGACTTTCTTAAATTAAGTTTTGCATGGCTTTACAATGAAAGTGTTACCTTTTAATGTTTTTTGCTTGGAGAGCCTTTTTAAAGCCTTGGGGCATGGTCTGTTCTGCATGCTCAAGTGGTGAACGTTTGCTTTGCTGCATAATCACATAAACTGTTTTTAAAGGACCACTGTGTAGGATTTCGGTTGATCTGTTCTCAGAAATTAAATAAAATATACGTTTTTATGAATTAATAGTTGCCTGATCTAAAAATAATTGTATTTTAGCTTAACTTGTCTTATATCTACACAGGGAAGGGGTTCTCTTCCATTAGTCCACCATGTTGCATCGCCATGTTTGCACAGTAGCCTAAAGCAGACAAACAAAACACTGCCTTTCACATATTGACACTACCTGAGGGCAAGGTTATTCTGCCTACTTGGAAAGGCTGTGTTGAGTGCAATAGGGTGGATTTAGTTTTTGCAATCTGCAACTCCACCACTAGATGTCACAAATCCTACACATTGGTCCTAAAAACTCCACAAGTCAATAATGTGACTTTAACAAATGGTGTGTTTCCATGTACTCAATCACTTGTAGTGACATGCATAGATGCCTATGACATGTCATAGGTCAGTAATCAAATTACTTTGACCTTGTTCCAAGCATGGCTTCATTACTTTAAATGTGGAGGCAGTTTCTTTCTGGCTTTTTTATTGTATGAATTTCAGCTGTGGAAATCCATTTATTCAGACTTCTGGAGGCTACTTTGTGTTTGAATCCCTCTTTGACTATTTTTGAAATGATTTTGAATATGCAACATAGCATGTAGTCACTTCCTCCTCTGTCTTATCACTCTGCTGTCGCAGCAGCACTCTGCTTCTCTGAAGCCTTTGTTTCCAAATGTTTGAATCTAAAAAGCTTAATGTGACCCTTGTTACTTTGTTGCATGTAAGCACACTGACTGAAACAGGTTTTCCATTGAGCCTAGGAACATTGACATTGTATTAAGCTCAGTGTTTTGTTTTTGGGCCTGCCTGCATAAATTCATTTACTGCATGATTCATTCTGTGCCGCTCTCATCAACTGTTGTATGCACCAGCAGGAAGACGTTGTTTACGGCTGAAAAGGTCTGAGGAACCAACCCCTGCCTAACACCAAAACAACTAGATAGTGATAAAATTTCAACTTTGGAAAGACACATTTTTTTTCTAAGGAGTTGGTATAGATAACAGACTGTTTGGTGGAGAATAAAACAGAGCTGAAAGAAGAATATACATTGAGCACATTAGACAATATACTGTTAGAAGGTCATAATAGGTCAGGGTAGTGAGTTTGTCAGCTTGTTTTCAGTCTGGCTCACTCGATGTAGACTGCGAGTATGAGACTGCCATTGTATGACTATTCCTGCGGGCATTCTCCTCCCCTTGAGCTGTCTGCGTGTTGCTGGCTTGCAGGGACATCGCCACTCTTTCCAAGGCCTACTGCTGGCAGAGACAATTGTAAATGTTTTAAGAAATACAAACATGCCAGAGCTTGTAGCAGAGTAATAACAGGTGCATCCAGATCTTTCTTCAGTCCTGGAACAGTGCTGTGAAGAAAGGGCTGGCTAGGCAAGACTAGCTAGTTGTAGTTTTCTTCTTCCTCCGTGTCAGTGGCTGCACTCTACTTGGAAAAAAGTCTATTTTTGTCCCTTACATTGTGTAGATTTGTCATAAGATATGCGAGAATAGGTACGACTTAACTGTACAAATTCAACAGCCATTGTTTCCCCTTTGCCTTACTTGTACGTTTGCATGCCACAAGTACCTTAATCTCTCTGAACATCAGACCACATTTAAAGAAAAAATTAAGGTAAACTTAATGATGTTTTTGTCCACTCAGGTATATTTTATTTCTATTTTGTACCACATATTTTCCAGTCATCACATTACAACTAAAATAACTACTTGAGAGTGTTTTGAACGCCGTAATGGGGCACAAGTGTGTGTGTGTGTGTGTGTGTTCGTTCCAATGCGCTGGTACAGGTCTGGAATGTTGAAATATTTTTGCACTGACAATGCCATTTCTGTTATTTGGTATTTTGTACTATAAGGCCATCAGTTGCTTCATTAAAATTAACTGAATAAAAGCTGCCAAATCCTGTTGCCAGATGTACCGGTAACGAGCGATTTAACTTTGAATGTTGTAATGCACTGTTTGCCGGAGCAGCTTGTGCACATACATCAGTTGTTAAATAAAGCCAAATGCTCTATCAGCGACATCCTGTGGCAGAATTTTGAATGAACCAAAGTCAAACCAGTGTCTTTCATATGTTTCAATGCCACCTTTTGTCAACTCCTAGGACCTCTCTCTCTTTCTCTCTCATTCAGTGTGGCTTGCATTATACAGTGCTGAGACTGCCATACTAATTAGTACTGAACATAGTGAATGTAAAGGGGAGTGCTTGTTATCCTGGCTACGGTTGCCAATATGAACAGTTGTTTTTTTTTTTTTTTAAACTATGTTCTTTATGCTCAGTCCCTGTCATTCCCACTGAAGGTTTTGCCAGAAAGCACTGTTTGTGTATGCTCTGACTGTGTTACTATAACAACCTGGCAGAGTGGATGTTGCTCAATTTGTCATTGAGTTAAAAAAAAAAAAAGTCTTACAGCGAGCTTAGCATTTCTCCAGAGGACTTGAATTTGCATCAGATTCAAAGGGAAGCAAGCATGTACTGTAATCTGTCCATTGAGATTCCCAGCTGTGCTCTCCATAAATATACCAAAAAGCATCCGATTACTTGCTTACTTGCACAGCAGTTGTGGTCAGAGCGGATATGCTGTGTAGCATTCTGGTCACAGTGTGAGCCGTACAAGCTACATGCTGCACAACACCAATAGTCCCGCCTGCTGGGAATTCACAAAGCATGCATTTCAGAAGCAATTGGAGACAAGCTTTCAAGCTGAACTGAAAACGGTCTGTTGTTCACGGCCAGACAAGAAGAAGAGATATAATATGGTTTAGAATCATAACATAGCCAAGCCCAGAGCTGGAATGTGGAGAGCATTAAAAATCATAAACCCTTACCTTAACATCAAAAAAGCGTACTTGGTTTTTATGACTTTATCAACAGAGGTTTACGTGGGTCAAAGGTTAGTGTATCTGTTTAGAAACAACAGGAAAGTTTGGGCTACAGAATTACAGTAGTTTAATGCTTTGAACTCAGTCATGCTTTAATTGTAAGATGTCTCAAATATTAGAAATGAATTTGTGTACTTAGTGACTTTTTATTTTGTCAGTGCTCTGATTAGACTTTGATTAAACTGATGTACATACATACCTATTTATTAATTTTGTGTACAAACTAGTAAAATTATCACACTATAGTACTGTGCTTTTTTGGTATAATAATCCTTCATTATTGCTAATAGGACATGTGCTATGGCATTTGCAGGCAAGAACTTCCTGCTTAAAATGCATATAAAATCAACGCAGTACAAAGGATAAAGCTGTGTTCTTGAGGGGCCTAGCACCTGTTAAATTTCCCTCTTTCCCTTTTACCCCCCACCCCCAAAGTCAGCTGGGATGAAGGGGGCCCTTTTGTTCAAACATAGTTCCCTGCAGAGTAGCCAAGCTTGTTGAAGTTGGAATTTTCTTTCTCTCGCTCCTTGATCGACAACTTGCTGCAGAAAATAACATGGGAAACAACTTTCTTCAATGGATTCTGATGCTTTGCATGTTTTACTCAGGTAAGATGTTCTAGGAAATATATTTTTCTCACTTGTTCTGGTAATAGATGATGTTTGGTCCTGCAGTTGTCTTATGTAAATAGTGGTGTAGTGACAAAAGACAAGCGTAGGCCAACAGTGACCTGTAGACAGTGAGAATATCAGCCTTATATAGAACACCAATGGTGCAACAAGTTAATGCAGTAGTTTATTTTCTTTGAAAACAGTCCTCACAGAATTAGGCCTTCCTTATCAGTGTGGTGTGTGTTATACATCTGTGTAGCCTAAAAATATGCCTATTTGTCCTTGAGTAGGAGCATTATATTCTCCAACCATTATGACGGCCTCACAGTTAAACTGATTTTCTAATTTTGTATAGAGAATACGTTTTGTTGCCTGAACAATAAATAAATATATGTATACATATATATAATTAGCAAGATAGCTATAATAGCTATAGATTTATTATTTCAAACACGGTGTGTTTTAGAAATATTCACGTCACTGCTTTTTATGTTACTTGGGAGTTTCCCTGTGTGTTGTAACAGTGTTATGTAATAGGTACTTACTGCCTGCTTGTATACATAAGTATGAAAGTACTAGAAGTTGAAAGACGGTGGTGTTGGTAACGCTGGCTTTAAAGATGATGACTGCTGCCGTATGTCCCAGTGTCAGGTGAAGGTTGCTCCCTCATCCTCAAGCCTTCCCGGGTGGTGGTGGGCTTCGGGGAGCCAGTGTCAGTCAGCTGTGAGGCTGCTCGCCCAGTCCGAGTCCTGGGCTGGGAATCGGCCATCAGTGCTGCACACACTCAACAGGAGCTGTCTGTCCAGTGGAAGGTAGACAGCCTCATTGATTGGATAGAGGAGCCTATCTGCTATGGTGTGTTTTTCACAGCTCCGAGGCAATGTGAGGAAAAACTCAATCTTGTCCTTTACAGTGAGTTAACTCCATTTTTTTAACACTCTGTAGAAATGGATGACTCGCACAAACCTATGTGAGTGACATGAAATGTGTATATTATTTGTTTAGAAACTCCAGATACCGTCTCCATCAAGCCTGTGAACCACACTGGCCCCATGGTGGAAGGAAAAGAGTACCAGCTGCTCTGTGAGGTTCAGAATATAGCTCCTGTTCAGTACCTCACCCTGACGTGGTACAGAGGGCAGACTGAGCTCTATAACCACTCCTTCTCTGACCTCACATCTTCCTCACCCGTCCAAGTGTCCTCTATCCTGGTGATCACACCAACCAAAGCTGAGAATGGAGCACAGTACAGGTGTGTAGCAGTGTTAGAGCTTGGACCGGAGGGACCACAGCCACCTCCTACTGTGACCTCAGAGCCGTTCAACACCTCTGTGTACTGTAAGTTGTAAAGCCATTTCCAATTCTAAAAAGAGTTTTCATGATTTGTTCACTTAAGATGATACATCTAATTGAGGTATCTTCTCCTCTAGTTCCCCCAATGTTCCTCAGTCCTGAACCAGAAGTTTTGGACCTTATGGCAGGTGCTGAAATGACCTTGAACTGCACTGCCACAGGAAACCCTACACCTGTATACAGCTGGCAATCCTCCCATCCCAATCAGGAGAGGATGGAGGATGAAGCAGTTTTTACCTCCTCCTCGCTGCTTCCAGGGACCTACACCTGCACAGCCTCCAATACACTGGAGAAGAAGAGCAAGGAGTTCACTGTCAAGGCCAAAACTAAAGGTAAAACGTAACTCTAAAGTACACACATGCAACTTGTCTCTATATGCTGCGTCCTAATCAGCTTTTCCTTTTGCTTTTACTTAGGTGTTTGAAACAAGAGATCTTGAGAAGTGACGAAAAACCATATTCAGCAACAAGGAGCATTCAACTAAGGGGATTTACTGTTGCAGCTTTGGAGGAAGAAATGACAATATACTCATGACTCAACAGATATTTATGAGGCTCTTGTTACCAGGCAGAGTTAGATCTCATTTAAAGGAAGGTCTGAGTATACAATGATCGGTAACTGTCATTTTTTGTCAGTATTTCAGTATTCTGTGGGATAGATGTGTGGTTTAGGATATTGTTCTCTTTTATGCATTCCATGTGATACCCTGTCTCTAATTTATGGTTTTGCTAGGCTTATTTCGTTTTAATGACTTTACCTTGTAACATCACAAATATGTAGCTACTCTTGATATAGCAATAATGACTTTATTATCATTAATGTATCAACTTTAATATTGAAGGTTAATGATCTACAGGCCATTACTGTAAATATGTACCATTTCTTGATTCGCTTATCTTTATGAATAAAAGGTCCTAAAAAAATTCATTTTACAGTTATTTTAATAGTCTTATGTGTTAGTATTAGAAGTATGTCACTCCTCATTGCTTCTCTTTACTTGTTTTTTTCAAGTGACATAAAATAATAAGAGCAATGCTAAACTGTTGGTTCCACAGTGAGGCACAGCATTTTCACATAATGTCATGAATTTATTAATTCAAAACTACCTTTGATAAGTTCTGTTAGAAGCAACGTTTGATGCATTTGTTCTAATTACACACACACACACACACACACACACACACACACACACAGAGTACACACACTCTATTGTCTTCAGCTTATCAATGAGATGCACCTCTGTGTCTTGTGTTTGTGTGCCTCTCACACATATTTACACGCTATGTGTGTGATTGTGCTGGTGTCCAATAGGCATTATAGTTTACCTTTAGGGTTGGTGCCAGTCTGGGCACGACTCACCCACTGGGTAAAACACAGCCACACACACACACACACACTCACACACACTCACACACACAGAGAAACGATGGCGCATGCAGGCTCTCATCCTTGGGCATTTTTGCAAACAGGCTGGCTCCCTGAAAACTCGGGCATGCATGAACACATTCATACGCTCCAAATTTAGGCAGACGAAGCCGAGATCACACAGTCGCCCAAACAAACAAACAAACAAACACGCACACACACACACACAGAAACACTTTCCTGCTTCACTGAAGAAGAGATGTTTAAGGTGAGAACAGCAGAGAGTTGCTGAGGTAGAAGAGGGAGGAAGAAAGCCGACGCAAAATGAAATTAAATTGTGAGACGGAGGATCGTGAGAGAAGCGGGGACAGATCAGTGAGGTGGAAAACACACACCAGAGGGAGATAAATGTTGTTGTCATTCTGATCTGAAATTCACCTAAACAGACCTTTCTTCAAAAGCCACAGATTTCACGACAGCCCTCAGCTTACTTTACCTAAAACAGCCTGAACCTTTGAAAGAACGTCAAAACGCAGTCCAAATAACATTCATCCTTATTACACGATAACCCGCACGTCACTTCATGGTGCCTCAGTCCTGCCAGCATAATGCACCGAACTTTAAACTCTGCAAAACAGCTTTTATCCCACACAAATGTAACTTTAATGTCACATTAAAGTAGGAAAAGAAAGTGTGTAAAAACTTTCTAATGATGGGAACTTAGAGCTTTAAACTCTCAGATGAAAAGGTGTGTGAAGGTGTGGGTTAGCGGGATGCCGCACTGTCTGCTTTCCAAACAGACTGGAACAAACACAATGATTTGTGAGTGTTTGCTGCGGTTCATCTGGGCTGTCTGTCTCTTTAATGGAACCATCACAAGCCCTCAGGCTCACCTCAAAACACTTTAAATACCCAGCTAAAGCAGATTCCCTCCTGACCTCCGGCTGACTTCATTATCTGCTGCAGAAACGTGTTGCAAGTGTAACTTCTTTACCAGGACTAATACCTCAGGTTCCGCCTAAATCTGACCTGTCTGAATTTAAATCACAAGTTGCATATTTACACACAGGGCTCAGGAGTAACTATTAGCTTTCATATTTTCTCTCTAACAGTTTTTACTTATTTTGGCACTTTCTTTAATGCTAGCTCTCAACATTTAAAGCAACACTATGTAACTTTGACCGCAACCAGTGGCTTCAAAAAATTAAACTAAATGATGCATGCAAATACATCACACAAAACAGCATTTTTGGTAAAAACAACTTGCTGCTGCAGCTTCAGTCTGCAGGCAGCCTACGTGTTGCTTTCAGGAACCTCCGGGAATCACAGAGTTGAGGCCAAGCAGTCGTAGGACATCAGAGGGAAAACCAGAGGACATTTCCTTTGTTGAATGTGGCTCAATTTTACTAAAATTGCTGTTTTGTAACACATATAGTATTCGAAGCCATGGGTCACAGTACAAGTTACATAGTGGTGCTGTGAAGACAGGAAACACTAATTTATTATCAAAACAATAAAAAAAATTGAGGTTTAAATAAAGTTCGATCTGGAGTCTTTTCAGAGAGATTTCATTTATTTGGTTCTGTTACTAAGTGAGCACTAAATAGACAAAACTGTCCCTCTCTGTAACATCTGCACCATCTTCAAATCAGTGAACGGGATCATTGGAACTTTGAACTTCTCCACGTGTCATCACAGACCCAAAAAGAGAGTTGGATGTCCGTTACCTTTCATAAGATGCATGCACGTATTAACCCTGCATGTTTCTCCGAACTGTGAATGTGCTGTTTCATTTCGAAACACAACTTGTGAACTGGCAAGGTGCTACACTGGGGCCAGGGGGGGCTAAGGCCACATCAAAAATCTGGATAGCCCCGTTCAGCCCCTTCATTTGTCTTTTGGAATAAAAGGAAGAAATCATTCCTAACTGTAAAGCAATAAACAGTAATTAATGTGTTGTTTAAACTTTTAAATATAAAAATAAAAAGTTTAAACAAATCTTCTTTTTAGCATCTGACCATGTTGTTCTACATTAAGTCTTAAAAGTCTATAAACACCAAAGTTGGAACAACTTCCCATTTGGAAAATGAAACTTTGGATTTTCTAGAAGCACTTGAATTCAACATTCGTATTGGCTTGGCCCATTACATGCACGCAGCACCGACTGTTCTTTGATCGAAGTTCAGGTAGGAAATCTATTTTAAGGATTATGCTTTTTGCTTTGCATGCCGTCACTTTCAAACAAAACAAAACCAAACAGAAAACAAACATAAATTCATGCTCAAAACGTAATTCTGAGGACATGAAACGATTTTCTCAGCACCCCCATGTTTTGGTCGAGGCCCTCCTTAGCACCAGTAGAGAAAAATCCTGGTGCTGTGCCTGCCTGAGAAGCAGCTGAATGTGTGATTTGTTAAATTGTGCATTATTTATAATCTCCAATAGAAATAATATAATATACAAATAATATACAGCTTTTAGCAAAAATTAATGATAAGTTGAGGTGACGCATACTGTAAATGTCTGCCTCCCATAGAAGACAAGCAAGGTTCGATAAAAAGAAATCTACTAGAGAAAGAAACCGACAATGATGATGATGATGATGATGATGATGATGATGATGATGATGATGATATTAGATGCTCAGCAGTCAAAACAACACAATCATGGCTGCACCACAAATGTCAGCCTCATGGTGGCACTAAAGGAAAAATCATGAAATCATCAAAGTGATTAGGACACCTCCTCTTGAGAAAATCGAAATATGCACCAAATTTCATGGCGATCTCTATTCAATCGAGATATTTCAGTAGCACTCAGTGCCAGTGCATCAGTTAGACACAGTGACATTTGGTCCTGCTGGTGGAAAAAAGTCACTGAAATACATCCTCCCTCAACATCTGCACAAAATGTAATGAAAATATTTTAAAATCTGGACCAAAATGTTGGCTCACATACAGATTTATAATGGTAAATCAATAAAGCAAACTAATCTATTCATAAAAGAAAGTGTAGAATGGTGTGTAAAATGCGCCAGGTTGTGTGTTTACTCAATATTTCTTGTGGGTTGAACTCTCTCTCACTTCCTGCTCTGCAGAAATCCCAGCTGGTGGCTAAGAGGTAAAGCCTGCTAAAGTCCTGACAGAGTGAACTGATGCTCCTGCACAGAAGCAAAGCAAAGGTTAGGACGGGCAGCGGGCGTGATGGGAATACATGAGAGGAAGAAAGGAGGAGAGTAAGAGAGGCAGCTTTCTCCTGACACACAGCTGAAGGACAAAGGGGGAGAATACTGATGAGAGGTCAAACACAAACACTTTCAGTCCTCTGAGATGTCATCCAACCACCTTCCTCCTTTCAACACTCTGTCTTTCCTCTTTCATTCTCTAAGTATCTTGTGCACAAACATACAACAAACTCCCTCCGTCTCAGAACTCGTTCTTCTGCCTTGTTGTGTCTTGCTGCATCTTTCTGGCTTTCTGTCCTATAGAAATGTGCTGCAGCAGATGGATGGATGGATTGATGGATGGATGGATAAATGCAGAGGCATTTAATCTAAGGGATAGATGAATAGATATTGTGGGTGAGTGGAGGTGGATACGATCAATCTAGATGAATGGATGGATGAACATTTCAGTGGGTGGACACAAAGATGGACAGGTGAATCTTTAGATGGATGAATTGACTGATATGAATATTGGATATTCCTGAGTGAGTTGCTCAATGAACTTGAGCTCCACTGAGCTGAAATGCTCCTGTCAGGAAATTGAGTGGAAAACTCTGTTTACTTAAAACTGTGGGATGGTCTGAGAATGCTTCTCAGTCTGAAGACGTGCCAGTGACCTCAAGAGGCCGAGATGTTCATTACATCCCTGTCTAACTCCAGACTATAGATAAATATTAGCCTAACTCTGGCTGTGTGCACATTTTTCTGTTAATAAATGAGCAATTTATAAGTCAAAATAATTAAGCACAACTGATGCTTGGATGGAAAATGGAAAGAAGTTTGTTTTCTTAGATTTATTAGGACAAAAATAAAGTCATTACGTAAATCAAAAGGCACGTCCCTCTGATATTTAAGAACAGACTCTGCTTATTAGGTCTAACTCTGTCATATTTAGTTTAACCAAAGCTAAAGATATGCCCTCTTAGTGATAAAAACTCAAGTGCTGTACAGTCAATAAAACATTAAAAGTAAAACGCAGTGAGGTCTCTGAAAATCGTAAGAACCCAGAATAAAACCACAAGTTTAGGAAAATAAATCTAAAAGAAAACGTAAGAATAAGTCGACTGTGAACACTGTGTTGAAATGTTTAGTAGTGTCCAGTGTGTGTTTGTGCTGAAAGTCACGAGGCATCGTGAGGACCACAGGAACCATTTCATAGACTCTAAGCTCTAAGATCCTTCTGTTTTATTGCATCTGCAGCACAGGAACCATGAACCGTTCTAGTTGTTAGAAGGGACTTAGGATCTCCTCTAGCTCCAGCTCCAGAGTTGGTACTTTCGCAGCACATGAGGAACCGCAGTGATGTAGTGTACATTAATGGATTGAAGTCTGGAGCCAGCGTTGGCGACCGGTGTTTTTAAAAACTCCACAGCTGTGTGTAACAAGCCTTCTTGTGACAAGATCATCGTTGCTGTTGAATCTTCTCTGAGATTTACTGGTGTTCAGCACGAGATTCGTGGTTTGTTATCACCACATAATAGGTAAAAATGTGGCGCGGTTATGCAGTAGCCTTCATTTGTTGTTGTTGTAAGTTGTGCCAAAGATACGTTGTAGGTTAAGGAGAAATGACATTAGTACACAAACTGCTGGCTAGTTTACGTAGCTTACGTAGGGGCTTCCTGTTGGTGGTGCGAATGCCCACAGAAAAAAAGCCCTAAAAGGTGTTTAGTTCCTCAGGAGCTAGTTCCTCTCAAAAAGTTCTTGGAGCTGTTTGTTCTGAGCTGTAGTGCTTACTGAGTCATTACTTTGGAATCTGATGACCTGTTGTTGGCACTAAACTGAAAGTCAGGGAACCATTGAATTAATCAGATTCATCTTGATCCAGGTTTAATGACAATCTGTCCAACAAACGTCCACATACAGTATTTGAACGCTGGACAGACATCTAACAACACGTCAGAAGCAACGCTGCAGTCAGAGCACTGCCAAAAGCTTTCATGAGACCTCTGTCAGTGTTGGCAGGAAGTGAACTGCATGACGCGCCTTTGCTTTACTTTTTTTCTTTCAAGGCATTTATGAGGCATTTCTGAGCTTTTATGATGGGATGAGAGATCTGAGTTCCTTCAAGTGGACATATATTGTGCTCTTGGATTGTTATGTTGTTCTTTTGATGGTTAATAATATCCACCAGCAGAAAATGGACAACAGCTACATGATCGAAGAGCCAAACAAAGGCTCTTTCTTCATTAATCTGTCCTCTCTTGGAAACTGTGATGAGCTTTAAGTGGTTCAAATACGGTGCGTTTCCCTTCCTGTGTCTCTTAAGCGGCCAGGAAAGGCTGAATTCTGAACCCTCCTAATGAAACAGGAAATTAACATTTTATGTTAAATACAATTTGACATTCCTTTACATGGAGCTTCAGAGGACTTTTGGACATGTTTAGGCCCAGATGTTGGTCAGATCTTTCACACTGAACTCCTGACTGTGATGGTGTTCATTAACTATGTTGGAGACCTGCAGGGCCATTTCCAAATTTCACGTCAATTCAAAGACTGCAAAATATCAGATTCTATATGGGACAGAGCAGCGCGCTGCTTTTTAGGAGTCCATAAGTTTGCTTCTTCTTTGGCTGTTCAGGGTGAGATGGGTTGGATTCCTGGATCAGTAAGACGAAAATGTGAAATAATAAAACTGTGAAATGTTTGCTTAAAATGTCAGACGGCAGGGTTGATAAGAAGGTTTTCTTTGGTGCACACTGCACAACTCTTTATGGGCCTCTGAAGTTCATGCTGTTCTTGAAGAAGTGGAGTTGCAATATAAGTATTATAATAATTTATTATGCAGCATGAATGCAAACAAAAGAAAACCTGCTTTCCAGATTTGAAGAAAAATGGATAATGAATATTTTATTAAAACCTAATAAATCAAGCATAATTGTGGCCCTGAAGTTTTATTTACTGAGTTTATTTCTCAGGGTCGGTGAATATTGATGAACATTACTGTACATACACCAGAATTAGCCAGGAGGCTAGTTTTCATCTGTAATCCTTAAAATTAAAAAAAAAAAATTACAGTGACAAAAGCTTGTGTTATGGTGAATCTGTAAAAGTGTCAAATATCTTTAGTTCTGTTGTCAGGACAGGAATCTTTCCTCTGGCTCCTGAAGTTGGCAGATATATAAAAAACATCCAGATGGACAACAGGTTGTGTGAATTATGTGAATTGAGAGAAACTGAAGATGAAACACAGTTTGTTTTATACTACGATGAGTTACAAATGTCTCGACTAAATGAGGTGTTTGCTCAAAAGCCAGAAATGTTTTGGTGTTTTAATGCTTAAATTGGCTATTTTTGTATGAAAGCTTGGGGAAAAAATGCCAGCAGGGTTTATTTGTTTAATGTTGTTTGTTATTTCTGCTGGTCTTTGGTCATTCCTCTGTGGTATATGCATTAAAAATGAGTATATCTGTATGTGCATCTGATAGCGTGAATTGGAGAGCGTGTGCTTAACACCACAGGCTCTCTGATTCTAGTAAACCACAAATAATTGTTTAGACCTTGGCTCACTAAGGCAGATGAACTTATTAGTTTGGGTCAGTGGAAGGAGACCTGGTCTTTCCTGTCTCAAGTGTCAATCACACTGCTTGCTCTGAAGGTTCTCAGCAGGGTGAAAGTTCTCACAAACCGCCTTTAAACAAAGATACAGAACCCAAGAAGGTGAAAGCAGGGCAAGTCATGCTGAGCTCTGACTGGCACCAGCATCTCTAAATAAATGGTATGTGGATAACGGGATACACTGCTGTGTGTATTTATCTCTCTCTGTTTCCCACGTAATCCGTTTCCCGGTGGGCCGGAAAGCCTCTGAAACAGTATTTAGACAATGTGACACTAAACTCTCCGGATCGAAACAACAAAAATGAAATTCTTCGAGGCAGAGTGTCGAATCTGCGCTGAGGGAAATATTCTCTGACACAATAGTGTCTCTATACAAGCCCATTCTCAGCCTCGGTTGTGTGTAAACAGCATTCATTCTGCTGAAATGTTATCCAGCCGCTCACACTCACACGGTGCCACACATTTACACCCACAGGATGTCAGGTACAGCCGCAAAACGCAACCGTCCATTTATTTACTGTGTTCATGCAGGCTGAGACAAATGAAGCATCTTTCAGGTCAGCGGCTTATGCAGCCTCCTCACAGCTCTGCTCATTGTTACCCAGACATGAAGACGTGTCAGATTAAGAGTGTGTTATCTGTGGCCCAGTTTTTCAATCTTCACTGCTCTCTGCATTCATTAAATCTCATCCGTCACTGTCGTGTTTTGTCCTACTTCAAAGGCCACATGTTGCCAAGTTTGATCTAAATGCCCCAAAGTTTTTATCGAGGCTGCTGCACAGGCTGAATTGTGTGAATTTATATTTCTCCTGAAACACCTAGAGGTACTATTATTATTGACCGGAATATAAGACAACCCCCCATTTTAGAATCTTTGTTCTCTGTTGGACATGTTTAAATATTCCTCATATTCACACACTTATTTTTGACTGTTTGCATTTTTAATACGGTCTTTTTGGCCTTGCAGCTTCTGAACTTTACATTTTGTAACACTACATTACTTGTCTGCTTGACCACTGCTTGATATTGTTGCTGCATTGATAACTATGAGTTTAAAGTGGGAAGTTCTCCACAGTCCTGCTCAGGTTTTGGTTAGTTTAGCTTTTTGAGCAACTTTTTCTGACACGGTGGCTGTTTTTGAAACCGCATACTATACTAGCAGTACGCAAAACAGTATGTCGTATGCTGTATGAAAACACAAGTACAATCTGTAGTATGCCTAAACATTTCCGAACGTCCACTGATTCAGAAGAATTCCCCAGTATGGATCCAAACAGTCTACCTCTCTCACGGTTTCACACAGTTCAGTGTGCTGCAGCGTCACAACAAAAACCCAGCCGGGCATTTGTTGTCAAAGTTTGATGGAATAAAAAGTGTCTTCTGACAGCTTGTGCAAAATGCCTTCATCTGAATTGATAGCATACTGATTGTGCATTTAGTGTGCAGTGTGTAGTATGCAGAAGGCAGTTCCTTAAACAGCCAATCACTGCGTTTCTTCATTCGTTGGTCCAGAGGGGAACATCCACTCCCTCTGTTGTTGTGAATGTCTAATGACATTTAAAAGTTTGGGCCCAAATATTAGACTGCTCCACATCTCATGACGAATTTCCAGGAAAAAAAAACAAAAACCTGCCCTATATTTGGGTCAATGCGCTATTTTTTTGTGCTAATAAAACACAATTCAATGACACTGGGATGTAGACAGTGTGTCAAGCGCTGTTTGTCTTTCATTCAGTTCGATTGAAATCTAAATGACTTTGCTCAACTTTCTGGACTCCAAAAAGAACTGAACTTCTCTCCACTTTGCACTGTCGCCCATCAAAAGTCATCCTGCAGATAACGAGACACAGGGAATGCTGATCTTTGCATATAAACTTCAATCTTTGCAACTTTTCTTGATTATTTTAGTTTTCCCCTGTCATTCATGTTTTAATATTCAGTTGCTAGCAGTTTCCTCAAGTCTGTAATGTGCAACACTATGTGAAGGGTGGAGACGGGGAAATATCCGAACGCAGCGTCAGAACATGGTTACACTGACTTCTTCCATGAAGGAGTTGTTCATTGTTGACAGGCAACTTTGTTCATCTTTTCTGTGAAAATAACATTGCATGCTGCAGCTCCTCCTGCTTAAAACAGATGCAAACAGTGAGAAGAAAAGTCATTCTGCAGAGAGGCACCATGGGAACAGCAGCATCAATCTGTCACTGTCAGCCTGGAGTTTAAGTGGATCTGACTGGCCTTCAGTTTGCGTTTTTTTTCAGTTGTTGATCTAGTAGAATGTATTTTTCATAGGCAGCACCGAGGCTTCGACTAACATGGAGCATATGTATGAGTGTCGCATCACATTCACGTCAAAATAAGTGTCACTTTGTTTACACGGTGAAGAAAATTACTGTGTTTTTCCAGGATGATGCAAAAGCATTTAAACAGGAAATGTCACACATGAAATACATTTTATTCTGTCGCTCTGCAAAAATATGATTCAGTGCTCAGAAGCAAAGTTACATTTTATCAACTCTTAATTAACTCTTTTTTATACATTTAGCCTTTATAATAAGGATATTAATGATAATATACAGTGTTGTACAGCAGTCTTATGACGGTGCAGTCACAACAGCTGGAGCTCGTCGCTAACGTCATCGCTAGCCGAAAACAGCAAAGGTTTCGGGGCATTTCAAGTGCTTCAACAGTCCTCGAAAACGTCATTTTCAGAGATGAGACAATCGCCGAATGTTTGGTGGTGTCCTTTCATGCTCCCTCACCTCCGATTGCTTTCAGCCTGCAGTGATGTCAGCAGGGAGCTACAGCTCTCATGACTGCACCTTTTAGTTAAATGTCATGATTGTAAATATCCTCATTATAAGGCTTAATGTGCAAAAAATAAACTTCTCCGTTAACACGAAGGACAGGAGAGAACAGATTCTCTTTCAGAATAACAGAATTTATGTTTGCTGATCTGCAATTTGGACTTTTAATGCATTTTCCTTGCATTGTACTAGGTCTGGGCAGTACAGCTGAAAAACCTGCATGACAGTGAAGTTTCATGTTGGTCAGTATTGATAACTATTGATCAAGTAGGTTTCGACTGACGACTTGTTGTGCAGCCTAAGGGTGGGAGCAGCTAAGGTAATAAAATGAGTAAACATCACAATATTTCTGACCAAATAACCTCAATAGTGTGACTGCATCATAAGGATGACTATTGGTGATATCACAAAATATTAACTCAATGACATTTTTGATAAATAATCATCAGTAATGTGGATACGTTGATAAAGGGTCAATAAAAGACCAACGAGAACAGTCTGGTGAGTTCATAAAATCACATCACTTCACTGTACTGAAGCCTCTTCAACCAGGAAAAGACAACACTTACACCAGATCATGTCTCATAATACGATACAATGTTAATATACTGCCCAGCCCTTTGTTGCTACGTTGCTACGTTGTACTCTGCGTGAATATATCCTATATTTAAAAAAAAAAAACAAAAACAAAAACAAAAAAACAGGGACTGAAACTGTGTCTGCAAAACGGACCTTAGTTGGATTTAAATTGAGGTTTAGAGAAATGGACGTTGTTTTCTTGTTGACCAGAACAAGCCAAATGAATCAACGAAGCCAAGACATTTAATTTAATTTAAATGATGATTCAGTTTCAGTCTTTTCGAACTGGATTGATGTAGTGATGACCTTCAGTGACTGGAAGCACCTGTTTAAGCACAGAGGAAGCAGCCTTGAAGTCATTGATCAGGGCTCCAGTGCACCCTGACGCCCTGTGGCGCCCTGCCGCTGGTCACTGTGGTTCCTTTACTTCCTCTTTGTCGCCCTGGTAGACTGTTTTTCTCGTGACAGCTGTCTCGACCTCGACTCCTTGGCCGAGCTGCCTGGTTGTTCCCACTGATTAAAGCCGACACCATCGGCCTGTTGGGACAACAAACCCTGTGAGGGCCTGACCTGCGGCTGCTCTCTGGGGGAAGACGAGGACTTAGTGGCTGTATACGTCTGTGTGTCCGTCCACCTGTTATCCACTCCATCTCCGAAACTGTCACTTCATCTCTCCTTTGCTTGACTCTTTCTCTCTCCGTGTGTTTTCTCCAGAAATCATATAAGCTGAGAACGGATGGAATGACTACATGAGTTTCGGGCGAACATGAGTTGTGGGAAAGTTTCAGGATGAAACATTTGCGAGATGCTTTGTGTTAAAGATTTATGCGTCCAGTTGGAACTGGAGGGCTGGAAGCTGAGAGCTGCAGACAGGGCGGAGACGTCTTTACAGAAGAGACATTTGAAATAAACTCAAATGTATAAATAATGGAATAAACATTTTGACACATGGCACACATGACAGATAGTAATAAGGGGAGCTGCCTGCAGGCGCCTTGTGTGTTATTTAACCTAAGTGATGCCTCTTCCCAAACAAATCCCAAAACAACAACACTCATCTGCTGCTCTGCCCAGCTTCCAGACTACTTCTTCCTGTCTTAGGAGGAATCAAGGGTTGCCAGTCGAGGAAAATACTGTATTTTCTGATGAGGACAAACATTTATCAACAGACTTCAAATAAAAAAGAGCTTTTTGAACATAAACATTATTGATTAGGAGGAAACAAATAATCCTGACATACACAAACCTGCAAAACTTTACGTTTTCAGTCTTTCATCACTCTCTGGTGTGCTGTGTTGAGGTGTCAGATATCATACTTATCTTTTTTCATCTTTCTATCTCTCCCAGCACACTTCACATTCCTCTCTCACTCCTCTCCTTCCTCCTTCTCCCACTCGTTTCATCCTCTCATGTCTCTCTCCTCTTCTCTCCTCCTCTCTGTGATTTATCTAACATCCTCTGTCTCATGATCCCGATGCTCCCCTGTTGTTCCTCCACCTCCTCTTGTGCATGATGAGCTCACTCAAGAGACACATGCAAGTAAATATGAACATGCATGCTCACACTCTGATTTGCATAATTATTCTCTGTTCACACACTGTGAGGCTGAGTGTCGATTAGTGCTGCTGTTGATGAAGAGGTTTCCAATGTTCTTCAGAGGCCAGTGTGGCTGTCAGTTCGGTCTGCGTTGTTTCCTTTCAGAAAAATATCTGTGACGTGGATTTTAAAGTGACAAACTGAAAACAACAGCAAACAAAGCAGACAGATGATGATATGTGAGGACCAGTGGAGCAGTTGTTTATAGTCACATGAAACCAGAAATATAAGAATCCTCAGTGTCTCAAGACAAGGAGCTCTGACGTGCAAATACATTAAGATCGAATTTAAAAGCCAGCCAACTGTTATGTGGTGTTATGCAGCGACAGAAGGATTGACGGTGTCGGTGATTCAGTCGGCACTGACGTGGTGATTTCTGAGTCAACAGATGTCGTGACATTGAAGTTAAAACTTGACCTCCGGTGGAATGATTTGCACTCAAGCTTTCAACTTCCATGCATTGATTGGTTGAGTTCTATGAATGTTTGATCACTTTGCATCACTTTGGATACTGGTTACACTTGTGTTGTTGGATAGTTTTCAGTGGAATGTTTGTGCATTTAAAGTTGCAGCAGGTAACTTCTACAAATGAGCTAGCATGCTAATGTTAGCTGTAGCATGAGACTCCCTGGAAAGCAAATCGGCTGCAGCCGTTTGCTCCGGCTTGCATTTATCTTGTGTGTTGTTGTCTCTCTCTCTTTAAGTCCAGTTTGAACTGAGACCAAACAGTTGCAGGGAAAGTTGCAGCGGAGTAAACTGGTCCGTCTCAGCTCGAG
>JAQLOL010000009.1:8649603-8674522 GCA_029783665.1 Naso thynnoides | reverse complement strand
TAACAATTATTATCCTGGCAGCAAGTAACACAGTGTACACAGAGCATAATATAGCCATTTTCTTATTTGCAAAAAGCTTGATGTTTATCTGAAAATACATAAATGAGGCCCACTGTTGAGTTGAGCACATACTTCTTCATTACAATGAACATAGTCATGCATTTATGATCTCCGAAGCATAGCTTTGTGCCACAGAGCAGACTACTCGGAGCACTGAGCATGCTCTGGCAGACTCTATATTACAGAGGAAGTGGCTGCATCAGGCTTTGGCTGGTAAGTTAGTACACCCTGGGATACAGTGACGGTCTTTTTGGTCTTGTCATGGAATTTCCATGTGGTTTGTTCCTAGTGTAAGTTGCTCATACGAGTCCTGTTGTTTACTAGCTTTAAGCCAACTGTGTTGTAGGGTTGGGCCAATATCAGATATTATCAAATACTGCAATATTTGCCTTTATTTGTGATATATTTCACAATATCAGATAGCTGTTAGAGCATCTCTGGGCTTTTATTTTGAAAAGAAAAATGCACACGGAGCTGCCTTGGTGGCAGAGGTGTGAGAGCTTATCACAGGTCAATTGGCATTATATAGGTATGCATGCAGTGCTTTAATATACAAACATTGAGGACTTGGTTCCAAAGAAGAACGCCAGCTCACCAGTTTGACAATATTTGGGTTTAAAGCAGGAGAAATTGGCTATCACCATGCCAACATTAATATTATGTATCTCAATATTTGTTCAGGACTGTATCGTGATGTTTGACTTTGGATCGCCCAAGCCTACTATGGAGCAAGGTTGTTAATGCCAATGGTATATTTTATGGCACCACACATGTTTTATCTTAAATATGGAATTTATTATTCCATTATTAGTCAGAACTGATTGAATTTAGGGTTAGGAATTAGCAGTGGTTCACACATAAACACACAGAGACTGTAATTACCCTGAAGTCTAGCAATAAGTTGATTCTTAATACTTTACACAAAATTTGTTTCAGGTCTGTTGCTTCACAATGTACATACCTGTGATTTTTTTTTTTTTTTGGGGGGTGGGGGGTGGGGGGGGGTCTATTGTAACATTCTCCCTGAAGGAATCAGAGACACACTGTAGACTGTTAGAATAATTCTCTGCTACAATCTGTCCTCTATAGAGCATTGTTAATGTCATCCCTGATTCTTCTGAAGAGACCGAAGAACAGAAGGAGCAAAAGCATAAAACCTTTGTGGAAAAATATGAGAAGCAGATCAAACATTTTGGTAAGCTTCATTGACATCTCTTCAGCATTGTTATTTACTGCTTGTGATAGGGCTTTGATATTTGAAAGTAGCCATTATCCTTTGTTCCTGTCTGTACTCTAGGCATGTTGCGACGTTGGGATGACAGCCAAAAGTACCTCTCTGACAACCCTCATCTAGTATGTGAAGAGACTGCCAACTACCTGGTTATTATGTGCATTGACCTTGAAGTTGAGGAGGTAAACACTACAGATGTGAATCGTTTTTTTGTTCAAAGGGCATTCACGTTGTGTATGTTGGATGTCTTTTTAAGATTCATATATACAGAAGTTAGGTGTATGAGCTATAGCTCAGGGATTCTCTTTATTTGGTACAACTTCTTCACTTTGCCATTCTGTTATGTAAAATTTGTGTATCATACTAAAAATGTTTCCCTTTTTTGTAGAAACACGCATTGATGGAGCAGGTGGCTCATCAGACCATCGTCATGCAGTTCATTCTAGAGTTGGCAAAAAGCCTTAAAGTGGACCCCCGTGGTTGCTTCCGTCAATTTTTTGCCAAGATTAAGGTGACTTACTGTCTTTGGATGCATCAAAATCTAACGAAAGAAGTAACACCCCTTCTTTTAACCAAAAAGTTACAGAGGCTGTGAATGAGAAAGAGGAACTACACGGAACCTAAACTAGGAACTGGAGTCCCTTTGCCAAAGTTCTGTCTGCATTTCCTTTATGTCAGAAGAACAGGGCAAACTAGTCTTGTGGTTGATTAAAAGCACCAGCATTTAAAATGCACTTTGCAATTTAAACAGTTGTTTTCAGCTGTTTTCTTTGTATTTATGGTTGTGTGACTATTAGGTTTGAATCAAATACAATGAATAAACAAAAAGACACATACAGGGGTGGAAATGAAGACTGCAGCTATAGGCCACCTGTCATTGTGGTTATTTATTTCTTCTGGAGAATTTTACCTGCTATTTTTTCTCGTAATTCACTCCACTACACCCCCACCCCACCCCCCCAGCTTTTCAAACCCCAGCTGTTTTAGAATCGCTGGAAAGTACTACCTCTGGATTGGGGGGGTTTACACAACTGGAACAGGTTTACAGGATCTTCATTTAGTCCGTGGTTTCTCCTTTTGAAACACAGGTTGAAGAGAAACTAAATACCAAATTTGAAAAAAATGTTCTGCTGCTTTGTAGTTGAAAATTCAGTTTTCAACCAACTTTTAAAAAAATAAAAATAAAAAGAATTTAACACCTGTAATCACACCTCATGGTGATGTCAAAGGGTACTCGAGTGCACCTTTCTGTCACTGCAGCAAGTGACAAAAAAAAGGAATAAAAATCATTGGGGGTCAACAAAATAGGACTTTCAAGGGGTGTTAAGTAACTCTTAAAGTCAATAAGTTCCTCCCAACATTCCCACAAAATCCCAAATATTTAAAAATGTTAATTGAATGTTTATTTCTCTGGCATTCAACTCACCAAATGACGTGTCTTCTCACAGACAGCAGATCAGCAGTACCAGGACGCTTTCAATGATGAGCTGGAGTCATTTAAAGACCGTGTTCGAGGCAGAGCAAAGATCCGCATAGAAAAGGCCATGAAGGAATATGAGGAAGAAGAGCGACAAAAGCGTTTGGGACCTGGTGGACTAGATCCTGTTGACGTGTACGAGTCCCTGCCACCTGTAAGTTCTTCTGTTTTCAAAAAGCCTCAGCCTGTCCTTTCATCCAGTTTGAAATCCAAAAACGTTTCCTAAACAAAATGTATTCCAAATTGCAGGAGATGCAGAAATGTTTTGATGAGAAGGACATCCAGATGTTACAAGATGTTATCAGTAAAATGGATCCAACGGTGGGTTTCTAGATTACACAAGTTTTTTTTTTTTCATTTCAAGTGAAAAAACAGACTGTTTTAAACAAACTCGGTTGGAAATCATGTTTCAGTTTAGTAAATACGTGGTTAACTGATTCATGTGCAGTTTTGTCTTACTTCGGGTCTGTTTGTAAATGTGATTGGTTTATGTGATTCAGGAGGCGAAGGCTCACATGAAGAGGTGCATAGACTCCGGTCTCTGGGTCCCCAACTCCAGGGCAGATGAAGGGGATGAAAAAGAGGAAGATGCTACCTATGAGGAGGTGAAACAGGAGCAGGAAGAAACTAAGAAGGAATGACCAACATCGATCTTATGATTTGATGTTTCTGCAAATGTACCTTCTCTCTGTATTGCTACTCCCGATGTGTATGACTAGTCTGCCAATCAAGGAACAATGAAATAATTTCCTTCAAATATTTAGCTGAGATTTAAGGGATTAGCTCACACCTAACTGCACAAGAACGTTTGATCAGCAACTCCAGCTTAGAAACATAACTGCTGCTTGTTTTTAGATCTTTTACTTGTTTGGACATCACTGAAGCTGTATTCCAATATTTCTTTGCATACATCTTTCAGTTTGTGTGGGTTTGAATGCACACATTTGCCTGTCTGGTTCATTTGTGCTGTTGTATCGATGCAAAATCTTGTATACTTTTGAACTTGTGCATATGATTTTTTTTTTTTTTTGTCATCTCCAAATCCCAAGTTTAAGATTTTTGTTTGGTTGCTCAGGCCCTAAAAAGTCAATGTTTTTCCCCAAAGTTACATTTTCTACAAACTTGCTTAACTAAAGTTGAATAATCCAACAACTCAAGACCAGAGTGTTGTACTTTTATCTAAAGTGCAATGTGTGGGTGAAATGCTCTTTAAATCATAAAGTTAGAGGTAAAAAATGTGAGTCATAAGAGTATTAAAGAAAATGATCCATTCGTGGGACCTGCAGCGATGATAACTGCTGCTATTTAAAATAGAGAGTGTGTGTGTGGTGAGGGGAGTTCTAAAGAAGCATTTTGCATTAACAAGTGACATTTGCCCGATATAGAAACTCAGTGGTGTTAAAGGTAAATGGATATGCTGTATCCTGAAGTAGATCACAGTATACATGAACGTTACAAGACAATAACAAATAAAGCTCACACTTGCACCACTCATGCTAAAGCTTTAAATATAGTATAACCTTCAGCACATTTATGGACAAAGGATGAACTTAGCAGGGTTGGAATGATTGAGCACTCGCATTGGCCCCACTTGTTCCTTCATCCAAACTGGATTCCAACTTAAGAGGATGAAAGGGACCAGTAAGGTCCTCCAATTGAATTCTTAAGTGTGGTTGTCTCCTTTACTTTCCCTTTCAGTGCTTTTATTCTGAAGGTGAAAGCAGTTGGATATCTCTGATATATGATTCGACTGTGAAGATACCTTAAATAGTTTTTTGACTAAAGCAGATTAAACAAAGGCATCATTAAGCTGTATTGCACCAAATAAGACTGGTCAGTGTATACTGCCAGAAGCTGTTGTGAAAGAGTTGACCTTTTACTTTTCATTCGGTCATTTGTTCCTTCCAAATGAGATATTTTATAATTGGAAGTCATATTGTTACACATAATGTTCCCTAAGTTGCCTCGTGACTCATCAGCTCTGTGTGTGTCTTTTCTGCACTGTTAAAATAGACATCTTTATCATGACTATTTCAGCTTCTGCTAAGACTAATGTAAAATATGAAAGGAATAATAGAAACAAAATAGCCAAAACCCTCTATTTTCTTATTCATATCTGTTTGCAAAATGATTGTTGCTTACCAACATGGAGCAACAGTCCCTCGCAAGCAAAGTTCTGCTGTCACATTTATGCATCAAAATACTTAAATCTAAAGGTACCCAATTAATAGAGAGGTACTTTAAGTATGTTGTAAATGACCTCCTTTCATTTTGATGTATATTGGTGGGGTGGTTTATAACAATTTTATAAATTTATGTTTTGTATCATTTTAATCTCCAGAGAAACTAGAAAATGTAGCTTTCAAATAGATTGAAATAAAAAGTACAATATTGGCCTTAAATGTTTTTTAAAGTAGCCCATAAAATAGCATAAAATGGACTTGTGAAGCAAATGGCATGACATTAAACTGTGTATGTAAATTGTACATTTATGTCTTCTTTGTGCTCCACATGTGCATATCTATTTTCTGCACTGTTTAAAAAAAAAAATGAAGTCCATAAACATTGCAGACTATGTTAAATTTGCCGTTTGAGGCACGACCAAAATGAGAACAGAGGCGAAAGCGTCCATGTTTTCTTCAAACCTTTCAGAAGGAAAAGTCAGTGATGCATTAAATAAGTGACGTGATTAGGTTTGAACTACACTCAGGCAAAAAACAGAGTTACAATATAGTGCAACTGCGTAAAATCCAAAATGTTATATCGATTTTCTTTTTTATTAATTTTACTTGTTACGAACCCTGCTTTTTATTTTGAAAGGTCGGCCCACGTGACCGCGTACGTGCGTGAACGAGGCCGGAGGGAGTGACCGTAATGGTTTCGGGAAGCAGAAACTCTGTCGAGTCTCATGCTTCACGGTAATCCGAGAGCGTAGGCGCGGGGAAATACGTTCATAATGAAGCTTGACTGTCGGTTCATCTGTTCCTTTTAGGTTGTTACACAGAACCAACGGAAGCTCGTCCCTGAACGGTAAGATACGTAATAGCCATGTAACGTTAAGGCGCTAAGTTTACGAATAAGCCGTTAAATATGTTAACGTATTTCCTTGTCAGGACATCTGATACACTGTAAAATTTGAGAGGACATGTTTTTGTTTTACGGCGTTGACGCAGCCAGGGGGTATTATATTCATATTTAATCAATACATTAAAGTCGCTGCTGGGCCCCTGCAGCGCTATTGAGTAATGCCAAAGTGTTAACAGTAAGTTATTGATGATGTTATTTCCGGAAGGCCTTATGACACATTCACCCAACGTTAGTTTTTAAGTTATTTCCACTTTTTTTTTTTTTGCCATTTTTCAACCTACCAACTAAGTTTTCTTTTGACATCGTCGTGTAAAGGGAATATATCATGTCGAATTTGTTGTGTCATTGTTACAACGACTGTAATTTGTCGCTTTAAAATCGCTACTACAGTAGTGTTTACGTAGGCTTTAATGCGTAACGTTGCGTAATTTCATCCTAAGTGACAGCTGGACAAGCCATCAGTCTTTTATTGTGGTTTACATTGTGGATTACATCGTGTGTGTGTGTGTGTGTGTGTGTGTGTGTGTGTGTGTGTGTGTGTGAGAAAGATTTCGTCCTTACCACCATGTCTGGTAAGTGGGGGTCCACCCGTTCAAGGCCAGGGGCATTTCCGGGCCTGAGTGAGCCTCCTCAGGGTCAGGGCATCCATGTTTATCTCTTCTGGACAAAGGAAGGGGAAAGATATTTGTCCCACACAAGTGGAGAAGTTACAGCAGAGGAGCTGTGCATCTCAGCTGCAGAGGCTGTAGGTGAGAGTGACAGCCCTGACCAATACACCTGCACACTCTTGAATCAAAGCAGTTTGTATGGATTTCGTTGTTTTTGTTTGTGGTATTTTGGCCTGCTGTTGGCACTTGTGCGTAACCTTGGTGTTTATTTTTCAGGAATAACTCCTCTGTGCCATGTGTTGTTTGCTCTGTACAATCCACTGTCACGCTGCTGGTACAGTCCAAACCACGTTTTCAGTCCAGAGGAAAACTTTAACCTCGTACTTCACTACTGTATGAGGTTAGTCTTTGTTTTTACAGTCACGTATGAGCAAGAAGGATGAAACACACTGAGCATATTCACATTGGTTGTCTGGTGTCCCTGTACCCAGGTTTTACTTTCGGAACTGGCACGGACTAAATGAAAAAGAGCCAACTGTATCCCGTTACGCTCTTAAATCAGGGACCGATCAGGGGAGCTCTCCCCTGCTTGAAATCACATCCTTGGAGTACTTGTTCTCCCAGGTGTGTGTTCACTGTAACATTATGTTCACGGCTTACTGTCTGTAAATTGAAGACACTTTTTGTGTTGTGCTCACAAAAGTAAATCAGTTTGCTTGTCTCCCCTCCAAAAGGCTACATATGAATTTGTGAACGAAGTAGTGCAGATGGAGGATGTTCAGTCAGAGGAGGAACTGAATCGCTTCAAAAACGAAAGCTTGGGGATGGCTGTACTTCACCTTTCACACCACGCAATGCAAACAGGCTGTACCTTACAAGACACTGCCCGAAAAATCAGGTAAGATTTACTAATTGCACTTCAGTCTGTAAAGGTGCCAAAAAAAATTTTCAATGATATATATTGATTTGATTATATTCTGACGTTAGATGTGTATCGATCCCTTTAAAATAATGTTTTGTGTTGTTTGTGTTTCCATCCTATTTTCTACTACTGTGACAATCTGGATCATCAAGGCATGCAGGGGAGGAAATGGATCATCTCCTCCTCTGCTTATCTAATTTAATCATTGGGCCCAGGTAGCATTAAAATATTGTTTTCTTTTTTTCCAGCTTCTTACACTGCATTCCAAAAAGTTTCGCCAAACACATCTCCAGAGACAACTTCCTGACAAAGATCAGGATCCGGCGGGTGTTTGCAGACTTTGTGCAGACATTTCAGCAGCACACTGTGGATAAAGGGCGGCTGGGCACCAACGAGATCATGTACAAGTACATCTCTACTCTGGAACACTTGGCACCATGTTTTGGCACAGAGACCTTCCCTGTATCCAACCTGGAACTGAGAGAGGATGGGGATGGAAGTAGCCCCTACTCCAACACTACTCATGCCCAGGGGGTCTCGAAAGACACCTTCAGTGCTCCTGCCACACATGAAATAATGGTGACTGGCATCAAGGGGATACAGTGGAGGAAGCTGGCTGGTCAGAAGGTTTGTCGAAAGCAATTCAAGCATCTCACGGGTCAAATTCTGTGGCATGATGTTCATTCTGCTAGTGTGGACTTTGTGCTCATTTGGTCTCTTCACCTAGGCTCAGGCAAACACGTACTTCAGGAATGATTCTCTGAACTACATGAGGAAAACAAAACAACAGTCCAACCAAGCGAAAGCGAACACTCCCAATAAATGGATCTCCTTCTGTGATTTCCCTGAAATAACTCATATAGCCATCACTGGGGCTAATGTGTGCATTAGCACTCAGGACAATAACTGCATGGTAAGAGTGCTTGTTTACTCCATTATGTAAAAGCTGCTTATGATGCATTAGTCCAGTTGATATACTGTCTATTACTCTTTCTACTGATCAGATTGTTCAGTCTTTTAAGTGCCTCAGTATACTACATATATGATGAGATTCTTGTATATTCTCCAATTTGTTTTTGACTATAAGAGCGTTCGGTTTTTAGTACATTTTGGGCATTTTATTATGTTTTGAATTTGTATGTGTCTGTAGGTGGGAGTTCTGATTGTAAGCTAGCGGTGTTTCTGTTTGTGTATGTAGGAGGTTCAGATGAACTCCAGCCAGGAGGCCCATTCCTTCATCTCTCTCCTAGATGGATACTACCGGCTGACTGCAGACGCCCACCACTATCTTTGCCATGAAGTGGCTCCCCCAAGGGTAGTGCTGAGTGAAGCTAATGGACTGCATGGGCCTATGCAGTGAGTGTTCTTCTCTTACACATGCACATACAGACAAAAACAGGCTATAGAGAAGCTCAGTGTGTGATATTACAACTCTGGTGTGTTTCCAGTGATGATTTTGTGCTACTGAAGCTGAAGAAGGAGGCAGCAGAAGAGGGAGCTTTCCTCGTACGCTGGAGCGCTCTCAACTATCACCGCATCATCTTAGCTATCCTGAACAAAAATGAGGTGAGTCAGCACAGCGCTCCTCTTGTAAATGATTGTGGTGCTTCGATGGTGAAATTGTGCAGCACCTGTGTTTATTTGTGTGTTTGTGTGACTCTTAGAATGGTTCGACACCAAGCCACAAGCAGTTTCGAATTCAGTACAAGGCTTCGATGTTCTGTTTGGAGGGCTGGGACAAAGAGTTCTCCAGTGTGAAAGAGCTCACAGACAGCCTCAAGACCTTTGTGCTCAAGTCTGGTTCGGATAGCTTTACTGTCAAAAAATGCTGTTTGCCGAGACAAGCAGGTGTGTGTTTGTTGGACTTACCGATTCTTGATCAGCCTTATGCCAAAACTATCCTCAGTCTTTTGAATTTACTTTGTGTTTGTTGGAAATTCTGGACTTCATATAGGCTTGTCTGTGTGTGTTTGTGTGATGTAGAGCTATCCAACCTTCTGGTGGTAAGGCAAGGGGTCGATCATCGTGTTTCTACGAACATGTCCCTAAACATGACCCAGTTACGCTTCCACCAGATCAAGGACAAGGAGATCATACAGGTGAAGAGAGGAGCCTCTGTTACACCTAAAAGTGTTTTGTTCTTAGCTCTATGATTGACTAGTGGGTGTTGTGTTTATGAGCAGGGACAGCATTTGGGTCGTGGTACCAGAACGAACATTTACTCAGGACGTCTGCTGGTGCGAGGAGGGGGAGACAGTGATGAGGATGACGAGTTCAACAACAACTCTGCCGACCGCGGAGGGATCGAAGTGGTCCTCAAGATCCTAGACCAAAGTCACAAAGATATTGCACTAGTAAGCTGTGACATTTTCGCATTAATGTGAGACAACACTCAGAGGAATAACAGTGGCGGTTTACTCAGTCAGTATTTCTTCCTTTTGTATTTCTCAGGCGTTTTTTGAAACGGCAAGTCTCATGAGCCAGGTTTCCCACAGCCACCTGGTGTTTGTACATGGTGTGTCAGTCAAAGGGTCTGAAAGTAAGAGCATCAACACTACTTACCCCCCTATATTTCATTTGCTACTTCCACATCGCACAAAGGTTACATTAGTTTTAAATTTTCAATTTGTTTTAATTTATAAGTTTTATTTTATTTTTAACTTGCAATATGTGAGCCTGATACCCTAAATACTAAAAACTAAAACTGACACAAATTTGTGTTTGTTTAGTTTAGTACAGTTTAGTTTTTGTTTTTCCTTACAGATTCGTTTTTGTTGAGTTTCAGTTTTATTTTCATTGTTTGTTTTCATTTTAGTTTCAGTTTGAGTGTACTGTAACAACAACCCTGCATCACATATATATTGTTAGTGTTTATAGTCATATGTATGATTTCGGCACCAAGTGAACCAGGAGGCAGGTGCAAAACTACACTTACCCTGTTCTATTCTAAAGAGGTGCTACTTGTTCACATTTTTGCTTTTGCCTATGTGAGACCAGACTTCTCAGACTTGTTTCTATCTTTACAGACATCATGGTAGAAGAATTTGTGGAATTTGGGCCTTTGGATGTTTTCCTACGCAAAGAAAAGGCATCAATTACCCCTCGGTGGAAATTCATTGTGGCAATACAACTTGCCCGTGCCCTCAGTTACCTTGTGAGTTCAAACACTAATTTGTTTGTATGCCACAGATTATACTTCAGTCCATTCACTTAAACACAGCTAAGTAGCCATTAAAGTGAAATAATACTAAGGTTAAAAAAAAAGTGTTGTACAACTTATCACCAGAATGTTGAGTTTTAAATATTTGTGAGTTACTTTAGATAAAAACAACAGCTAAATTAATGTAATGTAACATAGATTTGAATAACATAATCAAGATGTGCAGTTTTCCAACCAGAAAACAATTTTTGTCTGAGCTACAGGCAGGAAATGAAATAATTTTGATGTCAAACCAAACTTTAAGATGAGTGCTGCACGTGAAGTTCATTTTTACCCAGTGACTGATTACCTTCACTGGTTACTTTACTTGTTTTAAACTTATTTTAACAAGTCCAAAAGTTCATGCTAGTACAATTGTTATATTTGTAGGAGACCAAACGACTGATTCATGGAAACGTCTGCGCCAAGAATATTCTGGTAGCAAGGCAGGGTCTGGAGCAAGGTACCACTCCTTTTATCAAGCTGAGTGATCCAGGAATTGCCCTGAGTGTCCTTTCACGGGAAGGTCAGTACTTACTTCACGCAAACTCTTAACAAACATTCCTTCACAAGAAAGTCCCCCAAATCACTCAGATTCTGATGTTCTGTGTTTTTTGTGCACCAGTCTGCTTGATTTGAATCAGATTTAGGAAGTAGGAAACTTAAACCAAACAACTTCTGTTTCCTGTTGTTTTGTGGCTGTCCAAAATAGTTAAGGCCATAAGCAAAGAAATGCCAAGAGATGATACCATTAATTGTCCTTTTTTGGAGCTGCGGAGGTTGAATACACATAGGAAACCAACTTTGTAGACTCCTTAGTAGGTGTTTTTCTGGTGTAGAACTAGCATTTAGTTGTTGAAATATAGTTCATTTATAAATGATTATAGCAACAATGCAACATTTCTTTACTTTTTTTCAACTTTGAAACAGTTTAAACTAAATTCTGCTGTATGTGGAGTTCTCTTTCCAAAAGTTTAACCAGAGACTGAGAATATATTCTATCTTATTTATTATTGCTATTCTGCGCTGCAGAGCGTCTTGAGCGTATCCCATGGATCGCCCCTGAGTGTGTTGACAATGGTACATCCACTGGCAACACTTCTGACCAATGGAGTTTTGGTGCAACACTTCTGGAAATCTGCAACAACGGAAATCTTCCCATGAGTGGCAGCACATTGTCTGAGGTAGCCTATTTATTTGTCTTCCAACAGCCTCAGGCTGCACCTGCCTATTTTATCCTCCTGACTTCTAATTGTAATTGTGGAACCTTTGTCCCAAACAGAAAGAGTGCTTTTATCAGCAAAAGGGCCGTCTACCAGAACCGTCCTCGCAGGAATTGGCCGGCTTCATCAGCGTGTGTTTGACCTATGAGCCTGTGGAGAGGCCTTCGTTTCGCACTGTGCTCAGAGAGCTTACAGAAATCATGATCAAAAGTGGGTTTTTAATTGCTTACTGTACTTTTTGTTTTTATTTTAGACTATGTGGGGGCCTTTTAACAATGTGTTGTTTTTTTGGACACAGATCCTGATATATCCCCAAGTGAAACTCTCCCTGACAAAGACTCCAGCATGTTCAATAAACGCTACCTGAAAAAGATACGGGACTTAGGAGAGGTGAGTCCAAAACCACCTCACCAGCAGGTGTGTTTTGCCTGTATGTTACAAAGTGAAGCACTAACTGTTTTGTCCACAGGGTCACTTTGGAAAGGTGACTCTCTACTTGTATGATCCGGCCAATGATGGAACAGGAGAGAATGTGGCAGTGAAGGCTTTGAAACAGGAGAATGGCTATGTTGAGGGCTGGATGAAGGAGATTGAGATCCTGAAGTCTCTATATCACACCAACATTGTTAAGTACAAGGGCTGTTGTACTGAACTGGGTAAGTCCTCAGCTGTTATCTCTCTGCTTCATGTATGTTTATCTAAATGTTTGTCAACAAACACCGTCTGCATGGGCAAGAGAGAGGTTACTCAGTACTCTCTTTTAGCTTGCAGTGTTCAGTAGATGATACCGGGAATTGATTTTTGATCCCTGCTGTTCCTCTGTAAACACTGAAAATCTATTCGAAGTGCAACACTGTTTCCATTGTATGTCAGTATTTTTAGCTTTTAACACACAGCATGTTGAGCATTACAGCCCCTTTAGCACCAGGATAGGCAACAGGTCATTCTTACCTTTGAACTGGATTTGGAATAGGAGGATAAAAGCACTGGTGCATTGTCCATTGACAGGAGGACAAGTGGTGCAGCTAATAATGGAGTACCTTCCTCTGGGGAGTCTGCGAGATTACCTTCCCAAACGTAAAGTGGGTGTGCCACAGTGCTTGATGTTTGCTCAGCAAATCTGTCAGGTGAGTTTAAGGTGTTTTTTTTTGTTTGTTTGTTTTGCGCCAATCTTTTGCATTTTCACTTGATTTTACAATTTTCCCTGTGTGCAAACTAGGCTTGTGCAATATCCAAACTTTAAAAACACGATATTGTCCCGCCCAAATGCCGCAAAAGACAATAATATCATTGGGGCTTGCTGTTTTCTCCTACTTTAAATCCAAAATATTACCAAATTGGCGAACTGGCGTTCCTCTTCAACACTAAGAACTCCATGTCAGTATGTTAAAGGGTTGCATGCATGCATGCCTCTAAATTATGCCAATTGACCTGTGATAACATCTCCATCTCGTCAAAAAACAGCGAGCGTATCCTCCGCCATCACAGCAGCTCCACGTACATTTTCTTTTCAAAAATAAAAGCCTTGAAGATGCTGCAACAGCTTGGCCTAAGCTTAATCTAAGATTTCTTCTTCATTCAGAAGAAGTTGTGTGAAAACTTCTGTACACTTGAAATTGCCTCAAAGGTTTAATATGAATGTTTTTTTAATTTAAAGATAGTAACTGACCTAAAAAGGTACAGAAATGTGAATGTGTAGAAATTCCTGCTATGTGGCATCAAATAGATATTTTGAGTTTCAAAGTGAAATTTTAAATCCACATTTTGCCTCCTGAATAATTTTGTCAATCTTTTATTTCTCATGTTTCTTTTAAAGGGTATGGATTACCTGCACACCAAACGATACATTCATCGAGACTTAGCTGCCCGCAATGTCTTAGTGGAAAATGACAGTTTGGTGAAGATCGGAGACTTCGGCCTGACGAAGTACATCCCCGAAGGAGAAATCTACTATCGTGTCCGTGAGCATGGGGACAGTCCAGTGTTCTGGTGTGTTCATGCAGCACATACCGATGTTATTCAATGCCTTGTTCTATGTCTTTGGCCACTAAACAGTTTTTTTCCTTGTTTGTTTGTTTGTTCTTATTTGGTAATACATAGGTATGCCATTGAGTGCTTGAAGGAGAGTAAATTCTCATTTTCCTCTGACATTTGGTCCTTTGGTGTTACATTGTATGAGATCCTGACCCGCTGTGACCATCGCCAATACCCTCCAAATGTACGTCATTAATAGTCTTAATAAAAAGCTCAAATCTGCATATATTTTCATTTGAGACTAATACAGTATATTTTTTTATATCCCTGTGTTAAATGCTGAGTATACCCTTTGTTTATTTTGTAGAAGTTCTGTGAAATGATGGAGCCAACACAGGGACAGATGACTGTGATGGTACTCATCAAACTATTGGAGAGAAATCTGCGTTTGCCTTGTCCCAGAGACTGCCCACATGAGGTAACATCATGCTTATGAAACAAAATTTACGTTTTGTTAGCATTATGGGTAGCCATATATTTTCATAACTATGTTTTCTACCAACAGGTGAAGATTTTAATGGAGCAGTGCTGGGCTGCAGACCCTGCTGAGCGACCATCATTCCAATCTCTCATCGAAAAGTTTGAGTCTATCCGCCGAACATACGACTGGCAATATAACATAAACTTTTCCTTGGCTCAGATTTGCTGATCAGAGCTCTGGAGATCTTAGGGCTGTACCAATTGTCAAAATTGTACATTTCAAGCTTTTATTGAGGTTTTCAAATGAAGCTTTAATTGTCGGTTTAATTTATGACGTCATTACCCTAAAATGAATTTAAAAATCCTCAAACAAAATTCTTAATTAGTAAAATGGGATTCTTTGGATTGAGTTCTTTTTTTTTTTTCTTAAATCAATGATCGTAATGAAAATAGCCTGTCAAGTGCATCACCAAAATGTACTCTTACGGAGTAATCTAATCCCAAACCAATTGAAGCAGAATATGTCATAAAATAAAAACCTGTTGAAAGTTTCAAAATAAATTACATCTATCTTTTTCAAGAAATTTTTACTTTTGGACTTTGCAACACTGTAGAGTTTTTAGACATCAGTGGAGTCTGAAACAGCCTCTTCACAGCCTCCACTGGAATCTGATTCTTCAAATACCCCAGAAACGTAATCCATGTTACAAGACTTAGAACTATTTGGTACAGCCCTAAAATGTCTATTTGTCGATATGTCATTACTTTGCCCAATAATGTGTCTCCTCCTGTGCAATGCCTGCTGCCTCCATTTACATATATATGTGTTTATACTGTAGGTCTTTTTTTCTTTTTGATAAAAACAAACTGCTATGTGTCATTAACATAATGATGAATTCAATAAGTGTGTTTTTCGTTTGCTGATGAACGTCATTAGGAAATCGTACGCCTTGGGCAGTCAGCCAATGAGTGTCAGCTCCGTCTTTCAAAAGTTATACATTTGCATATATCACAGTGAGTATTAAAGATGTGTGTTGGGTTGGGAGATTACTAAGTTTTATGCATTGAGTGTGTTACTTTATCTTTCCTTATAATTTTGTATAAACAAAACAGAGTAATAAACCATTTTTCACGTGTTCTCTGCCTTATTACACTGAGCCAGACCAAAGAGTCAGAGTAAGTAAGAGGCAAAACCTCCTGATTCTGTCACATTTAGTCCCTCCTCACATCTTGTTTTAGTGAAATAATATGGTGTGCGTGCAGCAACTCTATTGCATAAAAACTCACTGACCACTACCTTAAGGGGGTACTGTAATGAAAGCAATTTATACTAAAGAGTTATTCCTGTTTTTTTTAAGCTGCACTGTAATATTAGGCTACATATTTTAAGGTCTAAATGACTTAAAGGTGGAAATGGCCACACCACACTAGTTTTTGGCCATAATGCACCTACAATCTTGGTACAGTTACAGGAATCGACAACAAGGCCTCTGCTCTGAAACTGAGCTAATTTGCATGCTGTCAACTTAAAAGACCTGCTTGAAGCATTTAAAAATGTATTTGAAAAAAGTGCCCAAAGGGTCAAAGGCAAATATAATGACGATATCACTGGACATGCCCAGTACTCAGGAATAGTTCAGATTGTTTTTACCATTATCTGGAAATCTATATGTATACTGTCAGCCTGGTGGTTGTGAATTGGGGAAATATAAGCCTCAGTATCTCCTTTCTCTCAAACAAGCAATAAACGGGTAAAAATTTGTGGCCATGTTGAGGCTGGATATCGATTGGCCATTTGTGCACTCCCAAATTCAATCTTGATCAAATAATGAAATGTGGTCAAAATTGTGGTCCAATAGGAGCCATCCTCAGGAGATGATACTGGCCTCTCCAGGCAGTGCTTGGACTGTAAAAACCTCTTTATAGACCAAATCTCTATATCCAATAGACCCATTAATCTAAAGCTGCTCACAACCCAGGGTGGAGTGGGGGGGAAAAAAGTGATTTTAAATGTGCAATTTTTTCAATGGGTTACCGTCTGCTAAAAATTAAATTAATAATAAATTAATTAATCGACCTCACTGGTTTACATGTTCCACTGAGAAACCTGCAGCGTTTAAATCCTGGTTGTTTAAATCCAGTTTTGAGCAGAATAAAGAGAACAGCTGTAGCCCCGCCCCCACCGTCCGTTACGTCGTAGTCATGGAGAATGCGTCCCCTCCTCGTCCAATGAGAAGCTGCGCTGGGGCCATGTGTGTATTGTTTAAACTGCTCAAATCGGACTGAGTTTCCAGACCGATAAAACTTCCACCAAACTGAGTGATGGCGGCCGTCGTGTCTGTTAGCACACCTGCCAGAGATGAAAGCACAGACACGGGACTCAGTTTCGCTTCTCGTCCTCTTCATGAAAATTACGAACTCGGCGCGGATCACGAAAACTGGATTCGCGGAGACCACCGGCACCCTGAACTCGAACCTGGCGAAGAGGACTCAACATCGGAACGCGAGTGTCACCGGAGGGTCGACGAGGACTTGACATCACTGAGCTGCGAAGAGATAGAGAGCCGCTTAGAGAGAACTCGCAGGGAGTTTTACAACCGTCGAAAAATCATCATAAAAAATCTGCCCTCCGACGTTAGCAATCAGGTATGAGTTAAAAGTACTAACGTAAACTAGTCTTGAGTTTTAAATTATTGGATGATTGATTGATGTTGTTTGGCTAACCGTAGCCTAGCTCCAAAATGCCTGCCATGCTACCTCCGTTAGCCTGCTAGCCATTTAACTCGTTAGCTATCTATACCCTTGATTTATGCAATGTTTTGACTCCTCATTCTACAACTCCTTTAATTATAAACAAAAACAGGCTTCGTGTGCAGCCTCCGAACATCATTAATATTCTTTAAATTCGGTTGGGTTAGCCGACAAACACAGCTTAGGCTTAGGTTAACTACCAAGTGGTCAGATATCTGTCAATAATGGTCATCTTGTGGCCTGTATGACTGCGAGTCCGGCCTCGAAGGTGACAGTTTGGTTCTTCGATATCCATGGTTTTTTTTTGCTATTTAACCTTCCAGACCAAACTGTAGATGATTAAAATCTCTACATGGGGGGTCAAAGGTGCACTGGAACTTTTTTCATAAGCCCATCTGTTGTTTAAGCTGTCCGTTGGTTGTATCAACCAGCCCGTGATTTACTGATGCCACATTTTTTGGAACGTGCCTGACTCGTGGGGAGCGCTGGGCCTGCGGGCGGTACCATTGTTCACATGGTAGGGGGGAGTAGTGGGAGTTCGAGATGTGAGTTGCAGTAAAACAAAAGGTGGAAGGTATGGAGACAAAACGTTTCAGAAAATGCTAGACAGCATCGCCATTCGCCTGTGAATGGTCAAAAGCAGCGCTGAACAATTTCTCTTACAACAATGAGTCAGTTATTCACCTCCCACAGGTGCACCTAGTTTCCCAATAGACACAAATTAATTATGTGATTACCAAAATATACAAGGAAGCTTCTGTATCTACATGAAAGCCAGTATCTGCAACTTAGAACATCATTTTTTTTTTATGTATGCTCCACTCCATTGATAAATTCAAATGTCTGGTTGTAATTATTTTATCATTTTATTTTCAGGAGGTCCACGAGCTGTTGGGAAACTATGATTTGAAGTACTGCTTTGTTGACAAATACAAGGGCACAGGTTGGTGTAACTGCTTGTCCTTCATGTCAGTCATTGCATGTTCAGTTTCAAGGAGTAATAACAAATAACAGCTGAGCAAACAAGCTTGGTAGGCACAAACAACTCAGGTAGTCTGCAATTAGAGCAGTTCACTGTTTGCTAGCTTCAAAATGTGAAGGGTGCTGAATCAAAGGAGCATAAAGCTTGTGGAACAGAAACATTTTGCATCAGAATTCCAGTTCATTTGCTCCTTCAGACAGCAAAGAATGGTTCGATTGTCATTTTGTTACTGTATTATATCACTAGTGTTGACAGTATTAATCATCTTAAATTAAACCAGAGTAATTTCCCCAAGCTGTGTGGATGTGTGACTCAGATCTGGGTAGTCTGAACTCTTACTTGGGTCATCTTATCTCTGGCAGAGATGGCAAGCTGTGGTGAAAGTTTGTCAGCTAAAAATGTTGTACACCTGCCAAACCACATTTTTCAGTCATGAGTAACTTAGCTGCCATATTGGAAATGAATCTGCTAATAAAAAATTCAGGGGGAATAGTTTCTGCAAAAGTTGTTTGGCCTTAGTGACTACATGGAAAAAATGCTTGATACAAGCAAAACTTTATTTAAATTTCGCACATCATTCATAATGTTCTGATATTCTTGTGACATCAGTGCAAAGGGAGTGAATCAGCCTTGTCTGATTTGCCCCAGAATGTGATTTGTGTCTCAATTCAGGAGAATTATTTGTTTTCAAAGCTGAACTTTAAGCTTGCCAAGTGTCAAAGCTGATTTATAAGGAATGTAAAACTGAAAGATCGTGCACGCATTTATTTTCAGCAGGCTCAACTATTACAATGGTGTATTTACAGGTCATAGTAAACAATCACAGTTGTGATTTGCGCAGAATACTGCAACAAGAGTCCTAACAGCAAGATAGTGGAGCACCTTACTCCTGTGCTCAAATCACTGCACTGTTTTCCTGTATGCGAAAGGATTGATTTTAAAATCCTTTTACTTGTCTATAAAGCACTAAAAGGTCTTGGGCCTAAGTACATTTCTGATTTACTTGTACATTACGGAGCACCCAGACACCTCAGGGCATCAGAGACAGGTTTACTCTGTGCTCCCAAGATCAAAACCAAGCAACGCTTCCGTAATGTCTGATGTCTGATACAGCTGTCAGCTCATGTAAATCACGGCTTCAGACATTACTCTTTACTGTGGCTTTACAGTAAATTAGTCAGATTCTATATAATCCGTAGCCATCTTTTATTTACAATTTCTTTTCATCTCTGGTTATTTGTTACTTTCTTTCCCTTTTTGCCTTTAAAAGCAATTTTAATATATTCTCAATGTCTTATTTTTATTTGTATGGCCCAGGAAAGCACTTTGAATTGCCTCGTGTCTGAATGGTGCTATAGAAATTAGTCCTAACTCACCCTGTGTTGCCTTTACTAAAGATTTCTGCATTCTAACAAGAGTCTGACATATTGGTTTAGACGGTCTAAACGTAAATGCAGATAACAGTAAAAGTCATACACGTCTAGATGTGACTGTGGAGCTGTTAACATGATACCCAGTCAAATAAAATGCCTTAAATTGTAGTCAGCTGCTATGACAACCGTTGTGGTCTTAATAAGGAAAATTCTGCAGTGACATAAAATTTGATGTTTGAAATTGAGCCATTGGCATTGGCTTTTATCAGTCCTGCCAAAGGAGAAGTGGAGTCACAACCGAGATTTGCCACCTGAGACCTGCTGTGTATAAAAAGAGCTATTTCTTTTTATGGTCCTTTTTAAAAAGATCACATCTTTAATTTGCACCAAACTGTTTGTCTGTCTTCTTCAGCATTTGTGACACTACTCAATGGGGAACAGGCACAGTGTGCCATCAAAGACTTCCACCAATATGTGCTACGGGACAGAGAGATCTCCGTGCAGCTGCAGCCAACAGACGCTCTGCTGTGCATCGCCAACTTGCCCTGTGCTTTCACCCAGCAGCAGTTTGAGGAGTTGGTACGACCCTTTGGTAACCTGGAACGGTGCTTTCTGGTGTACAGCGCCTCCACTGGGCATTCCAAGGGCTATGGCTTTGTGGAGTACATGAAGAAGGACTCTGCAGCCAGAGCCAAGTCGGAACTGCTGGGAAAGCAGCTGGGCTCCCGCATGCTGTATGTTCACTGGACTGAGGTGGGCTCCCTCACATACCCACTGCTACATTCTAAATGCCTGTGTGTGGACCGCCTGCCCCCGAGCCTGCTGACAGCCCAAGACCTCCGCAACGCCCTGGCTGACACCCACACGCCAGTCTTCTGCCAGGTCAAATTCAACACACACAGACACCTGTCTAACTCGTATGATGTTCGAAGTATACATTATCTCAGTAGAATTGGACGTCAAGAATAATAAATTTGAAACTGCTTCAGAGCTGCAACGCTTAGTCCAGGATATTAATGAGCAACTCTACTGGTAACTGATTAACTGTAGCCTGTAGCACGATATTATCTTGCGAGCAGAGTATAACCTTCCAGCTGTCGTTACAGATCTAGCAATCTAGCCACACACAGTTTCTGTGCGTAGCTACTGTTGATTTATGCCACACAGGGCCAAGTTAACCAAACTTGAGAGCTTTTAGCTGTTGATGTAGGTGATGTGCTGCCACGATCATTGTAAAACAGGCACTAAAGGCTTAAAGATGTCAGGAATTAGATATACCTGTATTCCATATTTAATCTTTCAGTACCTTTCACCTTTACCCCAGTTTTCCCGTGCCCACTAAAAGTTTCTATAGCAATGAGCACTGCTGGTTTCTATGGTGATGACCACCTGACTTCCCCAGGTGGTGTCATTCAGCAGGCTGTTCTGGAATGAGAGAGAGGGGTGTCCTTTTAGCACCACAGGCACAGTAGTACTTTTCTGCTGGTTCCAGGGTTTTTTGGGATCACTGCAAAGGCAGTGATGATTAAGGCTCATGTGATGATTGAAGGGAAAGTGTTTGGCTTCCCAGAACTAGCTTTGACAGGATGCATCTGCCTGGGTTATGAAGTGTTGAAACCTGGTGGTATTGAACTGTAAGGCCACTTCTAGTGACTAATAGTGACTAAAAGGCCTTCAGTGGAAATTCAGAAGCAGACTTGTACTTAAGATGTACAGTTCAAAGTTTTCAGATCTGAGCTTGAACTTTTCTAAACAGATATAAAATGCAGTGGATCATGTAAAGTTTGTCAGACTCTAAGTGGGTCCCATTTATGAGTGAAAAATTCCAACCATCATTTTTATGGTAATTTTTCTTGCTACACCCAACAGATAATGAAAAAAATTAAACATTTCATTTTTAAGGACTTGGAGGAAAAGTAAATTATGACACTAGTAGGAAAGGCTGGTATATGAAAACCTGTCAATGCTACAGAATTGCCTGCCTGTCATTATGTTATTTATAAACAGCTTTTTCTGTTGGGAGATTTTCAGCATCAGTTAACTTAGTCTGAGCTGTGATTCTGCTGCATTTCCAACAAAACTGTCCTTTCAATAGAAACACTCAGATGTGTGCTGAAAGTCCAGTAACCACAGGCCTGTCAGAGTTCATACGTTGTGTGCACAGTATTTATTGGCAGTAGCATTCAGGCTAACAGTGTGTTTAAAGACGAGCTGAAATACCTTTTTTTCAGAGCGTCAACCGCCGTGTTGTGACATATTTGCAATTCAAACAATTAAACAGCCAATAAAAGGGCTGTAGGGGCGGGATATAAGTTTGAGGAATATGATTGGAGTGTTGTCGGCAAGTGTTGTTGTTACTCCTCGGCAACTGTTGCCAGGGCTTTGCTAAATTTTAACACCAAGCTAGCTTTAGTTTATTTAATAGATACAGGTTTATGTAACAGGTAAGAGCAGCTGCATGTCCTCTCAGTGGTGGGCCTGGCTCTTTAGCTGAATGGTATCCATTCCTGCCTCTGTTACCGGAGAGTCCGCATTTGCATCCCAATCCAGATAGGGGTTGCTGCGCTAACCTCGCTCGGTCATTACATTTATATTGACAGGTGGATTGGCATGATATTATTGATTGAATTCAAAAGATCATTCAACCAGTAACTGCCTGAGTCAATGATGTCATCAGGGACCCAGGAGTTTTGGGGGTTTTTTGAATGAAGGATGGAAGTGGCAGACTTCAATTTAAAAATACAAAATAATTCTTTTTTTTTTTTTTTTGTGATACATTTTTAAATTTGACATAAAAAGGAGCAGGGATATGGTCCAAAAGATTTGAAAGTGCATTTTTGATTCAGCTAAGAATTTAGAATAGCTGTTTTCTTTCCTCTCCACAGTTAGCTCAGGGACAGGATGGGAGTTTTCGACGGTTTGCAGTGTTGGAGTTTGCCACAGCTGAGATGGCCGAGGAGGCACAGCGACTCACTGATGGCAGGCTGCTGGGTGGGACACACATCAGGGTGTCCTTTTGTGCCCCTGGCCCTCCTGGAAGAAGCATGTTGGCTGCTCTGATTGCTGCCCAAACCATGGTATTTAAGTCAAACTGATACTGCGTTCACGTGTCCAAATTTGCCACTGAGTTTGCCATTCTTCCTGTGTTAATTGTCTGTAACTTTGCTCCTCCCATCCAGGCTGTGAATAGGGGTAAAGGTCTCCTCCCTGATCCCACAGCCATGCAGATACTCACAGGCCTCAATAACCCCGCCACCCTCAAGATGCTACTCAACCCACTGTCACAGGGACACAAACAAGGTGAGGAGGTCTCATGAGTTCTTAATCAGGGGCTTCATTTAGGAGAATGTTCTGGTGCTGCAGATCCTTATGTTCTCTTTCTGATCAGGCCTCCTCGGTGCAGCCCCAACAATGCCTCTGCTGGCCAACCCAGCCCTCTCTGCAGCCCTGCTCCAGATGCTCCTTCAGAACCAGGCCAAGGCCCAGCAGGTACTAACTTTCTTCCTTCTCTTTGACACTTGCCTCCTTGTCACTCAGCCTGTTTTGATTCATCCTCTCCAACTGACCCCCCTCCTCCCACACTTTTTTTATTTTTATTTTTGCTTTTTTCCTCTTAACTATTAGCAAGCCTTTCTGGGAAACCATCTTCTGTGGGCTCAGGTGCTGCACAATAAAGAAAACCCTCTAGTGCCTTGTGTGAGTGATCACGGTCTTAGTGTTTGACTATCAGTGTGTGAGGTGGTTTTGAAGCTAGATGGAACATGATCTTTCTTTCTTTTTTTTTCTTTTTTTTTAAATGTGATCGGTGATAGTAGAATATGCAATGTCGTGGTAAGGTCTTGCTAAGAAAGTGTGAGGTTTGTTTTTTGTGTGTTGTGTTCTTTTGAGTGGTGTTGAGTGAAGTGGTAGGTATGCTGCTCCACTGTGCACACAAAAAGTGTAAATACCCATTCTGTCAGACATAATTTCATATGCGGTGAGTAAGTCTGGGCGCTAATTAAGCGTGCTCGTGTAGTTCAGCAATCTCCTCGCCCCCGCTCGAGTGTTGTCACCAGGCTGTGTGACCCTCTTGTGACACTGAACTCTGCTCTCTCCTTTTGGCCAGCAGGCAGGACTCATTGGGGAGAATCCTCTGGCTGCGCTGCCTGTCCAGCAGGGAGTCCATCTGCTTGGAGACCTGCCCCAAGGTCTGGCTTCCATCAACACCCCCCTTCACTCCTTACGCCAAAAATTGCACGTTTTTGATTTGTCTATGATGCTAAACATTTATAGCCCTCTTTGACTATTACTCATGGTTCCTTCTCTGTACACTGGTTATTATATTTTTAGTCACAGAGCTAGATGAGTCTGTGTTGTGTAATTAATATGTTTACACTTGCAGCTATAAAACAGCAAGTTGTTAAATGTAAGTGATTGAAAAGCATGAATGACTAGTAGCCAATGGGATTGAAGATTAAAAGTCCTATAAATGTAATTTATTGTAATGTCCCTATCTAATTCCACTAGGTGGTGTAATCTCAGGTCTTGGTCTTCCGACAGATCCTCTAAACACCCTAAAGCCAATGTCACTTGGCAGAGCCCTGGCAAGGGAGCAGGAGAGCCCCACAGCAGCGTGCACCTTCCCCCAGACTTCCTCTCCCACTCTGCAGGGCATCTCCATGCCCCTGATGGGTGGCATGATGGGGGCAGATGGCCTCACAGCACAAGGGGTGAGGTCCTAAGTAATTTCCATAATCTGCTTTCTGCCTCTTGTATACTAATAATTTGGATTTTAAAAAAAAATTATTTATTTTCTTTTTTTGTTATGCCAAAAATGAACCCTGTTCTTCCTTCCTCTCAGGTATCCATACTAGGAGATCCTCCCAAAGATGTGAACCTTCCACAGAGTGCCTTCCTCAGTGCCAGCAATGTTTTTCCTTCAGGTGAGATGCTTTTTTTTTTTTTTTGCGCTATGTAGTTCTGAATTCCTTACTGTTTTTGTTTGCTGCATTACATCAGATATTCAGATAAACAGATTCCAGCATGCATATCTGTCTGACCTCCCCCTACTCAGGAGGAAGCTGCAGACCTCACCCCTATAGGAAGAGGCCAACACTCAGTAACGTGTCCAACCATCACACACACCAGAGCTTGCAGCCAAATTACAACCTGCGCTACCAGGATTCCTACAGCCCAGAATATCCTCCACTACACCAGGTAATCCCTCAATTCCAATACTCTGTCCATGGAAAGCCCTAAAGATTTTTTTTCTTTTTACATCAGGTGAAGCCTCACTACATAATGTAATGCTAGACTGTTTTGCTGCCCATTCACTAGGTTATATGATGTGATTTGGTCTGATGCCCATCTGGTGTTTTTCCTCAGGATCCCCTGGCCCACTTGTATGAACAGCAGGAGAACCTTGATATTGGAGCCTTGGCAGGATTCGGTCAGCAGGTAATATTTACTCAGCTATCTCAAGACTGCATAAGCACACTTTTAAAGGACAATTCCGGGCAAATTCAACCCTGGGGTGTTTTTTATGTTACGTTCGGGGTTTAAAAGAATGAATC
>JAQLOL010000009.1:8614460-8646750 GCA_029783665.1 Naso thynnoides | reverse complement strand
AGTCATCATTTAGAAAACTTAAGATACCGCTGAGTTTCGTTAGAATTACATTCTGTATTATTCCCTAGACCTTTTACAAGTTTCTTGGAGCATGTGCTTCAGTGATTTTAAGAACATGTAATTTATCTTAATGGTAGCATTTTTCATAAAAAAACAAAATATAGACTTATACAAAATTAATATGGCTCAATCATCACTTATGGGCCCCTAGACATGTGGTGGTGACTGTTTGCATTTCGATGTTTTGGTTTAGTCATGACGCGGCTGGGGAGTGGGTGCATCTTTGTCAATTTGCCATTTTCTGTTTAATACACACGTCACACCAGTTATGTGTGAGTACCTCTGGTGGCCTGAGCCCACAAGAAGGAACCAAATTTAAATGTTGCGTTTACAAGCTGTAATAAACAATGCTACTGACTATCTTTAAGTTACCTTTTAATTCGGGCCTGAAGAAATCAGTTACGGTCGCTGATATTATTGGCCAATATTTGCCTACTGCTGATACACTAGTATCACTATTTGTTCTCTGATACATGAAGTGTTTATAGTTCAGTGCACTGATGTTTGGAATAAGTTTGTTAAAATCTAAGATATTCTGCTGTTCACCTTGTAACCAAGCATCTCTGGGATCACTGTTGCTGCGGTGTAGATCAACTAATTGGTCTCAGTTATGGTTCTAGTTAGGATAGTCTGTAGTGCTGTATTCATATGTTCTAACAGACTTTCAGAGGGTACATTTATATTGAATAAAGAGGATGTTGTCCACTGAACCATTCAAAGTGTACCCTCAGTGGCAAGGTAATAACATGAACAGATTGGCCTAGGGTTGAGAATGAACAGTACTGAAAGAAAATATGTGAGAAGGAGGCATCACATAACACCAGTGCTTGACAGCTAGTGGATCTAAGAGCAGACCACAGTAATCTCCCAGAACAAGAGCCAGTAACCATCACAATGGCAGACATCCAAGAACGAATGGTCAGGTATGAAGAGCTGCACAGCATCAGGCCCTGACATGATCCGCACCTACTGGCATAAGAAAACAACTACACTCCGCGAACCCCTGACAGCACAGATGAACCAACTGCTGACGGATGGGATCCACTCAGAGTCATTAACCCAAGGGTGGACAGTCTCGATCATGAAGAACCCCCAGAAGGGTGCGATTCCATCCAACTAATGGCCAGTTACCTACCTCTGTGCAACATGGAAGCTGCTGTCGGGCATCATAGTGGCTAAGATAAAAGGGTACATTGTCCGATACATGAGCACGTGGACCAACGTTTTTCTCTGTACTGAAGTTCCAACTTGTTACTGAGTAGATGCCATAAGCTCCAGTAGGTATTGTTAGTGCGGAGTTGCTGTTTATGAGATCTCCTTATGAGGAGGTTACTGCTTCGAGGATGATTTGTCCTTCCTGAAATGAGTAATTATTTAACAATAAACTCACTCAGCTGGTTATCAGCTATAAAAGCTGACAACAGCCCCTTTAAAAAAATAATAACAGCAGAAGAAATATGCCAACCTAAGAAGTCAGTGAAAACACATTTCACTCTGATAAGGCTGTATAAACAGCCCGTTGAAATTCAGATTTAATTAAACAATAACTTGAAGCTGCGTTCTTACACACCCAGTGTTTTCAGCCTCTCTGTTCAGCAGACCCTGAAGATAATGGCAGGTCAATTATTGAGCTCTTATCAGACAGACATTGAGCTACCCAGACGACTGACTGTGTGGCAGGACAAGCCCCTTTGTATTACCGCCGCTCACCCTTCAGACTGAGGTGCCAGGGGGCAAGAGGCAGTGAAGAGAGCTCATCTTCCTCTCTGCAGCCATTGGGATGAAAGATTTTGATTAGCTGTTATTCTTGTGGTCCCAGCGAGCCTCAAGGAGCAGAGCTGCTGATGGAGCTTCCCCCTGATGTGCAAAAACACAACCGCAGTCGTGCATTAGTCATAAATCCTCTTTTCACGTTTGTGGCATTTCTCAGCAAGCAGAAAATATTTATCTTTTCGTTTGGGTTTGTCACGGTATTTCACTTAAAAATAATAAAATCTAAATCTATAAAGGACATTGGGCGTGAGAAGAATGTGAAGAAATGATGGGGTTATTTTTCAGCCCCCCTGGCATTACATTAATGTGTTTTTCCCAGCTGCTGGGTTTATTTCTGTAATTTTTTTTCTGTAATGCTTCAAGGAACCCTGAATTATGTTCTCATACCTGCAGCCAGTCTACCCAGAATTCTCGGAGGGATTCACCGAAGCTCGGTGGACGCTGTGTCAGACACATTTAGATTTCTGCTTTTCATATTTCCACCCACACAGTCACCCTGCACAGTTGCTGGTGAATGCTGTTGAAACCTGCGATTTTTCCCAAATACAGAGAGGAAAGAGGAAGAGCTTAGAAGACAGATCACTGCTACATCATTTATCACTAATTACAAACACGCAAATGAAGGAAGAAGTCTATTTCTTGTGCCTTTGCCTGTGTTGTAGAACTGAAAATGTGACTGATCAGTCTCACTTCATTGCCCATGCATGTAGAATAGGAATGGGTGCATTTGAATATATAGGCTCATTGTAATATACACGAAGCATGTACTAAATTCACATGAGCAATGACTTATTACGGCTTTATTTCAGTATACAAAATGTAACCAAATAGGGTATGTCACAAGAGCTGTTTATAGCAGGATTAGTCATAGAAAACAGCCCACTCCCCTGTGACAAACGGTCTATAAAACAGCAGCACATCTCGATAGCCCAGGAGAAGGCTACTGTTCTGCCTTTCGCTTAACTCAGGAAAGAGGGAAAAGTCACACAGCTTGAACAGTGCTCCTGCTTATACATCCAAACAAGATTATATTATGGTCAGGATTTAAATTCCAAGCCAGAAAATGTACCCTCATCCCCCTGAAATAAGCTTGGGTATTGTTACACTCTTCATTTCATCTATCCCAGTGTTGGTCCTCTGTGTAATATTATATCACTGTGGCACAACAACATGAGATAACAATTTCTGGCAATAGGAAAGAAAAGCAATGTCTCTCAGTAACGTGTAACCGATCGGATGCAGTAAACAACAAACTTGAAGAGATACTCAAAAACAAAATGTGTTCCTTCTGCATCCTATAAGCATTCTACACACAGCCAGGCTCAATTTCTTTTCTTTCTTTTTTTTTTTTTTTTTTTGTTGGTTAAAGATTCAAGTTTGAGAATTTACTGAACATCTCCAGCACACAGATCTAATCCAGACACTGGCTGTAGCAGTGAGATGAAGCTAGTTAAACATTTGTCTATGAGGCTGAGAGTTTCTGAGAGTCTTAAAATCTTTCCACCAAACACCCCAAAAAATGTATCTCTTCAAGAAGTATCTCTCTTTCCCCTGTTAAATCGTGCCCCACATCGTCCTCCTCGTCATTAACAGCTCACTTTTTTTATCTAGAAGCACCGCTTTCATTCCTCTCATCATCTTGCTGCCATGTCTCTTACATGATCACTATTGATTTAGGAGATACTGCGAGAACACTATAGCAGTATCTCCTCTGAACGGTGCATCCTCTTTTTTTCTATTTTTGATCTAAGAATTGAAGTTTGTCATTGAACTCTTTGTTTATGACTTAGAACACCTATGATGTGAATTAAACTGACCTTAACCCAAACTGACCGAGTAAAACAACAAATCTACATCTTTCACCAATATGTTAAAGGCACAATCTGCAATCTGAACGCAATCAAAGTGAAGCCCTGCACACCATCAAAATTCTAAACACGGGGGTTAGAAGCTGTTTTGTAATCCAATCATTAACACAAAGTCAGACCAGTTTTTAAAACAAAAACTACGCTTTTGCAGTCCTGATTCCAATTCTCCAGACATTTGAAAATGTCTGATTAATGTGGTTATAAAAATGACTGATTCATCATTTAATTTGCAAAGTTTATCCTGGTTTTCTGCAAAGTTTCACCATGGGCCTTGTTTCACTTTTATTATATTACACACTATGACTTTTGAAAGTGCATTGCAGTAGCACGTATGGAGCAATGAAATCAACCTTGCGGTCATTCTGACACTTGATTCCTATCTCCAGTTGCCATTATAGCTCCACAATGGTATTAGTAAAAGGTTTCAGAGTCTCTGAAATCTATTTATCACGTCATTTGTGGTTTCATTGGTCCTCAGCTTGCCTCTAAAGTGAAACCTCACCCCCTGATGCAGCATTTCATCCATTTCCCATCTAACTCCTCCTCTGCCTTCAGCTGATTTTTTGCGAGATCTGGTTGGTTTGGAGAGAAACGAGAACATATTTGGGTGGAGATGAGGTGAAAAGCAATGGCTTGCTCTGCTGCTTGTGACCACATCCCCACGTCACTCCTGAATAATGGCACTTTTTCATGTTGTTCAGTGTGTGAAGGATTTTTACTGCTCTACCCCAACCTCAGCTTTGAATCAGCGTGTGTAAGTGTTCACACACATGCACACAGCGTGGACAGAAGGACAGTCCGCCCACTACCAGTGCACTTCCACCTCCAGTGCACCTCCGCAGAACAAGAAAAAACAATCTGAAGTTATTTCAGGAATCCTTTGAACACTTGATATAAATGACCTGATAGCCTGTGAAACACTGTTACATATTACTGCGACTCAGCTACATCTGAACATGCCTGTATTTAACCTTCTCCTCTTTTCCCTTTCAAACACACATATACGCACATTTTTGCAGGATTCATTTACTTTTCATTGTCCTGCAATGTTGTAAATGCACAAACATGCAGACACACATTTCCATTAGCTGCCAGATGATTGCTCACCGTCAGGAAAGAGGTGTAGATTACTATGTCATGGCCCTTCGCTGGCGGAAAGTGGATCAATTTCCCAACATTCCCTGATGACATATGTGTAGACTCAGTGTGGGCCAGAGGCCAGACAGGCGGCTGATGGTCTTTCTGCAGGACAAGCAGAGCTCATTGCCTTCTGTGGTTGGCTAGCTGTAATAGAGAAATTGTCCCAAAGTTTTAGCTGATTTTCTGAACATACTGTCTACCACACACACACTCCAACCACATCATCGTTTACGATCAGCATAACACGAATGAATTACACACTGTGCTTTTCCGAGGCATGCACAGCCATCTCATCCACATATGAGTAAGTAGGACTGCTTGACATTTCAATTATTGCTCACAATATGAATGTATAACTTGCAAAGCCATTTGGTGAGCTTGCTCATAATAAATCAGATGACAGATGCTGACATAAACGAAGTGTGCAGCTGGCACAAGAGAGAACATTTCTTTTCCATATCGCACTAGGGAACTTCCAGTCGTGCAATGGTCTGTGGTCCGTGTCGTCATCCACTGTTTTCACTTTTTCATTACTTTCTTCATTTTTCAGGAACATTGAAATATATATATTTGGATTTTGCACAGATCCTTTCGTCCCTTTGTCATAGTAAGACAGAAAAAAAGAACTTGTCAAAATTTTATTTCCTTTCAACTTCATTTTATGCTTAGATATTAGTACAGTTAAATGCTGCTAATGTTACTGAAATATTTTAAATCCCTCGCCCAAGGACTGGGATAAAAATGTGCTCGCATTCCATTGAATTTTTTTTTTTTTCCTTTTAGTTTTTGATCAAGGTTTTGTGCAGATGAAGGTCATGTGACCAAAAGCCTGGGCATTTAATAAAAGTGAAAAACAGCCCAGTGGGTGGGCATTTTTTCTTTCGTACTTGGTCAAGGTTTTTGAGCTGGAATGAAAGCAGCGACTTTCTTTTGTTGGCTTGCAAGAATTAAAAAAAAATGACTCCTGAAGTCTTTGTGTGCTTATTCAAATTCTGGTGAACCTAATGAATCATATGTTTAATTGTGCTGAAACTGTTCTTCCTGGTGGCATTGGGAAACTCAAGTGGAAATTCATATATCTATGTTAAAGGCCTGGGTGTTTCCCAGAGAAACAGTACTCTAATCTGTGATTTGGACAAACAGCCTGGAGTTGCTCATATAGGTTTTTTTTCTGAACCTTGTTTGTACCCCTAACAGCTTTTGAATACAACTCTGTTGTTTCATTATTTCATCATCTTCAGATAGGAAGATACAGTTATTACATATTCTTTCTGCATCCAGCTTTTTCATTTTTCTTCCTATTCATTTTCTAAGGTCGTGTACAACTGAAATTTTTTTTCTCTCAAGGAGATAGCATTGAAAGTGCTTCAGTACAGCTGCCTTGAAAGAAAATGATAATTCTAAGCTGAGACTCGATTGAAGATTGATTTGATTGTGTGCTGTAGCAGGGAGGTAAAGTATGCAAAGAATGACATCAGAGCTCCTGTAAAGATGAAAACTAAGCGGTAAGATACAGGCTAAAGACATGTACTATACAGAGTGAGAGTCTGAAGACCAACATAAGTCATTTTGTTAGAGTCCTCACATGTTTTAAGGTAGCCCAAGGACACTCCCTGGATGTTTGTTTAGGTCTCTGATTCTAAGCAACTTGCATTTTATTCCTCAAAGCCGTCAAAAAAGGACACAGTTGAGTGTACATCAGACATACATCTCTACATCGAGACTCTCTGAAAAGACTTGACATGTTTATCTTCCCACATTGAGACCATTTCAAAAAAAAAAAAGAAAGAAAAGGCAACAAGCAAAAAAGCAAGTTTGGTTCCTTTTCGTCATTCAGCTAAGAAAACTAAAAGTAACCTTTTCCTGCTTTTAAAGAGAGACAAAATGATTAATGCTTCTCTGTTGTGCCTTAAATACTGCAGTGCTTCTGTACGTGCCTTGGCAAAGCAGCTGCACCTCAGCTCCAGTTATAAAACTGCTGCTGCTTCTTTCTGAAGGCTAGCCTCCAAATTAGGTTAGAATGCTTAGAGTTTTGTGAAAGGCATTTCAGAATCACGATTAAATCAGGTCTACATTAGCAACAATTTTCGGTCCACTGGCAACTCTAGACAAGGAGTCATTACAATAAAAAAGGCTAAAGCAGATCGTAGTAAAGAGTCCAGAGTTGAAACTTGACAATCGTGTACAAAACAACATGTTACTGATGCTACTTTTCATTTAATATCACCTGAACCACCATTTTTCAGTTACTTAAAACTCATCATCCAGCAGCTTTAATCATTACTTTCAAATTATGGCTGCTCAGACTTAGACACTTCTCATCTTTGTACTTATATTGATTCAAAGTTTTAATTCATTGCTCAAAGCAAACACATCAAGCATAAACTGCAGAATGTTTTTGTTTCCATCCTGCCTGCTCTGAAGGACAGACAGCTAAACACATGCAGAATAAAATAACAATTCCATTTAGGTTGAGGCAGAGTAAAAAAGCATGTGGATAAGAGGAAAACAACTTAAATGTCAGGGTTTTTTTTAAGCCAGTAATTACAGAATGGATAAAAAGCAGCCCAAACGGCTGGTTTCTGACCACAATAATTTCACTGTGAGGCTGTGATGCTCATAGCACACACCAGAAAACAAAACAGATAGTTTAGACCAAGTGTATGTTTGTGGTTACACACTTGGTTCTCCTTTAAAAGTTAAGTGAGGATGGACATGCTAAAGATGTTTTTTCAGAATACAGGTATTATTTTGACATTTTAGAGGGAAGAAAATTCAAAATGACTTTTTTTTAGAGTGTTAGTATTTGTGGGAACTCTCTCGTAATGTCCTATAAATTTTCTTTTCAGAGGAACAGAGGAACCACAACTGGCGAGAAATTAGGGAAACGCTATAAGAGGTCCCCAAGGAATTAGTAGACTTTTGGTTAATTCTTAGTGGCACCACTGCTTGCCCAATAAAGCGCTTCATCTGCTGCAGCATGCTAGAGGGCAGCAGATTCTTGTCTCTGGTGTTCTCAGACTAATAAGCTCGACTCTGGATCTGAGTTTGAAGCTGCGCACTGTGGATCAGCCGGTCAGCAGTGGATCGAGTCAGTGAGTGGGATTGTGGCAGATCTTCACTAAGACTCTCCACAGGGCCAGACTCAAAGCTACTTCAGTCTGGCGTGCCATATTTTTGGATGCTTTGACACCTTCACGGTTTGATGCATGGCCTTTAGTGAAAATACAGCACTTACAATCCATGTGTCTGTAAATTGTTTTTGAGCATCAGAGCGCACATTGGCAGTAATACCTGTCATTCAACAACTTGTGGCTGTCAGTACCAACTTTTATTTAATTTAGAGCAGTACTCCTGAGAGCATTCACACTGCACTGGGAGGTGGAGAAGAGCAGCAGTGATTTTCAGAGGTTTACAGTACATCAACACATCCAGCTGTCTATTTTCTGGCTCCTTATCTGTGTCAGGGTCACCATTGGCAACATGCAGAGCAGCGCAGATGTCCTGTTTCCCAACAGCCGAATGGAAACTGAAGGTGCTTCTGCGCTAGGCAGTGCCAGAGGCTCGCCAGCATGCCCTGATTACAGTTTCACCTGGTGGGCTTCGTCACCAACTGAAAATGTTTGAGAGGCGTCTTTTTAAGGACCTGAACCACCTCAACTAACCCAAAGGCCTGTTAGTGCTCAGCATCAGTGTCTTGACTGTGAAGTCCTCCCTAAACTTTTTCTTAGTGGGGTGCTTTATTCTGTTGCAGAGCATGAGACGGACGGCTTTGCTTTGCTTTGCTCCATCTAAACGAGCATTCAGATACAAACTTATGCCAAGGATACTGGGTGTCTTTTGCATTCATTATACCTGTATATCATACATGAGGAAACCCCCCCCACCGTATTTGAGAAGCTATTGATTTCCATCTAAAATTGAATAAATTTGAACAAATTTGGGCACGACTGAACCTATTATGAACCCGCCACATTCAACAACAACAACAACAACATCTGCAGACACCAATGATGCACCATAATGTCACTAAACTAAACACGGTCTAGACTTCAGCTGCACCTTGATTACAGTTTGACTCATGTGTTTGACATCTATAATCAAGATGAAGCCTTATTTAACAGCAGGAATACACAAACAATTCAGATTCTGAGAGTTTGATTACATCTCAGTAGCGAAATATTGTAAAGCTAACGTTCAAAAATAGAGAAGACAAATAGACTGTGATTTTGGAAAGTGCAACAAACTTTTCGCACTATTTATCAGTCACCAAAAGTTTACATTGGTTCTTGTCTGTTTACTTCGACGTGGGACAAAAATCAACTTTATCTTTAGACTTGCTTAGCAATTCATCAATTCAGTCTGACATGGACCACAATGTTGTGTATCCTTATTTTTGTCAAAGCTAAAATATTATTGTACATTTTTCAAATCATGCCTAGATCGTGTTTAATTAAACTGGATTCAATAAACACAAAACAATGGCTGTATGTAAAGGGTTCAGAAAGCAGGGAGCTATTTAATGCACACGAATTACAGTAAATAAAACATGGAGAAATATAATCATGATTTTTAAAATTTGCTCATAACATGTCCTTTCTATTCCCACTCAACTGATTGAGCACCTACAAATCTCAGATGGTCAAGACTGAAATCTGATTTTGCATCTTTTAAAATGTACTGTAGATCGCTTCTGTAAAAGAACGCGGAAAAGATGGATCCCAGAATGACGGAGGTCAGCACATTGTGACCAGTGTCCCTGCTTTCATTCAAAGTACTTTGCATTACCATCAGCTGCGGTGACCCTGATGGGAAAAAGACCTTTTCTTCAACAATGTGAGAGCTCCAAAGCAAAAGCACAGTTTTAAAACTTTTGTTCCACATCTAAAAACAGCATGAAAAGGACCAGAGGGTCTCACTGCTGTCACTCCAGGGGGCTGACTTATGAACAGGCACTCCTCAAACTTAGACCCAGGAAGTCAAAGTGACAATTTTCAGGTACAAATAGGCAGAATGATAAACAATGGCATTTCACATGTCATATCTGATCTTATAAGCTTCTCTCCCAGCTGAGATCATTTGGAGCAATTTGTTGGGTTTGTTTGTTTTTTTTTTTTTGTCAAGGAAATGTGCAGTGAATGCATGGGGCAAAACATAATGGATGAGCGCATAACAGGTGCAAAACCCTCCAGTGCTGACAAATCACTGAGGAGAACAACCATCCAACCACCAGTTAGATAGACTGGACATGTCGGGGAGAGAGAGGGAGAGAGAGAGAGAGAGAGAGAGAGAGAGAGCGTTGTGAAGCCAATGTTTGTCGTCGAACTCCAGCAAATATGAGGATGGGGAGATAATGGCCCACACTGAACAGGATGACTGAATCTCCGCAATTGTCAGTTTGTTTCCTTCAATGATGCATTCTGACAAAACAAAACCCGAAGAAGAGACTCTAGACAGCAAAGAAGAAAGGATCGCATGTGGTTTATGGATGTCCAAAAATTCCTCACACCATCCTTTTTTATTGAGAGGGATGGTTATTGAGAACAATTCAACATCTTGCTGAAATTTCTGGATCAAACATCTCCATGGAGGATTACTGTAGACTTCTGCGGTGTATGTCCGCACAGAGATGCCGTAGCTCTACATGAACCGTGATAGATTGAGTACTTTTTATGGAAATTGCTTGGAAATTTCAGCCCAGCTGAAAGACATACGGGCAGCAATAATAGCACACCACACACACACACTGGAGCCAGCGCCGGCGATCTGTGTCTCTGCAATAAGTGGCTGATAAAAAGCAATAAATTCTCTAAAATAAATACAATCATCCGGCTGTGCGCCATGGGCGACGACGAGACATCAAACTTCAGGGGAAGCGGGAGGACCGGTGCCTCATCACCAAAACCCCGGACTGCTGAGGATCACGGCAGAGCGGAGATTCTGGGCTAAACTGAAACTGATCACCACTGAAAACAATGAGATTATTGATTTTTGGAGGACTTGTCAGATTACCACTGTGACAGTTTTTGATGTTATTTAGAAAACAAGATTCAGATCCGGGTTGTGCTGGACTTGGTCACTTTGATTTGTTCGCTCAGAGATCAAGTGGCAGAGAGGGACATGAAACGTTTTGCTTTGTGCTTGAAACAAACGAATACAGCCATATCATTTAATTAATAACTTCAAAGGGAATCTTTAATTTTTCTCTCTTTTTTTGCACTATGATGGAACCGCCACCATGCTCGAAAAAAAGCCTGTCCCTGTCGCTCCCGGTTCCCCGGGAAGGGCAGGCGACTCTGAAGCCTCCGCAGCATCTTTGGAGGCAACCCCGGACCCCGATCAAAATCAAACACCGGGGATACTCCGACACCGACCGGCATCACCACCGGCATATGGAGCGCTCCGACGCCGTGGATACGAGCGACCGACCAGGACTGAAAAAGTCTCGGATGTCTTGGCCATCCTCCTTTCACGGGACCACAACCACATCCATTGGAAATTGTGTCGGGAATAAACGGTAGGCGAGAGAGGGGTGTGCGTTCCAAACATCCCAATAATAGCCGCTGACAGCCCACTAGGCATATGCGTAAACGGGAGGGGGAGGGGGAGGGGGGGTTGCATTGTAATGAGTGCGTAATAACGCAGTGTGCCTGAAGGGTTAACTGATATGAAGCGTTTTCTTTCGGGAGGCGGGACGCGTGGGTTTTTGGTGCTGATGCGTTATGCGTCTTTGGATAGACTCTGTCAGATGGGTATGAAGCGCAAACCAGGCCGCCCACTCGAAAAGCAGGAGCAGCATCTGCAAACACCAGCAACAGTTTTAAGAGCGTCCACATGTTCTAGTTGATGAGGCACAGTCGTTTTAATGGCACCAAAGGTCTAGTGGGTGCGCTCGAGCGTGCAGCACTGAGATACTGCCATAGTGCGCGCTCCAGTCCACTCCTTTATCAGCTTGTTTGCAGAGAGGAGGTTTGGGGGGAGGACCAAAAGTTAAAAACCCCTGTTTACTGGGAGGCACTTTCAGTTAGTCTGTAACTCAAGAGGTACGATCCTGACCTCTGGCCCCATATAGGCGGATGAGGCTGGTTGAAAATACACTGCACCTATATGATTTAAATAAGATGCGACAAAGTTATGAAGTGATTGAGGCTGGTTTGTGTCACAAGAATGTCACACAGAAGGTTTTCAGACAGCATCTAATTGGCTCACCACAGCTGCTCTCTGATCAGACATGACAGTTTAAAATTTGATGCCATAGTAAAAGGACATTGACTGACACTGGGGACAAACAGAGCAGCACTGAATGATGCTTCAACTCCACCACCTAAAAACTAACTACAGCAGATAAATGAAATTACAACACATGATGCATGTTAATCAAGCTGATTAGATTAAAGACATTTCATCAAGTGAGTCATAGGACTGCAATTTGGAGATGATTACTTTGTTCTTGTCACAGAACAGTTCCTCCGCTTATCCTCCTAGGAAGACACTGTGAATGCAGCACCTGATTGTTTTTTATGTAAAACATGATTGAATTTAACACCTGCTCAGCGAGGACAGGTTAGGTTTTTTTCACATTTTGGTAAAAGGAGGAATAACTGTGTCTAAGAAAGACTGTCAGAGGTATAAATGCTGCTTTTCCAGGTTGCTCCTTCTTCCCTCTGTCCTTTGTGTGACCCGAAATCCCTAATGTTGAAATGTTCCTGCAAGTAAAAAGAGTTGGATTGTTTCTGACTCCATTATTATCCCCCTCACCTCCTCCTAGTCACTGATGAAGGCCAAATGTGCTCCTTCCGCAAGAGTAGCACATTAAAAAGGGTGATTATTAGACTAATAACACATCCCTGAGCCAGTGGTGGGTCTCCAGGGGACTGTTGGGGTCCTGCATTTCTTTTTTACGCCTGTTATTATTTGTTTTCTTTTTTTTTTCATTTTATTTTAATGCCACAGACGGCCTTCCCGGCAGGCCCCTGGGAGAAGGGCCAGCTCCAGCTGACTGGAGGAATGGTTGATTTGTATTTTAGTCCTCAGGACATGCTCTGAGGCAATCCAATCTTTAGTGCATTGGGACAGACTCTGCCTGCCCTTCTCCTTCTGTGGGCGGCAAACCATGAGAGGGCAGAGTGAGAGAGAGAGATTTGATTTTGAAAAGCTCAGTTCTGAGAGCACACAAGCTGGCTCCAACAGTGTGTGTGTTGGAGTATGTGTTTGTGTGTTTGTGTGCGAGTGAGTGTGTGCCTCAGCAAATCCATGAGGTGATGCGTACGATCTGTGGGTGTTTGTACAACACACTGGTCAGGATGGAGGGTGCATGGAAGAATGGAGGCTGGTACAAATGTTGTGTGTCATGAGTAGTGGTAAAATGCAGCGTGCACAGTGTGTGTATGCATGTGAGGATATTTATGAGTGGGCTGTGCACAGGTTAGTGTCTGACCTGTAGCCCATATGGATTGCAATAGGCCTTGTTTTATCTGTTTTCATATCAGTGGGAGGCCAGAGGGATTTCCACTGTGTTGATATTATTATGATTATTTTATTAGCGTGACTCTATATTTTCCTCTTTATTTTTGGCAAAATAAAGGATGCCTTGAGTTGGAGGCCTCATCTCCTCTTTGTGAACATCTACACGGATATAGCAGCTTTGTCTTCTTGACTTAAGGCTAACTTGCATTGAGTCTGGCCTAAGCAATGCAGCTGCAAGCACATCTGCTCTCACCACTGCTCTGCATGTGATTATTGACATGCATTCAACGCCTGGGAATATCATTTCACTGTAACCTGATTGATAGAAAATGACAGGCAAGAGCAAGAGATATTCTCTAGATCGTGCTTATACTGACACTGACAACATCAACATGCAAATTTTCCTCTTTTGCTCGAAATAAGACAATATTCCAGTTTTCATGCATATTTTTACAAAAGCATATTCAGAAATGGACCCTACACTGATTAAGTCTTGTGGGATTTGTGAGACTATTGAGGTTTTTTGACTATTTTTTCAGACATGCATGCATGCTTTTTGGAAAATGAATCTCAGTTGGTGTTTTTAATACAGTTTGCAGCACACGGCCTCTTACCTGTTTAAATTCAGCTCTGTTCCTTGTAAACAAATCAGCGAGCCAGTTTGCAAGGTTAGTGTAGACATGCATACACAATAAGAAAAGTTCACATTTCTGGTTGAAATATTTTGTGTGCATGTGTGTGTAATCATAGTCAATTTTCCCAGGTCTAACTTAGTAAACAATGTTTGGCATCAACTGTTTAATGCAGAGACTGAGCCTATGCTCTTCTGCTGCTGGAGAGGGAAGAGGAAGAGGTCCAGCAAAGGGCTCCAGCTGTAATCAGACTCAGGCTGCTGTCTACGGACGCAGCCTTAGGACATGGTTCAAGTTACCAGGGCGCCCCCTGCTGAGATCTTTTAATGTATAAATATGAATTCAAATACATCTTTGAAGTTTTTAGCTTATTTCAAACATAATTTTGCCATTGCATGACAAATCTTGTTATTTTGGGTGATGAAGAACATGATGTGACTTTGTTTACAGAGGGTGCAGAGAGTAATTGGTCTTTGATTGGTCGGGCACTGATCGACCCAGTGGATGACCTTAGCGTCTCAAAGAAGCAATCACAGAGGAGTCGGTCAAGACCTTATTTGGGGGTTCGAAAGATCAATCAGCCTGAGAGCTGCTGGTGAAATGGTATCGGACAAGGTCCAGAGAAAAACAGATTGTACTGTGTTATTATAAATGATACTCTTGCTTTTGAAAATGAAGTGCTCCCAACAGCCACCAGTCTGGGGATGGATAGCATACAAGAGAGATTCTGGGTGCATAATTGTTTGAAGAATCATTGTCTGCCTCTGTTTTCACTAGTCTATTTCTGTCTCTGTGTCTTATCCCACAAAATGGCAGTCTTAGTGGCAATCAGCTTCCCCCAAGTGTCACTCTGCCTCCTCTTCCCACCCCCAGTGTCTTTTGTCAGAGGATGCTAATATGAGCATATCAGTCATCAGGTCCCATGCCCAATACGCTTTGGGAAGTTCCAACATGGAAATGAATGACTGACACTAAACGAGTAACAGCTCTTCCCGCAAATCTGTTGCTATGGTTACTTGTTTTGTGCATTTGTAGAATAGATTTCATTTACCCAAAAAAGGCAAAGCCTACAGGCACTTGATGGGCTTGACTGTATAATGTCGGTATGTAGCAGATCCCACGGGATGTGCATCATGACTTGTATGTTTAAAAGGTGAAAAAGTGAAGGTTAATATACATTTGCGGAGGAAGTGCTACTGCCTGTAGTTCAGTCGCGGCACAGAGCTGGTTTCCTCTTCAGTCCTCTGCAACAATTTCAAACCAAAGCCCCCCCCCCCGGCTCCCCTCACCTCACCTTCCACTTCATGCATTCTTTACACCTTTTTTTTTCTCTTTCCTGAGCTGGGAAACAGGGCTGATTTGTAAGCTGGTGCTGCTGCTTCTTTTGTCGGTCTGTCTGGCCAAGTTAGATGATAATTTAGTTCATACTGTGGCACAGCTCCTGTCAATTAATACAACAACTATATTTTGTGGTTGATCATACCATTTCTTCACTCTAGAAACAAAAAGTATCATGAATTCAGGAATTGTCCCAACAAAAATGTTTTCATAGTATAAAGTAATAGACCTCTTATCTTGTTTGCGTAGTGGAACCATCTGTTTAAGCTGCAGAATGCACTCTTCTGTGAATACATTGTGCTTTCTTACTAGTCTCAGCGCTAATTAGTATCTGGAGGCAGTTCATGTACTGGAACGGCTCTGGCTGGCTCAGGCAGATCCCAGAGACCTCAGGTAAAATCCCTCTGGGTTCTTTTAGCAATGACACCAAACAGTTTGCTGTTTGATGGAAGGGAATGCATACAGCTCTCATCCAAGGTCCCTCTTTGTGTTTGTTCTCTGCTCATCACTTTGTCTTACTGGACGACACAACAGGCTCTCACAGGCCCCTCAGATACTCAGGCCACTGGTAACCACATTTAGCAGAGTCAGTTTGCTTCATGGATCAACTGCAAACCTTGGCAGCTTTGCATTTTAATTAATTTCACACTGAATCCTCTGAAAGTGGCAATACACTAGTCATCTGATTTTGTTTTTTGACAAGTGTGGATGGGCAAGGATCCCGGTTAGAGAAAATAAAAGTGAGCATGGCATCAAAAATCCAAGTTCCACAACAAGTTCTCCTGTTATTTACACCTTTCTCCCTGTCTGGTGCAACTTGTCTGATTTCTTTTCTGATTTCTTCCATATTTAATCCTGTTTATGTCCATTAAATCACCCTAACCTAACTCCACTTTCAACCACAGTTTATTATGCAACAGTCTCCTCTGCCTCTTAAAATGTTCAGTGTGATTGTGATGAGCTTAATGCTGACCATTTGTTATCTCTTTTGATCTAATAACATTGGCTGAATCTGTCTTTCGTCTATGAGAGAACTCCTCCTCTTTCTTGTATTTCTCTCTTTTTGATCCTCGATCCTCTCAGTGCCTCATTTCACCCCAAATGAGTTGTATTGATATAATCTCTTTTTCTGCTCTCCGCTTTGCCTCTCTTTTGTGCGGCCCATCTCGCTGTAGTTTCTGAGATTCTCTCTGATAGTCCTGTTCTTGCTTACAGCGGCATTAAGCGCACAGTTTCTCTATCATATATCTATCAATTCATCCCTCTCTCTCTCTCTCTCATCCACTGAGATCCTCAGCTGTTTGCAGAGTCTTTCCCCCCTCAAAGCCATATCTGACTCTCAAACCTTCATATCCTTGGTGACGGAATGGACTGCCTACCGCTGACAGTGTGCAGGGTCTCATCACTTCTAAACTCCTCTCCTTAAAGGTATTTTACACTGATGTAATTTTTCATTCTTCATGCTCTAGCTGTTACTTGAAAAATCACAGACTTCAAGGAGCAAAGCAGACAAACACCTTCATCATATGGTGGGCAATAGGCTGCCATTAAAGAGGAGTTCAAACAGACCTGTGCATCAAAGAGAGGTTTATTTGAAGGAAAAGCAGTTAATAACTTTGTGTGATGAAAATGCACACTAAAAATTGTCCTGTGGAAATCCAGAATGAACTTTTCCTTAGATTTTTTTTCATTTCTCTGACATAAAAAAACGAAACTTTTTAGTTGGAGTGATAGAAATTTATTCTTCAAGTCCATAGGTGCTAAAGGGAAATAAAAGGAAAAACCTTTCTAGTGTAATCAAGTCACCCACTCCAAACCAAGAGAAAGGTCTCCATTGCTGAGACTCAGGAGAATTTAAATGTCAAAATGTGTGCCGTATTCGGTTTCAAAATAAGTGGTAGTCTTTCACCTCTCAGCAAACAGCTCTGCTTGAGAGAAAACTTTAACATGGTGCTCACTTTGCGAAAGATTTCGTTACAAAGCAGCTGTGTGAACAAGGACATTGCCTCCACTCGGTGTCCCAGTGGGTGAGACAGACCCCAGTATATTGGAAGCAACTGGAGGTCTCTGATGCTGTGGCACAGAGTGATCTCGACTAAACCATGAACACGCTGAAATGTGCTTTTGGTCACTGTCTTAGGGCACATCTGTCTGCATGACCGAGACTGACAAACCGTCTGTCAGCTGTGTGTCAGCGCAGCACACACAGTGGAGCAGAAAAAACAAATCGCAAACACCTGTCAAGCAGAGCGCCATGTCAGACTAATGTGAAGTATGTCAGGGGAGTGTGGAGAGGGCCCAGCTCAAATTAAGAACTCACAACAAATCAGAGCTGAGCAGGATGAAGGAGTGCACCTGGAGACCACACTTGCCATGGATGGGCAAAGATGAAGACTGCATTCTCGCTCAACTGCCTGCTGCAGCCTGCTTACGTCTGAGGAATAACTTCCAGACCTCCTGCCCCAGAACAGCGTTCCTGTCCAAAATTACTGGCCGAATGTCAGCTTCCTGGATGACTATGAAAGAGCGTCAGCCATGTTTCAATAGGAGGGACAGATGGCATTAATAGTGGCTTACCATGTCATAGACTTCCTTACTGCACACTGGCCCAGTCCCAGCAGCTTCAGTCCAAAGCCTTGCTAAGACCTTCAGTTCTATTCTGCTCACAATATAAATCATACTCATAAATGGTGCCTATATATCATTTTGTGATAAGAAAGTGTTGACAGATACACAGTATGCCAGAGATAAAAATGGTTTTGTTTTGCCCATTCTTGGTCTGACTCAGCTCCACTGTTGTCATGCAAGCTTAACTGGAAAAATGCTGCAAACAACAGCAAATAATATACAGTCGCTATCAAAACAATAACAGCACAAGGGCCTGCTAAATGTGCTACTAAATATTTCAGAGTGTGCTAAATTGGAAAGCAGAAAACCAAATCAGCCAGCATATATTCAGTGTTTATTTGGGCTGATGCTGGATGAAAACCTAGAATGTTTTAAGCAGGGATGAAGGAGGCTGTGTGATCCTTTAAATTAGAGTTAATGCTCTGCATAGTACAAAAGTATAGTCAATAAAAGTATATTTAAGTATCAAAAGTAGAAATGGTTAATACAAAATACATTTTACCGTTAAAGATGGTCAAGGACTTTTTAAAAAAATTGTTGGTAGTTTTAGCACTAAAAGTATAATTCACTCTATAAGAAGATCTTGTGTTTTTAGGTAAAATCTTAATTTGTGCAGGAACTAACTCCAGATATGAGATTAATGTACTGAAGTTAAAAGTAAAATATTCCCTCCTGAAATTTAGGACAACAGAAGAATGAAAAGTCATAAAATGAAGGATAAAGCAGAGGTGTGAACTCAAGTCAAATGACTTAGACTCAGACTCGAGTCACAAATTTGATGACTTTAAACTTGACAATATCATAAAAGACTTACAACTCGACTTGGACTTTTATACTTTAGATTCAAAAGTATGTTATTTAAAAAGCGTGCCACAAATTGATATATTTCCCTTTATCTCCTGAATCAACTAACACTAATGCTATTAATTCTCAGCAAGTCAACACCTTTCCCCCTGAAAAGTCCTTTGAATCATCCAACAACATCCAATAAAGTTCAGGAACAAACCAAAAACATGGACATTTGTTTTTCTTTCAGTCGGAAATAAAATGTGTAACAACGTACAAAACCACTTTAAAGGACGAATAGTTCAATTCCATTGTGGCAATGGTTAGTACTATATGCTACAAATGCCATGTCAGCACACTTTTATTGTGTGATTAAGTTTGGTCACACTTTTCTTAACCTTATTTTAAGAAGTAAATAAAAATTTTGAATAGCATTCAAGATTTGTGTAAAGTTAATAGACTGAATTAATGCTAATGACCTGGGACTTGACAGCAAAGACCTGAGACTTACTTGTGACTTGCAAAACAATGACTTTTTCCTACTGCTGTGATAAGGTACAATTGTGTTTACAAACAGCACTTGAGTAAATGTACTTAGCTTCATTCCATTGATACTTGTCCAGTGTGTAACAACTAACTAAAGAACGCTATTTTCTGACACAACAGTTTTAAAACAACAGAAAAATGTGTGGAGAACTTTCTTGGCCGTACAGATGCACGCTGTCATTTCTTAACTTCTGCAAATGGATAAAATGTTCTTCTTGAAGCAGAAATTCTTTTGTTTTCAATAAATACGTGACTCTATGATGGCTTGAAATTTCAGGATTCATTGCCTATTAACATGTAACAACGACGTGTGCATTGCATGCCACATGTGTGCACACTGCGTTTTTAACTGTAGTTTGTTGTGCTTTTGATACCTTGATGCCAGATGGTGCTTGTGCTTAGGAACGCACAAAGCATGTTGCTTCCTGTCTCAGTCAGGGCAAAACCATTTTTTATTGCCACTGAAACAGAATGATTCAGAAACCAATGAAAATAAAACAGATGCAATAAGTTTCTGTCAGGAGTATATATATAAAAAATAACCGTGGCAATCTGTGCAGCCGCAACAAGGTTTGTGGGAACACTTGAGAACATTACATAATGCATGAAGCAGCTTATGATTTATTGCCGACTGACAGTGAGGTATACAGGCTGATGTACACCCTCAGTTTCCTCTGTGAGAGAAAGAGTCACTGTTCTAGCCCCTGACCTCTGAGATCAATGCATGAGCATAACCTGTCTTGTCAGAGCAGTGAGCCCGTTTCTTGTAGGTCATGTTCATGTTCACACATTAACACTCAACATTCAGGCTGTTGGAGGGCAGGGAGAGAAAAAATATCATGGCCCGAGGGTTCAGGATGGTATTTTCATTTGATGTTGTACTTTTCAGTTTGAGTTGTGGATTTTTTTGAAGATTGCCGATTGCTGAAGATTTTTTTTTTTTTTTTGGGGGGGGGGATCTGTAATTTCTTCTGCTAGATGTCTTTCTATTAAAACAATGAAAACAAAAGAGGTGGTTTGATGATGTCGTGAGGCGGTAGATGGGATCACAGAATTAGTTCGAAGTCACTTTTAAACTGATGAAAATCTGAGTGACTCACCCACAAATGTTAGCAGATGAGGTAGGCTAATGATTTAAAGTAGTAAATGCACAGTAATCTTATTTACAAAGATGTAGTTGCTTTTTAGTCATTTTAGTCACATCTTCTGTTATACCTTTGCTTGGATGGGATTCCTACTGATGCTGATGCAGACTGGAAGTTGTATTTGACCCCTTTAGGCAAGATAATTAATATCATTAAGAATCTAAGTTCTCGCTCTCTTCCTTACAAAATCTCTCATGGTTGTGCAAACATCAGAATGAGGGAGCTTTATTTTGATGATTAGTTGTTCAGTTTGTGGATCTGTTGTGTGAGGTTTCCTGAAAGATCATATTTGAGTCTTTTCCTACTTCAAGCACGTTTTCTCCCGAGACTTGTTTTTGTTGTTGGCGTTTTTTAGGATCTTACAGGGGTGCTGGTGCAGCCCGCAGTACTGACTGTGCCAAGCAGAAGTTTCAAAGTGTCCCTGAGCAAGAGTACCTAATCTTCATTCATGTTTGCATCAGCACACTTATCAGGCACATACTGGAAAGTAGCTAAAATCAGCTGAATTCATCAAAGAATTTTTTTTTATCCTCACCTTTAGTTTAAGTACAAGAAAATACCAGTGAAACATCCCGGTGTGATCACAGCAGAAGAGGAAGCAGAAGGCTCCCTGCAGATAGGCACTGCCTTCTTTACTAGCAGACAAACCCTGAGCTTGCTCCATTGCACCAAACAGGTGGGACGAAGGATGTCGACACCAGGGAGAAGGTGTAAAGATAAGGAGAGCGGAGAGGCACAGAAGGTAAATGTGGCAAGCAAAGGAAGCGCACATGTGTCGGGAGAATAGAGAATGAGGGCGGTTGTCTTCACAGATCACTGGCAATTGTGTGTTTTGTCACCTCAGATTTGATGCAAGACCTGTCTGCGATTGGTTGTGTCCCTTGCCAATCACAGCTGCAGCTGCACAAGCCAGTCATGTTGTGTACATGAAGGCCAGCCCTCCTCCCTCTCAGGGTGCTATAAATAGGGGGAGAGAAGCCTCAGGCTCTCAATGTAATGAGATTAGACCAAACCAGCCTCAGCTCTCAGTGTTTTATTGAGCTTTATTTCAGTTTCCATTCTGTATTTCAATATGTATAGGGAAGATATTGAGTGTGACTGCCTTTGCGTGCTAGGCCGAGTCCATGTAGGAACATTATGTGAACATAATGTGAGAGACTTATGTGAGTATGTGTGCGTAATGTCCTCATTTTGCACCCCGCAGGCACATGGCACATCTCATAAAAATGTGTTCATCATTATGGTAAAGTCACCATAACGTTGTACCGTCACGAAGCTCCGACCACTAGCTGTAAATTGTCATGAATTCCTCACTTTGCTTTCTGACTTTTCCAGCAGTTTCCATGTTGGGCACGAGGGGCCCGTCTGTTGCCGCCAGTGGAAAAGTGATTTTGACTTGTGCAAACCTATTGCAGGATCTGGATCTGTGAAAGGCAGACAGGGAGCCACACTGGCACAGCTATTGTGGGTGAACGTCTGCGTGTGAGCATGTGTTTGTGGGAATGCTTTTGTGAGACGGAACGTGTCTGGGGACATGCAGAGTGGGAGACATCCATTCTGTTTGGACATACTGCTGATTCTCACAGCTAATATTCTTAGACTCTGACGTTTTCTAGAGCAGCCTGCCTTTAGTGCCATGCTGCTCAGGGATCGTTACCCAATCACAGAATCTTCCTCCACGATTTTGCCATCAGTTAGGGAGCACTAGTCTCCACAGGACTCAATGCTCTGCTGAGAAATTTAACCACTATCACCTCCATCTTCTGTTCCCATCAGTAGGGAACATAACATTATCAATATCTGCACCTATTGGATTTATGATAAAGAAGCGTTCAGCAGCGATCAATGACACAGAAAGACAAATGGCGAAGGGGATGAAAAGGGACAGCAGGAGCAGAGCATCTTTGCATTTATAACAGATGTGAAGACAGTAATGCATAAACAAAAAGCAAAATGCATTCACCTTTCACGGTTTTGTTGGCACATCTCTTCGCCTTTATTTAGCGTCGCCAGTACAGCAACCTCTCCAGATGCCTTTGACCTAACTAAATAACAGAATGTACAGGTGAGTGGGCAGGACACTGGTCAGGTTTGGCTACAGCATTGTGACAGAATGGAAATGGACAGACGCTGAAAAGTTCGAGCCGTTTGCGTGATGATGTAAAGACAAGAAGTGGAGACAGAAAGGGTGCATTTGACACAGGGAGTCTAAAATTATAGCGCTCATGCTTAAAGAAAGGGAGAATATAAGGGAAGAGTGGGCAGTGAATGACACAGGAATAAAAATGACAGACAGATTGACTCATCAGATGAGGATGTCACATTCACTGCCCTGCTGCAAGGCAACGACCCTGAGGCAGTTCCAGGACAGATGAATCTACACAGACAATCGTGCCTTTCCTCTCTAATGATATTTAACTGCTATCTAGGATAATTGCAATGATTGTCTTATCATTCTCCTACTATCATGATTCTCCTGGTTAAACCTTTTGTAATAGCTCTATAATCTTTTAGAGTACATTTCTGCTAATTGTCCTTCATGATGTTAAATTTATGGTACATTCTACTTCCTGGGATGTAATTTACCTAACATAAAATACTTCCTAAAGAAATAGTTTCATTTTTTAGGGTATAAATTCTCATTTATATGATTTCAGTGGATACATCACAGTAACACAGTATTTTAAAACAGCTATGACTGGTATTTTTATAAAAATAATAGTGAATATGTACTGTTACTAATAACTTGACTGCAGTTTACCTTAGCTCCAAGAAGCTGGATGGCATCTTTCAAGACATGGTTTGGGTGTCAGTCTTAACCTTAACTGTTGTGGTTCACTCTCACTGTTATCACCATCTGCATGCAGACAGCTGCTTACAGCTAATAAGCTCTCTGAACAAGCCATATAATACCTTCCCAGGACTAAATGGCAGGCAGCCTAAGAAAGTGTGTAGCTGATGAACACAAATTGCCATCCCATGAAAAGCAAATGCTTCAGTCGTTTTGTCGAATGAAGATATGTTTCTGTGCAAGTCACAATGCCCCCAAGCAGCCAATGTAATTATGACTGTAATCTGTCAGGAGCAAAGGATGAAATAATGTGATGTTGTTATAGAAACAGAAAGAAAGAGAGAGGAGACTGATCGGTGGACGGATAGTGATTGGTTGATAGGCGGGTCAGAAAAGCGTCAGACTTAAAGCAGGAAACTAGTGTTCATGTCACATTTCTGACCAACAGAGTCAGTTCTTTAAAGCTGGGGTAGACAACATCTGGAAATCAAGCTAACTGCAGCATTGGACTCCTAAGGAAGCAACTCTGCTGCAACCTCCCCTCCCTGTTTTAGCTCCAGTTTGCGTTTTATTTCATTTGTTGACGCTCCCTCTTTCAAATCCAGTTTACACCAAAGATTTGAGACGAGACAAAACAGTTGTAGGGAAAGTTGCAGTGGAGTAAACTTGAACATCTCAGCTCGACTCAAGTCGGCTGACGGTGTCACCTCGAGACACACTGTTGTCGGCAGAGGCCAGTAATAGAGTGTGAGGCACCTCACTTGTTTCAACAGCCAATCAGCTTGTGCAAATGTCACCTCCCGCTAAGAAGCGCAGCATAGAGCAGCCATTAGGAACACATGCTTTCTAAAACTACCGTGACTGGCTGAAATTACCCCTTGACATTCTGAGTAAAGAGCATGCAGAGCCACAGAGAAATGAAGAATTGTACTTTTAGACCACCTGAATATAATATGTTGAAAGACTATTATGGAATTTGGTAAGACTTTACTAAAAGCATGCATCTATAATGCATTTTAACACCTTACGAACACACTTATGATGTGTTTTGAGTGGTTATGATTAGGTCAGGGTTAACGCTAACCCTGCTTATAACTGTGATGACACAACACTATAGTTGCATTATGCATTACAAGTATGTTCATAATACATTATACATGCATGCTTTTAGTCAAGTGTTACCTGGAATTTTTGCACGATGACGCCAAAGATAAATTTCCTCTCCCAACTTTAACTGTAACAATGATCATTCCCTAACATTAACCATGTTGTTTATGTTGTCTATGTGCCTTAATCTACCCAAACTATAACCAGAGCATTGTACGGTCAATCAGAGGTTATGCCTCTACACAAGCGACATCTGTAGCCAGGAGCGTTATGTTTTCATGTTGTCTGTCAGTCCGGCCCATTCTGTGATGTGTCAGGAACACTTTTAGTTTTTCTCAATTGCTTTGGCTCATTCCTCAAATAGGAATGAATATTCTCAAAACAACATGTGCAAATTTCAAAACCACTGGGCACTTGTTCACCACAGATTTTAATTTCTCATTCATCCCAACAAATTGCAAATGCCTTAGCAAATCTTAGCAAATGAGTAAGTACAGTTGTCAACGGTTTGCACAACAGAGTGGCTGTAATGCCCCTTAGACCCCATGGGACCTTATTTTGGAAAAATTTTGTACAGTAGTCAATGGAGAGAGACGAATTATTTTTAGATCTTGTTTAAATTGTGTCCTCGTTTTCAAATATGATGTTTGTCATTTTAAAAGATCATTTTAATAACCAATAAAGTCGCAGTTTGTCGTGACAATAGTTAAGTGCCACTTCGTTTTTGTAAGATGGCTGTAACTTGAGCACAGTTTGTTTTGTTCCTTTGAAACAAGGGGAAATTTATTACAGTAAAGAGGTAAAAATCATTACAAGCATGGGCATGTTGAGAGCTGCATCTAAGCAAACAGAGAGTTAGTTGGTTCTGTAAGAGATCATTGTTGAGACATCACTTATGCAATGATCAGGTGTGTGGTCTTTCTAAATAATTTTCAAAGACTTATACTTCAGCAGTTAGATTGTAAATTGCAAACTTTCTTAACTTGGAAATTATCTTTTAAATTGACAATCATCATATTTGAGATTGGCAGTACAATTTAAATGGGACCCCCCCAAAAAAGTCTTTGCTCCATTGACTACAGTACAAACATTTTCCGAAATAACGTCCCATGGGGTCCACCAGAATGGGTGTGACTTGGCCGCTCTATTACCAATTGACTATATCTTGCTTATCAAACTGATTATGTTGCTTCTCAGTTGAATAGCTACACCCTCTAAAACATCTAGACATAACTTCACTGTGGACATCATCACATGCACAACTGTCCATTCAGTTGCCAAAATCTGTCAGGCATAAATACTATGAATAACATCACGGTAATTCTGATCCCTTGAATTGGAAAATTGCCTGTCAGGTGAAACTTGAACCTGACTAATGAAGGAGGAGTTTCCCACATCTCAGATCACCAATCACACATCACTGTATGTCAAGTGAGCTGACAGGTGCTGCCTATGAGTATGAATATTGCCAAACATATTTATATTAAAGTATAAAGCTTGACAACAGCAAAATCAGTCATTTCTGAACGTTGAGGAACCCGGGTAAATGAAAAAGGGCAACTGCCTGCTCAAAAAGGGAGGAAGAGGAGTATTCATTATTTTTCTTGCTTTTGTATTGATGTATTTTTGTATCACAGTACATTGTGCTTTGTGCACTTTGTAATGTTTTTACTATGATGTACGGCAATTACTTTACATGAATAAAAATACAGTAACAATTCCCATGGCAGTCTGTGTGCAATGTGTGACATGAAACTTTGCGCTGCTGAAACTGTTATATCAGTTTGAAACTCAATGGTATTCAGTTAAAAGACAAAAAACATTCCAGCGCAGTAAACATTTGGTGTCGATGAAGAAATGGGCAAAGAGTTAAATGTGGATGTGAAGGATATTTCCAGTGTCCAATGCCGTACTGACAAAACATCTAAATACTTTGACCAGCATTGTTTACACAGTGCTAAAGGAGCTTTTCATTCTGAGGCATTGACTTTTCCTGTGAGGAAATCATTTTGTTCTGAAGCATAAGTTAACTGTTTTGGGTGAAATATGGCCTTTTCAGGTGAGCTATGATGTTGTATTGAACCATAAAGGCTATTTTGGCAAATGCACTTGGAGCTTTGAGAATGTTATTTCTGTTTCAAGAAATGAGCCAAAGCAACTGAGAAAAGCTATAAAAAGGTTTTTTTTTTTAGTTGTACTTTGATTTAACAATTAACTGATTACAATTTGGAGGTCAAAGGCCAAGGTCTCAAAAAAAATTATGGAAATGACTAAAAAATTTATAGGCTAATTATGACTTCCAGCCTTAATATTTCACACACTCATAGTATGGGAAAACTTAAAGAGGACGACAAGAAACTTACAACGCTGGCACTCATTATCCTCTGAGCAAAGGACAAGATAAACCGATGTCTGGCAGAGATGGTAAATAATTAAGTCATGGTTAAGCTACTGTGTAGATAGTCCTGCCTGATGCATATGTGTAACATTGGACATGAACACGTCTCATCTTCATGCCTCTTTACATTCCATATTTGTCGTTGTGCTATCTAAAATGGCACCCTGGGGAGACATTACACAAACATTGTTTGGTTAAGTGTAAAACAAGTGCAAATTCACAATATCTACAATCAGCAGCTAAATATGTTGCAGTCATCTGAGGCGTCGCGTTTTTTAAAAAATAAAGTCACAGACACATTTTAATGTTAAAATTTTTCTTTACTGCTAATCTGGACAGAAGGAAAGTGAAAAAGTAAAAAAATAGTGTCTGCAATGATGCCTCCCACAAGAGTCTACAGTCTACAACAAACAGTTGATGAGTTATGGAAGGGGTGGGGCTGAAGTGCAGGGGCTGGGCAAGCGATTACCAATTAAAATGTGGGTGTGTTTCTACATAGTTTGCCCATGATACATTAATCTGTTTAGAAGTTATGCACCTTTTTGTTACAAGCTACTTATGCTGCCACGTCCCCTTTTTGCCAGTTGGCCCAAACAGTTAATCAGCTGTCTTTTGGCTTATGATGGACCTTTCCATCAAATCTTGTGCAAGACTATGAATCCATTTGGAAGCTGCAAGTTTTTTCAAGTACCCCTGACTGCGGCATGCAGAACGGGGGTGTGCCTCAATGTGGGAGGAGCTCAACGTTTAGGAGGCGTATCTCAATGGCTCAATGTGGGAGGAGCTCAACTTTTAGGAGGCGTATCTCAATGGCTCAATGTGGTCAGAGCCACCTGGTGGTGAAAATCATGTACTTCACATTCGTAGACCATTATACTATATTTTCTCTGTCTGTTCAGGGAAAAAATACATTAGTTAAAGAATGTATATCAATGTATATTAATCATAGCTTTATGTTGGAAGGAGATCAGATTATCTATTAACCAAACTGAACTGAACTGAAATCAAATAGACAATGGACTTCACTTTAATACACAAATAACACATACAGTAACACAACAGTGACAGGGGCACAAAAGAAAACATGTATGAAACAAAACAAATGCAGAAAGAACCCACATGGGTTTATGCCTCAAAGGAGGAAAATGCCTTCATGCAGCGTCTGTCCATTATCTCTCTGCAGAAGTCCTCATGGTCCTCCTGCTCACTGAAGACGAACATGAATGGCTCCCTCAGGTCCTCCATCTCATGTTCGTCTCCAGCATTTCCTCTCAGCAGTTCCACTGCCCTCAACTGGCTGTTTTTATTCATGGTTGTAATGCTGGGAGGGGAAAATTTCCCCTTGAAGGTTTTAGTGGCACACCACCTTGCTGCCTCCATGGTGTCTCGGAGCAGAGCATCCTCCTAATAAAAAACAAAGAACAATTACTGAAGTAAGGCAGAAGAAGGCAGAAAACAGTGAAATAAGAAAAGCCCATACTAGGCAACCTACTTCAATCCATGTCCCCGGTCCTTGCATGTTCATGTTCACAGCTAAGGAAAAAGATGTGTTTTTTTATGGGCACAATTGGAATGAGAGTTAGGTAAAAACAGTGGATTATTCCTAGTCTCCCGATTTGATAAAAATTGAGAAATGGCTGCAATACAATCTTTGTGACATCCCACCTCTACAACTTTTATGGATGTGTGCACAAAATGCTGCTTAGAAAAGTACCTGATGCTTCAGAGACAGATTCTGGGTCCCTTAACTTTTTCAAAGGAACCTCTTCCACCTGCTAAAATAAGTAGAGAAGTCAGACTTTCATTTTCAAATAATAGTTTGAAAACATTGTTACTAATTAATTGATGTCTCACTTGTATTTCCTTTTGCTCTTGTCTCCCTTTCCTGCAATCTGTCTTCTTCAGAGCTTGGTGATTTGAAAACATTCATTCGCAACATAAACATTTTTTTTGTTTGTTTTGATCCAAAAGTGTGATATTTAGGGAACTTACGGCATGGGGAAGTTCTGCAGGAGAACAAGACACCACCATCTCCTCATTTGCAGCATGTTTTCCTTTAAAGAAGGAAATAGAGAATTCAATTATGTTTAAAAAAAAGCCTTGTACACTAACTATAACTTGTCACAATTTTAACATACCTCCAGGAAATCACACTTGGTCCCCATTACAATGTACAGAGCGTACTGTTAGTAAAGAGGTACTGTTAATATAATGTGCATATTGCCAAGGATACCGTTTAACAATACAGACATTGTGTTGTATAGCAAGCAAATATTTTACAGATTAACAGCAACAACATACTGAATAGGTCTTACCATCACAACAAACATGCCACAGTTGTTGGAGCACCCTTGCTTTGATAGGCCCTGAGGTGTGAGCAAGAATTTTTAATAAGAGAATGAAGAGTAACTTGTAAATGTTGGCTAATGGAATGAAGTAATGTCTCACCTGCAAATCATTCAGGCAAAGCTTCCTCCAGGGGCCAGGAGAAAGGTTGTGAGCAATGTTTCTGTTTTCAGAAGCATTCATAAACACTTTGAACGAAGTTGAAATTGAACTTCAAATAAAAATCATAAATCATAAATAAAAATCATAATGGGCTTAAACAGAACTTGCCCACTCAAACGAGATGGTTCGATTTTCATTTGTGTAATGAAATACAGTATCAATAGTTGATACATTGGATATTTTCGATCAAATGAAAACAGAACCATTGAATGAAACAAATTAAAGGCACAAGTGGTTTAAAACAGAACTACCACTGTCCAGATAGGATGATGCAAAGTGCTCTAAAAACCTGAACAGATGGGTTCTACTCTCATCTCTCCAACCACTGCCATGGAGGGGATCTAGAAAGAAAATCTCCCTAGCCTGGGGCCTCAGTATCTGTTAAATGTATTTGAATACAACCAAATACTGAGTTGTGAAATGTACCTGGAATACTAACAAAGCAGAACATATATATATTTACAAATGTATTTACACAGAGTGTCCAGTGTCCTGGTATGAATACTGGGAGAAGAAGCCACTGTAGACGGGCTGCATCGTCCTGTAAAAAGACATCAGTAGGTGAAAATGAAATGCTCAAACTTCAATTATAAGTAAAACTTGATTACCGGCAGGTGATCCATGGGGTCGAAGTTTGATGGTGGAAACCAAGTGGCAGTGACATAAGAGTTAGCAGCAAACACATGCTCTACTCTCTGCAACAGAAATAGTTTGCTCCAATGTCATTGTAAACATATAATGAACTATGCTTTCCAATCCATTTGATTTAATGTTTTCCAAGAGCTACACTACCTTCTCAATGACTTTGAGACAGCAGTTCAGGATCTAGTAAAAAACATAAGAACAATTGTTGAAAATATGTATTACATTACATTATTATAAGTATGTAAGTATAACATTATTGTATTACATAAACCATATCAGCACAGCACATTCTCCAATAAGCTTACCATCCCATCAATATCCCGATCCAAACCCAGACTCCAAAAGTCAGAGCGAGTCAAGATGATGTTGTTAACTCTAGCGAGGTGTTGAGCTGGACTTCTGGTCTCATCCAAGACCTGTGATAGCTAGTGGAAAAAAGAAGGGTCTTTAAACATGTATTGGATTATACTGTAGAAAAGGCCCGAAGGTTTTGGGGCCTCCTCTACATATACAGTACTGTATATGTCCATAGTGTCACAAACGTTGACCTCACCAGTTGTTCCTGGATGTCATTGAGTTTCTGTCCCCAGCATGTTCTGTGTGCTGACAATTTATGGAGACTAGTGAAGTCTCCATCAGGTCTCTGCTCACTGTCATCATTTACTATTGAAAAAAAAGCAACAATGGTACAATTAAAATGAAGTGTGAAATGTCACATTTCTCGTTTGAATCACATATACATCATAGCAATAACTCACACTCTTGATACTCCTCCTGTTCTTTGCAGTCCAAAGCTGACCCTGTTGGCATTTCAGCCAATGGAGAATGAGCTATACAAAAATATTACAATCATAATTGTGTAAAGTATATAAAGACAACAAATGATTTAGTTGTGTCTGCATAAAATACTTATGCATTATACATAATTCACATAAACAAATTAATGAATAAAGGTGCATAAATATTTAGTAGCATATCTACAACTACCCTCCCATGGCTGTCACAGTGCATTGCGACATCTGAAGGAACAATCTTTCTGTATTGCTCCTTAGCTTTTTCATTCTTAGCCATGTTGTAATGGTGGAGTATATGTCTTTGAAGAAATACATGTGTTGAAGGGGTCGTCATGTTCAAAAAGTAATTGTTTTTCCTCATCCCAGAAAATAGCTGCTCAACACACTGGCTGTTGATGAGTCCAGCGAGCTCAAGCACAAGCTCAAACTTTTTCTTAAAACTTCTCTTGGGTCTTTGCTGTTTGCCTGGTGGAACACGTCGTTCAATGCAAAATGCTGCAACGATCCAGTGAGAGGGTGACTGTCTTTGTCAGCTGGCATCTCACAATTTCTTAGCCAAGGCATGTTGACCTGAACTTTGCCCTCTGTGGCCTGCTTAATATTGTCTGTGGTGGGATTCAGTAACCTTTCTTGAAAAGGTGCAAAGATCCCTGGCTTCCTGCGGTCGGCATGCATTGCCAACCCCCTGGCATAATCGTACACTGACGCATTGGGGAAGTGTTTCCATGAGAGCAGAAGATCCACAAAATTCACTTCAAGCCATTATTATATAATAACATTGCACACATTTACCCTCTTCCATTATTTTGATAAATCCAGCTGGGGCATATAGCTCAGCACGTGTTGTGGTTTTATGAGACAGGCAGGTTATTAATCAAGGTTGGGCGGTGTTATGCCGAGTAATGCAGCTCCCGGTGGTGAGAGGCATACAGAATTCTGCGAATTTTGCCATAGAAATCACTGCATGCAGTTATGGGCGTGCATGCATTTCTCGCATTAACACCGGTCCTCGCTAAATGTTGAGTTTCCACATGCTGTAGTGAATTAACGCTAACAAACATTCGTCATCTCCGTCTCTTTGCCTAACGTTAATTCATGTTTGAAAGATGGGCACATTAATGTCGGCTAGGTCAGTTCTTCGGGAACTAGGAGTCCAGCCGGTGGGCTAACGCTAATGGCTAATATGAACAACGCAGCAGCATTCGACAGAACCGTTTAATAAATAAAAATACAACGTTTGGCACAAACTTTTTGCGATAAAACAAAAGGAATGCATGCTTACCTCCATTAATCAAACTTCTTCTTCTTCTTCTTCTTCTTCTGTTTAACAGCGGTTGTTGGGCGGAGTCAAACATTGAGCTCCTCCCATGTTGAGGCACGCCCCGTTCTGCATGCCGCAGTCAGGGGCTTCTCAGTTTTTTTGCAGTAGGTCACTCCCATTGCCACGCCCCCTATTAGACAGTTGGCATGAACATAAATACGCACCTTCACACACACACTTGACCTCGTTGCCAAATTTCAGCCTCCTAGGGTGAAAACCGTAGCCACTTAAGAGTGGGGAATTTTTGTGGACCAACCAACCAACTAACCGACAGACTGACAGAGCGACCTATAGAGCTGCTGGTCGCAGCTAAAAATTTATAGGCTAATTATGACTTCTGGCCT
>JAQLOL010000009.1:8562246-8607424 GCA_029783665.1 Naso thynnoides | reverse complement strand
GATCACATTGTAAAACTCATCTCTGCGCCCCACTTCGCCCCTTTATTCTGAGTGTGTGTGTGTGTGTGTGTGTGTGTATGAGAGAGAGTCTCTGTGTGTCCATGCATCTAGTTTGCCTTTTAGTGTTTGAGTGAAAACAAGAGTTACAGCGTTAATGCTCATCTGTGTGTGCGCTCAAGTGCAACATGGGGGTGTGTTTTTAAAGCAGTGTGTCCGTGTGTGTTTGTGTGTGTGTGTGTGTGTGTGTGCGTGTGTGTGTCTGCATCCACGTGTGTGCATGAGTCACTTTGAGAGGTTTCACCAGCTATTATTGAGCTGGGACTCTGTATTTAATAGGAGATAGAATAATTGTCTCTTCACCAGCTCTCCAGAGATTACAATAGTAACTGTCATGTGAATAAGAATTCTTGACATTTTTCCAAAGTCTGTCTTTGAAAGGCACTGTTCACACAGACTTTATGTGAGGCCTTTTCATAAGTGACTTTCCAAGACGAGCTCCAGCATCCATCCCCAGTGCGTCATAAACAGACGATAGTTAGTCTCTACCAGGAGAAGAGGGGAGGGAGAAGGGAGACTAAGAAGAAAGGGTAAACTACTGAATGCGGAAGGCAAGAAGAGTGGAGGCAACAGCTTGACAAGGCATCTTATCTTTGCTGTGTTCTTCGCTGTGCTCAGGCTGAAGGCTGCGTGCTGAAAGGTGGAATGCTGAATTCGTGCAGCAGGTTGTGTTTGCTTTTTTTCTTTTTTCTTTTTTTTTGCTGGCTGCACTTGCAAAAAAGACAGAGGTAAAAAAAACAGATAATCTTCACAAGTCGCCTCATTTGCGTTCTTATTTGGTATGTGCAGGGTGTACATCCAAATTGTGACACAAAGTTTGAACATCTTCCCTCCTTGCATCTCACAGCAGTTCACAAATAAACAAAATAAACACACAAATGCAGGTTGTCACACGGCTGTGCTGGCAATCGCAAACTCTCTCTCTCTCTCTCTCTCACACACACACACACACACACGCACACAATTTTAAATGTCCCATCTGTATTCCAAACACTGACAAGAGGCTAACTCTGTTACCAAAAACAAGAAGTGCTTGCAGTGAGTTTTTTTCCACTCAGACAAGCAAAACTGAAAGATTAGTTTAGAATAATACAATACAATAACAATAATCAATAGCACATGATGCTGCAAAGTATGATATGTTATTTTTATTTTTCAACTTTAGAGGTACAATAACCTGCAGTACAGACATTAAAATAGTAATGATAAAAAAAAACTTTTTTATTTGCAGAAAAAAATCACCACAAAAAATTAATCCCCCATCATTCTAAATATTGTCTAATGCTATTTAAAATTCATCCATAACTTTAAGTCTTCAGTTCAATGTAAGAAAAAAAAATGACTATTTGTAATTATACGGTTCCATTGTTTATGTATTTACAATAAAATTATGAAGTTAGAAATCATTCTGGATCATTAGACCTCAGCTACATGATGTTTTACATTACACTGTGCAATAACTGCTGATAAATTCTCATGTAGTTCAGTGATAACTTACTCAACTAGCTCACCACTTCCACTTCCTTTGTTCCAAGGAAATTGCAACAGTAATGTTTCTAAATGCTGCTGTAGTAATTCAGGGGTTAATGAGGTAGGTACAGTACCATAATCTGAATCAATATCTCCCCTGATGACAGTAATAAATGACACCTCAAAAAGTGCAAACCTGACACCAGCAGTGGTTCAATAGTGCAAACACAATTTTTGATAACACCGCAGACAAATGTTTTTGCATTCTGAGTTGTAGCATATTAAGGAAGCAGCTTTGTCCTGTTCGAGAGACCATGTAAGTGTAAAAAAAAAATCCTGCTTGAGGCTACATTGCCATCTCTGATGTCATCACTGTATTAGCTGTGGTTGACCTAATGCACCTTGTTTGAAAGCTATTTCATGGTCTAATTGTTGCTCATGGAGAATACTAAGGTAGCACTGTGTCTGCTCACATCTAAAGGCCAAGGAAAAGTGCTGTTGGTGAGCAAGGCTGTTGATGTCAAAATACAAAATGTTTTGGGCGCAAACCTTGCACACTCTTTAGCAGAACATGTAAACATTTACACAGAGGTATGAGTCAACCCGTTTTCCCCTGACTTTTTTTCCCTCTCTTTTCTCCTCCTCCTATGTGTTGTTTTCTATCTTCTCTTCAAATCCTCATTACACAAGCTCTGTATGTTGCCCTATTCTAGCGTCTGCTGTCTGTTGCTCTTACTGATCACCCTTCCTGTTGCTGCAGAGGAACTGTGTGCAGAGAGATAAGGGTAGTGAGAACACATGCTTGCAGTGGGGAGGCAGGGGGAGGAGAGAAAAAGTAACAGATACAACATGAGGGGCGAAAGGCTGACTAATTAGGAAATTAACGGAGATCATCACAGGTCTCGCAGTTGTTTTTGCAGCCCGGGTGTCTCGAGGCTTGTGAATGTGAGACGGCAGCCACAGCAACCTGGACACCAGATGGGGACAGACGCCTAGTTTGGGCCAGCCCTTTCCAGCAACAGCAGCAGGATTCAAACAGAGCTCGGGCGCTACAATATCGGAAGAGCTCTCCACTGGGAAACTGCGAGTGCTGAGGAATGAACGTCAAACAAGCCTGCACAGGCAAGGATTAAGGAGACCTGCGTAAATCCAGGGAACAAACTGAGGATGTGAAAGGAGGTGAACTGGAGTTTAAGCATCCAGGGCCTGAGGTTCACAGCACAGGATATGCATGTTGATGCACTCTGACTCCTCCAGCACGAGACACGTGGGAGAGCAGGACTAAAGGGAGTATCAGGCGCTGATATTAGATCTTGCTCTGGATTGAGGACAGTTTGCGCTACATACAGCAGGTTCTGTCTGCCTCAGACGTGAGTTGACGCACTAAAAAGTTGATGGGGGGGACTGCGTGGGAGGGAGACAGCCAAACAGAGCAAGACAGCCAGTTTTAAGTGGAGGCTAAAGGACTTTTCTTTAACCGGTCAGCTCCACCAGGGCCAGAGCTGACAGCGATGAGTCAGAGGAAGCTGACACGACAGCTGAGGTTGTGGGAGAGTCCTGAGGGTCCACCTCCTGCGCCCTCTCTCACCTCACCTGTGTCACCAGTCGATCAGTCTCGTGGACACAGTGGCTCCTGTCTGTTCCGGCGTTTGAAATTGAACCGCAGCATTACGGAGCGCAGACGCTCTTCTAACTGTATTTGCAGGTACAGTTCTGCATTCAAGCCACTGATCCATTATTTGACCCAGTCTTCATCTCTTTTGTCAAAAAAAAAGATGCTGCAGTGATTTCTGATTGTTCTTCATCAGTACAAGTGAGATGTGAGCATTATAATGCATTCTACCTAAAAAAGATTTCAGAGTAAATTATTCTTTGCACACATTCTAATATCCTTATTCCGATTAAATTTGGGGAAGTGCTGAACTTAGAACATCGAAGACTCATATTTATACTCAAAGTTTGCAGAAAAAATGAAAACAGGGATTAGTGAGCGCAGCTTGCACAGGATCCCCCTGGCAGACCTTTTTGATGTGTTTTTCATAACTGGGAAAACTTGGTTGATGATAATTTGATCTGTTGTCAAGTTCACAAAGCCTTCCAGGGAGAGGAGTGGCTCCTGATTAGGCAATTAAGAAGTAAACTCTTAAAATATCGCACTTCACACTTGATTATAGAAGTCAAGCTGAAAAACCGTGTTGACAAGAAAAGTTTGCAAAGTTTAGGAGAAGTGGGGAGGTGTGCTGAGATAAAAGTTATCCTACATTAAAAATAGATGCTGCAGCTACACTGCAACCTGCCTCCCTATCTGTCCTTGTCATCCCAACAGTTGACTGCAGCCTGAAAGTGACAATAATAGATTCCTATTACTATATATGGAAGTCTTGTGGCAGTTTTACTGTACAACAAATCCAGCAACATTCAAGCAATATACTTATGAAATATTGTCAGATAAATTGGTATCTGTCTGTACTGTTACCAAACAATTGTCTATCATTTTCTTTTTGTTGTGATGCCAAATGATGCAGGCTTAGTCAATTACTATTTTTTAGCAGGGAGATCTTGTCTTTTTGTCATCTCAAGAAAAAGCTGGAGTCTTGAAGATGGCTACCAGAGAGTAAAGGCTTCATAACTGCAGGTTGAAACGCAGACAAGTGAAACCTGAGAAGCGTGTCGATGTGCCCTCTTTGTCTAAGCTCGTCTTTGAATGGATGTGGCAGATTAGTTTCAGCCTTGTGTCTTGCTTTTACTGTTAATCAGTGACGTGTTGGCCTGATGCTGTGTGGACAGATGCCGTGCTTCATTCCCACACTAAAAGGAGAAGATGGACATAGATTTACATGACCGTAAAGGTCAATAATGTTGCTTCATCGGTGAAGCAATTTTTTTTCAGTTGGATGTCATTTTTACTTTTGTTGATGATGTTTCCTGTTGAACAATATATAAGCTGTAGGCAACCTGAGTGAGGATGAGGGGTGATGCTATCTCCCTTGTTGGCAAAATGACCAAAAATGCATCTCCCGTGGTGACCTGCCTACCCTCCGCTCATCACCTTGAGAGAGTGCAGGGGCAGAGGGGTTGTTTAGTTTAACATGTCAGCTTAGTCTGACTCCCTGATCTTTTATCAGACTGACGTTTGCACCAAGTTAGAATCTAAGGCCCAAACCACGACAGTTCAGTAGCCAAATTGTGCTGTGTACTGATAAATCCATGGCGCTGTCCATGGTGCTGAATCAGCGGACAGATTTTTCACTGTTCTCCTTTTTCTCCTAGTCCCGCCCCTCCGTACGCATCTTCTTGGATCAGTAATATTTCGATGATTATACTTTCTGATCCAAACTCTTAGATCCTCTGTTTTCTCCTTTTGAGCGACAAATGCAGACTACCACCACCTGCTGGTATGGAAAGGTATAACCTTTGCAGGTAACGTATGAGTACATGCTAGCTGGCTGCCAGGTGAAGTCTTTGCAGTGGGTTCAAGTGCAATTTTAGGTCCAATGTGGGACAACAAAACAACCAGCCTTCACAGCTGCTAGTTTTATGTCACTTCGGTGTGTCTGTTGCATAAATATATGAAAGTGAGCTTCCTACTGGTCATAACACCAGTAGAGTTTTCGTCCTAAAAATCCAAAAAATCTCAATCAGTCACGCCCTCATTTAGACAGCTGCAGGCCAAACAGAAGCTGTGGCTCATTTTGCTCACTTAAACATGACTTGCTCACTATGACTTGTCAGTTGAGTATAATTCTCAGGGTAGCCCGGTGGCAGTCTGCCAATCCAACAGCATCACAGAGTCACAGCTGCAGGGGTTCGTGCTGTAGCATCTGTCACATCTCTCTTTCTTCAACTTCCTCTCCAAGAACCTAGAAACACTAACAGAGGATGGACTCCATTCCATGCGTTTGGATGTTTAGGTTTATCTTGTCACCACTGGTTGCTACCGTGAGATAAGCAAGCAGCAGCGAAACAAACACCTCAATTAAATGTAAGAACATTAACCCCATTTTCTCTTCAACCCTTCAGCTTTGACTCTGAGAATGGTCCTGCGCCAGGCCGAAGTCCCATGGATTCGCAGGCGAGTCCTGGGTTGGTGCTCCACCCTTCTTTCCCCCAGAGCCAGCGCAGGGAGTCCTTCCTGTACCGCTCAGACTCAGACTACGACACATCCCCTAAAACCATGTCACGCAACTCCTCCATCAACAGTGAGGGGTAAGCACGAAGCCATCACCCTGGATCCATCACACGCAGACGGGGACATGTTTTTCAAATATTATGCAGTGTCCACTCACACACACACACACACACACAAACACACACACACACCACAGTAACAGTAACAGCACATTATCCCAATCAACACAGAATGGTTGTGATTGTAATTATGCAATCGTTATGCTAATGAAATCATGATGCATCCTCTTAGCATTAATTGTGTTCCGTTTCTTGGCTTGTCTTTCACTAAGTTTAAACCATGCACAACCTTCCATTTGTATATTTCAAGACTATTACTCTGTTTAGATCCACATAAGTCTTTGTAAACATCCAGCTCACAGATTCAGCCTCTCATATAAACACTCATAGCGAGTGCCTAAGCCGCCCAAACTGCTTACATTCATCTCATTTTTCTGCTTCTTGTTTTCATTCTTCCTGCAGGCACGCCGAAGACATGATTGTCACCCCTTTCGCTCAGGTATGTTTTCTTTGTGTACCGCGTCTGACATATTTAATTGCTGTAAATTACCAGAAAAGGTGGCTAATCAGCGCATTGAACTTGTTCCCCTCCCTCCCTCCTTCCTCCTGCTTTCCCTCCCACGCTGTCCATCCATCCCCCAGGTGTTGGCCAGCCTACGAACCGTAAGAAGCAACTTCACCATCCTCGCCAATGTCACAACACCCACTAACAAGTCAGTATCATGCTGTCAAACACCCCTTCCCCCCACTTACACTCGTCACGACTGCCTGCTTAGTTTGCAGTGTGTGTTTGCTAATGTCTCCCTCTCCTCGCTCCCATGGGAAATACTTTTGCCATCATGATTAACCAATTTATGACTATCAGACTGTGCTCAAGGAAAATATGATCAGCATTATCTGGCATCTCCCCAAGCGCAGAGAACACCATGCCTCAGATGTATGTCCCTGACTCTGTATAGAGACGATGGAGACGGTCAATAACACTAAAATTATTCTGCTTTGTAATGCAGTAGACAGAGGGGAGCTTGAGTTGGCAGGCTTTTAGCTTCACGTCAATATGATATATAAAGCTATAGACTACAGAATTATCAGCATCTATAATTGTGCTGTGTTGTGCCCTGAAAATGTCTCCCTCACCAAACAACTATGAAACCATAATGGCTATTTAAGAGGAAAGCAGAGCTTATGCTTTGTCTTTGACTATTTTTGGATGCTTGAATATTTGAATTGAAAGAAGGGAATTTTTTTTTTGCACTGTAAAAAATTCACACATTGCAGTGTTATTCAATATTCAAATATGTTTTAATATGCCTTTGTCTTTTTTTAGGGGCACATAAATGAGTAACATTTACAAAAATGAGCCCAGTCTTTTGTTGCCTCATCATGCATTGCTGAATGTGTGTTGAACCCCAGCAGGGGGCAGCAGCATGTACCTCTACATCTAATGTAATGCTCTCTTTGTCCACAGGAGGTCACCAGTGACAAGCCAACCCACTGTTCCCCAAGCTACACTCTCTGGTATGCTGTCAGCTAATTAAAACTCTTAGTGCAAGGAGTCCCACAGTCCCCTCACACGGCTTTGAGGACACACTAAGTCTCCCACACTCCCCAAATGCATCATCAGTAATGAAAATGACTTCAGAACATCACAGAACTAATGCAGCCATTACTGAGAGTTTCTGTTAAATAATTGTACTGCATACTTGGTCTGAGCCTGAAAACATCTTAGATGAATCAACATATAATGCTAAAGCTACAAAAGAGATGCATATTAAGAAATAACCAAACAATCATACAAGAAAGAGTTTAATCTATTTTCTTACATAGATGTATAGAGGATACTTATGAAGAGCTTCATTTTCACTCAAACGTTTTAGTGTCAACGACGACAAGAAGACATATTGTAATTTTTTCTAATTTAAATCTGATCAGTTTTAAAAAATATATTTAAACACTTCAGCTGTAGAACACCTGACAAGAACACTTTTATTAGGTTTTTTTTTTTTATCAAACACTTAACATTTGAGGCATAGTCAGTAATTGTTTGACCACAAATTACATGCATAATTAACATGTGTGACTGAAAGACATATTCAAGTTAATTATATTTTTTTTTTTCTCTGATGACAATAATTAAGACATGTTTTACTGTGTACAGAACACATGTACAAATTTCTTTCTTTGTTAAACACTAAACTCTGTTGCAAGCCTTGAGGAAGCAGAAATTAGTGTCTTTATAAAGATTTTCGATATAAAAAAAAGTAACATTTCTAAGAATTATTAATAAATTCAATTTAAAAAATCTTTTTTATCATGTATTTTAAAATTCAATTTGAGGCTGATATCATCATATCTTTTTCTGTTGTAATCTTTCCAAACATAGACCCATTTTACTGTCAGTAAATATCACTCATGTTAAAGCCGTTTTACTTCATCAGACAACACAAATAACCATGATTAAGTTGTTGGCTAAAGATATTTTAGACTTGCAACTTTAGAGGGGAAGCATATTTCACTTTTTGAATATTGTTGGTATGCGTGTCTCCCTCCCAGAGGAGACATACCAGCAGATGGCTCGGGAGACTCTGGAGGAACTGGACTGGTGTCTGGACCAGCTGGAGACCATTCAGACCCACCGCTCAGTCAGCGAGATGGCCTCCAACAAGGTGCACACCTGTCCACACACAAACATGTTCACTTGTACTTTCACTGCCTGTCTACCACAGTATTAACTCATTTCAAAGCTTTTTATGAGCAGCACATTAACTGTGTACATTTTGGCTCAAGAGAACATTTCATTACTTCATAACTGATTATTAATAGCCTGCAACTGTATCATTCAGAGCACAAAATAGAGTATGGCTAACTTTCTGTCTATGTTTACCCTCTACAAACACAAATAGCCAGTGAGGCTTCACCATGTATGCTGACATAACACATTAACAATTCTTTGGAGAAAACTGCATTTGGGTCATAAAAACCTTGAACTGATTGTCCAGCCTCCTTCAATACCTCTCTCATTGAACCTTCACACATTTGCACCCAGAATTATTGTTAAAAAAAGACTGATTAGCTGTTGAGGAAATATTTGCTGCTTTATGATTGTAAACTGCACACATTTTTTAGAGTTAATTGGAAGTAGTAATTCTTAATGTTACATTTGAAATAAATATTTTTTTCTAGGTTTATTTGCAATCCTGTGGTAGCAATGGTCTTTAAGACATTTAACCAAACTGACATGATAGGGTCTACTGTAGTTGAGCATTTTTGTTCATCACTGCAAAAAATGCAGATGTGATTTAGCATTACTACAACTACATGCTTGTGTGTGTGTGTGTGTGTGTGTGCATGGGCAAGCTTCTTAAGTACACATGCACTTGTATTTGTAGGGACACAGGGACAGCGAGGGAGGGAGAATGGAGGGAGGATGAAGGTCTGTGGGCATGGGGGACATGGGAGGGAGGGGAATGGGCCCTGATGCTGATATCTCTGCTGTAACCTTGGTTGCTATAGAACAGCAGCAGGGTCTGCCCTTCTCTTTTAGTCATTGGTTTGCTGCTCTGACCGCAAGCCATGTGGTTCGTGCAACAACCAATGAAATAGAGGTGATGCTCCTTTAATAGTGCTCAGTCTTAAAGAGACAGCATCGTGTACCCTGTTGGTTTTATTCTAGAAATTCTTCCTATGTTGCACTTCACCATTAAATAATCGTGAGGATCTTGATGATTGTAATCAGTCAGTCTTGTGATGAAAGAAAAAGGGAAGAAAAAACATGAGTGTGCTTAAAGGACATCATTTGCGTGTGTGTGTGTACACAGGATGTGCAGAGAAGTCTCCTGGGGTAAACATAGCCTCTGTGAATATGTTGCAGCCTTTTAGCAGCTGCAACTAAGCTACAGAAATCCTGCACACTGTGCTAACATGGAGGTGCACATGAATATTCCCACTCAGTCTCTCACTCTCACTCACACCCTTGCTCACACACATATTTTTAACAGACGTACATGCCGTCTTGTCGCACATGCGCACTCAGGCTGAGAGCAGAGGCAAGCACAGACATATACACACACAGTCACACACACACATGCATGCGCCTACAGCCACACTGCCTGATTAGCTTGCGAGAGCTGTCTACAGCATCCAGGGAAATGGCGCAAGCGGCAGAGCATTGGAGGAGGAACGGTAGCCTAAAGCAGCAGGATTAGACCTCTGGCATTTTGGACAGCTGAGGCATGGATTGATTTGGAACAGGAGACTGGGCTACGGAGCTATCAGGAGGCAGCCTGACTGTGAGCTGACTGTGTGCTGCTGGGATCGGCGTGAGACGGCACAGGCGGGCCGATGCACCGGTAGGACTGGGCCGGGCCTCTGGATCCGTACTGTGGGGGAGGGGCAGTCGACGCAGGGAGAGGGAGCCTGTTTTTCCAGACCACAGCTCTGGTGTGATTCTTCAGCCTGACCGTCTGCTACAGGCCTGCCTGCATCCCTCTCTGTCTCTTTCTCTCTCTTCCATTCTCATCCTCTCCATCCTTGTTTTTCTCTTGATGTTATTATCTGCTGCTCCCTTCTCTCTACCCCAATGATCCTGCTGTCATCCAAGCTCCCTTTACCTCCATCATTCGCTACTACAGTCATCTTTCTGCCCGGCCACCACCATTATTTCATCCCTCTCACCTCCATCATATAAATTTTTTATTACTGTTTGGCAAGAAGCTCAGTTCCTCAAACATTTTTTGCTCACATCTCTCACACATTCCCACTAATCTCCTCCATCAGCTCCTCTCTGTGTCCTTCAGACGGTCTCTCGCTCCCTCTCCTTTTCTGTTTCCCTCCATCTTCTCTACTTCGGCTCCCATCCACCTCTACCCTGCAGTGACTGCACATTTGGGTCAGCCTGCTCAGCAAATGGGATGAGATGTAGTCTCCACAGCAGCCGGATCCAGGGGGCTCCTGGTCTGCCCATCAGGGGGACCCTCATCTACAGACCACACGGAGCCTGACTCTGGACTGATTGGGTGGCCTGCTTTGGGGTGCTGCATGTAGGCAAGGACAGTCTGCACTAGCAGCCCCTACCCTCACCCCCTTCCCCTGTTCCTTCGCCCCCACTGGCAGCCGTCACTCTGGAGTGTCCTGGCTTGACTGGCTGTGGACTCTCCCCACACACCCTGACGACGCCCTCATGCCACTGGGGCACCCACAGTGCCCCCACCCCGCTCCACTACCGCACCTCCTGCCTGTGCCATCGGCCCAAACCCCCTGTCACCCTCAACATGGGTGTAGTGGAGGCCATTGACCCAGCGCCATCTCCCTGCCCCTCACCTGTACCAGGGGGCTACCGGCTGCCCCGCTCCTCCAGCTACAGCCCCCTGCAGGGGAGGGCAGGGGCAGAGCTGGACCTTGGTGCAGCTGCTGGAGGGGTTCTGGAGGGGGGTGGGACAGCGGCGGAGCGCAGGACGCCCTTAGTGGACCTGTTCTGTGAGACCTGCTCCAGGCCCTGGCTCATCGGCTGGTGGGACCAGGTAGGGCTCGGAAAGCTTGCAGAGGGCAAGAGGGCCTGGCAGTAGCCATCTTGGATAGATACTGTGGAATATTCAGGTGTTACTCCTCCATGTTATCCATGTTTTAATCCCAACAATTATGGTGAGAGTTTGTAATTATGTGTGTTTATGAGAATGTTACAATGTGCTACGTGGGAACTAATTCACTGTATACTGAATTTATGCAGTGAAGGACGTTTTAATGGGTCTGACAGTGGCTTTGTAAGAAACTGTATGGCAGAATACTGGTAAGAGTTCCTGCACATAATTTATACATGAATCCACAGAAGGGAAACGGTGATAAAGGCACAGAGTTTATTAACTCTGTTCAATGCTCCTACATTGCAGCAGCACTGTAAACAAAAAGACAATAACACTTCATTTTGGTCTGCATTTGTGTCCTTTGACAATACAACAAGCTGCTTAAAATCTAAGAAATGGCTTTGGGACCTTGTGGAAAGTAGTCTAGCTTTCTATACTGCAGGTACATTGCAATGTCACATAACGTCCGTTTCCATCCTCCACACCTGCGTCCCACGTCTCTGTCTCTCTCTTCTGCTACCACGAGGCTGGCCTCAATTCAGACTCAAAGAAGCCAAGCGTATTGTCACTGAAGGACAATGCTTATTGTCTAAGGACTGAGTAGATAGGGGTTTTTTATGTTACTGTTGTCCTCAGATGTACCAATATGTTACATCCACAAAAATGTACGAAGTTAGACAAGGGTTAAGTTTTCAATCATTCTATGATACGTCAGGGTTGCACTGGATGTGGATTCTGTCACTGTGCTACCAAAACAAAGTCTTTGCTCCTGCTCCTATGCTCCACTGTTTTCTTGAATGACATCGGGCATATGAGGATAAATCGTTGACAGTTTGAAATGATCAAATGCACAGGTTGTAGTTCACAGGGTGGTTACACTTAGCATGTGTATTATGAGTTGTTAATATATGTTATACATGATAAGTCCTGGTGGGTACCTCACATGTGTATGTGTGTGTTCGTGGTCATGTCTGCGCAGAGTTTGTATGTTTGCTTCATTAGTCAGTGTCAGAAGAAGAGTGTTGTTTGTCCTGGCACTCGGACTGGCACCGTGGAAGTGTTGGTTGGCAGCTATGACTCAGCGTTACAGCATTAGGAAGCAAAGAACGACAGAGAGCAAGAGAGAGAGAGAGAAGGAGGTTTGGGCTCAGCCTGCTGCCTAAGTGTGCCACTGGGCTTGACTTGCTTTACTGGCTCCTGATGACTGACTCCGCTTGACTGCTTCATCGCTGTGCTTGGCCTATCGTGTAACAAGCGCCAGGGTGGACAAGATGGGTGGCAAAAAAAAAAATAACTTGAAAGAAAAGAGTCAAAGATTGTTAGAATGCATGAGGTGTGTGATGCCACAGAAAGGAAAAGCAGAGCCTGTGACAGAGGAGGATTTTGGGGCTAGAGGGCAGTGGCGGAGAGTGTTGTTTACCTCAAGAGGGAGCGGAGAGCAGATATAAGTAACAGAGAGATGTAGAGAGGAAGACGGCAAAGGAGGGGAAGGCTGACCTTGGTAAAGGTCAGAGACACCTGCCTACTCCCTCAGATTGTCACCCAAGCAGCCACTGCTCTCACATCAAGCTGAAGGACTGACTGTGAGGAGGCAGTTGCCAAGGCAACTGCTCTGGTTGCCATGGAGATTGTTATGTGTGAACGATCAGTCAGTAGGACACAGACCGAGAGGTCTTGTCAAAAATCGCATTGTGCCTTCATATAACTAGTGCGACAGGTGACCGTGAAGCCTCCAAACACAAAATTTACCTTTAGAAATAATTTAAAACAACAAACTTTTATAAAAGCTGAGAGAATGTTCATGAACAGTGGGGTTTTTTTTGGTCTGCAGGGATAATTTATTCACTTAATCACATTTGTGCCTGTGAATGAAGGACCTGCAGACTAGTTGTTCTTGATTGCCACTTTAGACGTATGCAGAAAAACACATACAAACATGCCACATTACTGCAGCATATAAATACATGGAAATCAACATGCAAGCACACTGATAGCCTATGGGATTTTGAACAGTATGTTCTCAAAAAGAGGAGACATGATTCATGAATGATTTTCTCACCTTTTAGAGAACGAACCAAGATTGAGGGTGTTAATTTATTTTATCATGATTGACTCATCGGAATGTTTTGTTATGTATCAGTACAAATTGAGTCAAAAGTACAATGCTAATCATTCTGAAGGTTAACCACTTTGCCTGTATCTACAATAACTATTCATGCCCCTACATTGTAACTACTATTAAAGTCACTAACTTCCTGTTTCTGTCTCTCATCCCCTCAGTTCAAGAGGATGCTGAACCGGGAGTTGTCCCATTTGTCAGAGATGAGTCGCTCAGGGAATCAGGTGTCAGAATACATCTCCACAACCTTTCTAGGTAAAAAAAAACTGCCAGCTTTTTGTGACCAACCACTATGGAATGTCTCATAAAGCTTTGAAGTTAGCTTGAGCATAACACGTTAAGTCTTCATTCTGGCTGACCTCTGATTCTTGACCGCCCAGATAAGCAGAACGAGGTAGAGATCCCATCCCCGACTTTGAGGGAAAGGGAGAAGCCCATGTGTCATATCAGCGGTGTGAAGAAGCTCACACACAGTTCCAGCCTTTCCATCTCCGCCATGCCTCGCTTCGGTGTGAAGACTGAACACGAGGATGCGTTAGCCAGGGTGAATACAAACTATATTACTCTGTTTTTATTATGATTATGATTTCATGTTTTCTTGCTGCAAAAAACCCTCTACGTAGGACAATAAACATCTGAACAGAAAGGAAATAATTAGATGTAAAAGAAGCCCTCCAGAGGCAAGTTACTACATTCACATGCATTCATAAATGCACATGATAGATAGATGGAGTATATCACCATGTATCACCAGTCACTCTTTTACACATATTCTAGCTCTTGGTTCAAATTTAATCATGTTACTGCACATGTATTCCCTACACATTCCTGGAGCTTTCCTTGAACATCTGTGTACTCCATAATGTAAAAAGTTAAAGGGAAAATGCTCCCCAAGACACTGTTGTACGGTACAAGATGTGATATCACAGTTGCCAAAGAGTTTAACAGCAAAACACTATTTTGGCATTGATTGATCGAAGTTAGAGCAATCACTTTCTTTCATTCACATTGAGGATAAAATGCGTGGCATTAAAGGACAAACCAATTTCTTTACTGGCAAGACCAACAATTCAACACAATGTCAGAAGCCATAAAAACATGTTGCATGCTGCAAATTTCATGTAACCGAAACGAAAGAACACAAAACTTTAGAATTGTGTCTTTGCCAGTGGAATCAAGATTGCAAAGATGTGCAGATGTGTGTTAACGTTGTCTGTTATGCCTTCAGGAGCTGAAAGACTTGAACAAGTGGGGCCTTAATATCTTTCATGTGGCAGAGTTCTCTAATAACCGACCCCTCAGCTGCATAATGTTTGCCATCTTCCAGGTGAGAGACAGAGACGCTGAGCTTCATGTAGCAATGGATTATATGGTGTTCACTTTTTTGCAACCCTGACCCCTGTGGACTATTTCTGCCACAGGAAAGAGATCTACTGAAGACCTTTCGAATCCCTGTGGATACATTTGTTACCTATGTGATGACCCTGGAGGACCACTATCATGCCAATGTGGCCTACCACAACAGCCTGCACGCTGCAGATGTCACTCAGTCTACTCATGTACTACTATCAACACCGGCTCTAGATGTAAATACCTCTAATGGCCTGCAAATGTCACAGACACAGCATTACTGCAAATACCAAGCACACATTTAACTTCACATACAAATAACAATTCCCTTGCAAAAAAAGAGAGAATTCAAAGGCAAATTGTAAACAGCAGTTTAAGTGATTGTTTTCCTCTTTTCTCTGTCATTTTTCTCTGACAGGCTGTGTTCACTGATCTAGAGATTCTAGCTGCTTTATTTGCCGCTGCCATCCACGATGTGGACCATCCAGGAGTGTCCAACCAATTCCTCATAAACACCAGTGAGTCAAAACGTGAATTATTTAAGAAAAAGACATGAAGAAAGAAAGAAAAGGGTTTAAAAAAATAGACAAAAAGAAGCTTTAAAAAAATCCAGATAATCCAGGAATTGATAATAATTTTAGGCTATATACAGAACAACAGGTCTCATCTGCAAAGATTTAGGTTTTTAGATTGAGGATAAGGAGTTAAGCAGTAGTTAAAAACCACTGAGTAAGAATTAAATGAGGCCACATTTCCGGGACAGCTCTTTTGAAAATACTGGCAAATTTCATTTTATTGAGTCCAGTAAAGGTTCATTTTTACTGTTGTTTACAAACTAATATTTTAAAAATCCATCATGTCAGTTTTTACATAAATGATTACAGTTTCCCTCCCTCATAATTACATGTTTTTAGCCTCTTAATCACATTATAATTGTATGAGTTGACTTTTTGTAACAATATTTAGAGGCAGTAAATTTTGTATATATGATTATTTATTTTAAATTGGATTTGTTTTAAATAAGTTCAAATGCAATGTAAGTTAAAACTTTCTTTTAAGTTTTTCAATGTTTGCCTTTGGTACTGCAGCCCTACTCACTTTGAGTGACCAAACATTCTTTTTTGTTTGCTTCTGTATGTTTTAATACATTTAGCCTGTAAATTGTGTTGTTTTATTTGTTCTAAATTGAGTTTTTTGTCTGTACTTATTTATCTCTACTCTTTTCTTTAATCAATGAATAAGCTGTACAGTTTGAAACAGTGCTACCAGTCTGATTCTAATGCTGATGGAGGACATGGTGATGCGGATAGAGTGATGCGATTACTGTCTGTGTTTTTGATTCGTGTCGTGTGGTGCTTCCCTCAGACTCCGAGTTAGCCCTGATGTATAATGATGAGTCTGTGTTGGAGAACCATCACCTGGCTGTGGGCTTTAAGCTGCTTCACGAGGACAACTGTGACATCTTCCAGAACCTCAGCAAGAGGCAGAGACAGAGCCTGAGGAAACTTGTTATCGACATGGTGAGTGCTGTCAACACACTATTCCCTCCAGCTTTCTGTATAACTTTATTTAATAAATGTAATCATATCCATTTTTTATCAGGTTTTGGCAACAGATATGTCAAAACACATGAGCTTACTGGCAGACCTTAAGACAATGGTGGAAACCAAGAAAGTGACAAGTTCTGGAGTACTGCTGCTTGACCATTACACTGATCGGATACAGGTAAGATACCATCTCCAATTAACCATTATCCATTCCAATCCAGAGTGAGGGAAGGCAGTCAGACATGTCCGAGGCACTCACAAGAGAGTGCCTCTCTCTGACGTTTCTGACTGCCCCTCTTCACTCTGGATTTTGTCTAAAATAATAAACTGGACAGTCACACATTCATCTGAATTCAGTGTTCTTACCTTTGCATAGTGTATGACTTGTGACTGTGTGTTTGTGCAGGTGTTGAGGAACATGGTGCACTGTGCTGACCTGAGTAATCCCACAAAACCCCTGGCTGTGTATCGACAATGGACGGAGAGAATCATGGAGGAGTTCTTCAGGCAGGGAGATAAGGAGAGGGAGCGAGGGATGGAGATCAGCCCCATGTGCGACAAACACACTGCTTCTGTGGAAAAGAGCCAGGTAAATGATCAGCCTTGAAACGTACACATGCATAGATATGACTCTGTACACAACCAGAGAAGTGTTAATGCTGTAGGTGGGGTGATAACTACAGTGCAGAGAGTGATCTGTCATCTCTGATCACAGCACTCATCCTCATACATTTTTAATGCAGATTCACAGGGAGTGAAATGACACCACTGTGCCAGTCATATGATGTCAGTCCCATTGCTTTTTTCTGAATGCAGGTGGGCTTTATTGACTACATTGTCCACCCGCTGTGGGAGACATGGGGGGACCTAGTGCACCCTGATGCCCAGGACATCTTAGATACTCTGGAGGACAACAGGGACTGGTACCAGAGCACTATCCCACAAAGCCCCTCACCACCTCCTGTGGGCCAGGATAAGGATCTGAACGCCTGCATTGACAAGTTTCAGTTTGAGCTCACCCTCGAGGACAGCTCTCGGAGAGAACAAGAGGATGAGGGTGACAAGCCAACGCCAAACCACGTGGCACAGGACTGCAGTCAAGGGGAGGAGGACGAGGGTCAAAAAGAGGCAGACATAATGGCAGAGGAGGAAAATGAGGATATAATAGAAGAAGAGGATGAGGTGGCAATGGAGGAAGAAGAGCAAGAGGAGGAGCTGAAAGCTCAGCTGGAGGTGAGATCCGAAAAGGAGAGACTTTCTGACACAAGTCCTGTAGAGGAAGAGGAAGATTCTTCTTCACAAGCTGAAGATACATGAGTTCTGCTCCTGTGTCTCCCCCCTCACTTGCACACATTCTCTTGTTCATTTTTCAATGGCCAAACCAAGAACAAATAAGACTGCAATGACAATACAGACCTTTAAATATATTTTTCAAAAAGGGAATAAATTAAAATTGCTTAAAGAGAAGGTAATTACACAGCAACTGTAGATTTGGAGTGGTGACAAGTCCTTCGACTGATTTCACAATGAACTTCAGGCTAAGAGGAATTTAGGAGAGAATTAAGATGGGCAACTGAAGACAGCGTAGCACTCTGGGACTCAAATGCACACACATAAACACACATGAAGTGGCACACACAAACACATAGTAGGAGTAAGTCATGTGGAATACACCAATGCAATGTGTGTACACTCATGCGTCAGTAATGCAGTATAATTGGAGCCCAAATGTACCCTCTTCTTTCTTGCAAATGCACATACACACCAACACACACACACAGACACACACACTGGACTGTATGTTTGTATGTGTGCATTTACATGAGGGACGACGATCAGTGATGAGTCTCTTTGGAAAAAGCCATCTCTTAATGGAGTGTTAACTAGTGTTCAGTCAGTATTAGTAATTCATGTTCGTTAGAACCTCAACAGAAACTGTTCTCCTCAGAAAAGCTACACATCCGAGTGACCTTTTTTTTCCATTTCTGTCGGAAAGAAAAATAAGAAAATCCCAAGAGTTGGAGGAGGTGAGAGGAGGATATCGTAGGAAAGGAAGATGCTGCGATGAAGGGACCACTGGGTCCAACACCCCTTTTCCCTTTACGAGGAGAGTGCTACTGGTGCAAGATGGCTCTGTGCCTTTCTGAAACACCAGCTTCCTGAATGGAGCTGTCGTGAAGCAATGCATTGTGGGACAGGAGTGTCTGATTTTGTTATCATTTTTGATTGTCTCTTGTTAAAGATCTCTCTTTACTGTTCATGGTATTGTGGTGTGTATCTCACACGTACAGTTTCTGTGGTGATATGTTTTAAGCTGTAAGTCTTCCTTTGTTGCTCTTCTGGTAATATAGTAACTCAGAACTCTAGATGCAGAGCAATCACTACCACCACCACAACCACCAGTGGACTCTTTTCAGCTTCAGTTTTTTCTTATTAGAATGATTTTTTAAAACTTTCTGAGAATAAGCCATGCGATGCTTTGAAGCATAAGTTTAACCTATTTTCTATTATGCTAAATATGTTGAAGGGATACCGAATTTTTTCATCAGCAGAACAAATTTTCACTCACCATCTCAAACCATCTTGCACTGTGTGTTTATGTCTCCTCATCAACAACAATTCTCACCAAAGTAAAGGATGAGAAACTTCAGTGACTGAAGTAATTTGAAGGAAACCAGATGAATAAGAGAATCAGGATGGCAGAATGTCAGGGGAAAGAATTGTGACTTGGCCAAAAGGTGGTCTGGCAGTCCCTAATCATCCTTGTTATGTTTGATGCTTTTTTGCCTTAATGTCAGATGCAGGATACATACCTGCCAGTATGTAGATTTTTAAGATATATAATAGATATCCTAGTATATTTATATCACGTCTGTACTTATTTCTGTGAGTATCAGTGTGTCTATACACAATGTATCCAGCATTGCATTTGGAGGGGAAAGGGAAACATTGCTGCCAATTAGTTATGTTGTTGCTGTGCTCGGACCAACATAAAGAATGTGTTGTTTTTTAATCAGGATGGTAAAGTGACTATCTTATGGATAACAGAATGCATATGGAGGAAATAAGACATGGAAATCTAGATTTGCAGCCAGTGAATGAATCAGATACTTTGCTCGAATCTGACCAGATATGGATTTGTTGACATGATGGAGTTGATGCGTGTATGTGTTTGTCTGCGTGACTCCTTGTGTTATCTTGAGCAGTGTTGGGGTAGTTACTCATAAAAAAAAGTAACGTATTACACATCACTAGTTACTTTTTTTCATGTGATGTATTACTAAATTACTCATGAAAGTAACTTTTTACACTGCTAGTTACATTACTTTTGCATTACTCCATTACATCACCTGAGATGCACTGTCACTTACTTGCCAATTAACTATACGAAGTTAAAGCTTGCTTATGCCCACATCAGCACAAATCACCAAACACAAGATCTCTCTTTTATGCTATTTACAACAACATACAACAAAACCAACAGACAAGCTGTTGAAACAGGGTAGTTGAAGAATGGAAACACAAGTAACTTGATGAGTGTTTGATTAGTATTTGTAATGTGATTACTGAATTAGCAACAGTAATGCCTTACATTAGTAAATACTCCCAACACTGGTCATGAGTCAGCGAGTGAGTAACAGAAAGACGAGTCAGGATGCTACAGATGTTGTCATATGTGTCACTGTTCCCTCACTGGCATCACCACATCTCATTTAATGGTGTTCAGGACTCGATCAGCACAGCTTAAATAGGTCACAGTTTGTTGAGCTGTTTTGTTTTTCACAGGGTAAATAAAATGGACATTGGTGTGGTTCTTTTGAAGGTAAGAGCAAGTTTCTGCAGGTCAGTAACTGAGCTTATCTGAAGAAACCACAGCTCGGTGCAGCAGAAGCCTGTGTGTTTGACCTGCTCCGTCGCAGGATGGAGCAGTGCTGCGGGGCCACCACACAGGCTTTCCATCTTGTGGAATGGGAATCCAGGATTACTAATGCAGTTAATAAAAGATTCCCATATGCATCGGCCTTTTACTTTAAAGATGTTGTTTTGTTTTTGTGGCTTCTTGTTATGTCATAAGCTCTAAAAACATTAATATTTAATTGCCATACAAACACAATACTGTAGCAATTGTTTCTTATTAAGAAAATTATTCAATTGATTGATTGCTGCCATTCTTTTTAAATGATGAAAAGAAAACCATGGAAAGTGTTTTCTTTGAACAGTTCGTGTACAGTTTATTTTTATATCATTCTGGTGGATGGTCTGGAAAATGAATAACATGTTGATGATATAGCTATAAGCATTACCACTCTTGTATATAATGTAATATTGGATTGTAAATTATAAATTTATCCAAATCATAATGATTGACAAACAACCACCTGAGGTTATTATGTGAACCACTGAAGCACTGCAGGCCACATCCACACCTTTTCATTCTGATTATGATTACGTTTTGCTCACTCGTGCTAACATTCTGTCACACTTTTTAAACTGTCCACATTTATTGTTAAAATTAAATCTATTTGTACCAGCACTTTATTCCATCAGGTATTGAGGCAGACGGTGTGTTTCAGGTAGTGTACACTCTGTGATGGTGGTTTGGTCATTGGCGGTCACCTATTGATTATATTCCATTAGGTCAAATCACAAACCTTTATCGTGCAGTAATCAATATTAACCCCTTTTCTAGAGGTACCTTAAACAAATTAGTCATTTTCTATTAATAGTCCATGTGAGATTAAACTTATTTGACCAGTGCAGTCAGATTTAAAATGATGTAGTCACATTCAAAGGGAATAAATGTGTCCTTCTCTGACTTGGCCATTTCTTGTACACCACCTCTGTTTCTTAGTAACTTTAATCACTAGCCTGAATAGGCTAAATGTCCGTCCAATGGTGGCCTAACTGGCTGGTTCCCATCGGGCTGCTGTCAGGTCACTTTGTCACAGACTGACTCCCTTTGTGAATAATTCTCTGGGCTTTAACTGATGTGTTTGTCACAAGAAAGAAAGATTATTCAAGGGGAAAAAACAACATGAAATGATTGTAATATTTGTAAATGATCTTGCTGTAATGTGTAAAATGTGTCCAAGTTATTTTTTATTATATTATTTTTATGAAAGTTTTTCCTCTTAACAGAGCTGAGGTGTCATTTTGTGAATAAATGCATTTAATAAGCAAACATCTATATATAAAACAATATTATAGTATATCAGTATATTTTTCTTTTATTTCACTGTTCGGTACTGTAAAGTGTGTTAAAAAATACAAATAAAGTAAGATTTTTATATTAAATACAATACCACTGTTATGTTTTCTGTAACTGTTGCTAGTTGGTAGTGCTGTGTTAATGATGAATGTCCACATTTTACTTGTTATTGTTTGGATTATTACTACGACTACCCATTTTTTAGTTCAAGGACTAGTAGTGAAAACTTATGACTAATTGCAGCTAGACTATAGCAAGACCGGATATTTAAACCCAAATGGTTTGTAGCCTTATTTGAGCTCTCGTTTTGTTTCAGTACAGCCTATACACGAGTAGTTGTGTGGGCCACCTGTGCCCACGTGCACACATCTGGTTTTTAACACAGCCCACTCTTTGTGCATGGCAAAGAACATTACGTATAATTTTATCAAGGCTATTAACTGATCATAGAATTTGTTTGCAGAATATGTAAGGTTGTTAAAGACATTTAGACTAGGCTATTTTTGAGATAAATTTGAATAGCCCAATAATAGCGGTTTTTAATTAATACTTGCCTTTTTTCTTAACATGGCTTACTTGTCTGCCTTGGAAAATTATGCAAGAGTAACAGCTTAACTGGTAGCCTAGCTACTGGTACCTGTGGGGGCACCTGTCTGACTCCGGCATGAGATGGCTGCATCCTCTCTGTCCTCAAGTATACCCAGAATTCTCTTCTTTTAACAGGTGCCGCTGGCCTCTACCAATCACAACGTCTAAGCAAAGCATCGTCCAATCAGAATGAAACAAGACAGGGAGGGGGCGGGGCTATACGCAGGCGCTTTGTCGCTGCGGAACAAGGCCACTGACCAAGTATCGAACGAGGTAATGACAAGCTTTCTCCTTCTTCAAAGACGAAAAAGTGCACGTTTTCCAGCCTTGTTTACGTTATCAATAGTGTATGGTTTTGGGATGATGTATTTTTCAAATATGTGGTAACGTTAGTTTGTAATTTTTCTTTTAGCTAACGTTAGGCTAAAGAGTTAGCCAGATTCGCTAATCACTGATTTGTTAGCTTTAGGCTAACTAACTTAGTCGTTGTATTTTGTCTGAATAACGTCATGTAAAAGCAAGCTTAACGTTTCATACGAATGTAGTTTTATCGCGTTTGTATATGACAACGTTTTTGACCTTGTCAGGGTTATGTTAACGTTATCATTTGTTGTAACGTCGGTGTCTTCCGGTATTGATCTGCACATTTTGTGTGGTCGATGTGCGGTTCCAGTACAGCTGAATCTGGCTAAATTGTGACTCAGTGTGGACCTGCACCGTCATGATGTCCTGCAGTCACCTCCTGCTGCTGCTGCCGCTGCTGGGTGTTGGAGTGTCCGCGGTTGAAGTCCAACGCCCTCGCGGTGTCCCTTTATCAAGTAAGCGTTTACAGTTTAACCACAGCTAAAACGACGGATTCCTGAGCAAGATACACCTTCATATTTCACATCTTCACAGTGACTTCTGTGATGTTTTGAAGCAGTGATGGCAATGACTTGTTTCTTTTGTTCTACCTCGAAAGAACGGCAGTTCTATGAAGAGGGCAAACCTTTTACCTGCCTGGATGGCTCCCGCACTATTCCCTTTGACAGAGTGAATGATGACTACTGTGACTGCCAGGACGGCTCTGATGAGCCAGGTGCGTATTTCCTGCAAGCAGAAGACTGCTGTGCTTTTGTCCAGTTCTATTTTTTTCCCACAGTGAACTGAAACAAATTAAGTAGTTACCAATAAGTATAAATGAGGACAACTTAGCAGTATAATCCAGTGTGCAGTTAATGTAATATTGAGCAACTTCTTGTATATTTATTAACATTTATTCGCAGGTACTGCTGCTTGTCCCAACGGCAGCTTCCACTGCACCAATGCAGGTTTCCGACCGGCCTTCATCCCTTCCTCCCGCATCAATGACGGAATTTGTGGTATGAATTTTAAAATGTGCTGACTATTTCTTTTTAGGTATGTTTTACATGCAGGTTTATGCTTAACATCTGTTTTCCCTGTATAGACTGCTGTGACACAACTGATGAATACAACAGCGGTGCTACCTGTCAGAACACCTGCAGGTGGGAATTCTTTTGGATTGTAACTGTAAACATAAACTTCTGTATGCTTTTTTTGTCTAAGCCCTTTTTTTTCCATAGAGTTGAGTACTTAAAAAAAACCAACATGTGATTTGCAGGGAGTTGGGGCGCAAAGAGAGGGAGAGCCTGCAGAAGATGGCAGAGATCGCCAAGGAAGGCTTTCTGCTTAAACAACAACTTATCCAGGAGGCTAAGAGGAGCCTTGAGGATAAGAAAGTATGAATGACAAGAATACCTTAAATTGTTGTTCGTGTAATAATCAAGGTTACAAAACCAAATATTGTATTACAAGCTATGTCACTCATGACTATGTTGAGCATGTCGTACTCAGTTTCTCTTTGAATGGGCCTGGCATCCCACCCAGGCCCATCTTAAGTTGCCTTAGAAAATTTAAAAAACTTGCGTATTCAAAGAAAACAAAAGATGCCAAGTCTTCCAAGTTGACAGTGAAGTTCTTTGTAGCACTCATTAGTTATTCTTACCTGTTGCCTTTGTTATGTCTGCTTTCTGAAGGAGATGTTATGGCACTATTTGGTAAATTTGATTAAATTTATTATATTATCAGACCAAACTTGCAGAAGTCCAGGTTGGCAAGAAGGATCTGCAAGATAAGGTGGAGGCTCTGAGAACAGTAAAGGAGACTGCAGAACAGCCAGAGAAAGAAGCCAAAGAGCGCCATCTGAAGGCCTGGGAAGGTAAATCTAAATAACAATGTATCACCATCTACTGTTTGCAAGGAGCATCACATTACAAATAGTACAGTCTGTTTTACAGGGCTGTACCATATATATATTTTTTTACAGTCAAAGCTTCTTTTGGGTTTTCTGACAAAGCAGCTTTTCTGTGTTTGATATGTTTTGAGCTACAGTAAGTTGTCACATTCATTAGTAAAACCTTGACGATGCAAGACTTCTGACCTTAAGGTGACATTCAAAAGATGTGACATTACTGTGTAGTAGTATGTTTTATGTCACTGATAATGCAAAGTAAAACTGTCTTATTGTTTCAGATGAAAAAGCTGTCATTCGCATGGAGAAGGACAAGGCAAAAATGGCGGAGGTGTTTCTTGAACTGGATGATGATGCAGATGGCTTGTGAGTATTAGCAACCTCCAACGTTGTTGTAAACCATTAAATCTGAGAAGTTTTACGGTACTTGGAGGCATTCCAGGGACAGCATTAATAATGAAGTGGAGAAAAGAAAAAAAAGCAGCACCTATAAATCTGGGACGATATTTAAAGTTGTTTTGTTTCTTGCTATCCAAAATGCTGCCACACATACAAATGCTGAAAACCTGGTTGCAGGCTGTAGTCAACAATAAATGCCTGAGAAAAGATAATCGCTCTTTAAAAAGATTTTATATTAATGCTCTCTTATAAAGCACAGTTTGGCTGCCCATGAGTGTGACAATAGTCCTGTGCTTTTGTGGTTGGCCTTATTAATTGCACCCACTGATAAGTAGAAATGTAAAGAGCTGTTGCTATAACTTAGTGAACAATGTACATTTGTTTTCTCAGCATCTCAGTGGCCAATCTTCTGACCCATCCTGAGCTTGACCCAGATTCAGATGGTTCATTTACAGAAGCAGAGGCTCAGGTTAATGTTTTCTTTTTGTATTTTTTCGATAAAGCACTGCTATTCAATTTTGGTGATCATTAAATTCAAGTGTACTAATTGTCACACATTTTTACAAGCTTAACAGATCTAAAAGTGAGTATCGTGTTTGGTTTGTGTAGGTGCTGTTGGGAGGCGTGGACAAAGTGGACACGGTAGCATTTGAGTCTGTATGGAATAGCATCAAAGAAAAATATATGTCAGAGGTAAAGAGCGATAAAATTCTTGCACTAAACTCCTTGTATGAAAGCTTCTGCTGTTCTTAATGTGAAACTTTCATGACACCAGGCAAACTCAGACACCCCAGCACCAGTGGAGACTCCACAGGAGGAGATAAGGGAGCCCATTGTAGACAATGACTCTGAGCAGTACCCTGAAGATGACATCCCAGAGGAGGATGATGACGAGGATGACGAGGATGAAGATGATGACCCAGATGACGTAGACTACAAGGTAAGCCCACAGAGTTTCTCCGAAAAACTTAAGCAGGACAACTCTCAAGTTTATTTAAGTGGGTCACTCTTGTCTGTGTTTGATAAGCAGAGCCCTCCTACGACACAGGCTCAAAAAAATGATGATGACGAAGGGACTATGCCACCCTACAACCAAGAAACGCAGAACCTCATTGATGGTAAGCAAGTGTATAAAACTGAGTGACTCAGCCAGTCCTCAGCTATGAGTAAGCGAGTCACGCTGTAAAATACCAGCACAGATGTGACTGCATACCTATTAGTTTGAATTTTAATGTGCTAACTTGAAACTCATCTCTCATTCTTGTGCAAATAAATTATACCTCAGAAGAACAAAGCAGTTTAGTGGACAGCTATGTTGCTTTTGCGTGACTGAGGTCTATAACTTTTTTCTTATTAAAGCTTCAGAAACTGATGATTTGCTCAGATATTCTGTGTATTTGTGTGTTTATGTGAGCACATGTATGGCTTGACTGAATTTACTCTCAAGGATGCTTTTGATCCACAGCTGCTCAGAAAGCCAGAGATGAGTTTGATGAGGCTGAGAGATCTCTCCGGGAAGTGGATGATCAGATCAAGTAAGTGCTAATATTATAACTGTAAAGCAGCTTCTTTGCAATAAGGCAATCAAGCCTCCAGTGTAACTTTCTAAATCCAGAATGGCTAGTTTTGTTGCGTTAATGCTGTGTTGTTGAATGAGAACAAAGATTATGTTTTGGATTTGCATCTCTGCAGGAGCCTTGAGAAGGAAATCTCATTTGACTTTGGACCAAATGCTGAATTCGCCCACCTCTATAGCCAGTGTTATGAGTTGACTACTAGCGAGTATGTGCACACTGTGACTGATAAAAAAAAATTATTTCATTAATTTCTTGTCAAAAGTCTCTTTTTCCAAATGACTAAATTCATTCCTTGTTTTCAGGTACATCTACAGGCTATGTCCATTCAACAGAGTATCCCAAAAACCCAAATATGGTGGATCAGAAACAAACTTGGGGTGAGAGACTATCTGTGGTGTTTGTTGTTTGCTACTTCTCTGCTTCTTTTATAATCCACACTTTACTCACTTCATTCTTTCATCTTATGCTTTCTGTAGAACATGGGGGAAATGGGCAGGACCTGAAGATAACATCTACTCTGTGATGAAGTACGAACACGGAACAGGCTGCTGGCAAGGCCCTAACAGATCAACAACGGTGAGTCTCATCCCTGACTTGAACTTTTTTATTTTTCTGCTTTTTCCTTGTGACTGTTTCTTTTTTGGTCACAGCACAGACAATAAATGTTCTTTGTCTTTTAGGTTAAGTTAACATGTGGAAAAGAGACAGTTGTGACATCCACCTCGGAGCCTAGTCGATGTGAGTATCTAATGGAGTTCATTACCCCAGCCGTCTGCCAGGAGCCCCCAAGCCTGGATTCACTGCTTCACGAGCACGAAGAGCTCTAGATCCAATTGATTTGTGAGTAACTGTATTTGTTGGCCGACTTCCAAAATTAACTGGGACAATGTCACATTGTATTGTGTGGGTCACATACAGTGTCTGCTGCTGTATCTTATCCACAATAGGATCTTAAAGGAGAAGTTTGTTTTTTTTGCACATTAAGCCTTATAATAAGGATATTTACGACCAAATACAACGTTTCACAGCATTGTTATAACAACAGGTACTGCACAGAGAGCTGGAGCTAAAGAGCTGACGTCACCACTTGCTTTAAACAACAGAGGAGCATGTGTACTCAGACAGTACGTCAAAAGATACAATAAACGCTTGTTTTAAAAGACATGAAGCTCGCAGAATGTTTAGTGGTGTCCTATCTTGTACTGACACTGAAACATGAAGCTAAACACATATATGTAACTCAAAAGTGGCTCTTTCAGCTGCTACAAATAGTCGTTTCTGGGTTATGTTTAGCTTTGTGACTTAGTGTCGGTACATTAAAAAGGCACCACTAAACATTCAGGAAGTTTCACATCTTATAAAAACAACAGCGCCGGTTGTTATAATAATTCTGTAGAACATCGTGTATGATCGGAAATATCATATATATAATATATATAAATAAAAATCCCTTGTGAGTTACAGCCTTCATTTAGAAGAAGAGCAGGACAGTAACAAGGTAATGATAACTTAATTAGAGTTTATTGTAGTTATTAGAGAATAAATAACTAATAATAATAATATAGTAATTGATTTGCATATGAGTAAGACAAATGCATTCAGCATTATATTGTGGCACATCTTTTGGACACACTGTATTTTCTTTCTTTACTGATTCAGTATTACATCAATTTTATGACCGTTCCGCCTCTCCAGTTTATGGCTGTCTGACATTTTTGAATTTGCATTGAGACTATATATAAAATGCTATTTAATGAAAAACATTCATAGTCCTTTAAATGAGTATACATCTGTTTTATTCTTTCTTTTGTGGGGAAAAAAAGGAAAGAAAGGACATTTTATGTTGATATTTTTTAAGGTTTTTTTTTCCCCCCTTGTGGTTACCAAATCAAAATACTGCGTATCATCTGTATTGGTTATCTGGTGATGCTACTGTTTGCAGTGGCTATAAGTAATGTATGATGACATCATATGCCCAGCTCTGATGCTGCACTGAGTGAAGAGATATGAGGTTTAGCTTCCCTTCAAATAAACAAGGATTGTTAAAGGCGACTGAAACTGGACCGACTTTTCACATGGAGCTGATGTTTTAGACTGTTATCTGTTTCTCCTTTCTTGTATATGGTTTAATGATTGATGATGATATTGCAGACAGAATTTTTTGAGCTCAATGATAATGATATTATAAATGAATTTGGATCCATTCAAGCACGTGTGGAGTTCAGAGGATTTGGGAAAGCAGTGTGTTTTTTTAATTGTGCTGTGGACCTAAATTAACACAGCATCTAACCCAATTCCAAGTGCTCACCCCAAAATAACCCAGCTGGTGGACACATAACAGGTGTAAATGCTTATGCTGTGGAAAATAAGCCTCTAGGGACTAATTGCAACTAAATTCACTTCCCTTTAACAACTAGGAAGTCATGACTTCAGCAAACAATCCACTGAAATGAATGTGTATTTGCTCACTCTTGCAGGTTGCTCTCGAGGGACCACAGTCACTGCAGCAACATGAAGTTGCCACGCAGTGTGCGGCATCACGCTGACGTCAGTTAACAATGAAGAATAAACTGTGGAAATTCCAGCCACTGATGTTGTCTACACAGTCAAATTACTTCCTGTTTTTTCTGATTTGTGTCAGATGTATCCATTCCTTTGTTTTCCAATAAAGCTCCTTTTATCATGTTTCAGACTTGTGTCCATTTTTAACTTCAGGATTGCCATTTTGTTCGAAGCTTTTCATTAATACTGTCAGCATCTAAATAAGGCCCATGCAGTTTTAATTTATTATTCTTAGTGTTTGAGGATATGGAATAAATCAAATACCACAATATCTTTTCTGGCAGCATACTGCAGTATCAATATGACAATGCGACAGTTAGGGATTGGTCCTGTAACAAAACATTGACCCAATCCGATTTTCTTTCATGAATAATTATCAGTAGTGTGGTTTTAATGACTAAATGAGTAGGGGCAAATGTAACAGCTGGACCAGTCTGGCATTTTCAGAAAATTACATCAATTTGCTGCAAAGCAACCTTTATAACCAGGAAAAGACAACACTGAAAAATAGGAGTTGTTAAAACAATATCTAGGCTCATATTACAATATTGATTTAATGTTGATACTTAATGCCCAGCACTAATAGTAATATTTGTCACAGTGGTAACAAAACATAAGAAGGTCCTATGAAGAAAACCTACAAGTGCAGATTTGTACAGCAGTATTGTTCCTTCCGTATTTCATACTCACAGACTTCTGGATATAAGAGCGTAAGGAAACATGGCGGCAACAAAAGTTATTCTAATATTTGTGTTCCCACTAGCTTTCATGAATGTGAATACATGATAATGAAAACCATCATTCTTTCAATATATTTGTTCTAAAGTTTCAATTTTATGGTTTGGACAGTCAATAAATTTTTGAGTCACTCAATATTTGCAACTTTTATTTTATTTTTTTCTGGCATGTAAAGTACAAATAATTAAACAATTCCATGAAAAAGTCTTCAAGCGTCTTCAGCTGAAATCCCAGTAATAAATATCCTAGACTAAACTGAAAGGTTTATTTTTTTTTCCTTTGTTAAATTTTGACATTGTTCATTTGGTCATGTTTGGAAGTATGAGATTTTGTATTTCTCTGGCTGACATTGGTGTCAGCAGAACTGTTTTGATCATTTTCACCTTTGATTTGTTCTATCATCCCAGGAAAATGTAAGAAAAACATCACTAAGTTACTGCGTCCCCTCTTCTAAATAAATAGACACAAAATACAGTTGGTTGAGAAACAGAAGGACCACTCACCCCTTTACTACCCTAGAGACTCCCAAGAAAACCTTCCTGCAGCTTTTCTGAGCTCTGCTTTGATTTGCCTCAGCTCTTGTTTGGGTTTCCGAAAGCATCTTGGCGCTAAAGAACATCTTTGTTTCAACAGCACAAATTGACCTTGAAATTGATACAGATGGTCTCAGTATTACAATGCTTTTATAGAGACAGAACCGTTTCATATCTTCATTATTAATCAATTCATCAGCATAAACAGGAAAGCATCTTGTGAGCATGTCAAACCTAGGACATCACCTCTGTTCCTGGCTAATTGCTGGACCCTCAAATGGGCCGAAGCCTCACTACAGGAGCCGTCCCATGTCTCAGGGGTTCACCGAGTGGTTGAAAAAACAAGACTGTGATTAGATTAAATAATTAAAAGATTTTCATTTAACAAGACAAACAGAACACAGGCAGTAAAGGCATAACATCTAGCACACAGCATGTATGTTTATACACTTCAATTAGTTAAATATAGCAGTGCATTCTTTGACTATGGAGAACGTTTCCAAATCGTACTTCTAAAGCTGTTTTTCTATTTGTCCCCCTTTTAAGAAACAAAATGGTGTAACCACAATTTTGGCAAACTTAAATCTTTTAAACTTGCAAATATAATGAAGTAAACCATAAATATACACAAAACATACTTTATACGAGGCAATAATAATAATCATAATAAATAGTTTTTAAGTTAACAATAAGTTAAAACTACAAGCTTAAAGTCGCCCAAATAATACAAGTTTATTGGCGCTATTTTGAATTTTTTCTGTTTAAATTATTTTATGTTGCAACAAAAGCTACCACAGACTTTTACAAACACAATTGAACACAGTTTGATTGAAATAAAAAAATCTAACTAAGTCTAAAATCTGCATACACTGTAAAAACTGCAACTAATTAAATAATGGAAGAAAAATAAACTGTACCCAATCAATGCAACCAAACATAATCTTTGACCCATGTGTGTTCTCTATGGCAACATCAACAACACAAATACGCTCATTGAACAAGTGAGTCTTGATATGTAAATGAAATCAATAAATTACAGGAAAAAATGATATTTGAAATTGACATGGGCTAAAACTGATGATATATTAGACAGTATTCCTTTCAAGGTCATTGAGAATTGCCCTTTTAAGTCAGCCAAATATGCAGTTTGTTTGAGCTTGCATGGTCAGAGCACAAATTAGGGGCTGAGGAGGTGATTATGGAAATTTATCAATCAGAGCTCTCATTGCTTGTTTGATTTTCTTAATGAGTCTGTTCGTTTTGATGTTTTGTCTGAACTTTTGCTCCTTTCACTATTCCGCAAACCATTTCAGTGTGACGTTTAATTTCTTTTTTAAAAAATATATATCATTTGTTCTCAGTCAATATAAAAACGAAGCACATTGCACTTACTGTTCCATAGGAAAGTTTTTTTGTCTTTTTATTAAATTATTATTGTTGTTGCTCAAGCAGTGTAGTACTGTTTCCTGCCATGGTCCTTGGCTCTCTACTGTAGGTGTAGGTATCTGTATAGACTGTATGAAAGGTCATTTCAGGCTGTGGGTTTGGTTTGTGGGTTGACTGTACTACATTGGACATGGCTGGGTAAACAACTCCAGCTGCAGTTCAACGTGGCCTGTTATCTTGGTTGTTCCTAACGTCTATCACTGGTCTCACCAAGTGCTCAGTCCTACGTTGCTATTTCTTGCAAATTGCTCGACCCAAAATGGCTAGATTAGTCATCTATGTGGTCAGCTGGGGACAGAAAGGCAACAATCAGTATTTCAGGGGATGAAACGGTATGAGTCAGATCCAAAGATGCCAGAGTAAGTGGTGCAATGTTAACGGTTTTAAAGGATTTAAGTTGGCGACAAGACAAAGCAGATGATATAAATGTTGGGGAAATACATTTTACAGATGCGTACAATTTTTCCTTTGTCCAAAGGTGAACTGATTGATTATAATTTATTTATTTTTGATATGCCTTTTTTATCATTCAGTGTCTGCGTGAAATGTGTGCAAATGGGATTCCTTGCACCTTTTTTATTTTAGCATAAGGGTTAGTGGTTTTAGGATTCACAAATGCAAACTGATATGCTTAACTTAGATATTTAAAAGTAATGATAACTGAAATCGTAGAGGGTCCTTGTTCAATAAATAACAGATTTATACAGCAATTACTCAGGGAATAACATAGTTAGTCTTAATTTATCCTTCTTGGTGCTGACTTGCAAAGCAATTCTTTGGCAAAAATCAAATATATCTAATCATAAAGAGTCATGCTCATTGTTCATCATGAATCTGCGTCAGTGTTTGATTCTGCGTTTTACCTTTTCATTTGCAAGCAGCTATTCAGTTTTTCGGCTGGGCAATGAGCTGGTTTCACTGCAGCTTTTTCTGGGATTCTCAAGTCAAAGAACTTCACTTCACTGCACCATCATTGAAGCAACACTGTACACAACTTCAGGACAAGAGATGTGAGTGTGTCGAAGCACTCAAAAGTATAGATGCGTCTGTCAGGTTAAACCCCCAACTGATTAATTTTACTTTACATCAAATGTGTTTTTTGTTAGGTTTGTTTCAATTGTTTTGATATGGTCGAACGGTTAAGTTTGTACGAGATACAATGTTCCTTCGCCCCTCCCTAAATCCCCACCCATACACCGCATGCTTATTCCCTCTTGCTCTGCAAAGATCAGAGGGTTTAAAATAAAGCCATGCGATGTCCCAATTTTTCCAAGCTTAAGAATCTGTAAAAATTCAGCACAAGGTCTTGTTCCTTTGTATGTATAAAAATAGATTTATCTCTAATGTAATGCTTTCAAAGAGATCGTCCTCTTTGGCTAACACAGCGTCATTTAGAAAAGCAAAAGCAAAAATGTCTTGAATATACTTGACCTTATTTAATCTATTATCATGTGCAAATGTCTTGATATTGAAAGACATTAGCTCTCCCCACGGTACGTCTTAAGTCTGTTTTGTAACAGACATTTCAACTAGACAGGTTGGCCTTAATGTTACATCAAGGGTGCCATAAATAATTTTCATGCAATTGGGTTGGGGATATTTTAAGAAATGCTATTTTTGTGGTAGTGCCAAATAGATTTGAAGCAAATAAATAAATATCTTTCTGTTGTAAACAGAAGTATAATTATCACACTTACTTGCAGGCTTGATGTTGTACAGTCATCTTTTTGAGAGGGCAGGAGTTCAGTGTTTCTGGGAAGCTTTTTATGAGAATAAAGGGGTCTTAAATATAACTGAGGAGCATTTGGCAAAGCTTGGGGAACTGGTAATCTTTCTCCACAAAAGGTCAGTGATAATTTCAACATTGTCAGATATCATCGCTCACACGTGTCTCAAAGACCATTTTAAATGTTCGCTCATTTGGAACTGCAGTCCTCTTAATCGGCTCCACGCGTGTTGTTACTGTAGAGCTCATTTCTTCCGCTGAATGGTAAAACTCTGACCTCATTTATTCTGGGAGCTTCTATCTACGCACTTGACTTAAGAATAATACCGGTGCTCTTAAGTTTTTGCTCATCTGTGTTATTTCTATGTAGACCTGCCTAGACCATTGTTCAGTCCGTAGGATGTGTTGTTTGACGTGGTCTTTAAAGTTACTTTTTTGCAGCCACTTGAATTTTAATCACATTCAAACTCACTGCTTCCTTTTGTCTAGCCATAGATACACCTGTGTTGAGCACAGTAACATTCATAATCAAAGCAATTAAATAAGAACAATATACAGTAATTTGGTTGTTCTCTCGTCTCCTTTGCTTTTTTTCTCCTTACCTCTTGACAACAGATGGCCTTACAGTTAAAGGGATCTCACACCAAATCATAGCTGACGCAGCCATGTAAAGTAAAATGGCCTGTGGATAAGATACAATACAGGTGCAAAGGAAAAATGATGCAAAAAGTGAAAAAACACCGGTATTTTCCTTCGATGTGGCTGTGTTATGGTGCTACAGTTTTTCCTTCGTACTCGGCACGCTCTCGCCCACAAGAAAATTACTAATAAACGCTGTCGCCATGGGAGCACTGCCACTCTGCTCTAAGTTTACAGACAGTCTGCTTGTGAGAAATTAGAAGAAATACAGGAACTTTCTTGTGGACTAAATATGCATATATTTTCTAGTTATTGAGCTGTGGTTCTGTGATACATAAGTATACTATTGTGTAGTTCGGTGTGAGACTGTGAGGGAAAGAGTGATTCTGATGGCCTTCAGACTACTCTTTTCTGTGACCGGTATTCATTGGTAAACCTAAATCTTATTGGGTCTGAGCTAACAAGGTCACATAGGGTAGAGAAACTGCCTTTACGCTAGGCACCACCTAATGCAGGTCAGGAAACAGTAGTCAAAGTTTCTAGAAAATGCTTACATACTCGGCTATTATAACCACCTTAAATATTGAATATATAGTTATATTTTAATAGATGTATATAAGAGAACACTGTTTTTTAATTTCATTTTCTTTGATCTAAAAAAATCGCTGATTCAAAATGCCCAAGTGTAAAAAAAGTGACTACATCCTCTCCAGCAAGGTAATGGGAGAGATGGTGGGGTAAGAGTTTAGGTAAATTGCACATATTCGTTCATTTAAATTTTTGATCGTTTTGTTCATCAGTTGTTATTATTTGCCTGAATTCAATCAAAGCACTCAGTACACATTCTCTGTCACATTCGTTTGACTGTCTCCTAAATAGATAGCTCTAGCCCCCACCCAACAAACCAGCTACGTACCCCTTCTAATTCAATCCAGGCAAATACAGGGAAGGACTAGCATGTTGTGTAAAGAGAAAAGAAAAACTCCACTAGTGTGTTTGTTTGAAACTCTGACTTGTGTATGCTTTTCGTATGGATATGTTTGGTCGTGTGTGCGTGTCTGTGTGTTTGTGCATGTCTATGTTTGTGATAATATATTATGAATTTGTATGAGAATGTGTCAGAGAGAGACTCAGTCCAGGCCCATGTAGAGTGATGGCACAGGGAGCTAAAGTTGCTCTCCCTGCAGGTCGAAGGAGCTGGCGCCAGCAGCCTCTCTCTCAGGCCTTGTGCTGCTTGCTGGTCTTGAAGGAAACCTGCAGCACACGGTCACCCAGGCGATAGCCATTAAGGCTAGCGATAGCCATGGCAGCTTCATCGTAGTTGGTCATAGTGACAAAGCCAAAGCCCTTACATTTGTTGGTGGTGAAGTCACGGATGACCTTGACATTGGTGACGGCGCCGAAGGGCCCAAAGAGCTGCCACAGGACGCTCTCGTCCGCCTCGGGGGACAGGTTGTATACAAAAATGCACCAGCCAGCTCCAGTTGGACCAGTAAGGTTGACTCCAGCCAGGCTAGTCATGCTGTCAATGGTGATGGGGGAGAATCTGGGGAAGAGAGTGGGAGAACTACCATGGGTGTCATTCTGAAGTTCAACCCAGCATTCAGTGCTCTACTGTCTCCTATGAGCATGTTTCTCAGTGAAGAATGATAAAGATTATATTCGGGTATGGAGTCAGGGGACCCCATCTCCATCCCCTCTGCTGTACACTAAGTAGATAAATATGTGTGGGCACCACAGTGGATCCAAACTACCTGCTTTCGTACAAAATGACACTGTGTGCCCTGAGACACAGACACCCACACAATGTACGTATTTTCACATTTTCTCTGCTGACCAAAGCCTCTGGAAGAATTAAACACATGAATCACAATGTTCAACAAAAACCACAGTATTGAACAAAACACAGAAACCTAGAGAGGGATGAAAAGCAAATTGGAATCAAATCATACACAAACTGGAGCAAACAGAGGAGACGCAAACGGAATCTGGTATGTCCATGCTGGTGAAAAAAAGGGGACATTAAAGCAACTGAAACTGACAATGTTAGTTCATAAATAAATACATACAAATTATTTCTATTAATAAAAACAAAAGAACAAAAAGGTTAAACAAAGCCATGCCAGAATACCCTGCTGTTAGAAGGCTGCATTATTGCCTATTGCAATTACGGATGGTAGTTTGTTTTCTGGGCTGCTTGTGTAACATGGTTAAATGGGCAGTGGGCATTAAGAATCATGGCCATTGTATCTGATTTCGAGATGAAGTCAGCAGGTGGTATTCCAGGCACTTTGTTTGAGGTTTTATTTTGGCATGGATGCTTTTGAAAGTACACCTTTGGCATTTACCTCTTGACTCCGTAGCTGGCGTTTAGTAAATTGTCGAGTCTGCAACGCAAGAGGGAGAATGAAGGGGATGCAGAAGTTAGTTATGAGATCTACAAGGAAGGGGGGCTTTCAGTTAACAAGTTGCTCCATCACCAGCTGGCCTCCAGAGGGCATCCTTCACGCAGTCCCAAACCATCCAACCACAAACTGATGGCTGTAAAATAGTCCTGTAAATATGTGTCTCAGCTGATATTCATTGTGTTGTTTTTTAAGCTTTAAAATATTTCCCCCTTTAATAGTTTAAATATAAGATAAACAAAATCTGTACCTTAAGTCATTTCACATCTTAGGATTCAAAAAAAAATTATCCATACTTATGAAATGAGCATTCCAACATATGATGGCATCTACAGTAGTTTTTTTGGTTACTGAAAATACTTTCATACTAGAAGCCTTAAAATTACCCATGCAGACGTGGCCAACATCTGACAATTTCAGTATTTATGGTCCTATCTAATATAGGAAGAATGCTCAGTATTGTTCCTCATAAACCAAGGTTTATTTAGCTTAGGTCTTTTATTATATTTGGAAAAATTTGGTCTCTTACATTGGTTTTGAGCTGTTATTTGGATCTGGTCCCTTTCCAAGTGAAGGGATCATGCTGCAGTTTAAAAGAAAGTCAGAGAGAAATAGTGAGAAGGAGGGACAATGCAATGTTGCCTATTCCTTCTGTACTGTAAAGCAAATATTGTTTAAAGGAACAGTTTGCAAGTAAGCCGTGTTAATATTGAAAGAAAAAGTCGTTTTTGTTTGTTGTTTTTTATGTTCTTGTTTTGATATCTGTTCTTATACAATAGACCTCATTTGCTGTTTTGGGGTGTGCCACTTCATCTGATTTTACCTGTATACTCACTCTTACTTACTCCCTGGTGTAGTTGAGGCTCAATAATTGTCAAAAAAAAACTTTAAAAAGAATAGCTTTGACTGTTGACTCAATAATGACATTTCATATCATAAAACAATGCTGTCACACTTAATACTTGTCATTGTGAAATAGTACGTGATTGAGTTTAGTTAAGAAAGGCAACACAGCAGGATGACCTGTGATTTGGTCTTGAAACAGTAATTTTTACAATTTCTACGTTTTATCTAGTGATTAACTCACAGGTGGTGTGAGGTTGGTAGAGGTTCAGTACCTGAAACGCTGAGTCTGGTGGTGCAGGGGCCCCGTGTAGCGGCGGGCAGCGGTCTGGTACAGCTGAGTCAGTAAGGCCTGGCCTGTCTTCTGGCTGGGGTTGTTGGCGAACTTGACAGTGATGGGCTCGGCGGCCCCCAGAGGCTTCTGTCCGTTCAGACCTTTGATGGCCTCCTCTGCCTCGTTTCGCTTGTCAAACCGGATGAAGCCCACTCCTCGTGATATGCCTGCTCCGAATAAGAAAACAGACCAATGTTACTACTTTGGCATCGAGGACTGTTGATGTCTGCCATTCCTTCACTCAAATAAATGGTGCTTGGTTGACAGCATGAGAAGTGAAATAAGGCTATACCTGTAACTTGGTCCACTAGAATGCGGGATGTGATGATACGACCGTATTGGGAGAACAGCTGCTCCATGTCCTTCTGGCTCATGGTTTTGGGAAGTCCACTCACGTAAAGATTGGCATCACGAATTGAAGCCGAGCTTGGCCGGGCATATGATACCTAAAACATCCAAATTAAATAAATCAGTAGGAGCATTATATTTACACACCTGAAAGTCACAAGTTTGTCTGAAAAAACAAAAATGTTAACTTAAGGAGTCTGTTAGCAAGAACTGATGTAACTAGACTGAGTTCCCAACGAACAGTCTTCGTTTGAATTGATTTTTCCTCGTTCGCAGTCTCAACAGACCCAGCTCCTTCTTTGCTGTCTTTTGACTTAATCAGTGCCTTTAAGCTAACACTCAGGCTCAATGAGATCGTCAGAGACACACTGAGAAGACTCCAGCCATTACCCAGACTGATACCAAACATGAGTTAACAAGCCCAAGTGTCAGCTTTGTTTTGCACTGAAAAACATCTGCCTTAGTTGATGTATTTTCTTGAATTCACTGGTGACTTAATTAGTGCACGGCTATTTTTGTTGCATTGTTTTTATACCCCTTATGGTTCCTGTTGGTCTGCTCTACAGAACATTTTACATCTAGTACTGCAAAAAGAATTGATCGTAAAAAATATAATATATATAAATAAATCATAACCCATTTTTCATTTTTGTGTTCATGGAAGCATGTAAACGTGTGATATATAATCCCACTCAGCGTCTTGTTGGCAGTGCAGTGTTTCTGTGTGATGGAGAGACAGAGTGAGTGTTGTCTGAGATAGGCTGAGCTGCCCTCCCTGTCCTGCCTCCTTCCTTTGTTTCTATCCTCTGGGGGAGAACAGCTCCACTGGCAAACAGCAAACAATGTAAGTGCATCACAAGACCAGCAGGATCCTTGCAACTTATAAACATACTGTTCTCTCTCACACACACAAATACAGACATACACTGCTGGCATACGGAATGTTTTTGGCATTTGTCTGATGAATATCAATATTCATGAAATTCAGACATATTTTAACCCTTAAAAAAAGATGTCTGCTTGTTGCACAGGTGCAAAGAAAGTTGTGATGTGAATTAAAATGACTTGTGTATCATCTGTCAAATAAATACAGGTGTTCTGATTTCATCCATCAGTACTAAGCACCAGTGTCTATTGTGTACACAGACAGACTGTGTTAGCAGGAGGGTTGTGTGGTGCAGTGATTAGGGTGTTCTGGACGAGTCAGGGGGGAGTTGCTGTGTTCGGGGAGCAGAGGCTGCCCTATAATTAACCCTCTCCCTGTCGCTCCCACAGTACAGATGGTGCCTGAAGCCCATATGGCCTCTAATCCTGTCATTGGCATTCTGCTCTCTGAGCTACCCACTACCCTTCCACTGCTGCCCCCTCCCTCACAGCTTCACCCCTTTCCATTGAAGCCTCCTGCACATCTAGACAAATAAAACTAGAAAACTATAACAATGACCAGAGGAGTTATGTTTAAAATTTGATTTTTACTTCTTTTAGATGCAAGTTATCTATACATTAAATGTATAACATAAGATCATAGTATAACATATTAATTGCCATGACAGTTAACCATTTTTATACGTGGTTGTTTTAGAGTTAGAAGTAATTCCTTCTGGCAATCTTGTGCAAACTCTTACATGACATTATTCACAAATCTATCAAAAAGGAGACGTCCAGTATTTGACTTTTCCTGCTTGTAGCTGGTTTGATCGGTCATTAGTCAGAATTAACATCAATACTCAGAGACAGCTGTTGGGAAATCACCTGCTCTGCTCTCTCATAGATTTGATTTCTCAACCCTGCACTCCGTCTCAATCTTTGATCTACTTTGATCAGGTCTGGGGGGATGGCAGGAAGTAATATTTAATAATATGCCCCCTCTTTCCCTCATCTGATTTTGGGACAAAGAAGCCCCATAATTAGCCTAGATTGGAGGCAGATGGGGTAACCTGGACTGACCCTTGTGCGCCACAGTCAGGCTTTCTAATTACATTTCCATCACAATAACCTCTGCATGCTGTCCGCCCCTTGCTTTCTGACCTCCACTCTCCCTCTCTTTTCACCCTTTTTCTCACTCTCTTTGTTCTAGCCACTGCTGCCTTCTGCCTCCTCCTCCTCCCCATTTGTCTCTCCTCCCTCTGTCACGTCTGCCACCACCTCTCCCAGCAACCCCCCTTGACAAAATCTCCACTTCCTATTTTTTTTTCTTTTTCTGGCGAGAGCACTGTCAAGAACCAGAAAATGGAGAGTGTATTTTGTAGAGGCTAAAGGGCTGCTTACCTTGATTGTTTTAGTCTGCAGTTTGAGACCATTAAGTGTGTTGATGGCCTTATCTGCATCATTTGGATCCACATAGTTTACAAAGCCGTATCCCAAACTCTGACCTGGAGACAAAGAAGGGGCAACAGTGGGTCAGTGATTTGCAAAAAAACAGTTTTAGTGATGCTGGACATGCAACATGGACAAAGTATCATACCTGTTATCTTATCTCTGACTAGCTTGCAAGACTCAATCTCTCCAATGCTACCAAACAAACTTTTGAACTCTTCCTGGGTCATGTTCTGAGGCAGATAGTTGACGATCAGGTTGGTTTTGCTGTCATCCGTGGAGCCATTGGTACTGATAACTGGACCGTTTGGCAGACTGGTTCCGCTTGGACCGTTGGACACCTGGGTTTCCATGGTGCTGATTATCTGCTGAGGAAGAGGGTGGAGTTAGATTCATAATTCATAAAAGAGACACAATAGGACACCGTGATGATATGGCTGAAAAGATGTGTGTGTACTGCTTTTAAACATATAATACATGCACCAAAATTAAAAATACATACAGCCACACACACAGACTGTCCACTTGTCACTGTTAGAGGGACAGTTCAGGAATCAGCGTGACTTAAATGGAGATGTATACATGATCTGATTTATCATCTCCCCTCCCCCACGTTCACCCCATCTTTCCTCATCTCTCACTCCCTGCCTCTGGTCCTGCAGATGTCACAGTCCTTTTTCCTTACTTCTCCCCTCCCCCCACTCTCTTCCAGGGTCAAACACCATTACATCATTACACAGGGATGGATAATAGTGACGGTGGTGTGTTAGACTGGGGGAGTTGGGGATAAAATGGAGAGTTGGAATTAGTTCTTCAATAAATGAGGAATATTAAGGTTGGGTAGAGAACCAAATTACGGCAACTGGTTTGTTCGTCTGGCTTTGGTAAGGTTTCTTTGTCGTAAACTGAAATTTATTTTTGTAAGTGGAGTAAGGGTGTGGGTTGGTGCACAGTGGGGTGTGCAGTATGTGTCTCGTGTGTTGCTCTGGAGTACACTGTGTTGCTTAATTTTGACCCACAAGGGACTCTCAAGGAACATCTGTGTGGTCAGAGACAAAACTTCCTGCTCCACTTTCCTTTTCCTCACACTAGTTCTCTGTCTTTGGATCAGTATTTCTTTAAATCTACATGGAAAATCCCTGCAAACGCTTATTTTTGTACAAACAGAGTTAAAAAAAATTTGAAGTCACATTTGCTATGGTATCATTAACAAGTGTGATGCTGCTGTTTTGTAGCTGCAAGGATTTTTTGGGCTGTTTTAATTAGAGAAAAGTGCTAATCTACTAAAAACCTGCAACAATTTTACATCCTGTTTCACGATGCACAAGTTGATCATCATTTGCGTCTGTCTTATTTGCATGTCCAATTATTTTTTAATCACATATTTGGTTATTGCACTTGTTGGAGTAAAGAGCTGTGCTTGTTTACATTTACTTTTTCAATGTTGTCTCCTGTGACTTAAACTTGGTTTCATAACATCACCTTGCCCAGGCAATGCATTTTGCAGTAGACAGTTTGAATGTTGATGCATTTCAATGTCTTCGTTTTCACAAACAAAAGACTATGGTGTTTGGATACACAGTTTGAATGTATGTACAGTGTGGCAGTAGTGCAAAAATGTACCCTGTTTTCATTGTTTTGTCAGATTGTAGGTTCAAGCTGTTGCAGATCTCTAACTCGTGGGTGTTTTGAATGTCAATAAAGCCAAATTAAACTCCTCCAAAGCTCTGGGGGTTTTTAACCAAGAAATCCAAAGCAACAGAGGAGCTTAATTAATGAACCTTCAGAATGATTTCAAAATTAAATTCAGGGAATTTCCTTTCTTGGTTGAGAAATACTCTAGGTGTCACTGAGACATGTGAACTTAAAAATATTTGGCTGGCAGTAAACCCCTGCAGCTTTTTGGTTTTATGTGATCTAATTAATCATAACCAGGTTAATTTTAATACCAAATGTAGAGTGAGCATTTTATGATCCTTCATTAAGGAGTAATCACAGAAGGAAAGTTACTAATACAGATTGAGAGCCTCTATCAGGTTGATAATTGCAGTAATTTCATTCATTCATTAGCACTTTGAGATTTGCTCCAAATGGAAAATGCATTAAAGAAAAAAGTATTATTATTATTATTCACTGCAAACCATCTCTTGTAAATCCACCAGCTATTTGTATCTGTTGCTCGGTTTCTGTGTTGTCATCATTTCACTAAAACACGCCTGCCAGCTTCAAAAGCTACATTCCAATTTATTACTTTTTTCTCTTTTTCTAGCGTTGGCAAATGAGTCTGTCTACCCTGCCTCATCTCCCTTGTCTCTGTAACCTGCTGTCTCGCTTTGAGCTTCACCTCCAGTGAGGTTGCCCAGGTAACAGCCCCTCAAAGACTGCATTGTTTCTAATGGCTGAATGGCTTTCTTACTTTAACCTCAGTGTGTCTTTGTGTCTGAGCTTGTGAGGAGCACATATACGGGTCAGACAATCCTTCTCCAAGTCTGCAGAAGCAGGGATTATCAGTAAGTCAAATTGACAATGACAAGGGGAAAAGGAGCACAGTGACAGAGTTACGACAACCTAAAAATAAAATACTTAAGACACACATCTACACACAGAGGCAGTGCAACATAGAAAGGAAATCACATCAAGATTCTGATGCACATAAAATGCCCTCCGACAATCCGAGTTACTGTATTAATACATGTTGACCAAAAAGGTGGGATCAAGCTATGTTGCTGTATGTATAGTAGTATTTGCTTAGTATGTGGATGTGTGATGTGATGCATCTGACTAACTGAAATATGAACCACTAAATGTGTCCCAAATATGACAAAAGCATTTTGAAGGATTAACATGTTAGGGCAAATTTGACTCTCCAACTGAAATAACCCTCAGCATGGCAGAACACACATCCCAAGTGAGCAGTGTGAAGTTATATAATTCACAGATCCACTGTGTATGGGCTGAGTGCTGAGATTGCCTGAGTCAAGTTAACTAAGATTTTCATACAGAAATGGAAGCAAACAGCACGCTTTGAAGTTATTTGAAACAAATAGAAAAAGATAAAAAACCAACAGATGATTGGCTCCTCCAATATTTCACTTTGTATACCAACAAAAAATCATTCTGATGTTACAGGAAGGCCCACATTAGCAAGAGAAATCAAAATACCACCAATATAAATCTACTCAAGCTATGAGTTCTAGACATTATAGACTACAGGAGACAAAAAAAAGAAAAAGCTCACTCTAGGGGTACTTTGGAACCATGACGTCCTTGGTGTAAATATAGCCTTGGTCCTTTGTTGCGTATCATTGCTCCTTCTCCCTGAACATATTTCTGTTTATCCGTCTGATAAGGATGGAAACATGCCATAAAAATATATGTTTATATATATTTTTTCATTCTCAAACATTCAAGTTGTTAGAATAGCACTATGTGTCCCTCATTCCTTTTTTCTATTTTGGGGTTCTGTGAGATCTCCCTTAATATTTAATGTACTGCATCAGCATCGCCCACACATGGTCCCAGACTTGCACGCAAACAAGAGCCCAGCCTCCTCTGCCAAACACATGAACCCAGACTTGCACGCAAACAAGAGCCCAGCCTCCACTGCCAAGCACACGTACCACCTACACTGTACACAATTAAATTACAAAACACAGAAGCATTACATGACATGGATGTAAATGTAGTCTGTGTTTTCTGCCTTCTGATATCTAAAAACAGCTTTCCCATTTTTAACACCTCGTGAGATTTACCACATGTACAATACAAGAAATTCACTTGGAATGTGAGGTATAACAAGTCACCGTCACTGTCTTGGTTTTGCATGCAGCTGCAGCAAAAAGATCATGGGAATTAATAAGAATGTGAGGTTTAGTGTAGATTTGATTTTACTTTGCTTGTAATACTTGTGTTTTAATTGTCTTTGGCTCAAACTGATGATGAATTAAAATGAACACTTAAAAAAATCCACTTGGAATATTTTAAACTGACATATAACAATGATGAGAACAGTGATTTTTTCCTTTTAACCTCGTCCCTAGTCCACACTACAATGCTTTCTATAAAGATTTTTTTTTCTGGAAGGCATGAATCAAAACTGAATGCTAGGCTGAAGTGTAAATGAGCCTTCTAAATAACACAGATTACAGGATTATCCCAAACAAAGGGCATTAGCCACACTCTCTGCAGCTTAAGGGATCATGGTGGCAGCTGTAAAACAACAGGACGACAGGAGTCACAGCTCATGTCAGCCATGCACCGAGGCTCCGTCCGCTCCGCAGACTTGGAATAAAAGATTTCTAAAAGATTTCAGCTCTCTGGGTTTGTGCTGCTTTGATGAGATGGGAGCAGACAACGTCAAAGGCTCGCGGAGACAAATCTGTCCTGCAAGTCCTTGTAGCATGAGAGGCGCTATCCAGCGTGCTGAAAAAGGGAGTGGCGTGCGGACGCTCTCATTTGAGGCCACGGAGGCCTGTGAATCCGGCAAAGATCCCCGAGTGGTTTTATTTTATATTTTGTAGACTTTGAAAACGATTTCCTTCGGTTAGGCTCATTAGTATAATCACATATATAAATATACACACATACGGTTATTTAAATATGGCAGATGCAAAACATAATCTTCCGATTTCTCCTTTTTCCTTATTTACCCCCCTTTAAAAAAATAAAAAGACAAGACTGGTGAGCTCTGCAGGCATTCATGAACTGGAGCGCCTTTTTGCTGAATAAACGTATTGAAACGACCAAACAAAAGAGCCACCCGTTCCTCCTCTTCTCCCTCGCAGAGGCTATGGCAGCACTATGAATATTAATGTAAACAGTGGCGCTTTGTGTCGTGGCCAGGGGCTGCAGGACTCTCAGTGAACAATGACTGTTACAGTTGCCAGTTGCGAGTCAAAATAGCCAGATAGGTCAAATTTAAAAAAAAAAAAAAAAAAAAAAAAAATTAAAACGA
>JAQLOL010000009.1:8527211-8551807 GCA_029783665.1 Naso thynnoides | reverse complement strand
AACTGATAGAGAAAGAGTCCTTTAAACATACAATTTATATATATATATATATATATATATATATATATATAAATCTGATTTTCGGTAACTGTTAGACAGCAAGCCAGTAAACAAAGATGTAGCTATTTCTTGTCTCCTTGTAGAGGTCATATTTGAGGACTGAATCTTAAACAATCACTGATGAGGCTAGGCTTTCTTTCTTTTCTAAACATGGTGAACAGCTCCACCTGCTGGTGTAGCCGAGCTAAAATAAAAACGCTCTGTTGTCTTGTACGGGCATGGTTTAGTGCAAGCAGTCCTCTAGATGCTGCTCTTGGGGTTTTTTTTTTTTTTTTTTTTTTTTTTAGCAGATTAAACTTCAGATCAGAAGGACCGTCCTTGTGACCTGAAGGTAAGGGAGAAAACCTGAAATATCAGGTCCTGTGTCATTACAATGGGGCATTTCACTTGGTTTTGTGATTGTCAAAGTAATGTTATCAAGTTTTTAAAAAAATCATCTCTGAAGAAGGTCATAATGAGAGTAATGACAGGCTTGAAGCTTACTTGGGCTGCTTCCTGAATTTTAAACAGAAATGAAACCAGTGAAACTTTTAACTTTGGTGGATATGCGCCAGAATCAGGCCGCTCTAAACCGGTCAGGTGAGATTTCTGTGTGAACAGATGGTGGATACAGCCACTTAGTGCAAGCTGGTCAAACTTGTGGGGAAGAACAGTAAGACCGGAAGTAAATAACTGACTGCAAATGCAATATAAAATTAAAGTACATCAGTGCGCTCATTTAAAATATTTATGTGCCTACTAAAGTACACCTTTAAATATAGACCAAAAATAAGTGTTATCTGACCAATTACAACTTAGTAGAGAATTTGTAATAAAGGCAAATCAGATTTTATTGTGACGCCTGACCGGATGCGGAACATTAATCATGGCTGACTTGACACTAACGGCCACAGTTCGGCTCCCAGCCGCTAGGAGGGCCAAGGAGGGATTCATGCCCAGTCCCAGCGTGGAGAAGGAAGCGGTCTGAAAGTCCGCATCCCCGCACAAGACGGGACATAGGCGAAGCCCAGCAGGAGCAGAATACTTTCAGTTTGACTTCGAAGAGCTGCTTTACATGGGGACAAGAAATGACATCTACAGCGGGCGAAAGGAGGGCGTTTGCTCATAAAATCAACCGGTGAGACTGAAACAAGTTATTGTTGAACAGTTTCAGTTGCGTCGCTCGCAGTGCGGGCGTGAGTGACCTGCTGGACTCACGGTACATATAGCCAGTATGCTAGGATCTGTGAGGTGTCACTGACCACGAAGCGATTAATACATATACAACTGTACCTTCCTTGAGTTGAACAAGTGTATATTGAAGCGGTCTGCGCTCTCATAGTTATCTGTAACACTTTGAAGAGTGTAATACCCTAACGTTACGGGTCTATTCAACGTTAACGTTACGTTATCGTAGCATCGTTCGAGCATTGTCATCAACAATGATTGAGCTACTTAAGTGTAACGTTCAGGCTGAGGGCTGGCGTTAATCTACTGCGGGCAGCATTTTGGATTACTCAAATGTAACGTTAGTAACACCGAGGAAAATGTTTTAACGTTACATGTATCAAAAAAGGGTATGAAGTGATCAGGCTAAGTCATGATGTTTGTGTCTATGTGAACGCCTCGCAGCAGTACACTAGCAACCTGTCTCCACATGTTGCAAACTGGTTTTCCCTCTTCATGAAAATGCAGCGTTGTTGTGCTCTATGAACTGGAAATCTGTTAAGTCTAATTAAACCAAACGAACAGTACAGGAGAAGTCGTGACAGCCTTATCGAAATCTGTCAACTAGCTGTTCTAATAACAGGCTCTAGCGTTGCGTACATGCGACCTGGTGCCACCCCGTTTGCTGTGATTGATCCTTTTTTACAAACGAGTCTCCTCCGAATCTTGATTTTGCCCCGACTTGTGCTTTGCCCTGCTAAGTTAATTGTTCATTTTATTAAGAAACAGCTCAGCTCTGCAAGGCCAGATGGTTTCTGGACATGTGAGGAAACAAACATGATGACAGGCACTCATCCTGCAGTGTTGTTTTCCCACCACATTGCAAACTTTGTTGAAATCCTGTAAGTGCCTTAGATATTATAAACATTACACTTGGCTCCATCTTAAGGTGGACTCATCTTTATTGTGGTCGTCCACTGTTGGTAGCCCGTCACTTTACATGCATATTTTGGCCATCAGTAATATAATCTGTAGAGATATTAACTTTATCGAACAGTCTCTGCATTCCTTAAGTCTGGTCCTCAACATGGTGGGACCCAGACTATTGTTTAGTGGCGGATGCAGGAAAGGGTGGGAAGGGGTGTTCTGGTTAATGCCCTTGCAGCCGATAGCTTTCCTTTTTCCTGTTTTAAACGCTGGTGTACAGAGCTGCAGAAACTATCGTCACATGTCTTGAGGATGTAGTGCTAGAATTTGAACATGCCAAACAGTATGTTTTCAAAGGAGGCTATGTCATCAACAGGAAGTCAAAAGGTCTCTTTGCTGCCTTACAGTCAGTGTGTATTGATGGAATGAAGGCCTGAACCTAAGCTATGTAATCATGAGAACCACGGTTTAGGAGAAGTCGAAGCCTTTGCAGCTGTGTATATGACAGAAACAGTCATTTTGTGGTTCGAGAGAGGAGCAGCTGCTTGCTGTCTCTCTGAGAGGATTGTATTCTTTTTTTTTTCCTTGCTTTGTTTCTCTTTAAGCCTCCCATTTGCCGTTAGTCCATAAAGGCCAGGGACGGAGCTCTGGCTCTGTGCCTGCTCCCTGGAGCCAGCTCACCACCTCTCTGTGAGAACCCGCCTGAGTCCCTATTCAGAAACAGCTGCTGTCTTTTAGCGTAGCCACTGGTACCAGAAGTGTGACAGGAAGAGATCTTCGCAAATTATAAAGGACGGGTCTCTGAAACTTGGAGGTTGAGCTATGCAAGTGCACATAGATTTGCACTTCCTCTAACAGTTTAAACAGAATTTGAAATGACATGAACATCGCTGTCTGTGAAGCATTTAAGGAGTGTTTTATGCACTTCTCTAGTATTATAGGATAGTTCTGGTAGTTATTTGGATTTAGGTGTGGAAGCTATACTTAAGTGGAACATGCAAACATGATTAATATGAGGTGCATGCATCCACTGAGATCAATAACGTTCGCAATCGCTGTGTTTTCTAAATCTGAACACCACACATCCTAAGTATTAACAGGATTTTATAGCTAGTTTTCATGTCAGTTTATGTGCCTTGTTGTGCTCTGTTTCACTGACTAACAAATCTTTATGTCTTTCTCTTGCTCAGGACTGTAGCTGCAGAGGTCAGAAAACAGGTGTCCAGAGACTATGGCTCTCCTCAGCTGACAAAGAAGCGAGGAGGTGCACACCACCCTGTGAGTCACCCTGTGTTTAACCTGCTGGTATTTCACGCCAGCAGGTTTAAAGCTTCGATTAGCAAGGTCTCAAATTGATGGGTGTGACTTTGTGATTTAGTTTTAAGAGGCAATTAGATGCAGGGAATGCAGATGAGTGTAGTTTTAGTAATTACTGACGGTCGGCGTGAACGCAAAAAGGTTTTGAAACATGATATACCTGCTTTCACTCACCTGTGTTTTGACTGCCAGCCAAAGTTTCTGCATGGACGCTAACTAAAACAGAAAAAGGTAGGGTCAATGCTCTGCTTTGGAAAACGTTACAAGTTTTACATTTCACAATTACAAGATGATTGTAAAGTTTTAAGTCAGTCCAGTAAAAAAAATGTTAGTGTAAATAAATAGTAATATAGTCTTAAGACTTTAGAGAACCAGAAACTCCTTAGAAACCAGACATAAACTGTGAAAACATATGACAGATGTCTTCATAGGAGTAAACAGCATGAGCACAAAGTGGGTTTTAGGTTAATATTGCTTTTTAAGGTAGAATTTGTGGAAAAGCGTAGTAGTTTAGATACAGGAAGTGACTGTGACAGATTCTTGTTTTGCTATAACATAAACAGAGAAGGTAAGCTCATTAAAAAAAAACAACAAAAAAAAAAAACAACAAACCTTGAACTGAAAACTGCAAAACAAAAGCTATTGACTAAACACAAAACTCAAACACAACGATAATGGGTAACACACGTTGATGTGCATATGACTGACAGAACACTTTGACACTATGACACTGTCATAACTGTGACATGACACCTGTCATGAACATGAAGCATTTGGTCATTTAAGCCATAAGTCATTTTAAAAATGACATAATTAAACTCCTTTATGTTCATAACAGGTGTCATGTCAGTACACTGCTTCAGATACAGTGGTACTGTACTGTACTGATCTTTTCTGTGAAGTATATGTGTATTTATAGGGCCAATAATTTTTTTTTTAATTTAAAAACAAAAACAAAACATGAGTACATTTAAGTTGTATTTTCATCAACATCCTGTGTTTTCTATCATATGTCAGTTAACCAGTATCAGTCTGTGCTAGTGACATCCTGTGTTCTCTCTCTTCTGCGCCTTGCAAATCCTCCTGATCAGATTAGGATCTGTCATTAAGGCCGTGTCATATTTATTGGTACATAATAGTTTAATGTTGATTGACAGTTGCCCCTGACTGAGGTGGTTGAGCCAGTGGACTTTGAGGAGTATGTTAGCAGTCATGCTCCCGGGGTGGAGCCCGGCCCCCTCAGACAGCTGTTGGAGTTCCCTCAGGATGACCTGGAGCTCCTCCACCTGGACAAGGATTGCATTACACTAGAGCCCCCACTGCCTGAGGAGGAGGAGTAAGTCCACCTGCTAAAGGCCAGCACAAACCTCTTACTGTAATACACACACATCCCTCTATGTTCTTTACACAACCACTCAAACAGAGGGATTGGCATATTGTAATGGACAACCATCACAAAATGAACACACTTATTAAAAAGCATCTTTTGGTAAATTTTTAATGTGTTTTTATGCAGCTCTCTGGATCCCAGAGTGAGAGATGCCCTGGCAGTCTATACAGATGATTGGCTCGTCATTCAAAGAAGGTAAGTGGTAACAGCTAAGTTAGCCAACATTTGGTGGCTCATCCCTTGTTTTAATAACATACACCACTTTTCACTGTTCATGTGGCTAACAGTTACATTGTTACTGGGACAACTGTTGCTTTTTTTCCCCGTAGATATCAGCGCTACAGCACCGTGTTCACCCCTCACAACTCTGAGCGACAGAGAGAGAGGCAGCAAGGGCTGGTCAAACAGACCTTTGAACTGGACGAGGCTGCTGCTGCTGAGCGCCAGGATGATCAGGTAGCTGATGGCGATGATCATAAAACTCCCTCTCTTCACTAGGTTACCAATTTAGTCATTTATGTTATTTTAATGAATTTTATCGATCTGCTATACTCAGCGTTGCCAGGAGAAAGAGATTTATTATATCTGATATCTGGAGAAAGAGATGACGAGGATGGGTGGCCAGTGAAGCTTGTGTCTCATTATTATGGGGAAATCAGTATGAACTGTGTCCGAGTCAGTCAGTTCATCATATGGAGAGCAAATAATGTGTAAATGGATAAACCTTTTCCATTATCCATTACGCAGTTTCCGTATGAATCATATTAAATAATAATGAGGTAATAGGATCTGTAGCGTGTTGTTCTTATCTTTCTAATACATCTGCTTGAGCACTCAAAGGCGACATCTTTGCCTGGAGAGAAAAAAAACAAAAACACATGATTTCAGCCCAGTCTCGCTCTTGTGTGCTGCAGGATGACGCAAAGCGGCGCTCGGTCAGCCTTGATGAGACTCCTCGGGGGAGCTGGGCCTCCAGTATCTTTGACCTAAAGAACTCCTCCCCAGATGTTCTCCTGCCATCTGTGCTGGAACGTACAGCTGCAGAGGACATGGACAGGCGCAATACTGAGGCACGCCTGCAGGGGCGCCACCGTGACCTGCTGGGCCTGTACCCTCCTCCTGATGAGGTTTGTTTTAAGATAAAAAGGAAATGAGCCCTTGTTCTACACGGCCACATATGTTGTCGCTGTGGTTATTATTTAAACCTTTATGTAATAACTACCTTTACTGATTGTACATTTTGTCATAGATACCCTGTGACGTCAGTGCTTTATAATTAAAATCCCTCTTATAAATATGTGATTATCAAGGAGAACTTGGTAGCAGTAATAGCCCATGTGGCTGAACTAGAAGTGATCAGCGCATGTCCAAACAAATATTTATTACTAAATTCACAGAGTTAACTGACTATACTTGTATCTGAGTCTTCACACTGCTGACTCAGAGCGCCATTGCCAGCCCAGCTGTGATTTACAGTACTTTACTTCCTTGTGAAAAGCATAATAACATTAAATGATAGGCTGCTGAATTATTAACTCGATGGAATTTACGTAAGGCCAGTTTTGTAATAAACTGGGTTTAACCGAACACAGCCCAGCATCAAATGTTCACTAACTGATGTGCGTACATCGTACAGCCAATTTCTGCATCTAAACCTAGTGAAGTAGAGTTCAACCTGTGAAAAGCCGAGTGTTATCAGCAGGGAATCTGAAGAATCTAAAGCTACAGCTACAAATATTGATTGCAACTTAATCCCAGAGATCACTTCTTCAGAATGCAACCAGCAGAACACTTATTTTAAAAAAATGCTGGTGACTTGTTCAGCTCAGAGTAACATTATTGAATGTTCCCATAAAGGGAATGTCTGCAATGTCTGCAAACCAAGCCACTTCCAGACAACTGTTTGCTTTTCCTCCCTCCGTGCTCCCCACTTCTCCTTCCATCCTTCCTTCTTTAAATCTAAGTACACACTGTCACTTTTCTTTGCTGCTGCGTTGCCATGACATCTGTGTAAATGTTATGCTTGTGTGTGTGTGTGTGTGTGTGTGTTGTACATGGCTTTGTTGTTTGTGTGGCAGGATGAAGCAGTAGAGAGATGCTCTGCCATTGAGGTGCCTAAGGAACACTGTGGCCAGAGGATTATGGTCAAGTGTCTGTCTCTGAAGTGAGTAATATTGTGGATACAACAGCTGACATATACGTCTTTGCATCTTATCCATCTTAAGATTCCATATTTGTCAACTGTGCTTGATGTTTTTTTCAGGTTTGAGATAGAAATTGAGCCAATATTTGGAACACTTGCCCTGTATGACGTTAAGGAAAAGAAAAAGGTATTTTTTGCTCTAGTAGATGACTTTACTGTTAAAACCACTTACGTAATGCTGATCTCGTGCTTAACTAATCGAATTTCCTTTGTCTCAAAAAGGTCTAAGTGGTCTTGTGGCCTATATCACTGAGTCAAAACTGAATTAAAATCCCTTGACATGCATTTCCATTATCGTTTTTCCTTCCCCTCCCTCTGCTGTTTCCCGCTTATCTCAATCTTCCCTCCAACAGATCTCAGAGAATTTCTACTTCGACCTGAACTCGGATCAGATGAAAGGGCTCCTTAAACCCCACACACCACACACAGCCATTTCCACTCTGGCTCGGTCTGCCATTTTCTCCATCACATACCCTTCTGCAGATATCTTTTTGGTCATTAAGGTACTAAAAGAACCCACTGTTACACCGAATAATCTGACTTTAATTTAAAAGCTTAAATTAAATACTTCTTATTGGCTCCTATAGAAGTTAACTTAGCCTTTTATTTGGTATTTTAAGTGCTACTTAAACTTCAGTTTGAATACTAATTATCAATCAAGATAAAATGTTATTATGTGATAAAAACAATTCATGTGTTAACAGCAGTGTGTATGTTTTTCAGCTTGAGAAAGTGCTTCAACAAGGAGACATTGGGGAATGCTGTGAACCCTACATGGTGATGAAAGAGTCAGATTCCTCCAAGGTAAAGCAGTCCAAAATGTACTTTTAACTGTTTCAGCGCTCACAGCCAGTGTGTCCACATGCTTAAGTCATCAAAAAATGCTTAGATTTAAAAAAAAAAAAAAAAAGAAAAAAGATTTTATGCCTTTTGTGCTCCCACTTTTCATATTCCCCTATGAGCACTAGGCCAAGTTTGAAACACTTTCTTCCTTTCTATCATTCTCTGCTTGGGCTACAAGCAGAGTTACGTGACTGAAACATGAACTGCTTTGCGTTGGCTGTCCTATTGTTTTTCTATGGAGAGGGCGGCACCCCTACCCTTGGCGTTGCGCACCGCTTGGATTTCACCCCTAACTGCTGCGCTCAAAGTTCAAATTATTTGAACTTTGACTAGTCTGCTGCTGATCTTTCAAAGCGCAGCCAATGAGATATATATGCTGTACGTGACCAGAGATGATCTGAAAGCGACACATACATGCAGAGGAGGGAGAAAAAAATGGAAGAAAAATTCGCAGCTCTCTCCCAAGTTTAACTCTTTGTTTTCGTAGCAAGGTGATAATGTTTCATGCACACGAACTCGTTTCAGTCGATTTTTATTTGTCGCTTTATAATTAGAATGGCAAAAGCAAGAGCCTTCTTTAGAGACAAACTTTAATACGTAGCGAATAAACTCTTTTTACTCCTCTCCCTTTTCTTCTTCTTCCTGGGGTGACAACTGGCGTGGCCGTTGCCTAGCAATATTGACTGGTTCCGGACTTCAGCTGTGCCTGCTCTCTGTGCCCTACCTGGCGGTGAGCTAAGCGCAAAATTCTCATCATGTGAAGGCCGCATTATTCTCTCATAGATATTGTCAGCTTTGAAGCCCACAGTGGGTGCATTTTGATTGCAGGAATTTTTCCCATGAACAAGGAACCTGTTGAACTTTGTGCGTTTCAACAGCAGGAACCAGGATCTAAATTTAGTTTCAGGGTAGGCCCGGGCGATACAGCTAAAAAACCTGTCATGATAGTGAAGTTTCGTATTGGTTGATATGGATAATTATTGATCATGTAGGTTGAGACCGATGACTTACAGTGCCCTCCAAGGGGTGGGAGCGGTTAAGGTGATAAAATGTGTAAATACCACAATATTTTTGACTAAATACCTCAATACTGAGACAGTATTGTAAGGATGACTATTGGTGATTTCACAAAATATTAACCCACTGACATTTTTTGATAAACACTCAGCAGTAATGCAGTCAAGTGGGTAAAGGTAAACAAAAGAACAACGAGAACAGTCTGGTAAGTTCAGAAAATCACATAACTTATATAGTACTGTGTTTAGACTGGCATAGACATACCTGTTTTTTTTTAATTATTTGTTCTTGAAAAATGCTTGAAAAAGGCCTTGAAAGGTCGTATTACAAAAGAGTGGCAACACTGTTACTGTCCATAAGTATTACTCAATTCTGTCTGGGCAGCTGCAGTATTTACCATCCTCTGTGGAAGGCCAGCTCTGTTGGCCACTGCAGCTATTTAAGGCTCTTTGAATCTTTTGATTACTTTTATCACATTTTATCTACCTCTGTCCCGCTTCAGCACAAGGAGAAGCTTGAGAAGCTGCGTCTGCAGGCAGAGCAGTCGTGTAGTCGTCTTGGCCGTTTTCGGATGCCTTTCGCTTGGACGGCTATTCATCTTGTCAACATCGTCAGCAGTGTTGGAGGTCTGGATCGGTCGGATCCTGACTCAGACTCTGGTAGTGCTGACTTCAGATACATATACAGTTTTATACAGTTTCACACGTCACACATACACAGAGCATTTGTCCATTTGCAGTTACAGAAATAGCTGCAAGAAGCAAGTTACAGTCATGCACATGCCTCTCTTGTTATTTTACTTTTCTCTGTGACAGAGCGAAAAGGTCACGGGACGTGGAATGAGCGAAAGAAAAAGGGATTCGAGCGGATGAGTATCGGGGATGACATGTGTAACTTTGCCACCTTCCGTCCAGCGACATTGACCGTCACAAACTTCTTCAAACAGGTCAGACGGCCAAATGGTCATACTTATGACTCATTTCGTAGTTAATGTGTTAAAGTTATCCTCATTGTAATGTGAGCTATAATGTGGCCAAATTACTCATCATTCTAGTGATAAAGGAGTAATGTCACTTTAAATGGGAACGATGACTTACCAAGTAGTAAAAGTCAAACTGTAAAACTTTGCAAGAGGCCTGTTTTATCGTTAATAACACATAAATCTAGGCTGTCTTTAAAAGAGGCACTTTCCATCTTAAAAATGAAGGAAAGACTGATAATTGAAAAGCTTTTTACAACAGATGGTATTGTAAACTAAAGTAACTGAAGGTTTGTTATTTTTTTATTATTTCAGTATGTTTTCCAGTTCCATTCAACGATTGTGACATTAAATATCTTCTCTTGATTGATTTGTGGGATAAGATTACGTGCCAATTGTAGGCTAAAGTTTCCTTCAAAAGCAAAATGTGTTTGAACCTCCAGTATTTTTTTAATAGTTTACATTATAGTACTGTCTTTGCTCTTTATTTTTTAGCCGCAGCATTTGTTTTCAGTATATAACACTTGGAATCTTTGTAATACAAACTCACCTGTTTTGTTTGTGGTAATGAAGGAGGGGGACAGACTGAGTGATGAAGACCTCTACAAGTTTCTGGCAGATATGCGCAGACCGTCCTCTGTCCTACGACGACTAAGGCCTGTCACAGGTAAACTTGAGACTCCGACACAGTCAAGATTAGGGATGCAACGGTTCTCAAAATAATATTGAACCGTACAGTACGTCATCCACGGTTCAGTACATGCTTGTGAATCGCTGCATTTTCGGTTTTGCATAAAATTTCACGTCGCTAGTTTCCATGTGTTGAATTGGCTCTGTCAAGGCTTCAGAGGTGCACATGAATGCAGCACGTGTCCACGCCCCCCAGCCAATTACAACACCGCGGTCATTTCACTCAGTGTGAGCTGAGTTCAGGAGCAGAGTTTGAGGAAGCAGGCTTTTTTCTTTCACGCTGGTCTGCTTCTCTTTCCCTCCTGATGTCCTGTGTCTGTCAAAAAAAAAGATTTTTAAAGTGAAACAGCGTTTATGTGTTTCACCGTTCCAGTTAGGTCTGTTTATTTTTGAGAGGAGACGATCTCTGCGGATCAGTTTTTAGACAGTCACAAGCATAGGACACCAGCTCAGCCGCTAGCAGCTCATTGTTACAAACTAGCTTAAAAGGAAGCTGTCTGTATGCCGTTTAACCATTTAACTTAGCTTGCCAGGAATCTAAAATCTTACAGACTCTTGAGTAGCGCTGCAGACAACCAGCTCCTCCCCTCTGGCAGCTAAGTTATGTGCAGGCTGTGGGCTGACTGTATTGTTGCATTCCTAGTCAAGATGTTTGTAAAACTGTCTGATTTCTTGTATAAAGGTTTATGGCGGAATTGTGATTCACAGACTTTTTGATCTTGTTTTCTAATCCATTATGTCTTTTGTCCCTCAGCCCAGTTGAAGATTGACATCTCTCCAGCTCCGGACTCGCCTCATTACTGTTTGTCACCGGAGCTGCTGCATGTGAAGCCCTATCCGGACCTGCGTGTTCGCCCAACCAAAGAAGTGCTGGAGTTCCCCGCTCGCTATGTATACACACCACACACCACCTACAGGTGAGTGTTGATGTGTCACAGACAAAAACACACAAGCATATAAACACTACGGATAGATAAAAGTATGCACTCACCCCTTCACACATGGCATATAGCATTTGTTTGTGTATTGATTTTATTTCTGCTTTAACTTTAGTCCTCAGGTTTTAGTAGAGATGACAGAAGGTGGTAAAAAAAATTAATATGTCAAATAAAAAGCAAGGTATTATTTTGAGTTTTTTCTTTCTTTTACTTATAAATAGCACAAGATACTCTTTGTGGAAATGAAAATTTTAATAAATTAAACAACTTTATTTAAATGGTTCCTCTTAAAAACACAGTACATCAAAGTACAACAAAGTCAAGACGAAGGTCACAAAATAAATGTGGCATTGAGAAAAAGATAACAACAAGGACATTATCACAATGTCATAAAAACTTAACAAATATATTGTGTGGCCATACAGTAGATCCGTAGCAAACACAGCAGGAGGGGAGTGCAGTGATGTCGCAGAGTTGGGATCTGGCTGGACTCCTCACATTCAGAGCTGTGTAGTAACCCAGGGACTAGACTAGAGGGAGACCTCCAGTGAATTTAAAACTACTATGTCATAGCCTCAGTCTGGAGGGAGAAAACGAAACACTTAGTTTAGTTAAATTAAATGTTAAAAGTTCCAAACATCAAATGCTTTCAACAACAGACCTACCATATTTTGCAGTTTGAAGAGCTGTTCGCCCTGAGCGTCAATGTTCTCTTTTTGGAACTTGATCAAGTGCTGCAAACCGGTCAAGACATCAGAGTGCTCCTGTGCTCTCTCCTGGGAAAACAACCATAATGATAGAGCAACAAGTTTGCTGTTTGTCAGTAAATCAGTCACTGGTATTGAAATATGTTAAGTCTCCTGCTAGCGCTTTATGCGTTTGCAGATGTTGCTTCTGGCTCTACGCTGTTACCATCAGCTCTCTGTTACCTTCAGCTCTTTGACGCTTGTGGGCTCAGAGTTGTTTAGATACATCTCCAACCTCTTGACTTTTGTCATCAGCTCCACCTCCTCCTGCTCCGTTCTGGCCAGCCAGTCTTTCGTCATCTTGGTCTGAGCCTGTTGCTCAGCCATTTCGTCCTGTCAGAAGAGCATCTGCCTTAGTTATCCTTTTACCCGACAGTGATCCCAGTGCAGCTCGTGGCTGCCTGCCCCACAATGTCACGTGTAGCTTTTCAATGACTCAGTCAGTCAGTGTGGTTGCCCATATGTCATGAAATGGCTCATGACCGTGTATCACAAACTGCCGTAAGAACCCAGACTGAGGCAACTGTGCCTTAGGAGTGTACAGAGAATGCTCCTAAAACACATATAATACTGGCATATCCCACACATCTTAATTTGACAGAGGTTTATTCGAAATAAGGCCTAATTAGGAATATTTAACCAGAATATGCTGATTACATGACCTGTGTCAAGTGTTGAATATTGCCTTGTTCGTAATACTTGTAGAAAACTAGTGTGATGTAAGCACACTGACTGATCACTGATAATTACGGATGCTTGATATTATCAGGATTATTGGTATAGGCTGATGTTAGCTTTAAATTAAACATGGGATATCGGCCAGCACGCCGGTACCGTCGATATAATAACCGATAAAATAAGAGGCTGCTGTTTCCTTGATTGAACACCTGAGTCGACATCATGTTTCACATGTTCTCTGTGGACAGGCGTTATGTTTACTTACTTCATCACCTGTGAAACAGGCCAAATCTGCCCTGGTTGTGGGTATTGTTATGATTGTCTCAGGGAGAGCATCATCCAGTTTTAAGTAGAATTTATCTTAGTTGTTTTGTTTTACAGCAGTTGTCATATTTAATATGACATGTTTTACTTACTTACATGTAATGTAAGTATTTTTCTTCTTTTGCACAAGCAATGAACATTACATAATTTTAAGCATTGTATTTTATGCCTGCCTGATGAGCTATGCAATTAGATGTGGGGAAAAAAAACATACGTACATATCGGTACCTGTATCGATTATCGGCCAAATGAGTTGTAATATATCAGCATATCAGATGTTGGCAAAAAGAATCTAATACCATGCGTCCCTACTGATAACAGATTTAGATTTATCCATAAACATTGGGAAAATAAGTTGAAGAATCACGTGTGTTCAAGGCTCTTAAGAAATCGTGAGATGCCCGAAGTATGAAGAGTTACATAAGAGTTAATGCAGACAGTGTTGTGTTGTTTAGCATTTTTGTAAAATGTTATGTTGCTCCTTTGTTGTGTCTGTTCAGCTGTTGTTTTTTTTCCCCCTAGATGGGGATTTTAGATACTGTATTTATTTCCCCTTACTCCTTCATGTTGTGCCTCTTAGATCTCCAGTTTGATTAAAATTCTCAAAGGTTATTTCTTTTGTGGTAACACAGCTATTCAACAGCACATGGGGAATCTATTGTTTACGTTTGTGTGTTTTCTTACCTGCAGCAACTGTATCACTTCTTTCATCTGTTTCTCCACCTCTGCAGCCTCCTCAGTCTGCCTCCCCAGCTTTTGGAGAGTCCCCTCATGTCTCTTCAAAGTCTCAGCGACTTTAGCTATCTTTGCCTCAGTGTTTTCATAAACATAGTTCAGAGATTCACTTAACTGAATGACTCCAAACATGAGCACATTGACTTCCTCCTGTGGTGCAACCTTGTCTTCGATCTTGCCGGTTCTCCCGAGCGGACCTGCATGGACTGCTCTTAAACCCGCAGCTAAATAGAGCAAACTCAAGCCCCAGATCATCTTCATGATACCGGTCACTTACAAACTCACTGTAGTCCTCCTGTTGTCTGTTTCTCTCAGTTGTTCCAAAGTTTGTGATTCTTTTCTGGCAAACCCGCCAGTCAAAGAGAAAGTTTGTGTGATGAAAAACCTCTCAAATGAGGAATGACAGCTGTAAGATACCTTTTTGTCTATCACAGCTGCGCAGACGTTTGCATCATCAGAATATCCAGTGGCTGGTCAGTTTGAAAGGTGGTGGAGCGCCTTTTATTGGATGTGTACATGCAATACCATGGTAAAACATTAGCTCAGCTGTGGTTCGATCAGAGGGCTTGTCCCTGGCCTTAGGCTCAGTGACCTTTCCTTGAAGTTTAACCCCCAAGATATATTTAGGTCAGAAAACACATGTGACATACATAATGATGTATGTCACAATCTGGGCAGTGAATGTTATTCAGTGTTATTTTGAAAGTTATTGATTTTGTGGTGTTTCACTGCCTCCTGATATGATAGGTGGATAAAATCAGCTGTTATAAAGAATGAACGAATGTTGCCTCTAATGTTTGCCTTGGATTGGAGTTAAGGTGACTTTCACCATGCAAAGGCAATCCTGGGTCACACTCATCCCACGTGCACACATTACACTCTCTCTTGTTCTTTTCTGAGATTATTAAATGCTTTTGTAGGTAGGTTGTATATGTAAATTGTTAACAAATGGCAGCAACATAAGCTGAAAACTAGGTGTGAAACAAGCATTGTTTTTAACTCTTTTATTGTTCTGTTTTGCTCTGTTTTTTTTTTTTTTAATTCTGTCTTTGTTATTGTTCTTTCTCTCTTCCTCATTTGCTCCTCTGCTTTGCATCATTTCTCCTACAGGAACTTGCTCTATGTTTACACGCAAAGTCTGAACTTCAGCAGTCGTCAGGGCTCAGTGAGGAACATCGCTGTGAAGGTTCAGTTCATGGCAGGAGAGGACCCCAGTCAAGCTTTGCCAGTGAGTCAGACTCAAGGATGATCAAGTGACATGATTGTGAAACTCCCAGGAAAAATAAATTCCAGTCACAAAGAACAGCTTGAGGCAGTGAAATACTATATGAGTGAACTTCTTCAAATGGTCATATTTTTGAAACGAAGGAAGAAAGGAAAGTCCAGTTACATTTGTTGGGCTGCAGAAAATTGTTCTTATTACTCTAATTCATTTAAAAAAAAAAATTGAATACTGAATGATTGATGCACACTTTGCAGTATTTTGCTGACAGTGATACTTACCCCCTGTACACTTGTGCATGAATTGACTGTGCTTAGGCATTGTTGGCAAGTCAAGGCATGTTAGAGTCCTTTCAAACCGCTCCTCCAGCATATGAGTAATCATAAACATGCTTAGTATCTTCAAAACAATCACCTTTCCCTCAACACAGTTACAGCAGATGCACTGCTCGGATGTTTTATAGCCACCTCTCATGTCTGCAGTCTGAAATACTCAAAATGTTGGAATCAAATAAGCTAATAACATAACCATTTTGGCCTAGTAATATTACCTATTAGATTTTGATTGAGTAAAAAATGAAAAAATGCTAACTTTCTTTAAAGTCGCCTGCTTTCTACTCACTGTTTCCACTCTTGGATGTTTGACCTTGACTAACATATTGGCAAGACTTGACAGTGTGTGGCTGTCTGTTTGGAAGTGAACTATGTTAACGTGAATAACATTTCCATTTCCATGTTCTCGAGTTCAGTCGTAAAAAAAGCATCTCACCTTCTCGTTTCCAAAAATGGTACAGAGGTTCGAGGTAGTGAATGATTTTAAATTTCTTGGTGTAACTATTTCTGATGATCTCAACTGGCGCGCTTAACACTGAAATTATTGTTAAAAAGTCCCAGCAATGGCTTTTCTTTCCTAAGAAAACTCAGAGATTTCACCAAATCAACCAGATTCTACACAGTTTTTATTGTTGTTAAATTGAGAGTATGTTCACTAGCTCTTTTACAGAGTGGTTTGGAAATCTCACTGTGCAGGAGAAAATATCCTTGACAAGAATTGTGCACCGGGTGCATAAGATTACTGGTGTTAGCCTGCCAGCTGTAGAGGATCTCTACAGTTTTAGGCTTTTGTCCCGTGCTGCTGGCATTATCAATGACTCTTTATGTCAACCTGCTGCCAGTCTCTTCGTTGCTCTTACCTCAAGTAGATGCTATCATTCTATTAAATGCTCGACCATTCGATTTGCAGGAAGTTTCTTTGCTAGCTCAATACATAGATTGAGCAACTGTTACTGTTGGAGTTGTCCTCTGTGTGTCATTCATGCACTTTCTGACACTTAAAAAGTCATTTATGCACATGCTCATTATAATTGTACTTTTAAGAATGCATTTATGCACAGACACTACAATTAGTGCACCATTATATTGGGCACTTAATCCTTGAACTGAGCTGGTTATTGGACCTGTCCATGCATGGCAACTGCATTGTCCCTTCCCCATTTTTATCCTGTGCTTCTGATTCTGTGTTTTATTTATCGATGGTGTTTTTAGGGTTAGATCATTAGGCAAATCATTATTTTAAGCACATACAGGAAAATCTAAAAGGTTTGAAAATAGTTATGTGTGACTGATCCAATACAAACAGGACGAAAGTGTGGCTCATTTGCAAAGTAAACAAAGTGTTGTGAATGGATCTGAATGTATATTGATGGAAAAAATCCTTAACTGATTGACAAGACTGGGGTGGTGATGTTTGTATTTAAAGAGTTCCTTCTGTTGGCCATGGACAACTATGTTTTACCTCTGTCATTTGTCCAGGTCATCTTTGGAAAGTCAAGTTGTGCTGAGTTCATGAATGAGGCGTACAGTCCTGTGATCTACCATAATAAGTAAGGCTGAATCACCTGTTAACCCTCACTGGTGACTTTCCACCGGAGCCTTTCTTCCACTTTTCCTCTTTCAGCATGTCTTCCTCAAATATCTCGTTTAACTTTTGCTCGAAAGGTCTCCTGAGTTCTACGAGGAGATGAAGATGAAGATTCCTGCTAATCTGACAGACAACCACCATCTGCTGTTCACCTTCTACCATATCAGCTGCCAGCCCAAACAGAACACTCCTCTGGAGAGCCCTGTGGGCTACACTGTGAGTACACTCCTCCAGCTGGCCCATATTTAATGCTTCCACCCACACACTCGTTCAATAGTTCCTTCTGTTGTCCTGCCATCGGTGAGAGATCGCGTGTCTGTCTTTCTGCCTGCAGTGGATCCCTCTGATGCAGCACGGCCGACTACGCACCGGCTCATTCAGTTTGCCTGTCTCAGTGGAAAAGCCTCCACCTAGTTACTCTGTACTAACCCCTGACGTGAGTGTGTTTAAAGAGATGGTGTGAATATCAGTTTGCCTGCCATTACCTTCTCCTTTGTGGGGTTGTGAGTGTTAAATGGTTTGAATGTCACTCTGTTACAGGTTCAGCTCCCAGGCATGAAGTGGGTGGATAATCACAAAGGAGTGTTCAATGTCGAAGTGACAGCGGCCTCCTCAGTTCACACTCAGGTACACAAAGATGCTTTTCAGTCTGCAGTTTTTTCATTTCATTATGCTTTCTCCTCGATCCTTTAAGGAACCCTGGAGGCCCTCAGTGTGGCGTTTTCATGTTCTCTGAGTGCTTGTGTGAGTCTCCACCAATATTGAAAACATGTATGCAGTGCTTTAAGTGGAAAAAAATAAGTGCTGGTACTCCCCTTTTTCACCTGTTGGCATGTGAATTGGGTGGCCGGTATCAGAAAATCATCAATTATAAGTCCATGTTCTGAATTTTTACAGTTAATAAAAGAAAGGCTACTAGGAGATCATGCTGATTTTCACAAAATTAATTTAGTTAACAAACGAGACCTACTTTGAGTTTTCTGCCTCTGTATTTGAGTATATATATTTGACTGTCAGGGAGCTGTGTCATCAACGAATACATTCCGGTTTCGCGTTCATACGCCAGCATTACAATCCTTTTTTTTTTTGCTTTTAAATATTTCTTTGCTCTTCCCCATTCATTCTACATTGCTGGTGGGTGTTGACAGACGACAGAGCATGAAGTAAATGCCCAGCGCAGCTGTTCCGGAGCACACACACGACACCTTAATGCTAGTGTCAGCACATGGATGCAGCGTTAATGAGACAGTCCACTTCCACGAGAACAAGAAAGTAGGCGTCATGTAGTCCATGAGAGAAGAGAGAGTTTAGAGTCACGTATTGCAACCTAATGTAATGAATCGCCGAGAGACACTCTGATATGGAGGGGACAGGAAAGGGTCCAGGGAGCTTGTGAGAAGTCCTGGTGCGCTGTAAAAAGTCCTGGTACGCTAGAGGGTAAAAACTGGAAGTGTAGTTACTGCGTATCAGTGTATACTGGCCCACTTAAAGCACTGCATGTGTATGAGGTTAATTCTTCTGTCAGTGCCCTTTACCAAGGCACTGACTAAGAACTAGAGTTGGTCCCCACTGTCGTTTAATGCTTTCCCACTGCTTCTCAGGGATGGTTTTTAAATCAAGAGAGACAGCTTCACTGCGATCTACTGAGTATGATTGTTGCAATTAAGAATCATCTTCTTCTTTTTCTAAATCCAGGACCCCCACCTAGATAAGTTCTTCACTCTAGTGTATGTTCTGGAGGAGTACTCCTTCCCTTTCCGCCTGAAGGACGTTATCATTACTGAGGCGAACATGGAGGGGGAGCTGAAGGCCAGCATGGCTGCTCTCAGAGGGGCTCTGTTGGACACTTGTGTCAGGTTCCTGCACCAGCTGCTCAACAAGCTCATTCAGCTCATTATCTACCCACCGGTCATTGCAGGCCAAATCGGTAAGTGTGTTTTGAAGAACAGTTTTTTTTACATCAATTCTGGAGATCTTTGAAGTGCACTTCTCATGACAAGGCCAAAAATGCAAATTCTGATAGTTTGAATACTTAATGCAGTGGTTCTCAAACTTTGTCTGGCATGCCTCTCTGAAAAAGCCAGAAAAAGTTCATGCCTCATCAATTTTTGTCGGCCGTTAACAACATTAGGGGGAAAAAAAATAGACAGACTTTGAATCAGCAAACTCTTTATTTTCCCTATGCAGTTCAACGTTGTTTCACTTAAAATTTTCCCCATCCTGCGCCATCCCCTGCAGTGGCTTTATGCTAACACAGGCAGGCCTGCCAACCCCCTCCCTTGGAGATGCTAGATGCTAATATAATGCATATTTACAAATGCATCAAATTGTGTTGATGTTTTATATGTACATAAGTAATTGTGAAGCAAAAATTAAATAACGGCGATTTAAAATTACGTTCTTAATTTATGCACAGTAAACCTGGGCCGGACTGCCTTTGAAGCTATGGCTTTACTGGTCAACCAGATCCACAAGAACCTTGAGGGAAACCAGGACCAACATGGCCGCAACAATCTGTTAGCGTCCTACATCCACTACTGCTTCCGCCTGCCAACCGCCGAACCTGCTGTGCCCCCAACAGGTGTGTGTCCTGCCTGTATCAGAATAACGGAGCCTTTCACCAGTACACAGGCAGTCATATGATAGGGCACATGGCTGCTGACTTTTCTAATATCTCCTTTGTGACATCTCTGTTTGTACATCTCCATAACTAGCAGGCTCGCAGTCGTACGAGATGCCTATGCAGTATGCCACCTTATCGAGAGCAACAGTCCGCCCGAGCAGCCTTCAATTGTCCCGCTCCAAGAGTATCAGCAACTCCAACCCAGACCTGGCCAGCACACCAGTTTCTCCTGATGAAGAGGTGCAGAGGATCATAGGGAGCAAGGTGAGCTGTGCCAGTCTTTGAAAAATTATTATTTTTTATCAGACCTTCACAACTATTGCACTAGTTAGTGTGTGTAGAAACCTGGAAAAGACAGCAGTCATTTTGAAAGTCATGTGAACAGTTGAATATTTCATATTCAGTTCTTAAAATGATGCTGCTTAAATTATTTGCCTTCATATGTTTTGTGAGAAATATGCAACAATTTACTGGCTTTTACTTGTGCTCTTACAGGAGGTTGTTAAGTTTGCACATGTATTTCATCTTTAAATTGTCTCAGTTTTTCAGGCATTAAAAATCTTGTTTTTAATGAATCTCCAACTTGAAATACTCCATTTTCATCCTCAGGATATTAAAACAGCAACAATGCAGCAAAATGTTTTTATGGTACCCCCTGAGTCATATTGTGTCTTTCTCTTTATCCAATATCGGGCTGTTATTTTGTTGTAATGATAGTGTCTTCAGTGTCCACAGCAGATTCAATAAGCTCAGGCTGACTGAGATCTCTGCCAGCAGTTAATGATGCTGCTTATGTCGACAATGCAATTATGCTTCTTGCCTCTGTCCTTTGTGTTTCATATGGTACCTGCAGCCCTTCCTTAATTCTCCCCTCTCCTTGCTTTCTTTGCTGATTCAAGCTTCACTTGTCTGCACTCCTCCTCCCTCACTTTTGCTCCTTCCCTTTTTTATCCTTAGAATAATCTCTAGTGGTAATTACCTTCCCTTTACTCACTGTGCCCTTCCCTCTTGCCATACTGTGTGTGTGTGTGTGTATGTGTTCTGTGTGTGTCTCTGGTGGCTAATGGCAGGGCATTGACCGCTCCCACTCCTGGGTAAACTCTGCTTATGCCCCTGGGGGCTCCAGATCTGTGCTACGCCGGAACCCCAACTCCAGCTGTGAGCTCAAGCAGGTGCCAAATCCCTCCTCCCCTTCCTCCTCACCTTCACTCCTCATCACTTCCATTCTGAGCCATCTCTGATCAACTCTCTCAGGTCATTTCCTAACTCAGTCCTCTGGAGTTGTATCTGTGTCTGCCTCTCAGTCTGCTAGCCATGTCCTACCCGTCAAACCTTTTTATCAAAGACAACCCCTCTTTCCCAATTCATCCTCTAACCGCCACCTAACACATCGCATCTGTTGTGAGACAAAATCTCTGGCGGGTGCTCGTCGGATTTCCTACCAGCCTCGCTCTCATCATAGAGAGTCTTTCTGGCCACCGATCCATTTCCATTCACCCATTTTCACATCACTTTGTCCTCATCTCTATGTGTTCGCCTCACCATCACTCCATGTCAGGCAAATGACCGCAGCTGCAATCGCATGTCTGCCTTCCTGGACAGCGTGGCCTTGTTTTCAGTTCCCACAAGGCAGATTGCCAAGAAGGTAAAACTGACACCTGCTAGAATAAAATATAAAAAAGTGACATACTTCATAACAAAACTAACACATCGAAATGTCTTAACATTCATAAACCTTCCATGTCGTTAACACTCATCGCCACTCGTGACATTTTAAGAGTTGTGTTTCACTGCAAGTTAAAAATTTCTTTGTTGGTACACTGACATTTAACAGTTTCAGTTTGTAGATTTCAGGGCTTAATCTTGGGCAGAAGTATCACTTTTCAACCTTTTAAAGTGTCACTTAATAAATCATTTTTAAAAATCTTTATCTTTCCAATTTCCAATTCTTTTGACACAACTAGGGACTACTATTAAATAACTACTAAACAATTGTATTTTTCTTTACAAACCACGGTTACATTGCACATCAGAACAAACACACACCAATTTAATCTTAATATATGATCTAGATTCTAAAATGGTTTCCTCATGTGAAGCTAAAATTTGCTGTGTGTTGAATCTTGTGTAGCTGCTCCATGAGGAGCTGGCATTGCAGTGGGTAGTCAGCACCAGCACAGTGAGGGAAGCAGCGCTGCAGCAGGCCTGGTTTTTCTTCCAGCTTATGGTGAGTATGTCTTTGTACATGTATATTAATTGTAAGCTCCTCAAGTCTCAGAACATGCCTACAACTTCTACCTCGGGTTAAATTTTTGTTTCTCTCACTCTCCTCCAGACAAAGAGCATGGCACATCACTTGTTCCTGACGTCGAAATTGGATGTTCCCAGGCGCCAGCGTTTCCCAGATCGTTTTGTGGATGACATCGCTGCACTTGTGTGTGCTATCAGCGCAGACATTGCCAGTCGATACCATAAGGTAGACAGCCTGCAAAACTACACTCCAAGCAATTCAAGTCATTGAAATCCATTTGTATCAGTGAACAAAGTCTGGATAAATAAAAGATGGCGGTGACAGAGGTTGTAAAGTTGCTGTTAAAAAGAAATTTACCTTATCTGTTAACTAATGCTCAATCATTGTTTTTATCCTTGATTTAAATATACATTGCATTCTCTCATTAAAATGCCAAAACACTCCATCTTTGTTATATATTTTGTTGAGCTGTGCATTAACATTATCCCAAAGTTGTAATAATATGTTTTTCTGTTAATATATTTTCTGTTTTATCTAGTGATATATACTCCCTTTCCTGCTCATTCTCTCTCTCTCTCTCTCTCTCTCTCTCTCTCTCTCTTTCTCTCTCTTTCTCTCTTTCAGGATGTGGAGCTTGTGGAGAGGTTAAATAGCAGTCTGGCCTTCTTCCTGAATGACCTGTTGTCTCTCGTGGACCGGGGCTTTGTCTTCAACCTCATCCGCTCCTACTACAAACAGGTGCCCATTGCTCCCCTTCGCATTTTCATTAAATTTCAAACACTTTAAATCACAATGCTCCCACGCATATTTTAAAACAGCTTTTATTGTCTTCCAACAAAATTTTGTGTTAAACAGATTGCCAACAAGCTTCACACAGCACAGAACCCCAGCGCTCTGAATGCCCTGAGGATGGACTTCACCCGCATTGTCTGCAGCCACGAGCACTATGTCACCCTCAACTTACCGTGCTCCACCCTCAGCCCTCCAGCCTCCCCTTCCCCCTCCACCTCCTCCACCACCTCACAGGTAGAGGAGCAGACTCGGCTGTGCAATTTAACTAATTTATAGGCGCTAATTATTATTTTATTATTCTTTTTTATACATGTCTCATCTTCACCCTCCTATCGATCGTATTCACAGAGTTCAGCATTTTCCAGTATGGTGCAAGACCAGGGTGTGGTCACCATGTTTGAGCTATCCGTCCCTTTTCGCCAGCAGCACTTCCTGTCTGGGCTGCTGCTTACAGAGCTCTCTCTCATCCTTGATCCCGATGGAGAAGGGTAGGCTATAGTTCATAAGAAACAATCAGGATTGTTGTTTATTTTCCCAAAAAGAGATCTTAGAGCTTGTACTTTACAAATTAAATGCAGTGCGGAGAGGAATGGTGTGCACATCAACTTTTGTGTTTTTTGTTTTTTCGTATCCCACAGGGTTTTCTTCCTTCATAAAAAATCAATTAGCGCCGTTCACTCCCTGCTATGCAGCCATGATGCAGACCCTCGCTACACCGACCCCCAGGTCAGAGCCCACGTCGCTCAGCTCTACCTGCCTCTCATCCCCATCGTCATGGAGACGTTGCATCAGCTTCACGACTTCTCCGGTTAGCATATGCAGCCCACTAATATTGTTTTCTACTCACCTCCTACGCACAGTTATTTCATTTGCAGAATGGTTGAGAGTGCTTTTTTATTGTGTCTTTGTAGACTCCTCGCCAGCTCGGGTCCGCCATGCCTCAGCCCACGCTGACGATGCTGACCCAGACAGCGGCAACACTATCAGTCAGTCTGTTGCTATGGCGATTGCTGGCTCCCCTTTGCCGCATGCCAAAGCCAACCCATTTGCACTGCCCACAGTGGTGAGTGATAGCGGTAGGGGTCAGGCTGTTTCCCCGGGCCATAGACTGACAGGTCACAGTTCTGTGTGGGAGGCTGCTGCCTCAGTTTGACAGGCGATCCCTTTGCCCTTTCTCTAGCTCCGCACATACACATTTCCATGTTGTTCTTCTTTCTGAAGTACAAGTGCTCCTCTTAGCCTGTAGGTGGCTCTTTGTCCCTTTCCCTTGTAACCCACTGTAAACAGCCATTTTGAACTGAAGCGCATGAAAAGACTGCCACTGAGTTTGTGTGTTTGTCTTCACCAGGCTGGGCGCCAGTCCAGCTCTCTGTCTGCTGAGTGCAGCAGGACTCTGCTGGTGTGTTTCCTGTGGGTGCTGAAGAATGCAGATGCTGCTCTCCTGGAGCGCTGGGTGTCTGATTTGTCTGTACAACAAATCAACCGCCTGCTGGACCTGCTGCATCTCTGTGTCTCCTGCTTTGAATACAAGGTACAATAACCAGGCGCTGTCACCAACAGGATAATCTTTCATCACTCATAGCAGTCAAAACCAATTTGCAGATCTACAAACTGGTCTTCTGTAGCCAGATCTACAGTACCTCATTGCAGATATGTCAGGCATTGTTTCAAGAAAGTTACCATCATGATTTGATTGTGCTGTAGTTGTTTTTTTTAGGTGTTTGTGTTTCTGAAGTCCACGTTACTTATAACCTTTTTTTTTTTTTTTTTTTTTTTTTTTTTTTTTTTTTTTAAA
>JAQLOL010000009.1:8516662-8527111 GCA_029783665.1 Naso thynnoides | reverse complement strand
TTTTTTTTTTTTTTTTTTTTTTTTTTTTTTTTTTTTGTAACTTTTTCTGTTTTTGAATCAGTATTTTTGCTTCCTCTGACATGTACTGAAGGTTTTTTTAACTGACATTTCTTTGACAAAGTAAAGTTTTTTATTGCTTTCTTGTGTTGTCTGTTATGGTTGGTGTTTGTTGTTGTAGGGGAAAAAAACTCTTGAGAGGATCAACAGTCTGACATTTAAAAAGTCTCAGGACATGAAGGCACGACTGGAGGAGGCCATACTGGGCACCATCGGGGCTCGACAGGAGATGGTTCGCCGCTGCAGAGGCACGTAGCATGAGAGCACTGTAGTGTGTGTGCGTGTGCATGTCAGGGGCTGTTATGTTCGAGGTGTTAATAAGTTTGTGCTCATGGAAACTGTAATGTGTTTATTCTTCCAGAGAGGAGTCCCTATGGCAGCCAGGAGAATGTTAGGTGGAGGAAGAACGTCACTCACTGGAGACAAAACACAGACAGAGTTGACAAGTATGTTGTGTACATTCTTTCCATCGATGCCAGTTAAAAGTAATCTTATCTGATGTGGGTACAAAGTATGACAAAATTTCTGATAACTTTGAAGGATTAGACTTTAGATTATGAACATGAATTAAAATGTCGTCTTTTCATATTAGCAGTGCTGAAATGTAACGCTGATGCCTAATAACACCTCTCACAGGACTAAAGCTGAAGTGGAGCAGGAGTCTGTGGTGGATGGAAACTTAGCTACTGAGGCCTCTCTGATTGTACTGGACACACTGGAGATTATAGTCAAGGTAAAACAATAGAGAGTAAATTACAATGAGATGTGATGCTGTTTCTGTAGAATTACTTTGCCGTAATCTCTTGCACCTTTCCTCTGTCAGACTGTGGTGGCATCAGAGCTAAAGGAGAGTGTTCTTGGTGGAGTGCTGAGAGTGCTCCTCCACAGCATGGCAGGCAACCAAAGCGCCCTCTTCCTGCAACACTGCTTCACTACACAAAGGGCTTTGGTCTTTAAGGTACTTACTTCAAATGTCTCTATTATAGTTTGCTCTTAATGTATCTGTTTTTGACATTGTAACGTTAATGCAGCTAGTATTCCCTGTCTGAAGCATTGGCCTACTGACCCGCTGTGATTGTAAAAAGTGTTAGAATTTTCAAGAAACAAATAAAAAGTCACACGCAATATATTTTGTGTGTAGTTCCCAGAGATGCTGTTTGAAGAGGACACAGAGCTTTGTGCCGACCTTTGCTTGCGACTCCTGCGTCACTGCAGCAGTAGCGTTGGTTCTGTCAGAAGTCATGCCTCCGCCTCTCTTTACCTGCTCATGAGGCAGAACTTTGAGATTGGAAATGTAAGTAAGACACTGTCTTTGCACTGTAAGGCAGTTGTATTTTTATGTTGTTTTATGCTGTTTCAACCTGGAAAAAAATGTGAAAAATCAAAACTGATAGTATTATAAATATCTGTTTTCATTCTGTCTGTATTTATCCCCTTTGACCAGAACTTTGCCCGAGTAAAGATGCAGGTCACCATGTCCCTGTCATCACTTGTGGGAACATCACAAAACTTCAATGAAGAGCATCTTCGTCGCTCGCTCAAGACTATCCTGACATATGCTGAGGAGGATCTGGAGCTGCGTGACACGCCCTTCCCAGAGCAGGTATGTAGAGGCCTCTGTGCAAAGTCCCATCTGGAACAACTAAAATGAATGAAACCATACTAATGTGCTGCTTTGCACTTTCAAAACTGCAGGTTCAGGATTTGGTTTTCAACCTGCACATGATTCTTACTGACACTGTGAAGATGAAAGAACATCAGCAGGATCCAGAGATGCTCATTGACCTAATGTACAGGTACTGAGATGTGCATTGATAAGGCCTGCAGGCAACAATTAAATGTCATAACTAAAATTCCTGATAATATCTCTTTTATTAAGGATTGCAAAGGGCTACCAGAACTCCCCTGACCTGCGTCTGACGTGGCTCCAGAACATGGCAGGAAAACACTGTGAAAGAGGGAACCATGCTGAAGCTGCCCACTGTCTGGTCCACAGCGCAGCACTGGTGGCAGAATACCTCAACATGCTTGAGGACTGCCGCTACCTGCCAATTGGTTGTGTTACATTCCAGGTCAGTGTGTCCTGTTTTACTTGGTGACTCAGTCTATTCACAAAAAAAACACATATTTGCAGTAGAATGAGGTAGGATGTAATCCCAAAACTTGGAGCAACAAGACAAGCAAATATTAAGATTTATTTGTTTTTCCTGAGTCATCTATTTTTTCCTCAGAACATTTCATCCAACGTGTTGGAGGAGTCAGCTGTATCCGATGACGTCCTGTCTCCAGAGGAGGAGGGGATTTGTGCTGGGAAGTACTTCAGCGAGTCTGGCCTAGTGGGCCTTCTGGAGCAAGCAGCTGCCTCATTTAACATGGTAAGACTCACATTCTCCAGTCGCATGGTGACAGACTACATGTCAACATAGCACAATGTTACAGCATTACCACAGCTGTAGGAGTGTTTGGCCAATTCATACTTTTCGTGTCCGCATATCTGCAAGGGTCCGCTCTGGTGTGCGGAACGTAAAAATTGTCATCCATCCATGTCCACGAGGGTCTGCTAGGGTCCGCCGGACCCCTCTTCTCTTTGAGGGCACGCCGACTGTGCATGTTCTTTCACGTGTGCGAATAGAGCAGTGTTCTGACTTAACTAGTTTTACTGTGGATACACTGATTCAGGGCAACATTTCAAACTGAAAGATTTCTCATTTCGTTCAGCAACAACAAAGAATATGATTCATCCCACTCAGTTAAGAATGTGCTCTCCTCCATGTCTGCAGAACCTTTATTTTTTCTCCTGTTGTCTCTGCCTGGATGACCTGGATGTAGTTGTAGCTGCAACATTAGTAACGTTAGTCTGGCCAAAACTGATAAAAGAAAAGAAGAGCAGTCACTAAAACTTCTGTTATCATTTATTTATTGTGCATATCATGTATGGCCAGACTGGCGCGAGCCTTTGTCTTAGTATGTATGAAACTGCATCCCCAGTCCACACGAGCGGACAAGTCCGCACATGTCTGCGGATGCACAATACGGAAAGTATGTTCGGGCCTTTATGTGATCGTGTAGTATGTGTAAAACTGGCCTTACACTGTGCTGTAACTCCAGGCTGCCATGTATGAAGCCATAAATGAAGTGTACAAGATTCTGCTGCCCATCCATGAAGCCAACAGAGACTTCAAAAAGCTGGCTACTGTCCACGGGAAGCTGCAGGAAGCCTTTAACAAAGTCTACAATCAGGTGAGGTTACAGTCTAATCCTGAAATCACCAGCAGTTAAACAGGCTGTTAGTGTCAATGAGAAAATTAGCTTATATTTCTTTCTTCTTTCTTTCTTTGTTTTTTATTTTTATTTTTTCAGAGTTCAGGATGGGAGGTAACAAGTCCATTTGCTCATTACTTGTTAGATATAGTATGTTCAAGGTCAAACTTATACAGAAATTCCTTTTATTTTGTCTTGATCATTTTTTTCCTTCTTCCCCATTGATTGTTCTCTTCTACCCTTCTGCGTGAATGACATGTTGCTGGTGAGTGATGCAAAACTTACTTTCACACTTTGACACAGTTGAGTCAATCCACTGTTACAAAACAGTTTCCATTCAAGCCTAAATAAATAGTTTCCCTTTGCCTTGTTAACATTTGCTTTTCTGTTACTTAATATTCTGTCATCTTTATACAGTGCGAAGAGATCAGACATTTCATCTGTAGCCTTGATGTGTTCCTCTTAAAAAACAAACAAAAAAAAAAAGATAGAAAATGTGGCACTGCTTGAAAGAGAAATGACAAGATGTAAAATCTCAAAAAGAAAGATCTGGTAAAGAGACCAAAAAGTGCACAAATCTCATTTTTAATAGTGTGATAGGCTTGAAGTTTCTCTACATCAACACTGTCTTATTTCTTTAATGTTTGCTCTGTTTACATATTTAAGCTATCCTAGACTGCCAGAAAAGCAACTTCTTCTAGACTTCTGTACTCTTAACTCGTCTCATCCTATCATTCCATCTCCAGTGTTCAGAGAATGTTTGGGACCTACTTCCGAGTGGGTTTCTATGGCTCCCGCTTTGGAGACCTGGATGAACAAGAGTTCGTCTACAAAGAGCCATCAATCACCAAATTAGCTGAGATCTCCCACAGACTTGAGGCACGTTAACTGGTCATGATGCTAATGAAAGTGCCACTGGTGATTTATGTGAAGCGCATTTCTAAAAATGAATCTTTTTGGTGCGCAGGAGTTCTACACAGAGAGATTTGGTGATGATACAGTTGAAATTATCAAGGACTCCAACCCAGTGGACAAAAACAAACTGGATCCCAACAAGGTAAAAGCATATGTATATACTAGGGGTGTGACATGACAGCATAAATGTTTAGGAAAAATCTATAACTGAAAAACTGATTGATTGATTTATTTAGTTGTTTTTTACACCCCTACTTGCCATGAAACTCTGTCCATCGAGGAAATGCTGCACCAATATGTTATATCTGGTAATCCCTGGTACACCGGCTTTCAATGTGAAAAAACACATATTATCTGTAGAGCACAGTGTTAAGTTACAGTAAATGCAAAATGAAGATTTCCAACAGCTGCGGCTTCACATCAAAAGCATTTAACTGGCGAAACACGAGTTGATTTCTATTTTGAAGTACGCTAGTAGTTAGCTAACAAACTCCTTCTCTTTCATTCAAGTTATGAAGTTCTCTATCAGTATCTGAAATATTTTGCAGTAACGTTAGGTGCTTTTTACATTTCGCTTTGACAAATGCACTCTTGAAAGAGGTCCAGATTGACTGAATCCTTAGTGCTTTCAATAAGTTGTGGTGCTCAGCAAGAGCAGTGTGCAGGACTTTTTCTTTTCTCAATAAATAAGTGACACTCTCCTATGCTCCTACATTTGAGTTTATTGGATGTGCGAACATCTTTTTTGAACAACTAATCCTCTGCCATCATGCTGCTGGTCAGCTCTTAGTACTGTCATCACATCATAAGTGAAACGTCACTGTGTCTCCAGCAACTCTGCGGATCCGACTTCACAGGCCTGCAGCAGGATGCAATTGTAGCGTCTGTCTGTCCAACAGCATTGTTTTTAAGAGGGCAAAATGACAGTGAGCTGGCGGGCAAAAAATGTAATCAGTGTATGCTGCACCACCATGTCACATGTTACATTTTATAAATTTTTAAAACGATGAACTGATTATTAATGGCAGTAAATATGGGATGGAGGGCTACAGGTGACTCCTAGCAGTTATATTATGCAATAGCACCACCCTGTGGTCTTTTTTTTTTTTTTTAAAGAAATGATAAAATGTGTGCACTGCAAAAATTGCCCAGTGTAAAAGTGTGGAGATTTTTGTACACATGCACACCCCTAGTATGTACAGTATGTGACTAATACTACATCAGTATGGATTGCTAACAGTGTAATTGTTCTAATGGCTGCTTGTGCTCGTTTTAGGCCTACCTCCAGATCACCTACGTTGAACCCTTCTTTGACACATACGAGCTGAAGGAAAGGATCACCTACTTTGACAAGAACTACAACCTGCGTACCTTCATGTACTGTACTCCCTTCACACTGGACGGCCGAGCTCACGGCGACCTGAACGAGCAGTACAAACGCAAAACCATCCTCACTACGTCTCATGCCTTCCCTTATATCAAGACTCGCATCAATGTTATCCACAAAGAGGAGGTGGGAGTCTGTTCTGGAGGGATTTTTGGGCAAGTGTTGGAACGTGGTGTATTGGGTTGGGGAGATTCGACAATTTCTCATGTCTTTGGTTCGCCAGATCATTCTTGTCCCCATGGAGGTGGCCATTGAGGACATGCAGAAGAAGACTCAAGAGCTCGCCTACGCCACAAACCAAGACCCTGCAGACTCCAAGATGCTGCAGATGGTGCTGCAGGGCTGTGTGGGCACCACTGTCAACCAGGTGCCTGTTAAAACACTTACAGCTGATGATGTATAACCATAATGCATTTAAGATGTCAAAAGCCCACAACTCCCTGAAATATTAATCCCATCCTAATAGGGTTGAAAGTCTGGGTCAGTGTTTTATATAGTGACAGACATTCCTGAGCAGATATGTAACAGTTTCTCCCCCTCACAGGGCCCCCTTGAGGTGGCGCAGGTCTTTCTCTCCGACATTCCTGATGACCCAAAGCTGTTTCGCCATCACAACAAACTGCGCCTCTGCTTTAAAGACTTCACTAAGAGGTGATGACACACTCCACGACCCAGACACAGACTGCTGTGCAACTAATAAAAACAAACCACATCTCCCCGTTTGTTCTCTGCTCTTTTTTTTTTTTTTTCGTGCAGGTGTGAGGACGCCCTGAGGAAGAATAAAGCTCTGATTGGACCAGATCAGAAGGAGTACCACAGAGAGCTGGAGAGGAACTACAATAAACTGAAAGAGGCTCTGGGTCCTCTCATCAACCGCAAGATCCCCCAGCTATACAGAACCCTGCCAGCTCAGACTACGCAAACACAACGGTAACTTGAGACATTACACACACACACACTCACGCCTAAGCACAGAGACACACAAGTGAGCTCATGCCTCTCCTCCAATACCATCACACCAACATAGGAGCAACATTAAAACAAACTTTTTCATACTGCAGATCATTGGCTCACATTCTGTATTTGTCACCAGTGAGTGAAAGTAAACATAAAATCCTGTAATGTTTCTTAAAGCTTTTATATCAGTTTTAAAAAGAAAGGTGCCGATCGTGGAGTAAACTCGCCTGGTTGACTGTGAAAACTATCACCATATGTTTTCTTCTTGCTTCTGGCATCAGCTCTGTGTATGCATGTGCGGGTCTAAGGACTGCTGGTTTGTAATTGAAAACAGAGCTACAGTCAGCAGCACCTGCCAGAGCAATGCTTTTAAACTGAGGTCAAATGTATATGTAAGAAGCAGCTTTTTATTCCGGACTTATAACACTAAAGGTAAATAGATGCTAAAATATGTTCGGAGACAAAACGCCTCTAACTGAAAGGATTCTGTGAGCAGATAATGAACAATTAATAAAACAATGGGTTGTTTTGCCCTCATTCTGGCTCTTTGAAAGCACATGCATATTAAAGGTCATGCAGGGTTTTAACAGGACATCACAAAAAGACTAAAGTCACAGCTTCTACTGTAACTCTTTTACTCCCTGGGTCAGATTTTATATTTTTTTTAAATTTATATAAATGCGTCAGAACAGAATTTCACTATTTTATAGATTCTTGGATTCACTTTTCAGCAAATTAACCGGAACAATGCAAGTAAAACATTCTGTATCGTTTTGCTTTTCTCTCACAGGAACTCCTACAGTAGGTCCAGTCTTCGCAGAGTCGACTGTTGAGACAGCAAACTGGATAACAGTGCAGAAAAACAAGCTTTAAAAATTACCCTCATCTCGTCTGTAACCCCCTCCCCCATCCCCCAATATGTTTCACACCAACTGTCACAAGCACCGTCCTCTTCCTCGTTTTACCCATCTACCCCCCCACCGGCCACCCAGTCACGCCATAATCCCCACCACTAGCACTTCCACCACATACACGCAAACACACACACAGACACACACAGACACTTGTCACCTCTTTCCCTGCTGAAATATCTCCCCCGTCACCTCCATTCTCACACCTCTGTAGGAGAGAACCTCGGCTGTTTATACTGGAAGATTATCTGCACTGTAAACATCATCAGTTGGAGCAAGGCTCTGACGTGTCAGCATTTTAAAACCAAACGTTCAGAAGAAGTCTCAGACCTCACAGTAATCCGTCTAAGCTTGATTAGGGTTGAACTGAACGTTTGCTTAACTAGAACTGCAAAACACATTCTGTATCCAAATAGTTTTGGGGGGTTTTTTCATGACTGTATCTGTTTTACTTTTGCTCCTCAAAATTCCAAGAGGCTAAATTCTGTCTGTTTTATGTCGTGGCCTTATTTAATTTGTAAGAAATTTTTTTTTTCTAAACTATGCCTGGTAGCTTTCGCTGCCAGACTCGGTTATTAAATAGTCCCAGGGAGTTTTCTTTTGTTATCAACAGACCAAATAACTGACATTCCTTTTTCCTCAAGTTGTCACATTTATCTCTTGTTATAAGAATTCATTATAGAGTGGAGGTGGGACCGCTCTGTCCACGCTCAGGTCTCAGAGTCTGAGTTAGGCAGGAATCAACCCAAGTAGCAGTCTAAGAAGGAAATGGGTTATTGTAAGGAAGACGGACAGGGTGGGATGTTTAAATGTGTTTTTTTAAAACTGTGAAATTCACTTGTAATGCACTGCAGTCACATAAGATGGTTACCACAGAGGCACTGCCCTCGACAAGGCCATCTCCCTCTCCCACACTAATATGTTCAAACTGACATTTGCAGTACAATGTGATAACTGAATACTTTTTGCCTGTGTAGTTTAAGGCAAGTCCTCTTTTAACTGTATGAACTGCTGTCAAAAAGCACTCCAAATGGTCTTGTATGGGTCTTAAACCCTGTTTATATATTCATTGTAGCTATTTCCAACTACTGTGTCAATTATATTGCACTATTGTAAACAAACTGCAGCACATTAACACTGTAACTACTAAAATATCTGAGCTTTTGTTAATTTACGAGGCTGGAAACTTTTTTTTTTACCAAATAGATGAACATTTTTTTATTTATTTACACTGTCTTTTTTACTGCCTTCTATTAAATTTCTCTTCCTAAACCTCTGGTCAGCTTTTATTTGGGGACGGCAGAGCTGAAGAACAGACACTCGTGGAGGAGTGTAATGACTAATTTATCAATCTGTAGTCAAAGTAACTTAAAAATATGAAATATTTCCTTTTGGGTTTTTTCACATTGTCATTGAAACATGAAACCTCAGTACTTATAGAGCCCTGTGCTCAAACACATGGCTTTTTACACTCACACAGGCCTGCGCTCTGCTATAAAGTTTGTATAAGGCCTATGTGGCTATAAATATGAGGCAAAGGTGTATTTGATCCAGATGTTTTCTTGACCTATACCATTTGTCAAATTTCCTGTGACTGTAGGAGGATCCACATTTTCGTCGGTAATGCTGAAGGGACTGTATTTAGAATCAGGTACTTTACAAAAAGTAAAAGTCGAGGTTTACAAATGTGGAAAGAAGCTTTGCCTTAAGAAGACATTGCAAATACTGAAGTTTAATTTTTTGTTGAATTTTCCTGGCCTTAAGAATGGTACTGTTAACATCTCACTGTAAACATTAGATTTTTCAAACACTTTGTTTCAACAGTTGAAATTTGAGTTTGATTTTTATGATCTGTTTGCATCCTTACTGGTGCTCAAGGAATCCTGAGAGTTCTTGTACTTCCTGGAAAGTTTGTTGTACTTGCAAGTCTTTCTTGGTAGTCCTTGTTGGTCCTTGAGAGTTTTGCCAAATCAGTGACGTCCTTTTTTTTTCTTTTTTATTCTTCACCAATACTTTCATACAAATATTGTGCAATTTACTTGCAAACTAGCCTACATTATCAATCTCATTAACGAGCTACAACACAAATGCTAAATATACAGTCATAATCCATTAACACACTGACAGCCATCTTTCTGCACTATTATTTTTGTACTTTTATTCAGTGTTGGGGAGGAACTAGTTACTCGTAATGAAATTACATAATTTAATTACAAAATCAATGTAACTAATCCGTTATATTGAGGAAAAAGTGTGTCGTTAAATTACAGTTGATGAAAATGAATGATGAATGATGAAATATTTATGATTACAAAGAGGATTACATCTGAATATTTTCTGTAAAAATCTTGGGCCATATGTTCAGTGATAGTCGCCTTGTTGCTTTTGCCACCTCCAGTCAAAGCTTTTTTGCAAAGTTTGATGTTTTAATGCTTTTGATCGGTTCTCTCATTTGAATTGGCAGCGCACCACGTCTGCCATGGTTTGAACATTGGAAAATGATTAACAAATGAAAACATTTTGTTAGAAGTCTAGATAAGGAATCAAATGTAATAAGTTACATCACTTTGAGAAAGTAAATAGCTGCATTACTTATTACATTTTAAATAGGGCAGTAATCTAACCTGCTGCATTTCCAAAGAAACCTTCTCAACCCTGCTTTTAAGTCAGTTAGGGTTTAAAAAGCAAGTCTCGTGGTGCAGCAGCTGTGCGTGGAGATGTCCCTACTGTCACTTCAGTGTAAGATCATGAGATGTTTTCACTGCGGTCCTGACAGATCCTTCCTCGGAAAGTCTTCGTGTCCATAACGGGCTCTTATCAGCCTGTGAAGTCACTGGAGGTTGATGGATGTGCCTGGATGTCCTTGAGGCTCCTTTTCTGTAGGTCCACGAGAAGAAGAGGTATCCTTGGAGGCAAATGAAAGCCTTTCAGGTGGTGTAAGCCCCCCCCCCCCCCCCCCCC
>JAQLOL010000009.1:8496659-8515651 GCA_029783665.1 Naso thynnoides | reverse complement strand
CCCCCCCCCCCCCCCCCCCCCCCCCCCCCCCCCCCCCCCCCCCCCCCCCCCCCCCCCCCCCCCCGCCGCGAGACCTCAACTTTTGTCTTGTTGATTAAAGCAGCGGTTTCAGTGTTGCAGCTTGCAGAGCTGTGTGTTGCATGGCCACATATTTCACGTCCACGTGAGCAACTAACGCATTGTAGGCCTATTGCATGTTTCTGTCCGCCCGCCCTTCATCATGAAACTTTACCCCCATGCTTCACACATGATCTGTTGCAGTGATCTGACTGTTTTCGGATTTCATTAAAAAAAAAAGAAAAGAAAAGAAAGAAAAGCTCAGAGAGGGCTGAAGGCTCAGGAGAGAGGGTGGGTCCGTGCATTCTGCAAGTTTTCATTACTTCCAGATGTTCATCAGCTTTTCGTTGCCGCTTCTTGCCCTCAAATTTGCTCGTCTCGCCGCCTGTAGCTGGTCAACGGCCACTGAGGGGAGTTTACATCCTCAGAAGACGGATGAAGGCTGAGGAGTTGTATATCAGCTGGGCAGGAGGAGGATAAAACAACCTAAATCTTATTTTAACAACATTTGTGTAAAAGCTATAAGAGGCGCTTACTGTAAACTGATCCTCCTTTTTGAGTTCCCACCACAAGCGAATCAGACTTTATTAGGCAAGATGCAGAAATGTTCCCCCCTTTGTTGTATTATAATGTGGAGGATTCTTTGTTTAATAATAAACCTTATGTAACAGTGTGGAAGACTGTCCAGATGCATCAATAAATGCATAATATGAAGTTGTTTTGATGAAGGACACACAGAACTTGGCAGGATGTGGGGGTGCAGTCATCAGCCTGGTACACTGCATCATACAATACACCACTGTCCTGCTGTTGTGTAATGGGCCGCTGGCTGTATTTAATCACCTACCAAAGAACAGCCAAAGACGGCAGCTGCATGGCACTCAGATGGGCTCCGTCCTGCCATTCATATTGTCGCGTGAGCGTGTTTGTAGTCTGTGGCTCCCGTGTTAAGTCTTAAGTTTAGTCTTAAGTGAATTGGGTGGGCAAAATAACTTTCAGCAAAAACTGAACATTAAAACCTTCATGAGGGATTTTTTGCAGGACTCCTGTGTTGGTTTTTGCTTATGCGCAGGCAACAGAATATTTGCTTTTTGTTTCGTTTTTTAGTGAGTTTGGGTAAAAAAACTGGGAAAACTGACTCTTCCTTGTTGGTTTGGGACACCATGAAAGACCCTCAGAGACCCCAGGCAGTCGCCCAGACTGCAGTTTGGGAACCTCTGGTCAGGTTCGTCAGCAGCTGGAGTTTCCCTCAACAGTTTTTTTTTTTTTTTTCCTCTACCGAACTGGAATGTGATTGTCTCATTACAGGATTTGGGCCCAGGGGTGCTACGGTGGAATGCAGGGTTATAAACCCCATTTGCACACTGGGCCACACGCCGGGCATTTAAATGGTTTAGCTGGACTAATGAAATTACACCCTGAACCTGCATGAGACTGTCTGTCACTGTCTAGGTTCCACCAATTATTACCCGCTCTAGACAGTTTTACTGAATGATGAATTATCTGCTCGGTTTAAATAATGGACCGCAATAGTGATTTATTTTTTTCATGTAAGTTTCGTATGAGTATTTTTCACACCATCACAGCCTAATTTCTATTATATCGAAACCCAAAGTTTGTAGATGTTGATTCATAAAGGAGATAAACATTTGGTGCCGTTTTCAGCCTAATTTGCTAAAGACACTGAGGGTTAATCCTTCTACTTAACTATAATGATTTGGTCATTCGTTAAAGAAATGTTTCCAGTGAACATATGGACTAATCTGGCTTTTTAGGTACTAAGGACACAGTAATTCATTATCGACTGAATAATCTGACTTGATCTTCTTTAATACAGTAATCTCTCAGAAAAGCAAGATGGGCTTTTCTTTCCAGTAAAGCACACGAGCGTCTTGGAATCGTCAGTGTCTGGTGTGTCTTCCTGGAAGGTTTTTTGGTCTTTATGTCCGCAGAATCTTTTGATCAACAGCTCTCACTGGATCAGGAAGTAATTGATAAGATCCCTGAGAGGAAACCACTTTAAATTCATCTCCGCCGCAGCAAGATTACTTCCTCTGCTCTGCTGTGCCATCCGCTCAGTACCACACACGCTGACCTGAGCTTTTAACCCCGACACTGCAGTGACCGGCTCCCCACCACCCATCTCACAGCCGTCTGGACTTCGTCTTCCTCCCCTCCGGAGCCCAGTTTCCTTAAAACAGTGCAGCACTCTGGCCTCTCTGCTCGGCATCATTCTTAATCCCCAGTCTTCACAACTGCACAGGAATTTTCTTCTAAATGCCCCCTTTTTTTGTCTTTTTTTCCGGTGCCGCTCCTTGTTACTCAGCCCCACCCTTGCTCAGTTTCCTGTTGGAGGTCAGCACAATGACCAATAGCAGAGCAGCGGGTGTTTACGCAGCCCCTGTGCTAGGAGTAATGGGAGCTGGCCAGCCCCTCCCCTAGGTCGCACTCTAGCCAGCACCAGACTGCTCAGCCCAGCGCCGTCTGTTCCTCCATACCTCCACTTCTTAATGTGAAAAACAGGGCTTTTTGTCAAAGGGCAGAGAGTCCCGGAGAGGAGGTCCCATTGGGTTATGATTTCACTGTCCTGACTTTAAAGCCCAAATTAGTCAAAAAACCACATGTCCACCAGCAGCATAAGAGCACACTGTATTTCCACGTTGCCATGAGATCATCTGGCCTCATTACGCATCGTGAAGGTCCCGTCTGTCAGGCAGTGACGTACGCCGTTCAGCCACTATATGCTTGGTGACAAACGGCTGTTGTTGCTTCTACATTAAGCATTCTTTGGGCCCTCAGGGGAGAGATTTGTTGTGTTTTTCTAGTTTATTATTCATTCAGGACCAGTTGGCTGAATAAAGCCATCTGTGCTGCTGAGTGAGGAGGAGGACAAAGATGTCGTAGAAGATACATCAACAACCGTGTGTCCTGTTGTGATCTTCATGTCGCATTTAAAAACTCTTCTGCATATCTGTATTTAGTTCTTTGTGGCCTGTTACTCTGAGAAAAAAAAACTCTGAACAATAATCAGCTTTTTTTAGTTAGGCAAACTGCAGCCTCTCGTAGGGATTCTCTATTGTCGGCCTATTTATAGGCGTGGAATGCACAAATGATGGTAATCTTCTAGGCGGAGCCATTTAAGATTATGACGAAAGGTCTCTTTGAAACTTTATATACTCATTGTGAGGCTTTCTTGCAGACCTCTGTGTGATCTTTCTGCAGTTCTTCCTGCGTTGATAGCAGCAGACTACATTCTAGTGTCAGCAGCAGGATTTGCTGTGATTCACGCTGGTGGAGTCCAAATCAGGGAACAGTCATGGTCTTCTCATCTGAGAAGTTTCCATGTAAAACTCGCAGCAGCATTTCTTTTTTTTTTTCCTCCCCCCTCTTGCAGTTTTGCCTTTCTATCTTCACATTCCCAGTCTTTCTCTCCCACCCTCTGTCTCATACTGTACTGCTCTCCTCTGCTTTCTTACCCCTGTTCCCTTTTTTCGTTCTCATTTACGCTCTCCTCCTCCTTGTTAGTCTTTCTGCTGGGCTGGGAGGAAGTGACTTGGTTGTTTCTGGATCCTTTGGGAATAGAAAGATGGAGCTCCCTTTCCTGTAACCCTTTCTTCATCAGACCTCAGACTATTTCAACATATAATCTGTTTGGTTACATCTATTAACTCGGTATGATGAGAGGGGTGCATGCACTGGTGAAGCGGTGAGATCCTCTCTGTGCTAGAAAAGGTGTTTTATCACTTACTGTCACTTGTTTCTACTTACTGGGGTGATAATGATTTAGAAATTTGTCATCACACCGTCTGATTTATCATCAAGAGGACAGACAAATTAGAAAGAACTAAATCACTTGGCTTCATATTATCAGTGCCTTTACCTGAATAAATCAGCGTAAAAGCAACAGCTGTGTTTGTTGAACCGTGAAAGTCTGCGGGCCTCTGCCAGCGGTCGTGTGTAGGAGGATCTGTGTGTTTTCATCTATGCTGTGTGGGAGTCGATGGGAGTTCAAGTTGTCTCCTGTAAAGTTTGGTATTTATCTTACACAAGTATTTGCCATCTGCACCAACACAGGCTTTTAACCCAATGCCCCACATAGTTCACAGTCTTTGATCCTTTTCTTTGAGAGCAGTCTTTGGCTCTTTGATGTATGTGTTTTTGTAATCAGGAAGGGATGCATTCATAATATTGTTATCTTACGCTATTAGCAGCTCAGATAGCCGGTCATTCTGAAGCTCCAGACTCTTCTGTCTATGTAGATTTCAATGACTCAGTCCTACTTCTTGTGTTTCCACTGTCTGTCAGTGTGTGGGTCCATAACAGCACTTCATCAACTGTTTGTTTGTTTTGAGGTAAATTTCCTTGCCACACACTCATACACACACACTGTTTTTCTGTCTCTCTCTCTCTCTGAGATGCCCCTCCTTGTTTTATATTAGAACCAGCTGTGGAACTAGAGGCTGAATGAATGGCTCTTTGTGATTTGGCTGTCGTTCCAGTCTAAAAGGTCTGTTTCTCCCCCTACCTCTCCACCCTTTGCTGTATTGGCATGACAACAATATGAAACAATGGACAGAACAACGGCATGTCTTGTTACGATATTATGCAAAGGTCACCCGTCAGTGTTTTTTTGAGGGGGCTGTGAGACCCTCCGACAAAATGTCGACCACACTTACGCAGCAGCCGGAGCCAAAGTATGAGAAGCAGCAGACACGGTCATGCAGCTTATCTCGTGGACACGCACGCAGGAGTTACAGCGCACAGTTGGAGTCTGTGTTGTCCATTAAGGGAATGCACTGAGGCTCATGAAAGCAGTCTGGCTTTAAGTCTTTAAAGGTGATCTGTGCAGATGAGGACTGTTCCCACAAAAACTGGAGGCCGTTTGTGCTTACCAATGGATTTGGAAGAGTTAGTCACAGAGGCAAGAAAATAGAATACATTGCCCAATCACATGGCAGGGAGGCTTCCAGCCTTGAATTTATTAGAGAGCCTTGAATTGGGGTGGGGGAACGTGTTTCTAGAAAGCTGTGAGAGCAGCTATGCGTGGATCAGGCTTCCCCGAGGAGGTCAGAGAGTGATTGGCATGTCATGGGGGTATATTGTTCACATCTGCTGTGTCAGTCAAAACCACTGGAATGTTTTGGAATGTTTTTTTTTTTCTAGCTTTGCAACCTGTGTTTACAGTCGTGTGGGCGGGGGAGGGGGGCACCTTTTTGTAATCTGTCATAAGTCTGTTTTTGTCTCTGTGTCAACAGAGCTACACACCTTTCAGTGAAGTTTTACTGACGTCGCCTGATGACGACTTGTCGAGTCGTCTCCTTTTATTGTCATGTGATTGATATTTCTCTGGGCCACAAACGGCTACAATCAAAAACCACAACCACCAAATTTCAAGTTTCCTTTATTCTTGTTTCCCACAGGCGCTGACTGTAAGAGTGCAAGAAAAGGAAGGGAGAGTAAGAAGCCTGGGGAGGAGAGATCCCATCCTTGCAGCACAAGCAGCTGGTATGAAGCGGAAAATAAATCCCTCTTTTCCTAATTCACAAACCATTCCCAAGCTTGAGCAGAATAGTAAGTCACCAAAGGCGGAGAGAGTCAGTGAGGCAGTGGAAAAATCCATACAGATTTTCTGTGGGTGGTGGGAAGAGTGGTATTTCTGACTTAGCAATACTGAGGTCTAATCCTTTGTAATGGCAATAATAATAAGGTGACTCAATGAATGGAAGCAATGAGTTTGATAAACTTGGGAGAGCTGACCTCGAAATGAAGCCTGGCATCTTAGATTTCTGTTCAGGGTGGTCTCGATCCTCTGATGCAACAACGAGACAAGAAGCTATACACAGACTGTAAATCAAATCCAGTTTTTAATCCTCCAGTCCGCATACTCTCATGCATGAGTTTAACTGTAAATGAATAAACCTAAAGCTGGCTTGAGTGTACAAAAACAGAACATCTTGCACTGATTGCTGCAAGAAGCTACAGTATAATGCACTTAGTCTTGTGACATCTTCCAGGACATACCACAGACATGTAATTTGTGCTGGATGACCTGCATCTTATCCCTGGAGGGTTGTCTTAATCTTAATAGCGGAGAATGGAGGGAGTAGACAAGGCAATGTTAGCTTCCGTTAGTATGGTATGCAGCTGAATGTGGAGGTAGGGGCATGAACTGGGGGAAAGGCATTTGTCCTGGATGAAAACTGGCCATGCAAAGTTGCCTGAAGAATGGTGGTGTGGTGCTGGGGAAGGGTGCACACTGCTTTCTGTTCAGATGTCATCTCAAAGGAACTCTGTTTGAGAGTGGAGAGAGAGGGAGGAAGGTCAGCAGCTCCACCCAAGTCACACACATACACACAAACAGGAGAGTACATAAACACATGCTAACACATATCAAACACCCATTGAGCCACTGCTGGTGAAGCACATAAAAAGTACGTTGAAGCTTTAAGGTCCCCGAGGGGGAAATTTAACAATTAATTTAAAAAAGGGCCGGCCAAACAATGTATGCATACACAGTAACAGTGGCAACAATTCTGACGCAGAAATGTAGTTCCTTAAATGGCCACTTGAGGTTGCCATCAGAAGCAAGTCAATTTCCTTGGACCCCCCTGTTAAAACAAACAACTTTACAACAGAAATAAACATAAGAAATGTTTATCGCTTGGTACAAAAAGTTTTCATATAACCCACTCATTTAAATTATATGAAGGGCTGAAGTTATGTATAATTAAAGGTGTGGTTGTTACAACTGACAGAAGCCTCTCACTTTTTGCTCAGTGTCTCACAGTCATGACACCAATGTCTTAGCTCCAACTTCCCTGGCTGCAAAAGAACTCGAGGCCTCAAAATGGTATTCCATAAACCAATAGGTGACGCTGTGGTGACTCTGTACACAGTTTATTTACTGTCTGATGCTTTTTTAAAAAAAATAATTATCAGGATGATTGGTGAAAAACTAATGAATAAATAGATAAATAAGAGAAAGAAAACAAAAGGGGGCACCGCTCATCACAGGCCAGATCCCATTTGTTCAAAAGTCAATAGCTGCACCTCTGGGGCAATAGAACCTTCACCTTAAAGTAATGGATGGAGGCAAATTAAATTCTTAATATAAAGGGTGCTGGTTTACATCGGAGGACGGGTGCTTCCTGTGTGTCTCTAACTTTGATAAAAATAGCAAAGATCATCTAATTTTATACCACTAACTTTACAGGACATATTTGCAATTTTCCCCCTAGTTTTTTTCCCCTCTCTTTTCACAATGAGAATACCAAACCAACAGATCACAGCCCAATCATGTGGAGGCTCAGGGCTGTTTAAGAGAAGAGAAGAAGAGAGAAGAAGAGCTGACGCCCTGAGCAGCAGCAACAACAAAAGAGGCATTCAAAGCAGAGAATAATGTTAATTTTTGTGTAGATACGATTTGAAGGAACATAAAAGCACATTGTGAGATTCAAAGAGAAATCTAGTGAACAGTGTTAGCCACTCGTCTTCTGGGCCGGGATGTTTGGTCCCTAAACTGCAGGTTCTAATTATATCTCATCAACTGTCCCCCGTCAGCGCTGTCCTCCACCCTCCTGGACACGTACGCACACACTCAGTTTCTCATGCGCACATGCTCGCTCTCTCCCGACCACTCCTGCTTTCTCTTTCTCACACATGCAGTCATGCTCTGCGCAGCATGTAGCGCACAATCAATCCGACACTTTCACGCCACACTAGGGATAAACGGAAACTCACAAAATTTGATTGAATTATTCTAGATCAGTTAAATCATGTCAGCTGAGATGAAGGAGAGCTTTCTGTTGTTTTCAGACTTCATCACTGCTCCCTGTCGAAGGACATTTGATTAGTTCTCTAACAGTGAACTTACATAAAGTCTGCTTAGTGTCTGCAAATTTACTGATGTAATCTTTGTTATCACAGTGGAGTGCGAAGTACTTTTAATTCTGTCTGTGTTAAAATAGGTCTGTATGTGGATGCACACAGTATTTTCATGCTTCTTAGTGTGCGGCAATCTAACTATGAGAGGGTGATGAAGGGGCAGAGATAAGGAGAATCGCGCCAAGACATTAAAGCAGACAGGAGGACTTCAAAAATACCAAGTCAAGTTAGTCAGTGTTTCCAAGTGCCCTACTTTTCAAAAACGAGCAAGCATTATCTAGAGTCACAAGATAGAGAGAAAGAGGGGGAGAGAGAAAGTTCAACTCTGAAAAAGGGAGACTCAGTTCTTGCTGAAGAAACAAAAAGCTGGCCTTAAAAGTGAAGTGAACTGAATATGCCCCTGAAAAACAAGGGGGAGATTTGCAGTCCAAACTTTTGATCTCAGCTCCTCAAAGTAATATAACGATGTTCAACTTGTTAGTGCTGTGGACGGCTTAAACATTACATCCCCAGTTCCCACAAAGTGATGACCTAGAAAGTTAATCTTTTCCAAGCAGACGCAAACTCAAAGTCAGTGGCGTTGTGGGCTCAGTGCTGTTGCTTGCACTATTTTTTCTCTGTGTGGGAAGAAAAACGCACAATCTTCACGAGTCAAAATGCATTACCTCTGGTATGAAAAATGCATTGAAGTTCCCAGCAACACACTATGCTTTCTGTGTTGGAGCAACGAGTAAGTGAGCTGAAACCTCCTGATCATCAGCTGACACTGAGCAGGGGAGAAAGTATCAGAAAAACACAAAAAAAGAGGACAAAGCAAGAGAAAGCCAGAGGAGAAAGTGAGGAGGGGAAAGAGGGAGAGAGTGTCTGCAAACCCGAGATTGAGGGGCGAAGTTAGCCTGCACAGATGATTCCTAATAAGGTTGAAACTGGCAGCCTCAAACCTCTGTCCTGGAATTAGCTGCCAGGAAACTTTCCCCTGTAACTCCTCTTCTCTGAATGCTCTGAACAGAAACAAACACACAACCGACTGTGACCCACTATGCTCTGAAAAGCAAACCGATAAAATTAGAAAGGGGACACAGAGGGTGAAGAAGTGAAAAAAAAAAGAAAAACTATTTATGACTGTCGCATGAAAGGAACAAATGTGGTCAAAAAGAGCAATACTTTATTGCTGGAATGCAAACCACATGTAGGGGAATACTCCCATCTATCAAGTCTACTTACTGTATAAGATCTCCATATAAACACTGATCTTGTCTTCTCTTGGTTAAACAAAATAATATATAATAGCATTCATCTCTGCCTTGTTATTGCTGTAATAAAGGAAACTATTCTTTTTTACCAAATAGATTTTCTATGCTTATGTACAAATTCAACTTGTGTTTGTTTTGCCACAGGTGAGGGTTAGTGGGTGACTCTTTGAAAAGCTGCAACAGGCTCATGATGGCCCAGGTGCTGCATATGGACCCCGGCTTCCCAGGTACAACTTCTGTAGAGTGTTTTCCGTTTTGTTTTGTTTTGTTTTGTTTTGTTTTGTTTTGTTTTGTTGCTAAAATATAAAACAATGCTCTTCACAATAATGATATTTTTTAAGATTATATATTTTGTTGTACTAACTTTCAGTAAACTTCTGAGTTTTCTAACAGTTCTTCTATCCACAAACTTTACAAGGTCGTTATAGTGACTGTGACATACCATTTTGCGCCACATTTGGTGATTGTTTCATAAGTACACAGTGGTCCAAAGTTAATACTATTTTTTTGAAGTCTGGGCCCGAGATTAGGCGCAGGTTTCTGTTTGTTTAAAGTTAATTTCCTTCCCCCTCAGGAAAACTCAACCCGCCCGCTCCTTCTTCTCTGCACGGCAAAGACCAGGAGGCGCCCTACTCAGTGGAGACCCCCTATGGCTACCGTCTGGACCTAGACTTCCTTAAATATGTTAATGACATAGAGAAGGGAAACACTATCAAGAAGGTGCCGATCCAACGCCGGCCACGCTATGGCTCCCTGCCCCGTGGCTATGGCTATGCCGGCTCCTGGTGGACCTCCACAGAGTCTCTGTGTTCCAACACCAGCATGGACAGCCGGCACTCCTCCTTCTCCTACTGTGCCCCGGGCTACCACACATCACAGAGGCCCAGCTTCAGCACTGCTCGGGTGGAAAAAACCCTGTTGGATGCACGCAGGAAGCTGGAAGAGGAGAAAGAGGCTCGCAGATTCTCCAACCTGGGCAGCATGCACAGCAGCGTAGCAGGCTCTAACACCTCTCTCAGCAGTGCACACAGCTTTAACCGAGCCCATGGTGGAAGTGGATCCTTCACCCCAATGAGTTCTGGCCTGTCAACTCCAGTGACCCCAACACCAGCCCACCTGCAGCATGTCAGGGAGCAGATGGCTGCAGCCCTCAGGAAAATAAGGGAGCTCGAGGAGCAGGTAAAGACCATCCCTGTGCTGCAGGTCAAAATCTCTGTTCTGCAAGAGGAGAAACGGCAGCTCAGCGTCCAGCTGAAGAGCCAGAAGTTCCTGGGTCACACTCTGGGTTTCAGCCGAGGTCGTCCTCGAGGAGAACTCTACATTGACATCCCTGAAGAGGAGGTAAGCAATGGAACTAAGAACAGCAACAAGCCAGCAGGGCCACTGTCTCCCACCACACCTGAGGGCTCCAAGCAAGACTCAGGGTGTGAGATTGAGGACACAGTGATTGTGGGTGGAGCGCGACCAGATGCAAAGCGGGAACTGCGCACTATCGGAGTGGGACCAGAGGACACAAGTAGCAGTCGTCAAGTGGGAGTTGGAGTTCGAGAGGAGGATCTGGGGCTGCTGCCAGAGACTGAGGCTCTTAAGGATCAAGTGGGTCAGCTTGAGGGCCAGCTAAAGAGGACAATGCAAGAGCTGCAAGCTGCACAGCAGCAGGTTACAGCAGTCCAGAACGCCCCTCAGGCAGAGCATCCAGTCATGGCTACCAGCATGGGCTGGCAGGAGCCACAAGGCTGCAGCCTGCACACTCTGGTCAGCTTCACACAGCTGCCCCAACAGAGAGAACAAAGAACTGTGGGCATCCAGGTATATACACTGGAGAAGCCTACTGTGGTGGAGGTGGGCACTTTGCTTCGAGCAGAGACCTGCAGCTCCCCGTCCCCTAAGCCAGCTGTCGGAGTCATGGAGGGCCACCACAGAGGACATTCAGAAGATCTGGGTTCAGCTGGTAGTGTATTACAAGCATACTGAGTTAATAATACATCACCTCTACATGGACAGTTTAATGTAGAGCATTACAACAGCCCTTGGTAAAGTTTATACACAATATTTTTGGATTATGTCAGAGAATTTTGAGCTACTGATGTTTTCAGTTAGCTGTGTTTATTTATGTGATGGGACAAACATTAGAAACACCTCTAAATTTAAAGGTTAGTACATAATACTTACAACTGCAGCCTGAAAACATCTCACAAAGCTGAATCAGCATGTGTTTAAAACTCAGGGTGTATGAACAAGTGCCAACAACTTCTTGTCAAAATTTTGGATAAAGTAGTTTTCTTTTATTTAGTTCACTCTTCTATATGATATTATAGGTGAAGGCTGAAAAATTGAAGTTTCTTGCTCTCTCACAGATGCTCCCGTTGAGCTGCCGATTGCAGTCACCTCCAAGCAGGTGCGCGATGTCCTCAAGAGTGAGTTGTCCACTTCGGTACCTGTAGCTACTCCTGTTATTGCTGTAGGCACGTCTGGAAATCAGATTGGTTTGTTGCGTTCTCAAGAGAGAGAGACACACTTGCAAGCCTCCACAGAGACTGTCCATTCACAAGAGGGCCCTAAGACAGGTAAATGCAACCTTAAGCACCATTTTAACTTGTTCAAACGACATAATATTCCTGCTGCGTGTGTGATCGTTGGTATCTTTTACAGCCTCATCTCCTCAGACATCTCTGAGGTCTATTATGAAACGGAAAGCAGAAGGGGAACCAGGATCTCCCTCCACTAAGAAAAACCTACAGTTTATTGGAGTAAATGGAGGGTAAGTGTCGGTCACTGCAGACTACCAATCAGTCATTTTTGCCAGTTGAGTGCTGCGCAGTAACTGTTCTCTAGTCCAGTGGTTCCCAAACTTTTCAGCCCGGTACCCCCAAAATAACGACATCAGAAACTGGGGACCCCCATTGACCTTGGAGGTGGCACATAACATTATGCACAGCCGCTCACACACTATAAAGCCCATGGAAACACAAAAGAGCAACAGCTTAATAGCTATAATGTTATTTTAAAGTAATTTATAACAGAATATAACAAGAATATAACTAGAATTTCTACAATGATGGGTTAAAAATGCAATTTTAAATTATTTAAAAGATTTATTTGCTCTTTGGAAGGCATCTCGCGACCCCCCCACCTACGGTGTATTGCAACCCCCACTTTGGGAACCACTGCTCTAGTCTACTCTAGTCAAGGGTATATTGTCAGAGTTCTAAAGCAGGAAATGCATTTGCATCCATTGCTTATATACAGTGATAGTTGCAAAGTTGCAAAGACTTGGAGCTGTTAGACATTGAAACATGCTCTTGTCTTGTAGATACGAGTCCACATCATCAGAGGACAGCAGCAGCGAGAGCTCGGATGAGGGGAGTGACTCCAGTGAATATCACGAAGCCAGAGAGAAACTACCTGAGTCAACTGTCAAGCACCAGCAATTAACCCAGAGCAAGGCTTCTCCAGAAAGCAACACTGTACCTCCACAGACTGCCGTCAAACTACCAGCCACCAGTCCAGACTCCCAGCAGAGTCCCAGCCCATCTGCAACTGCAGACACTGACAAAGTCCCACAGTCACCAGCGACAGACACTGTTGTGCAAGATTGTGCCTCGCAGCCACCAGCCTCCGACTCCACTCCTATACCTCCAGCAAACGATTCTGCCTCCGAAAAGGCCATCAACCAGCCATCAGAAAAACTCACAGTCACCCAAGAGGTCACCTCCACGTCATCAAACACTGAATCCACTCCTGAACAAAGCTCCAGTAAGTCCTCAGTTACCTGTTCCACCAAGCAGCAATACACCGTCCAGTCAGAAACAACCGTCCTCTCCAGCCAGCCGGAGTTAAAGCCAGCAGCTGACAGCAGCACAAATGACCCTGCTATAGCATCTGCCAATCAAGTCAGGTAAATATACGCATGGTTACCAGATAGACCTATAATGGTACTATCAAGCATGTGTATGAGCATCAGTGACTGATGTTTTCTCCTTGTCTGTCTCAGGCTGGAGCTGAGTGACAGCCTGATGTCAGCTCTTCATGCACTGCAGAAAGCCCTCGGGGAACCCAATGCCTTCAGCCAACAAGGAGCTGTAGGTGTTTATTTAGTTCACTTTATTTATTCAGGATAAATTAGCTCTAAATCGATACAGCTCCACTGAAAAACCAGGAGTCTCTTGTTTTAAAAGTGATCTAATTAACAACAGCAAGCAGAAGCATGTCTAAATCGAAACACAGATCCTCAAAACTGACTTATCTCAAGCATCCACTCAAACTAACTGACTTTGACAAAATAAATGTGTCTTTTCTGTGTAGTTTTAAACAAGATGCAGTGTTTTTCTTTCAATAAAAGATTTGCTTTGCATCTAGAAATGTCTGAATCATATAGATAGACAAAACATAGTTTAAGCGTTTGTAATATGGTAGGCTGAATGCCTGTCAGATGTACCTCTGCATTTCCCTCCAACAGACTGTCATGTGCGTCTGTGTCTCTAATCGTCCTCATTGTGTCTGATTTCAGAGGGCAGCTTACACCGCCGTGCTGCAGGAGTGGCTGCGTGTGTCCTGTCACAAAGCAGCAGACACAGCTGTTGTCAAGGCTTACATGAGCACATTTGCCACCATCTCCCCTCAGCTGCTGGAGTTTGTGATCAACATGGCAGACGGAAACGGGAATACAGCCCTTCACTACACCGTCTCCCACTCCAACTTCCCCGTGGTGAAACTGCTGCTGGACACCGGTGAGCAGTGTGTGAATTTGTGTACATGTATGATTCTGTACTTAAAAGTTAAAATTCTCTTTATTGTATTCAGACAAATGTTTTAAGTGGGGTTTTTTTTGTACAACCATTTAGTTCCACACCATCTACAGCATGTTACACGTCTCTGTCATTGTTTGGGCTGCTGTTGTATTGCCTGTCACACTGATTGGCCTATATACCTGACAGGCCTGTGTAATGCTGACAAGCAGAACAAGGCAGGCTACACAGCCATCATGCTGACAGCTCTGGCTGCCTTCCACTCAGACAGCGACCTTCAAACTGTCCTGCAGCTGCTGCGCACAGGGGACGTTAACGCAAAGGCCAGCCAGGTGCGCCCTCTACTGCTCACTAGGTTCCACCACACCTCCACACACAAGCAAACTCCCGTCGAATTTTGTCTTACAAAGCATTTACATGTGCTTTAAGAACTCTGCTTGAAAATGTCGCTGATAACAATACAGAGTTTGGCACATGATGCACGCTGCAGCTTGTCAACAAATGCAGTCTGAATGACGACTTTTTCCTTAAATGCGTGTTAATAGGCTGGTCAGACGGCTCTGATGCTAGCAGTCAGCCACGGTCGAGGGGACATGGTGCGGGCGCTGCTGTCCTGCGGCGCGCAAGTTAACATCCGCGATGATGATGGCTCCACAGCACTCATGTGTGCATGTGAGCACGGTCATGTGGACATTGTGCGTCAGCTACTGTCTGTGCCAGGCTGTGATGCCACTCTTACTGATAATGTAAGTATATATGTAGATATATGTGTATCCCTTCCTTCTCTCTCTCTTTCTGTCCAGCTCTTGTGTTTTGTTTTTGTTTTGTCTGTTTCTGCCCAAACCCATCATCTCACCGTCATCCTCTCATATCTTGCAGGACGGCAGCACTGCTCTGTCAATTGCCCTGGAGGCCAGCCAGAACGACATCGCTGTGCTTCTGTATGCTCACCTCAACTTTGCAAAGCCTCCGTCACCTGTGAGTACTTCAATACACTGCTACTAAACACCCACTGTTATCATTAGGGCCTTTTTTGAGTAACTGTTTGTACCAGCGTACAGCAATCATACGATACAAAACTGATCTAGAAGAAAGTGTTGGCAACTGATTTGTCCACTTCCAGTTACAGTCAACTCACAGTGTAATGTGGCCATAGTACTTTATTTTTAAATTACATGGAGAGGGTTACTTCTGCAAAATTAGGAAATTGCCAACTGAAACAGAGTTAGATAAAGCAGCAAAACCTCCTGTAAAAAAATAGAAATTACTAATTAAATGCTAACCTGCATCATACAACACCAAAACTGAAACTGGAAGCTTTTCTTAAATTCTGCTCATTAACTGTAATTTTTCATGTAACTTTACATGTGTAAACTTTGCTTGTATTCCCTCCAAAACAAAATCTGCAAAGTTTTTCCTACAGTCCATACACAATAGAAACTTACAGCAATAGTTGGTTAATTTTGGGTTAACATCAACAACTTTCTTATGTTCTGTTTTGTAACTAAACTTCCTTGTTGTTATTCTGTCATTCCTGTCAAATATGGTTATCAGAGAGACAAATAAAACCTTTCACACTACCCTTTTATCCCTGTTGAGTGACACTTATTTAATGTGTTAAGTGACAAAGCATAAGTTGGCCTTCACATTCTAAAACTCGACTCTGTAGACAGTGTCTGCAAGCAACACCATCAGCCTGCTTGAGTCGAGCTGAGACAGACTGGTTTACTCCGCTGCAACTTTCCCTGCGACCATTTTGTTGCCTTGTGAATCTTTGGTGCAAACTGGACTGAAAAGAGAGAGCGACAACAAATGAAATAAAATGTGAGCCAGACCAAAAACAGGGAGGGTGCAGTGGAGCTGCTTCCCAAGGAATCTTATGCTAAAGCTAGCTTGATTTCCAAATGTTACCAACTTCAGCTTTAACCTGTAATTAGATACCTGCAGAATACTCAGCTATATGTAAGAAGCTGCACTTCTAAATCATACCAACAGTAAGCAATGACATCACCATTTTTCTAACTAATAATTGTTTTTAAACCTTGTCTAGGTTTCACCGAAGTCTCCTCTCTTGGGTTCTTCTCCTCCCTCAGGTGAAACAAAATAGAACCTGCTTCTCTGCAGGGGACACCAACTCTACAGCCAATCCACAGCAGCTGCTCATATCACAGTGTGAAGTTTGTCATGTGTTTGTGTGCGCATTAATTTTTCACCCTCCATAATTTAAGCGCACTATAATGTGCAGATAATTTCATAACAGCTCGCACCATTTTTATCCATTGCTTTTTTTTCACAGTGGTCTTTTTAAATCACAGTGGTGGTTGAAAACGTGGATTTCTTGTGTGGTACAATCTGAAAAACTGAACATCTAGTAGCTGCAGTATAGCCATCAGTCCAGTCACATACTGGTCCAGTTATCAGCCCCGTTTTAAGTGTCACTTACAAGTCAAAACTGTTCACTGAATAACATTAAACAGTTCGTCATTATACACTTATTTTTAGTCCATATTAATCTAATATTTGTTACTTTATAGAGCAATGTATTTTCATTTTAATGTGTACAATAGCTCTTACACAGTATAGCATCCTTATGTGTGTGTGACCATCACAGCCATTTGGAATAACAAAAGCCACCCCCTCATAGAAAAGTGTCCTTGCATCAACAAGCTCATTGGTGCTACAAAAATATAATACAGAAAACACCGTTTTAACAGTATATCAGTATTTATGCACAAGATTTATTAATTCTAGAGTATTTTTGATAATGATTTTTTTTATTTCACAGGCAATGGTTAACTTATTGCGCCTTTTTAGGCGTAATTTTAATTGAGTAATTTTATGCAATGACCACATCTCCCAAAATAAACCCAAAGATGTATCTCTTCTATTGTTTCTGTGACACTGTATGATGTGGTGATAATATTAACAAAGGCCTAGCATCAGCATGAAGGAAGAAGGATGTCAGTTCTCTGAAGGCCTCGGTACTATGGGCTTTGTATTTTTGTATGTGAAGGCATTTGGGATGGTTGTAATGAAAGATTAGAGTGTATCTGTGTTTGTAATATTCTGTTCTTATACGAATTAACAAGACTTTGTTGAGAAATGACTGAAAGCACTGGTGAGGCCACTCCACTGTGGTCCAGCCAGTGAAATTTGTCAGGGAACCGGAAAGTGACTGTTTGGGGTCTTTTAAGGACGTGTCATGTAAGATGTGAATATCAAAATAATATATGTCAATATAAGCCGGTAGTTATTATGCCTAAAATCAAATTCCTTGAACAAAAGTGCATAGGCTATTGATGTCAAAATTTGTATTACTTTTCTGAGATTTTTGTTCACAATTTTCGTACTCACTTTTACGCAATTGAATTTTTTATAAACTCGAGTTTTTAATTTATGTATTTTATCTTTTTATACATTTAGAATTTTTCAGCTCACCACTACTTTATGTAATCTCACAGCTCTTTAGTTAATGTTTTATGAAGGTTTATGTTAAATTCTAGGTTGTTTTTCTCAATGAATTAATAAATGTGGATCACACTGTTTCTGTTGCATTTATTAAGTATTTATTTTGTTCACATATGCGTTGCCCTCAGAGAAAAAGTAAAACAAGGCTAAAACAGATTGCATTATCCAAAATACTCATATTAAGTTTTGATAAAGTCACATAGCTCGTTATAACAAAGGGTCTCTTAGCTGGAAAAAGAGGTTAATTATATAATGATCAAGACCCTTTTTTGCAGATGTTATGTGTTTTACTGCATAATGCATAACAGGAAGTGTCCACTAGAGGGCACTCCAACACAAACAGTAAGTCAATATTTTGTGCTGGGTGTGGAACAACACTGAGCGGGGTTTCCACAAGTTGCTGAGCCATTTGGCAGAAGTGAGTAGCAGTAAAGGAGCCATTATAATGAGTAACATCTTTTTCCACCATTTTCCCTGTGTGTTGACAAACATACATCTTATGAAAAAACAGGGTGACAGAAAGAGACTGGCCAATGTCATCCCCCAACGCTGCAAAAAATAAGTGGTTATGGATAATGAAAGTAATGAAAGAAAGAAACTGGTGAAGCAAAGGTCACATGTTTCTATAAACACGTCAGAGTAGGAATGAGGATTGTGAGGTAAACAGTAAGACAGCTGGCTATTCTGAGTTGTATGGATCAGTTTTCCTGCTTCCCTGTTCCTGCACAGTGATGATGCTCGCTGCTGCCTGTGTTTTCTGAAGCTCAATACTTTGACATGGGTGTTGAGGCAAGAACGCAGATGAATACAAAGCCCTTTCTCTTTCAGTGGAAAAGTTGCTATCTTCAAAGACATGGCAGTCAGGACCATCTGCTGGAGATTTTTGTAGAAAACAACCTCCTGTTAAATGGGGCGCCAGTTTGAAATGGTTCCAAGTAGAAGCAAGAGGCCAAAGCCGCTGATCATGTGTCAAAAGTGGGTGAACAGGTTAATGTCTACGTGCAAGAAAGGGCTGGAAGTACACGGTGCCCAAATGTCATCAAATAACTTGGTTATGGATGGGAGAGATGACTCATGACCAAACTAAAGACAGACTAATATCCTATAGTGTCATCATGTCAGCTGTTAAAGTGATATTGTCATGAGATTCAATATATGGCGTAAAGTATAGTTTTCCGAGTGTTTGACAAATATTGATTTTGATTCATTAAGGTTACATGTTTCTGTGACAAAGGGGAGGTGTTTGAAATTTTCCTCCCCATTCACTTGAATTGCACTTAAAAATATCAGAAATTGAACAATCAATACAATTTAATGAGCCTGTTTAATAACAAGTGTTTATTTTATTTTATTTTATTTTTTCTGGGAATGGCCATGATTTTTTTTCTTCCCCCGAAAAGTGATTTTATTAGCTAGTCCGCATGAATGTCTAAAGACTGAAATACTTCTTCTTCCTCTTCTTCTTTTTTAAAAATGATATTTACACAAAAACCAAACACTGAAATGACAAACAGAAACATACCATCTGTCATGCTGGTTATTTAATGTATAAATATCATGGTGTGTTTGAGACTTTCAATTT
>JAQLOL010000009.1:8471445-8481649 GCA_029783665.1 Naso thynnoides | reverse complement strand
TGTCCAGGAGGCCTGGCAGAAGTTCCAGTCTGTGGTGGTCTCTGCCCTGGGCAGACAGTACCACTGAGGGTCCGGAGCGGCAGTTCACATTAAAACAATGTGCAGCAGTTCTACAAGAGTTTCCAGAATGTCTCACACACTGCTTTGAAGCTGTTACCAAAAGCACCAAATAAAGCTCAAATGAAATTACATCTCTCTGTCTGCCTGTGTGTGTTATAATTTGCTAATTGTTTTTTAAAAAGAAGTAAAAATTAGTCATGTTAGCCTACTTATGAGTTGGCTAAATGCAAATAGGCTGGTCAACAATAAGTCTCAATGAAGTTACACTCTGTAAGTTGAGTTTTTGTTTTCTTTTTTATATAGGCTAATAGACTACTCTTTGTAACCATGTATTGTTATAGCCTAAATAACTGGATATCTTGAAGAGACAACATTGGATAATGTGATTTTACCATTTCAAACGTGCCTGAGAAGAAGCCTAGATATGTTTCACAGATCTGAAAAGACTCATCATTGAGTGGTTCAGCGGTAATCTATTTGCTTATGTTGGCGAAGGAAATCACTTTCGATGGTCACTTTGTCTTTTTAAAATGTGCATGTTCTGGGGAGAAAAATGATGTGCGTACAGGCTGAAATAATGAGTTCCATGCTATGAAATAACTAGACCTGTCAGTACAAACACTTCAGCGACTTAAGAGCGCCGACAAATCAGCACTTGGGTTAAAAAGAAATCCAATAAAAAGAAAACAAACATAAAACAAGAAGTAAAGTGCAACACAAGGTACAAATACAATCAAAACAGTCTGACGCAGGCATGCAAATGCTTTGACGAAGATGTTTGACGCGGAAGAAAAGTCTTTCGTCGGTTGATCTAGCTTTTGGAAAATGTGCGGTTTGATATAAAAGGGCGCGGTTTCTGAAATGATTGATAACAGTGCATCAAATTATGTATTTCAGAGAGTGCAAATGGTGGAACTGCTGTGAACTTATGATAGCCTATCGTGACCGAACAGTTTACTAACACTCCTCTGCACTTATCATGTTTTATTCAAATTAGTGATAGATAAATAAATAAATAAGTAGCCAACATGACGGAACACATAGGCCAAGGCTAAGTTGTGTAAAGTGGTTACCCTACTCATAATAATATAGGCTATATGGATAATTTCTTGAATGAACTCAAAAACTCTTGGGAAGCATCAGTCTTGTATATAAAGTACCCAAAAGCCATACTTGAGTACAAGTAAAGCTTTCTTATTGTGAAATGACTTTGGTAAGAGTGAAAGTTACTTTCTAGAATATAACTTAAGTAAAAGTCTTAAAGTAGCTGGAATTTTCTGTACTTATCAAAAATCAATGTACTCCCATTGAAAGTAAAAGTACAAGTGTTTATTATTATTTATTTATTTATTTATTTATTTATGTAGCTTCTGGTCTACATAAGGACATTTCAGTCCTAAAACAAAATGCTTATGAAGTGCTAAAAAGAAGTGCTTTCAGAAAGCTTTGCATAATGTGAACATAACAGGTTTAAGCTCAAGCTGAATCTGCAACTGGCTGCTTTTAGTCGTATAAACAAACTGATTTAAATCAAAGGTGAAACATGCAGCAGCACCCAAAGTAAAGGCCCAGTCAGTACTTGTGCTGCAGCTTAAGAGCATCTGTTCGCACTCGCGCCCAACGTGACTGACCAATGATCCAACTTCTTGCAGTCTATGATCCAACATTATTGGGTATAAACACAGAAAAAGTCACTGGCTTGGGGCCGACCAAATTTCTTGTGGTTTTTATTTAGTAGTCTAACTAGAAACTAAGATGCATATTTAAAATGTAGCCTAATGGAGTAAAAGTATCAATTTTCTTTGGAAAATGTAGTAAAGTAAAAGTAAAAGTCTACAGGAATAAAATTGGTAAAGCACAGATACTATCCAAAAAAATTGTCTAAGTAGCTTACAGTTACAAAGTATTTCCACCTCCTTACTACAGCCCACAACACTGGAGGCAATGAGGAAAGCCCTCAAACGTCCATGGTAGGAACAGTCTAAACGCACAGTCGGCCATTGCCTTGTCTGCAAGACGCGAGTCCCGCATTAAGACACACGCACGAGGACTTGGGCAGCACTGAGCAACATATATCAAGACTTTGATTTCATTTTAAAACTATACAGGCTGCACATAAGACAACTGGAAAGTAGGATTTAGGTGCAAAGGATCTTATAATTAGGATATTCAAATCCAAAAAAATCATAGGTCACTGAATTTAAATAGGTAGCCTCGCCTATTTGTAGCCTTCAACCACAAACCTCTTATTTGCAGTTTTATTTAGCAGAAGAAGCATAAAAAGGGGGGATGCACCCACATAGTTTTCCTTTTTTTAACAGAGTAGGCCTAGATGTCATTTCCTGTGTTCTGACGCGTTTAAACGAGTTTGATACTTAACGAACCATTCGGGCTTTTTAGCCCGTTTGTTGCATTCAAGATTCAAGATTCAATCGGCTATTTTATTGCCTTGCAACTAAGTTGCTAGGAATTTGGTGCGGTGTGCTCATTACAAAAAACAGAAGACAATCACAGCACGTGTAAACACATAAAGACACAGTTGGCCGAAATTAATTACTGATGAATTATACTGGCCTTCGAGCGGTGATTATTAGTCTGCTTTCTTTCCATTTTAAAAACCTACCCTTATGTTCTTTTTGTCTGGGGGAGCAAACATGTCAAATCAGAGATATTGGCCAAAATATTGTGGTTCATAGCTTTCCTCCTAATCTTCCTGCTCGCAACTATTGACTGTATAATACTCGCGTCCAGGCCGTTAGCGGTGCTTTTTTCTGTGTCTGGAAGCGGATTGAGTGACGGCCGCACCCCTGCACCCCCACATCCAACATCTATGAAATCACAGGCTATCACTGAATGTCTTGAGCCCGTGTAACGTTAGTACACGACTTGCACTCTTTCCTTAACTCGTATAGCCTGCATAAAGCTGTGTCCTCCCGTTATATAACGTTTGCCGAATATCTAGATAGACTGATAGTTTAAATGATACCAGCAAATCACTAACTACGTAAGAAGCCGGCGAGGGGGGTCAAAACGTCAGCCGTCTTTCCTTTTCCAGCCGGACGTGTTTCAAAGTGACACAAAACAATAGCACGGCTGGCTGCATTGCTGTGTGGTGGGAAAGACGTCTTCTAGTCTAAACTAGTCAGACTGCACGTTGTCCAGTGTCGGTGTTTGTGCATGACACACATTGATACGCGCTCCCCCCGCGACGAGCTAACGTTAACGTTAGCGTGCACGTTCTGGTCGCAGCAACTTGCTTGTGTCGCAGCTAACGCGAAGTTAGCTATAATGCTAACACGATGTTTAACCCGTTAGCCGGGCTTCCCGAGGACCAAAGAGCCATGATGTACAGTCAGTCACAAAGTAACAATTATAAAATTGGCGACAAAACGAGCCCTATAAGTGTCATATTGGTTAGCTCTGGCAGCCGAGGAAACAAGCTACTTTTTCGATACCCGTTTCAAAGAGTGGCTGAGTGTCCGTCATCTCTCACAGGTAGGCGTAGCATTTAGCTAGCATCCTTCAAGAAGGAACAGTTCATCTGTTAACGCTAACGTTTGTTGCCTGTGTAATTTAAACCAACGTCCACAGAAATATCACATACAAATGGAAACACAGCAGCCCAGCAATATTTATTATTACCATAATGCTTTGGCCACAGCTGTCGTTTATAAGCAAACAGGAAGTTTTTTATTATGCGTTAGTGAGGTTCATTGTTCCTCTTCTTGGAAAGCAGTTGAATTGTTTTTGCGTATGTCGGTGATTGTTTGAGATAATGCATCACATATCAGAGCAACTTTTTTTGTCCTCATTGTGAAAAAGCATATCAGAAAACACAGGCAATCGTACTAGCTTATAGAAACTATGGCTTTTTAAAATTTTCTCATATGTATGGTACTTAGTGGCAATATACTTTCGGGCAAATTGGCAGATGCCGAGGTCTAATTTGTTATGCCAAACACCAGGAAGCTGCTGTGTCAAGAACAGCATCAGTCATGAGAAAAACTTTACTCAAAAACAAAACAAAAACTTATTAAGAAACTATGGCTTTATACAGCATAACATGGCACCTCTCTGATACATGCTTGACATTCAGATCGTTGTTTGATCATTTTGTATGCATTTGGAACTGAATCTCAGTACAATGTGTTTTCTGATTGGCATCCATAATCACGTGAACTAATACTATTATTTCTGTCCACAAGCAAAACAGCGAAGTCCATATGCATTGAACACAACCACGGATGGTCTTGAAGATCAGGATGGTGATTCAAGGTATTTCTTTTGGTCCTCATGAAATATTACTAGGTTTACAAATTTGTTAGATGAAAACAATGTTGGTGGACACACTGCTGGTCTGACTCATCAGGTTTTTGCTCCCTACTGCATTGGGCCTTTGTTACCCCCTAAAAATTTTATATTTTTCAGGAGGAATGGAGGGGTGTTAAATTGAATCACGTGTCTGTATGTAAAACTGTATGTTAAGTCCTCAAAATTAACTTAAAAGACAAAAATGGTCACTATTTGTTGTAATGCTCACAATTTAACACAAGCTAAGAGGATGGGGGTGATTTTTTTCTCGAAAAAGAGGAAAGACAAACTGCATAGACACTGAACACACTATATTATAGCCATCTTATACACAGTATAAGATTTACAAACAGTGTAATAAGAGTTTCACAGAACAGTTAGCCTAACCCTTTGCACACTCAAAGAAATTAATGTGTGCCTCTCAAAAATGTCCCAGAGAGAACATTTCAGTGTGTCTGGGACTTAAGGGATGGTAATGCTGCTCAGTTGTTTATTTGCTGAAATCACTTTGGTCACAGAGCAGCAAGAAGCAACCACAAGTTATCATCGAAACTCTTTTGTCAGTGCAGTTTGCCAGGAATATTAAGATAAAAGTGTCTCAAAGCATACTGACTCCCATCCTAACAGCCTTTTATGGCATGTAGTTCTGTTTTGAAAAAATGTTGACATTTCAGGGAGATTATACTGGGAAATGGAAGTGTAAGCAGCACAAGCGAGCTTTACAAAAATTAATAAATTAGTCCCAGCTGACACCAGGAGCCAGAATTTAATAATGTAAGACAGAAGTTTAATAGCCAGTCAATTTTACCTTAGTGAAGAAACTGGCAGCAGCATTTTGAACAGTTTGAGGTCATACAAAGGAATCAAAGGGATACGCTAATTTTTTTTCTTCTTGTTATTCGCCACCCTCCCGAGTTCTAGACAAGAAGATAGATCCCGTTCTGTAGGCTGTGCATGAAGTAACAAAGAAGAGATGGGCAGAGTTCGCCCATCTCTTGCTAGCCTGCCTCTGCCTAAAGTCATCAGATAAAAGTTTGCAACAACTCTAAACAGTCTTGTGTGCTTGTTGTTACTTCTTTATTTACCATGTTGTGTTATTTTTAGACTCAGATTAGCTCTTTATGTCGTACTTCATACACGCATGTGCCCTGCGGTTTACTTCTGGTGCATTTTTGATAGGAAAAGTTACATTAAGTGCTGACTTAAGTCTGAAAATAGCACAACATGTTAAAGAAACAAGTCACAACAAACACACAGGACCACTTAGAGTTTCTGGAAACTTTATCTTATGACTGTAGGCAGAGGCAGGCTAGCACTTCCAGTTGACTATCAGTATTTGAGCTAAGCTAATTAGCGATGGACGAGCTCTGCCTGTCTCTTCCTTGTTCCTGCACGCACAGTCGAAAGAATGGTATCTATCTTCTTGTCTGAAACTTGGGAGGGAGGCAAATAACGAAAAAAGGGGGGGGAAGAGTTGCGTATCCCTTTAACATTTTTACGAAGAGCGGCATAAAATGGTTTGCAGTTTTTAAGTGCCTGTTGAACATTTTTCAGCATTAATAATGTTTAGGTTTAGATGGATTTAACTGGTGATTGGTTTGACTCAGTTCAACATGCAGACTAGCATTCTCACATCACATGTCTGTATGTGTGTCCAGGTTATTTTGATGTCCATTTTATGCTTTCAGCCCAACTGTGTGTTGCATTTTCCTTTTTGTTTGCTTTTTTCTTCTTTTTTATGGCCCAATTCCTATTTCAGAGAACAATCTCCACTAACTGACGAACAGTTGGTAGCAGGGTAAGACCAAATGATTCTAAACCACCTTTCCTTCACTTAGATCACCCCTGTCTCTTTTTTTGTCCCTTTCTTTCCTATTTTGTGCCCTAAATGGATCCCCAACCCTGTTCTCAGTAAAATTCTTGTTAATTATCAATAGCAGCTCCAGTGAATCTATGCGTTGCTTAATTTGGGATTTCATTTTTTATTTCCTTTGTATTTTGTGCCTTTAAAAAAATCTTCAACATTTTAAAACTATAATTAAGTTTCGATTTATATTGATTGCTTGACCTTAAGTGTGTAGACTGAGCATTACAAAACAATGTCCAAATCGTATGCATTACTGCTATATGTTGTATTCAAATTGTGATGGTGGGGTAATTCTAAAGTGTGTTACAAATTTTCTGGATATTAACGCTTTGATTTTTATCCCTTTGATTGCAGCATGAGTTACTTAAAGGCATAATATGCAGAAATTTCAATTTCCTAAAAGCAAAATTGTGTGGTCAAAAAGTTACCTCTCTTTATTTTCACCTAGGTACCTGTGTTTTCTTATTTTCCTCTTACTCTTGCTGTGTTTGGGCTGTTTTTGAGCGTAAGCCTTTGAGCAGCAGTGTGTAATAACAGAGCGAGCTGGGAACTCTATAAAAACATAGCGCCTGAGTTACGTGACTGTTTTGTCTCTGTCATGAGCTGCACATCTGTGTGTGTGTGTTCACACAGCAGAGGCGAACAATGGCACTCAAAATCCAGCATTATGGCACCTTCCTGCAAGGCTGTGCAGAAATGTTGTCTTTTTTCCTTGTGCTTTAGGACATAACTGCTGTTAAACTATTCTTAAAAAACATTTTGTTGTCCTTGTTCTCTGTAAGGCTGCTCCCGCTCTTCAGTCCCTCTCTAGTTTGTACCATCACTGCTGCTTTCTCAGTATGGTTGAGTGAGTTTTGGCCAAGTTTGAATGTTGTATTTACAAACAGTAATGGACAGTTTGTATATTATGCCTTTAAGTCAAACCAGCATGAGTCTTTCACATTCTTCATTCATACAGCGACTTTACTGTTTCTGCGAGGAGGCCTCTTCCTTCTTTCTCCTCTCCAGTAGCCACACAAGCTTTTAATTTTTACTCTCATTGTTGATTTACATTACAGGCAGATGCATCTGATTAACAAACGCAACCCCTTTATAGACAGGAATGTGAAAAATGTAAACAAATAGAGCTAATTGTACACTGTTGTCCCAGCTATTTCTGTGCTCTAACCTCACATCCCACTCTACACACTTTTCTTATTGAGTCAGTTTTTCCTTTGTAAAGGTTCTCTGATATTATCCTTGCTACCATCCTGGCCACCAAATCTGACATGTGTGGAAAGAAGTTTGAACTGAAGATAGACAATGTTTGTTTTGTGGGTCACCCTACTCTACTTCAGCACCCTCCCATCATTCAGGTAATAAACAAATTTGACTCCTACCAAAAACATGAAATCATTCTTGATTGGGACAAAAGTTCCAGTCAGTTTAAGTAAGATTTATGCAATTTTTTGTGTCAACTTTAGGGCTGTCAACATTAATACGATTAATTTGAGAAGCTTAATGCAGTAAAATTTTCTCAACCCAGCGTGTGACTTCATTTTGGACTCAGAATTTACTCTCCGGAGCACGCCTGTTCACCTGGGGCAGCCCCCTTGCTGTTTTCTTTTTACCAAAATTGGTCACAGAGTTTCCGTGGTACCGGCAATCTGCAACTAAGCAACCTGATGAGGTGAAGCCAAATGTGGAACAGACAGACAACAGGAGCTAATTGCAGTGATTGAGGACAGACAGAGCTGTGTTGGAACTTCTGTGTGTGTGTGTGTATATATCAACTCGCTGTAGGGGAGGAGAGACAGGAGAAAGCAAAGCTGCTGTTAGTGCAGGAAATTAATAGAATGATATTCTATTATCAATATTGAAAAATCAGTGTGACAACACTAATACAATGGTACTTGGGGGGGGGCTGCCTAAACTATGAACTGTAAATCTCACACTGTGTGTAAGTTCAAAGCCTGATGGTTAGAGAAGCAGGCTTGTGTCTCGTGGGTCACAGGTCCAGTTCAACAGTTTCCTGCAGCTATTCAGTGGCAAACAGTCAATGATTGGATGTACAGAGCAAATCCAAAACTTGAACATGTTTTCTAACAGTAAACTCCATGAATGAGAAGCTGAAAACGAAGTTCAAAAAAAGAAAAAAGGTTCTCCGATAGCCAGTTTGTCATGCATTTCTTTATTCCAGCAATGCCACACATGTATTTGTTTTATCTCCCTCAAAATATACAGTCAAATACTAGTATTTTAATTTTGATTAATCATTATTAATCACAGAATTTAACAGTGATTAACTCGATTAAATTTTTTAATCGATTGACAGCACAAGTGAATGTACCTGAAGCTGGCGCCGGAAAGCCACAGAATGACATGAAAATCTTAAAAAAGATCCATCCCTTAAAAAAACAAAACAATCACTGTTTTTCATCTCCTCTCATGATGATGAGGGATTAACTGTGATGCACGACAAAACAAGTGTGATATTGTTTACAGAATCACTCTGAAAAGTTTTAAATAATATTCATGTCCATTTCTGACGTGCACCTTGCAGTACCAGAAATCTGTGACTGATAATATCAACTCAAAGCTGAACAGTGCCATCTTGAATAGAATTTTTATTATCATATTGGTGTGTCTTGCCTTTTGGCTTTGAGGAGGCCCATTTGTCTTCAGGCAATTTTTCATTTCCCCATGGGCCTCTAAATGAGCTTTGAGCTTTGGAAGATTAGTCTTAACTTCAGTAGTGCCCCCCACTGGCGCTTTTTCTGTCTGATGACTCGCTGTCCTTGTTGCCATGATATGAGCTATTTCAAAGGAGATGGAAATGAAAAGAAAAAATTAAAATAACATGTAAAAAAGCAACAACAATGCAATCCAATAACATTCTGTTATATAAATAATATAATAATATTAAGTATGTGGTGCCTCTGTAAAATAACAGGAACAACTCAAATTGAACTGTAATGCAATACAGCACCTACTTTGCATTAAGCAATTACCAGAGAGCTCAGTGGACATTTTGTCACAAAACTTTTTTACTTGATTGTACGTCATTGTCTTGGATGAACTTTTATTGTGTTTTTAAGCTGTTACAACACATGAAAAGTACTTCTTTTTAGATGAAGTATTGATATATGTAAATTTACATACTGTACATTTATATTTTCTATATTTATTTCATGCATATTCTAATAATAAAATGTTTGTCTTTCTGTGCAGGTTTCTAAGACAGATCCTTCACCTAAGAGAGAAATGCCAACAATGATCTTGTTTAATGTGGTGTTTGCACTAAGGGTATGAAAAAGAATTCCCTACAATTGATCATTTAAATTTTAGTTGTTTTGCTTTTTGTCTCTACCGGTTGAAAAAATGTAGAAAAACTTTATTATTAATATTTCAGTAAAAGTGATATCTTTATTTTATGATGGCACAATTAGGCCAGCTGACTGTGGGTGGGACGCCTTGTGTTCTGTTAATCTGTGTGTTTTGTGAAGGGGAGGGGTGTGTGTGTGTGCATGATGATATTACAGTAGACTCCTATCTTTGAGAGCATGGGAACTCAGAGGGAGGAGGCCAGTGTATTATGCTTATTCATGCTGCTCAGAAGGGCGCAGCTTGTTCCAGCCCATGCTGAGTCACTGTCCCCCGTAAGTGTCAGTATGGCTGAGTTTCAAGAAATGCTTGGTCATGTTTTGTCAGTGATATCTGCTTAGCAACTGTGGTATCTGTACCCTGTAAATTTCCGTCCCATCGGATTATTTTTTTTTATGCCTGTGTGTGTTCACTGTTAGGGTAATTTTTTTTGTGTATTTTACAATTTATTTCACAAGATTAAACCAATTTTTGACAGATTCACAATTCAAATTGTTACAGCTATACATTATTTTGAATTATTCTACATATTCATTCATGCACATTTTCTTATTTTGGCTTTTTTTGTTTTAGTTTTTTACATCAACTTTGCAAAAAGATTGT
>JAQLOL010000009.1:8418658-8467922 GCA_029783665.1 Naso thynnoides | reverse complement strand
TTATTTTTTTTTTTTTTTTTTTTTTTTTTTTTGAGACGCATCTGAAGGCTTTCTCTTGCAATACTGGAATAAATTTTAAAAGGCTGTGTTAATGGAAAAGCCCTCTGTTGTTGAATGATAGTGTCATCTTTCTCTGTGTAGATACTCCCCATTGGCTGAGCAGTTTTCTCAGCAGTTTCCTGGTCATGATCTGCCTTCGATGTTGGCCAAGTTCTCACTGCCTGTCTCACTGGCTGAGTCCAGAAACCCTTTGGAAGCCCCTGCACAGGAGGTGAAACTATTTTACAAGTACAAATATACAACAGTTCAGCTTACTCCTCTCTGCTAAAACACACTTCACATAAATGTTCCATATGCCAGTCAATCCTAATTTACTTATTTATTTTTTCTTATAAATAATAATATGACTAGAAAAGTGAGACAGTGCCCCTGGTTCTCAATGTCGATCCACTTTGTTTTATTATTATGCTAATATGTTCCTGTTATTTTCCTATGCTTAGCAGATAAGCACAGAGTTTTCTTTCAAACAGCTTACTTGAAATCTGTAATCATGAAAAGAATCTTTTTTTATCAAATACTCAACTCTGTCATTAATAACAGACACTTGTGCACAAAGGGAAAACAAAAAAAAGTTACACAAGTTAAGGTTCCTAGTAGACATCCAGTATATATATATATATATAGAATCATCTGATGTTCTCCGACGACCTATGTTGTTTTGGCAGAGCTGCTTTAGTGTTGCTGATGAATTATAAATGGCAAAGGGACATAAGCTCCAGCGCCTGCAGCCTCCATTTTTCATGAGGACAAGATCAGAGCCATTGCTCTTTCTTTTGGCTCTATTTTGAGCTTGTATGCTACTCATGTCTGATTTTAGATAGTTGGCCTGGTTAGGGTTAGGGTGTGTTCAGCTTCACTTGTGATGTTTAGCCTCCTGTCCTCAGTTGCTTGCTGCTCTGCTCCTGACCAGGCCCAACTGATCCAGATGGTCGTGTGGATGCTTCAGCGCCGCTTGCTGATCCAGCTGCACACGTATGTCTGCCTCCTGGTACCACCCAGTGAGGATGAGCCCGGATTGAAGGATGAAGACCCTCCACTGGCTGCCCGAGTTGGAGGCCGCAGTCTCAGCACCCCTAGTGCTCTCAGCTTTGGTTCCCCAAGTATGTCTCTTTGCTCTGCCCAACTCCTAGACATATATCAGGGTAATACATAATCCATAACAACCTGTCTGCTTCCTGTGTATAGCCAGCAGCGATGACATGACCCTCACCAGTCCCAGTATGGACAACTCCAGTGCCGAGCTACTACCTGGTGGGGACTCTCCACTCAACAAGAGAATGACAGAGACGCTGCTTGCCAGCCTGTCTGAGCATGAGAGGCAAGTTATTCTTAACATCCCTGCTGCACAAAATCCAGAGGATCTGCGGATGTTTGCCAGGTAATTAAACCACCTATAACACACGTCCAGTGCAAATTCTGTGCTTTCTTTGAAGTGCATTAGATGCTTCTTAGCTCTCCATTAATCTCTACTTTTAGACAGTTAGATATTTATGCATTGGTTTTTAAAATAATTGATTTCAGTGTATTAACAGAATGTTGTTTATCCTTGAAAACCAAATGAGAGCTCTTAGTTGTGCACATATTGAAAACAGACAATCTTTTGAAAGCAGACTCTAAACTCTGATATTCAGTGCTCTTTGCTAACTACTGCGCAGTAATGGTAAATGTCATCATAACGGCAACAGGCCTGTCGCATGGTTGATGTACATAGCTAATGATTCAGTGAAACTGTAACTCTGAGCTATTTTTTCCGCCTGTTATGTTGACTGCTTCCAGACTTCTTCACTATTTCCGAGGCCATCACCACCTGGAAGAGATTATGTACAATGAAAACATGCGGCGCTCGCAGCTCAAGACACTATTTGACAAGTTTCGCAGTGTGCTTGTTGTGACCAACCATGAGGATCCTATTATTTCAATCTTTCAGTCACCCATGGAGTAATGGCACAGAGACCGTATGAGCTCTCACCAACTGGAAAAGATGCCAGTTTTACAGTTAACTGCCTGCTGTGCTCACAACTAAGTGCTATTTCTCAGTGTTTTAAAACTGAACATGGTTGGTTCAATGTGTGCAGATTTTCAAAATGTGGAAAGTGTTTTTTGCCTGTATGAGCCCATGTTTGTTTACAATATTAAATTATTTTGTACATACCAGTAACGCTTCAAGTGTTTACTCTGAATAACTAAAAGATTGCTGCAGTGGAGGTTTGTCCTCTTTATCCTCCACTGCCCACATGTGTTAGATCATCTGCACTGACCACAGAGGGGCACACGCAGTAATGATCATTCCAGACCTCCAGCTACCTCTCCTCAGGCATCCCAGAGGTGGGGAGAGACAGGCAGCAAGAAAGGAAAGACTCTAAACATGAGACAGGCAGTTTTTGCTTTGAGGGAAGCAGAGTGTTCCAAACATCTGTGAAATCACTGGAGAGAGATTTTCCCAGGCCTGAATTTTTATTTTAAAAAAACACAAGACCTAAACAAAAGTTCTTACAAGTGAGTTAAGGTAGGTATCAAAAACTTTTTTCTTTTTTTTTTTTAATTACACAAGAACTTAATTCTTACTGTAGCTGACTTCTAATCTTTTAGTTTCAAGTTCAACTTTTCATCATAAATGCACTATCAACCTAAGTAGCAACAAACAAGATGAGAAACATTATCCATTTCATATGTTAAAGATGTAGTGTATTCCAGCAAAGTAAACAGTAAAGTCTATATTGTTACAAAAGGGTTTTTTTATTGCCTAAATAGTGAAGATGACAAAAGGAACAGATGGCAGAATAGTTTCAGGAATATTCCTCTTGCGTCCTTTTGACATCGTGCTTTCCTGTGTCAGGCTGCACATCTGAGGGACATAAATTGTTCATTTCATTTCCAGACAGTGTCTGTCTTTCTGCCTCTTTATTCACTATGCTTACACAGGGGTGCCCGCGGAGGTAAAACCTCCACGGCTTCTTGGCCCATTCCCCATGGGACTCGATTCCAATGCGTGGTGCTGACACTATGTCATGGGGCTCTGCCGGATTTGAGTTGGGGTCCTTCTCCAGCCACACCTCTGGGTCTGAGGCCAAGTCTCTGCGGTCAAAACAGCGGGGTATATCCAGAGCCTGGCAGAGCTTGGAGGGCCCGTTGCAGAGCTCTTTGTCCTTCAGTTGACGGGCTCCCTCTTTGCGTTTGGCTGCTCTCAGCTGCCTCATGACGGGCTGACCCTGCAGGGGCTCAAGGGAGCGCAGCAGCACAGCAGCACCCTCCCCTATGAAAAGCAGCACACATTATGCATCAGTCAGTAAGGCTCCACTCTGTCTCCTTCCTTTTGCCCTTTACCCACTGACAATCGAAAATACCACTCTACAGATAAATTTCTCTATATATACACAGATTTCATGCCATATTATTGATAAATTAAAAGGCTTAATCATGAACACCTTTGTTAGGTAATGCATTTACCTTCACTAGACACATTCATACAGAGGTAGATGCCATAGATTGGATACACATAGATTGTGCCAGGCTTCATGAACATGGCTGTGTTCCTCGCAGTGCGTTTTCCGCCTGCTGAGTGCGAGGCTTTGTCCTCCCCCCCAGGGTAGGCTTCAGTTTCCACTATTCTTCCTCGCAGCTCAGTACCATCTGCACACCTGCGGACCAACACCTGCAGAGACAAGGAACAAGACAGATATTAGAACAGAATATTAATTGCCAACAAGTTAGATAATACTCAAGGTCGAAATTCCCTCAACTAATGTGAATATGTTCAGATTTTAAGTCTTCTATGACAGCAAACTGGGTATCTTTTGGTTATGGACAAACAAAAGCAGACATCTGAGGATGTGACCAAGGCCTCTGGGAACTTTTAATGGGCATACTTCACTATTTGCTTACACCAATTGGTTGATCAATAAATTGATTAATGAAAATATTATATCTACGGTGGTCTAGTCTGGTTTTGGAGGACCATGAAGGTTTTAAAGCTGTTTGCTGGTTTAGCCTCTTAAATGTGACAATTTTCCACTTTTCTGTGTCATTTGTGATAATAAATACAGAGTCTTGGTGTTTTGGGCTGTTGTTTGGACAAAAGAATCAGTTAAAAGACGTCGCATCAGGCTCTGGGAAATTAGGATGAACATTTTTAGCACTTTTTTTTGACATTTCATGGAATAAACGATTCATCGATTCATCGTAAAATTAATCGGCAGATTAATGGATGATGAAACTCATCCTTAGTTGCAGCACTATAAGGTTTAAATAAGATTACAACTACTGTTAAGTGTAATAAACTGAAGCACTTCTCAAGTGTTACAGTAAGGATTAAACAGACTGAAATAACGGTTTTAAGAAATACAAAGAGGTGGTGAGACTTGAGATAAAACTGTCTTGTTTCAGGTCCTGTGACAAACTGACAGGAGAAAAGGTTTACAGTTGCCTTTGAAGACACTCTTTGTCGTTCTTGCACATGGAAAGCGTTATGTTGCACTAACAAAGACATTTTCCAAGCACATTATCCCCTTCAGGGCGTCACACGGCTTCCAGAAATCGTCGTGACGTCACCGACATGGCAGCGTTACCTTGCCCAGGAATGCTTTGGACAAACTGAGACACGGTTGGCTGAAAAAATCCTCTCCCAGTCTGTGCAGCGGGACATTTTTGGTGAAATAGCGGCTTCTTTCTGTCGCTGTAGCACTTTGGGCATTTCCACACTGAACGAGCTTCTTCAGCTCGTCAGGTGGCGCAACCTTTGGCGTCAAACCAGCCCGGTTTTTATATTTTTGCACCGCTTTTTCAGGTGCTGCTGCTGCTCCTGTCAGTGTTAGCATCTTTCTTTTTCTCCCTGCCATATCGTTACCTCCAACGTGAAACACGTAGAAAGAAAATTACAACATTGTCCCCGTATCCTCTATAAACATGAACTTTATAATTAACTCGAGTCTCATAGTGGATGAACGCTAGCGCTAACATACAGGAAGTAAATGACTGTTTTAGATCTCTTAAAGGGACCGCGCACCTTTCGGCCTGACGGAGCGTTCATTATATATGATATGATATAATGTTCATTGTTAAGACTTTCCATCCAGGCTGTGAGGAAAGGTCAGTGTTGTATTTATGCATAATTGCAAGAATGTTTTTCCAAAGCTTTTTATCTGCTGCAAATAACAGTCAAATGTACTAAAGCCTATAGGTGAAACAACCCAAACAGTGTGGCCTTTCCTGCTGTTATCTTATCTTTTCAGCCTCATTTGAAAACAGTTCACTTTAATAAGAGGTTATAAATAGAGCTGGTGTGTTCGTGCCGTCCTCTGCCCAGGAAGTTGATGGCGCCAGTTTGGCCCCAGGCACCTACTGCAGGTCCATGTGTCTTTCTGGAAGACTAACTGAGTGTGACAAGGTGCCATGCCACAAAACCACAACTTAATCAGCAAACACGTTTGAAGTGGAAGCACTGTTGATTGTAAAGCTGCAGGCATTGATTGGTAGTAGAATGAATGCATAGATTGATAGATTAGCCCACAGAATTTTTTATTATTTTTTTTGCTTTGTTTTGTTTTGTCTTTTTACTCATTTCCAACTATTTTGAGTTGAATTTGAGGCTTTTAGCTGGAGATTGACCTTCTCAATCCATGCAACTTGTTGGGAGTTTGCAGCATTACACATAAAAGAACAAATACAACAATGGAAGACTCACGATGCCCCTTTTCACAGCTCAGGGATTCTCTTGACTCTAATGTTCAGCAGCCTTCCTCTCCTGCAAGCTGATCTCATCTCTGGCAGTGCTCTTTCACGGTGCCTCCTGAGCTTTTTTTCAGCTGCAAAATGATCTCTACAACCCCGTCTGTAGCCTGCAAAGCCTTAAGGATAACAGTCTGAGTGAAAAGACGACAGAAACAAAACAACACATGAGGCACAGAATGGGTTGCTCAGTATCTATTTGTGCTGAGAAATTATCGGCTAATATTGGGAAATTCATATTACTAATTAGTTAATAATACTCATAGGATAATTATGTGCAAATAATAGGCTACAGCATTTCTTTAATCATTTCAGTTTTTCTTTCTGTTTATATTGTTATCAGTAGGTGGCCATAATGCATCCTCACACTGCTGTGAAACAAAAAATTCAAGGTATAGTTCTTTTTTCATAAGCTTTTGTGCAGTTTCATAGTTATGGACTCTTTCTCCACATCGCTACACTTGTATTTTCAGTGTAATTTATTTGCAACAAAACAGATAAAACACACAGGCTAATACACAAAATTAGGCACATTTCATGGATTTTTAAATTGGATGTAGATACAGCAATATTACCTTTATCTCATATTCTTCAAGCGAAAACAATTGTGAGATTAAAATCTTACATTATGTCAATCCTACAGTGCACTAACTATCTGAAATAAGTTGCAGCTCCTCAAACTCCTGCAGTTTCAGATTGAGAAAACAGTTTGGTCTATGATATATATGACTATGTGTAAGTGTGTTATGAATCAAAGAGTATGCCTATATCCTGACTAGAGGTTAGACAATTTACTTGATAATTTTCACTATTATTTGTGTAATGTTTTCCTAATAGGGTACTATATTTGTATAAAGATTCTTTTACTCCTAAATTTGAAAGAAAATAAGATGATCACAGATATCATTATTACTGAAACAAAACTTCTCCCTTCACAGAGGCCTCTCTCCTTCAGTCAGTCAGAGCTTTGGAGAGGTGCCAGAAACTGCAGCATGCTTGTGAAGTGGCAACCTTAAGTGTGTGTCATTTTAGAATTAGGTGAAGGGCACACATCACTGGACTGAGAGTAAATTGATATACTAGAGCAACATAAATAAGTGCCATAAAAATTCTTAGTTCAAATATTTGCATGGCCGGTCACTTGATGTCATTACACGCACTTTTAAGCTTGCCTTTGTTTTATCAGAGCAGCAAAACCTACAATCAGAAGAGAAAACTGACATTTTTTTCTCAAACAGTAGAGCCATTGCTTAGTCAAAAACATGCTAGGATCAGAGCAATTATATTTCTAACAGAACCAGCTGTGCTGTGATTATGGACGTGAGACCTGGATTGACTTATTGAGCCAGGATATGAACCAGACAGAAATCTGCTGAGCATGTTCAGTAGAACTGTCCTTGCATGGGTTGTTGACTTTGCCATAGCTGGTGGACCGGTGAGGGTCATTGTTTGCTTTGACTGTGATTCCACTGCCTGTCAGCAGTGATGTTGAGGGTCTGGGGAGTTTGCATTGTTGTTTCCACTGATAATCTTAGCAGCCACAGCTTGGCTTGTTGCGTTCTGGATCACTTTCAACTCCAGCAGTCGCTGCAGTGATACTGACGCTGGGCAAGGATGCCAGAGGCTCATCAGTGTGTGCAGATGGACGAGCAGAATGCTGGCTGACTGAAAATATCTTACTACACCATGAGTCAGAGGATCCTATGAGGAATGAGGGTTGATTTGCAGCCTGAGTATCCTCTCGTCATGAAGTGTTTATGAAAAAGTACCTTGTAGTATTTACTTTTGACTCAATTTATGATTATTTTTGACAGAAAAATATAGAATGAAATTTTTCCATATGTTCAAACTTTTTCAAAAATCTCTCTCTATTTATATTAATATTCTGTTTAGAGTGTTAATACTGGTTGTCCTTTTTATAAAAAAGGACCTATGATGTTTCTTGTTGTAAATAAACACAGCAAACTATTAGCAGCGATGTGTCAGAGCTTTTGAATTGCTGAGATAACCTCTTGTTTTATACTGTGTGTAAATTTGTATTGCTTACATGACATCATACTATTTAGGACAGATTTTACTGTGAGCAATCCTCGTTCCTTTTCAAGGTGTGGCACTAAAGAGGCTTACAGTCACGATTGTCCAAATCTTTCACCATGAACTGCTGCATTTTTGAATACATTCTTGTTTTCTTCTTTTGTCTTTTTCTTATTTAGGCTTAGGGACCAAAAAAAGGACAGATAAACAAACAAACAAAAAGAAACCAGATTGACTGAATGATGCAAGATTAAAATACCAAACATACCAAACATTGGCTTTTAGTTGGCTACTTCAAATACATGCTTACCACAGAACCATAACAGCTCCATGCAACTCCTCCAGTTAACTGCAGTCGTGTTTATGACATGTCTTTCTTACCAAGCCAATGAGTGCCAGAGCCTATCCATCATCTACATCTTCAGTGTTTGATGGGATTCATTATTAATTAATGGCAATTAATGATTTATTAGTCTCTTGTTTGCTGCAGACATATGGTGTGTGCTGCACAGGTGGGAAGAGGAAGCAGGAAGATTATTCCATGAGAGTTCCAGTTCACACACCTGATTATCACAAAAACAAGGGAGTATTAACTTGCTTGACAGTGAAAGCCTTTCTCCTCTCTATGCTTTTGCAGCAGTATGGAAGGTTTTGTAGGAACTGCAAAGTATTTGACCTATCATTTTTTTAAAAACTCAGTGACTTCAGTTCTGCTCAGCTATAGACTGTGTGATCAGGGCTAAATGCAAACAAACCTACAAGTTAATATCATGTTTCAAAGTGGAGTATAGTGTATTTTCAGTTTAAGGCTCTAACGCGGCATTGATTCAGACAGTATACACTGACATTTCTCATTATAGAAAAATCAACAGATACAAAGAAGCACCCTTAAAAAAGTCCCATGCCTGTAAACTGTATCTGGCCTCTGGAATATTTCTTTGTTAAACCATGTCACCCATGGTCTTACCCCAGAAATGATGGTTTTCCCTCCACTTCTCTGCTTGGTTGAAGAGAGGAAACAGTTTATGGACCATCTGATGATGTCCTTTTGGTTTAACTTTACCCTTGCACTCAGCCCTTTTATCTGTGTCTGACTGATGGGGCTTCAGGGGGCCTTGAGTGCTCCTACAGGTCCTGTTTCGCTTCCTAATTGCTGCTTTTGCCCCAGCTTCAACCCTCCTCAGTCCCAGGGGAGGCTTCACCATTAATTACCACAACTCCGTGGTTTATCAATCAGAGACTTCCAATGGGCCGCTGGAAGAGTTCTTACATAGCTGAGCATGTAAAAGAGTTAATGAAGTCCAATAAGCTCATTCCTTTTGTGGAAATACTATCTGTTGTCTAATTTAGGAGCATGTGTCTGAATCAGCTTGAGTTCCAATGCGGATATCCATCATGCTTGCAGGGACGAGACCCATGGGCACAGGGGAGAGGAAGCTCAAGCCTTTGCTGTGAACTGCACACAGAACCATTTGTCAGCCCTGTCTCTGGTGTTTTTGCTGTATATTTTGGATAATGCTTTTATATGACCTGACTAATTTTACTCATGATTCAGTGATTGCCTAAAAAAAACAAACAAACAAAAAAAACCAAAACAAAACAGAACAACAAGATGTTTCTTGCAACAGATTTTACCCTCTGTATGGAAGAAGAGCTGCTCATGGGTTTAGCTGTGGAGGAGTTGCTGCGGAGGTGTTTAAAAATTCCAAAACCACAGTCTAGACACCTGTTATATTTACTGTAGTGAGAATTCTGCTAGTTGTAATGAAAATATATGTTCAGGCAAATGCAGAACAAATAAAGTTAACTAAGAGGGAAGGGCTGCTGGGAAATAAAACTGAAAAAGTGGTAGGTTATTGGTGGTTATTAAGTACATTTGCTCAAGTAATCTACAGTACATAGGTTAAGTTTATGATAGTTGTAGTTAATTTAGTATTACCCTTTTATTTATTGATATATATTCACAATACTACATTAATAATTTTTATCTAAACTGCTGAATTCTCCCCCTTCTTGGCCAGATCCTTCATGTAAAAGAGATTAACTGTCTCAATAAGGTTTTAATTTGGTTAAATAATTGTTTAATAATAATAACAAGTAAAATTGGCCCAGTGTTGATATACCAAGATCAATAAACCGGTCATTAAAAGCATATATGATAATATAACATTTGGTGACTTTTCTGCATGACGAGTATTTTTACTTTTGATGTTAGTATGTTATTAGGATTAGTGTCTTACAGGTGTGTCAGGCTATGAAAAACAAGGACTTCCTGATGCAACCCAGTGGGTGTTGTTGTGTTATGGCTGACTCGTGTAGGCCGCCAATTTCTCCTGGAGGAAGAGGAAGAAGGAAGGACTTCCAGGTTGATTTGGAGAGAATGTGAGAAAGCGTAAGATGCAACACCACGAGACACCTTTGCAAACAAAACAAAAAAGAACAAAACTGTAAAACAGAATTTAGGTTAACCCACCATGTGTAAATATTTACTTTTTTTTAAAGGAATTTTAAAGAGGTGATAGGTACACACTTTGACAGAGCTAAACAAATTAAGAGCACAGGTTAGCAAGCAATGTAACGATATCGTCTATCAATACTACTGTACTTTTATTTAAGTAAAACCTGAAATGCACGTCTTACAAAGGAGTATTTATACAGTGTGGTATTTGTTACTTTTACTGGAGTTTGAATCATTCCTCCACCATTGGAAAACAACTTTATTCACCTGTTTCCAGATCTGTAGTCAATATATAGAAATGTAAAAGTCCTTTTTCTAGGAACACAAACAAATTATCCTTGCTGTCAGCCTAAACTGACTGCAATGAAATTATGTCTCCCTTTTATTTTAATAGCGTAAAGAGACTTGCTGCTACATCTAGTAGTGAGGGTCTTAATTGAGAAGTGCATCAAAGCAACCATGAAGGAGACTTTTCCAGGAACCTGTGACGCTTGTGCCTCGCAATCTCATCTGAGGAGAGCTGTGTGCTTGGTGCCCCTTGTCAGCAGCTCAGAAACCTTCTGCTTCCTAACATCCATCTCTCTCCAGAGTATTCCCGGGTGAATCTGAGCTTTCACCGAAACCATGATGGAATGCCCTGAAATGGTCTTTTCATTAGTGTTACCTAATGCAGCTGTGGAAAGGCTCTTAGTTTTGTAATGAAAAATTTCTCTTTTACATTACAAAGCAAAGTGATTACATAGTTGCCAGTTACTGCATTCTTATTTTTAGATCAATGTGTTAAAATTGATTACTTCTGCATAAAAAAACCCAGAAACTGTGACCCCAGAGAGGAGCATTGCCTTTCTGTTACTGGTGAGATTTGTTTTTTCTTTTCAACACACTTAAAGTGTATGGATATGCAGTCCCACAGATAATTGCTGTGAAAATGCCTTGGACTCCATTCCTGTAAATAGTCTCACACTTGGAAATGTCCATAAGGTCTGGGTGTGAATTAATGATGAGGACATGGCTGCAGAATCTCACAAGCGAAGTATGGGAGGAATCTCAGCAACAATCATGTGAAAATAATGGCATGTCATACATGTGAATCTATTTTTTGTCTGCATTTTTGGTGGATCTATCTATCTATCTATCTATCTTTCTTGCACAGACAGTTTTTAGGATTATTTAATAAACAGACTTAAGTGAACTACATTACCACAAGCAGACCGAAACCTCAGGCTCGTAAGACACTGGTGTTATTAATGTGGCACATGGATGCTCATTGATCAGAAGAAAACTTGTGGGATTTCTATGTAGGTTTTATCACTGGGGTCAGTCAAATGCAGGGCTGCTGTATTCAAGTGGAATGTATTGGGAGCACAGGGTACGTGGGTGGTTGCCTAGTGATATCATGTGATCCCATGATCATCATCGTGTCATGAGGCAACATTGCATGGTTTGTTTAACAACAGACCAAAAAACATGGGAGAAACATGAAGTCTTGCATACATATTAGGCTACATTTTTGATAGTCCTCTGACCTGTTTGTTCACTTCAGCGTCAGACATTTTCGGGTTGGCTTGATAAATTATGATATTGATGATAATTAGGCTATATTGAACTTAGCAATGCAGGTCTATGGGGGAAAAAATCTAAATGCAAACACCTAAAACTAACCTTTGCTCTAGATTAGGTGCATATTGTTTTGTATTGTCTAAGCTCACTACCCCCTATTATATGAAATGCTGCATACATACTCTTAAAGCTGCACTAGTGCTGAATAAATAGCTCACTAATAATTACAAAAAGTGGAAACATTTAGAAAAAGTTACTGTAAAAAACAATATTTTAATTGTAGTTAACAATACTAATTCTACAAAGAGTCTACAGACCCCTTTTGGTTGCCTTATGTTGCATCATATCATGACATGTCAACAAGACGTTTATTTTGAAATCTGCTTTGCCTTGCCTGCATGTTTTTGGTTGTTGTAGCTACACGCTGATTGCCAGCCTAATTCTTATGAGCCATTCACCAGGTATTGCTAATATTTATTTCATAGTTGTGTGTTATAACAGGTTGCAGTGTGGAGTCACATTCACATAAAACAATAATTAAAAGTAATAGGACATATCCGGTGTGATTTTACTGTGCTCCAGTCTGTCCGGTTGCCATTGATCAGGATTACCTCCATAAAAAAATAAACTAAATTTCAGAGAAATGATTGATTTTAGAATTATATTAGGCTACATTTTTCAATGATAAAGGCTTACCCTGTTTCTTCCACTCCAATACAGACCTACCGACATTATTAAGAATTTAGTAGTGTAGCCTGTATTATGTTAAATTAATTAGGCTACAAAAGAAATTTAGTCTATAAACGTCTTTCCAATAGGCCACGTGGAGAATTTGACGTTTTTTGGAGTGATTCATTGTCGAGTTTCAGTCCCCGGACCTCACTCTGGCTGAGGATATCGCTTAGTCACCGCCGCTGACCGGGAGAAGCAGCGCCTCCCTGTGTACACACCGATTGGTCGGTGATCTTGACGGTCTCGCCTTCTCCACAGACCGTCTCCAGTCCAGGGCGGGGCTGACTCTCCGCCAAACTGAATTAGGCTACAACCGGCTGAAAGAAAACTTACCCCAGGTCGATCCATGGAGCAGTGTGGGAATGCTGTATCCGTAGGTGGGAATCGGAGAACCGCACGGGCAGCAACATTTCGGCCACATCAACCTGGATTGCCCCTACGGCTGCTGTGATCAAGAGTGACCAATTTTGATACCACGGCACCGGGCTTGGCTTAAAAACATCTGCGGGTGGAAAAATAAGCGCGATTATTCCTGCGCCGCTATCAGGATGATGTGACAAACCACTCATCTGCCGCCTTGGGAAAAAAAAAATCTGTGAAGCCGGATTTTTTTATTTATTTATTTATTTATTTTTTTACTGCTGGAGATCATCTGAGCTGGTCGCTATAAGGGTGAGTTGTGTCATATTATGTGACTGTCCTGTGGTCGCCCATACGGAAGGCGGCAGCCGCAGGAAGCACGCGTCGTGATCGAGGTGGATACACGAGCTTTTACTAGTCGAATGAATTGCCTGTCAGTCGGGCGGCGTGGGAATCCTTCACACGGAGAGCAGCGCATCATGTAGCGCACAGGGTGTTGTGCCATTTACGCTGCTCTGACAGGAGTTCTTGTAGTAAAAGTAGACGATTTAAAGTGCTCATGTATTGGATCTACCTTTAGGCCCAAACACCTTTTTAAAAAGTGTGAAAAATCTTACATACTCAAGAGCCTTTAAAGTGGAATTAATGACGTGTGAAATTCATCTCACATCCAAATGAGTAGGCTGAGAAGCTAAATTTCCTCCTTATTTAACTTGAACGTGGCCGAGTTCAAGACAGAATAGTTTGATTAGAGCCAGACTGTAAAAGCCAAAGTCTTGACAGAACAATGCGTGGCTGGAGGCTGGTGAAAGATAGCTCAGCTATGACTGTCATTTTGGATGAAGGAATGAACCTAAAGGACGATGTTGTTGAGTAATCATGCCACACGCCACACAAAAAGTCACACCATGACCTCACTCATCTCTGTCATCTGCCTCGCACCTCGCCTCCCTCATCATCCACCTTCCTCCCGCTCCTTCTGAGCATCACCATCATGTTCTTTCAAGGTGATGATGAATTTTTATGCATGTTTCAATGAATCAACAAATAGCAGCTTCTTATGCTTGCTGTGATGGGCTGCTCGCGCAGATTACATAATTCACAATGAAAATGTGGGTAAAAAGAGCAGCTGTGCTCCTCATGTCACCTTTGTGCACTCGACCCCTTTGAACCTGGACGCCTTACATCTCCTTCAGATGTGTGCTTTCTTCTGATTTGTGGGTTTCACTAACAGACGGTGACTCAAAGTGACTCATGGCAGAAAGTCACAAAAGAGCACAAATTCCACAAAATCATACGTGTAGAAGGGCACTCAAATGTCGAGATTTGACTCACCAGAGGTCGAAAGCTCCGGATGGAAGCTCACATATTAACAAAATGCAAACTTGTTGACATCAGAAAGGTTACACGCTCCAATGTCCTACAATACCTGGGCAGACTGAAGCGAAACCATAGACGTACTGTATTAGAAACTGCTGAGTTATTTTGGCAGACAGGACATAGGAGCACATGGCCCGGTTTGTGTGCCCAGTATTCCTGAAACCTTATCACAAGGAGGGAGTGGGGGATCATGGCTCGGGATGATGTAATCAAACCGATAAAGCAGGGCGCTGATGTGTGATAGTAGCAGTCATGCTCATCCTCTGTATCTACTCCAATTGGACTCTCGAGAGAATATTCCCAGTGTGTGTGCGTGTGTTGGGACGTTTATGTGGGTGCATGTGGGTACGTGATACTTGGGAGCTGGGACCGGCTCTGCATGGGGCAGGTGGACCATCCAGGCTGGCCTGTGTTGACTGGCTGGTATGTGAGTTTTTCAGGGGGCTGCTGAGGGGGCCACACTGTAGTCATGCCTGCATGACTCATGGCGCAGTATCTGTCTGTCTGTCAGTCTGGCCAAGTGCACAGTTCTGTACAACGGCCTCATGGTGTTGCCCTCAAAAGAGCTACAGAGCAGAATTTAATGCTGCGTGATTATGTAATACATTTATTCAATGCCATTCATTGCTTTCTATACATCTCTATGCAACAGCACTATAGGGATTTTTTTCATGCAGCATTATCACTTCAATATGAAGCATCTACTAGTCATGGCCACCATTTTTTTTAGACCAGAATAAGCTTTCTTTGTAGTTTTCTTGCTCTACTCATAGATGACGCAGTCTTTGGTCGGACAACAAAGCAGCGATAGATTTCCAGGAAGAAGCTTTCTAAAATCTGCCTGTTTCCGAACATGGGTATACTCTCTGTGATTGTTGGTCATTTTCTTCAGTCTCTGGACAGAGCTCTCTCTTTAGATGAAAACGAGCGTTACTGGGCTGAACGGTCCCATGTGTGCAGAGCACATGCTTCTCTAAATAACCTCAGGCTGTTTCACCGACAAACACATCTGTATCACGAGTTGAAAGTTTGTTGACTTGAATCCTGTTTACCAGGTCATCTAAAGTTGACAGTTACCCTGACCAGGTAAAATTAACCCAGACCATATTTTAAAGGAGTAAAACAGAAGAGTTAAGTGCCATGTATCGAGTCTATCCGTAAAATTTAATGTATTTCTCAAAGGAGTCCGTTACACGAATTTCTATCCTAATCCGATATTTCTGCATGTTTTTTCATTTCACACGTTCATATTGTTGTTAACCCTGACAGGATGCTGTTTTGTTGTGTTTTTTTCCCCTTAAAATTCAGTTAAGCAGGTTTTTAAAAAACCATGTTGTGTAGCAATATCACTAAGTATGACATATTCTGTACTGAATTTGTCAAAATATTGCAACACAAGAAACCACGTTTGTTTTTAAAGCTGCACCAGTACACCACAATGAATTACTGTGTGGGAAGTTTTATTATTTTATACACTATTGCCTGAATTTTGCTCAAGATATTAAGGATTTTAGGAAACTTTTTGGAACTTGACTCGGAATTCGAAATACATTTCTGTGGGTTTAAACAGTGTTTGTTCACTTATCCGAAGTTTGTTTGGCGAACTCCCTGTGACTTTCTAGTATTGAAGAGGTTAACACAATGCATTGTTTGTAAAGGCTTATTATAGAGCTGGATTACATATTTCTCTGGGACTGTCGTGTATCTGTCAAAACATCAGGCGTCTGCTCTGTGTGAATACTGCCACAGTGAAGATTGTTTCCTGGGTTTATTTGAGAATGTGGGGCATGGCAGCAGTATCTGAAGAGGTCAGACATGTTAACCAACTTGTTCTGCTACTTTAGAGACAATACACACGCGTTCCTGCCAAATATATTTGTCACAACTGTTCTCACTACTGAGCTCGAACAGACATTAGCTTAAAAAGCGTGTGAGGTATGGTTTTAAAGGGGTTTGATGGCAAGAGGGCCTAGAGGCAGTGTTTGATCTAGTCCTCGCTGGTACTCAGCTCGTAGCCTTTTTGACTTTGATGTGGTTACGATTTTGACAAAGTTGTCAGGAGCAGAAAGAGTGATTTTGTGTGTGTGTCAAAATATGTGGTGTTAGTGGAACAACAGAAACCAAATTTCGTCTCAGACATTTTTCACGCGTAAAGGAATGTCAGCAGTTGCGTACATTCCACCTTGTTATTGCAGGAAAAAACAAAATAACAGAACGTATTGGTTGTGGTGCGTTGGTTTAAATTATACAGGACTTGTGGTAGTTGCTGCTTACAGATCATCATCCTATGGCTGCTTGTTTGTCTGCCTGGAATTACAGTATACTGAGTTTTGCCAACCAGTGCTTCCCTTTTGATGGCTTGGTTTTGTGACTCATAGGCGTAGTATTTAATTGTTCCCATCCCATGACAACTTGGTGTTGGCATGATGCAGCAGCGACCATGACGGTGAAGTCAGTTGTGATGTAATACTGTAATGCTACAGCAGGGCTATTTCAGGTCTACCTCTGAGCCTCCAAGGCCTCCATCTGCCGGCATGCCACCCTGACCTTCCCTCAGTCAGCGCCTCATCTGTCATGAGCCAGACAGCCATACATGAACTGGCATTCACAGAATGTACGAGAAACCGTTAAGGTTTGGAGTAAAGTCAGAGGCGTGACTAGATACAGGTTACTAAATACAGGTTACTATGAATGTTTTCACAATTATTTGGTTTAGGCCAACATTAGGCTGCAGCAGGAGATGAAAACTACTAATTTGGGGTTGTTAGTTACAGGGTGTTTTCGGTCCTGTTGCTTGTGTTCTCACTGACACGGTGTCTGAGGCTGGTCAGCCTCAGGACAAAACTCATTTTCAGTGCTGTGGGAAGTTTTCCCAGAAGGCTGCTGCTCATAGACAAGCAGCCTGAACTTTGATCTTCCTCCTTGAGTGTGAAGAACTCTCAGAGGGTGTGTTCGCAGGTAACCCAATAAATATCTTCCCTTTCCAAGTGCCTCCACACAGAAATATATATACAATAGGTATGTTGCAATTGGGTGATCTCACCTGTATGGAATTCCATGGCAAAGGGTTTTGTTTCAAAGCAGCTTGCATCAACAAAAGTAAAATTTTTAGGTCAGCTTGTTAAAATGAGTTCCATTTTCCATTCATTTTTAAAAAATGCTCTTAGTTTTGTACAGATGATTGTTAGTTACTCTATATTTTTATTTTTAAAAGCAAAACCTGAAAAGGCAGTGCAAGTAATGCAAGAGAAGGATATGCTTTAATTTGAGGGATTTTCTACTATCTGGCAGCTCAAAAAGAGTTTTTATTAAAGGATATATTGGCAACATTTATATGTAGAAAAGTAATAATAATATCTCTAATATCTCTAATATCTAATAATATCTATCTCTGGGTCGCCAGTGAAGAAATACTCTGTGGTGATGGTTTTGAAGTTTTTTTAAAGGACCTTTAACGGCCTATTACTTATCAAAGATCAATTATTTAATCCAATAAAACCTTTCAAAAATTACACATATTACGGAAGAGTTAGCCAGACCAGAACTTGATATTCAAAATACATCCAGTTCTTTTTTTTTTTTTTGAGTGCATTGCATGCAGCACTGACGACACCTTCTGTAATAACAGCACTGTGTTGTGTCTTGTGTCTGTTTACTTTTCTCATATCATTATCAGACCAGAGAACAAACTCAAGTACCCTCATAGCCAGTGCAGGATCCCAGCACTTAGAGTGGTGATGAGAGTGCAGTTTTAAATAGGATAGCCTTCCCCCAGCCCCCTGTACTCCTTCCCCCGCCCCTCTATCTTTGGCACAGTCAGTTGTCATACCCAGAGGCTGTGAATCCTCATTGTGTACCAGACTGCTAAACTCAAGCTGACTGTTCCCCGAATGGACACACACATAGTTATATCGAGGCAGTTTCAGCAGTCCCACCAACATCACATACCATGCACCACACTCACTCCAGCAGCTTTCCCAGAAATGAGGGTGTGTTTTGGACTCCTTTTACTGGCTTTTTTTCAGAAGAGGTGGATCAAATTGAGTTGGAGTGTGTTTTTTTTTTCTTTTTTTCTTTTGACTTAACATTTAAGTGTTGAAATACCAGTGCTAAGAAATTAAGAAAGTCTCCCTATGGTGCATCTTAGAGCCTATTTTATTACTGAGTTATATGTTTTTTTTGCACAAACAGATGAATGTGTTGTACTGTGTCTAATATTTCCCCAGTCAGATGGAGTGAGGTGGAATTAAGCCAGGTGCTCTTGGCATATTTGAGCCAGCACCTGATTTTTTTTAACTCTTAGCTCTAGCTCTCCTTTTCTGACGCCGCTGCTTCTCTTCACGCTCGTGCCAACTTTCCTTCCATGTGCCAGTTTACAGAGCTCGTTCTGTCGCGTGCCAGGGAAAATGATGTAAAGTCTCTCATTTATTGTGCTTACTTGATCACACCCATTTCTAGTGAAGGCATCAGGCTCGAAGCCTAATATGTGTTGGGGCATATTCACCAAAATAAAGCAAAAACAATCATGAACAGTAATACAAACCAAATGCAGTTTAGTCCTGGAGGCTGACAAGCGTTGACAACCAGGTCTGCAAGTTTCACTTCTCTCATTATTTCTGAATTAGACATTCTGTCTCCTGCACTAATATGCATTTGTCGCTCTTGTATGTTGTCAAACCATGAGCAGGGTAAGGAAGTGTCCTTATATGTGTGCTCTGTGACCTGGTGATGAAAACTGACTGTATTTCCATTGACAAAGAGTCTGTGTCTTGTCTCTAGTTCAGTCAGGACTGTGGAGGCCTCCCCCTCAATGGGGCTGTGACTTTCCCAGAGGACCTGACCCAGCCTTCCCAGTTTTTCCAGTGCCTTTGTTGGGAGTTTTCCACAGATATCTTGGCCCAGCTGCATAGCTTCATTCATCCTCCTTCCTCCCCATCATCCTCCCTTTTATATCTCCCTGATCCCAGCTCCCAGACCCTGGCTAACCCTCTGGGTGTTCCCCTGGATACCCCCCTCACTTCCTCAAAGTAGTCCATTTCAGAGTCTGGATTATTAGCTGGTAAATGCACGAGATGATTACGTCTTGGTTGAAATAAGGCAGTGGATGGATGTCAGAGAAGTTATACGCCTGAGTCACTGATCCGTTCTGTAACAGACTTTTACTCCAGCACACTATAAAGCACTGTCTTGTTGCTTGTCTGTGGGGAATGTCTTAAAGGAGTAAAAGTACAATAAACAGAAATCCTGTTTTTTTTAGCCTTGAGTCTAAAAAATATTATCATAAACTAAAATGCATTAAATTGTTAAAAAAAATAGTTTTACTCCTCATATGAATTTTTGTCTAAATTCAGTAGTTTTCAAGCCACATTTTTAGCATGAGCAGCGTAATGCATTGACCTGTGAATGTTCTTTATTTTCTGAAATGTCCCTCTGGGAACTGTCTTTGAACACCAGTCATAGAAATGATGCCTTTCTTATAAGTGATTGTCATTCGTTTTGACACAAAGACCCAAATCTCACCTCATGTATTTTTGAGTCATTGCACCACAGTCTTTGTTGTTCAAAACCTCTGACAAAATGTGTTGTGACCACCCACTGCAGTGAGCAAGTAAACCTTCAGACTCACTGATTTCTCAAAATGCTGTAGATTATATCAGAGAAGCACTGTTTATAAAGTTAGTTGTGTTCCCTTTTTACACAATAAAGAGAGCATGTTGTTCTCAATGTTTGTGGGACTCGTGTGTGCTTTTCCCACCATGTGCAGTGCTGGGAACTAGAGCACCCACTGTAGCTGTGAATAAGCACTTATCTGTTGGTCAAACCGCATTATATTCTTTAATTCTCGCATGACCCATCAACTTTTTGCCTGTAGGGCTCATTTTACTTATGGCTTTCTGCCTCTTCTGGTTCTCTTACATACAGCTGCGCCTCTGCAAATATGAAATAAAACCCTGCCACCTTTGACAGAGTGAAGTTTGTGCTTCCATGTCAAATGGGAAACCTGGCTCTATGCGACAGTGATTTTTGTGGCACTAAATGTGTTTTGGTGCAGAAGGACACTGCTGGCCTAAATTGATATTCTCTGTCCTTCACTTGACTTAACTCAGGCTGTGCATTACTACACGTACACACTGCACGCTCATAGACAAACATGCACAACCACCCACGTGTGTGTGTACACATATTCACAGGCTGCAGTGGTAAAAATCAATGCAGTCAATAAGTTGTACTCTGTGCATTTACACAGCTGCAAATTTCTCAAGGAGCCATTTACTGAAATTGCTCGTGAAGATGAATCATCAGAGGCATTTTAGTAATTTCAGGAAGTGTATGAAATGACATGTTTGAATGATTGAAGGGTCAAAACCTTAATTAGACCCTGTGGTGAAGGTTGAGCCAGGCTGTGAAATAAATTCAGAGTCTTTGAATCAAAATACTAATACAGTCGAGGGTGATTCATGTAGAAAAGAATAAATTAGTGATTAAAAATCTAATATTAGATTGAATGATTGATGTCCTGTGTGCCTCCTGGATGGAGGCCGTCCATGACATTGTAGTTTTCAACACCATCGCATGCGTACTATGCATTTATGAGTTCTTACCTCGTATCATATGCTTAGCAACACAGAGGGCCAACAGCTGCTGTCAAAACAATAAAACAACGAAAGAGGGATTTTCCAGCTTGCTCAGCCTCAGTCATGTTCATAATTAATTTTTTTTTCCCAGAAAGAAGTTACATTTTAATCCTAAAATCTCAAAGAACTGAAGAGTTAATATTCAGTGTAGTCCTGAATAGTATCTTGGTTTGATTTTGACCAAAAGTGGACTGATTTTCTTGTGGGAGAGCATTTAAGCTAGGCATTTTGTTAGCCTCACAAGTCCAGCATCCACATGCTGCAGATTCCTTCACTGTCTGATAAGCTTAATATTACGTAAACGTAAATTCAGTAAGAATTAAGTGGGACCAATCATTCCTTATCGCCTTTGGAAAGCCCTTCAAGCGCCAACACAGAGGCTTCTTAGAGTTTCCTCTGTGTCATGAAGGACTCAGCCCCTTCTTTCTCCTATGCTTAAATCTATGCTAATATTGCTAATTCCCATTGTCCCAGTGCTACAGGCCACACTTCATCAGCTCTCTTCAATAGACGTGTCAGTTTGGATGTCACACTACACTGAGATCTCACTCTTTGATTGCTCTGCACCAGACCAGAGTGGATGGCAAACCTGACTCAAATAGCCTGTTACCCTCTGTGTACAATGACATATGGGATGTGCATGTTTACATGAACAGTGTGGATGTGTTCCTGTGCATGTGAGCAAGCTCTTGTTGTTTCCGTGGTTGTGTGGACCGGACACGGGGAATGCGCCTGGCCTGCAGTGTGTTTCCTGCCTTCGTTTTCACATCTCCCCCTCCTCAGCTCTGCACTTCCTTCCCTCAAGCACTCCTTCGTAAAATAAGCAGTAACCTGACCTGCCTCCATACTGGTGGTCTCTCACAGAGGATGTGAGATGACAGAGCTGATGGCTGTCCTTTGTGAAGTATTTTTAAACCTGATGATTGATTAATCACAAAGTTAGGTTATTAAAATGGCATTGTGTGCTCTGCTTTTGCTATTTTTATGACTTACCTTGGATGTAGCTTTTGCCCATTAACCTAAGCGCTAATACAATGTCTCTGCTAAGCCATTCTGGGGTTACCTCATCTTGTGCCCCACCCGAAGTATCTCAGCTGGGAATTTGCTTAGTGCGCCATTTCCATTGATGGAGAAATGAAAACTTTAGCCTGCACTTGCTTTTTTTTGACTATGATCAGGCTGCACAATGACCGTTGTTCAGCCCAGTCCACATTAGGCGAGACAATGCAGCCTTTTGTAGGCTTGATTCAGGCTGATATCATGCTGGAAACTATTTAGATGGGGATCACATGTTGTTAGGGCACGCTGTCTCTGAGATTCTTCTCTTACTCACTTAACAAGAGAATGTCAAAACTCCTATAGACAATGAGGTGCTTGTTTGCAGTCCCAGGACACATTTGGGAGGACTGGGTGCTGCACGAAAGATGGCCTACTTCTCTTTGTTGTCCAAAGTCTTCTTCTAGTATTCTCGTAGTAGGCCAAGTGTACAATGTTGGGTCAACCCAGGCAGATTAAGGGGTGAGAATTACACTACATACTTTTGCATACTTGTCTGACGCTCATCTTAATGATGTCATTGTTTCTGGTGAATTGTGCAAATAGAGATCTTTGACATTTTCATCTTTGACTAACATGATCAACATTTTAGTCTGGTTTGACAGATCTTAATCTGTCTAAGTGGATTTACGGTAGACTGTCAGCGTGGCGTAAGCCTGCTATTGAGCACTTATTTTATTTGGAATTAGCCCTCTCTTTCACTATCCATATGATACTGTTTTTTTTGGAAAGGGCACGTCGGTGCATCCTGTTTTTAGTGGCACCCAAAACTTTTGAGTTTAAAGAAATTCAACTACTTAATTCTCCTATAGCAGGATGTTAATCAATGGAGCCAGAGTATTTTCCTGTGCTGACACAGCGTTGCGGAGATAGGACTGGCTATGTAAGACTAAAAAGCCCTCCTCCAAAAGTGTTTCCATGCATTGGAAAGGAAAATCAGATTTATGAGTCTCTGAGTCAAAAATTATGTCCAAATTATGCAACAAGCCAAAACAACAACAAGAAAAACATTAAATTGATTTTACTCATCACTGCTTGTATATGCAGACAGAATCATAGCTCAATTTATTTGCCTTTCATCACTTTCAACTCTGTGAGCAGAATAAAAATGTAGTATTAGAGGCCTACATTAGACATGCTGGTTAATTGCATCCCTCTGTCGCTGTTGGTTTTTCACATTTTGCATTTCTCTCTGTTAACCTATTACAGAAGGCTAGTTCCTCTGAAATATCATAGCATTGTTGAATTTCATGAATGCACATACTCTCTTTGCCCCACTGTGGAGTTGTACAGTAGGTTTTAGGAACTGCTGGATTTTACCACTCAGTGTTAGGTTAGGGTATTCGGCTGCAGATACAGTAAGTTTAAGATAAGCTGCTGTGGTAAACAAAGAGGTTTCAGGTCTGGCAGCCTAAAACTAACTGCTTATCAACTGCTTTATCCCAAAGTGGTGAAGGCCGTTGCACTGTGAGCTGATTCAACAGGGTGTTACCTGAGCTAGCTGAAATAGTCATGGAGTATCACAGCTCTGTTATTACTGAATGGAACCGCGTCTAGTTGTCTTGGCCTGTGAGACATATATAGCCCACGCGAGGGTGTTTTTACTGTCAGCTTCTTCCTCAAGATTAGAGACACAAACACAGCTCTGGTCTGAGACATAACACAGATTTACTATGCCAGCCTTATTTTTCCAATGGAGACAGTCAAGACAAGTCTTTACTATCAGTTGTGAGCTGAAGCAGGCCTGTTGACAATGCTGATAAAAGATTAGCTTTAGCTAACAGGCCTCTGCCATGTGCACAGCAGCTCCAGTAGAATGGATGCAGTAAATAATTCACCTATGCAGAATGATTAAATAATTTAAGCGCTGAATTAGCCATCCATGTAATAATGTTTCACTTGTTACGCAAGAAAGGAAGAAAACTTTGTGCAGAGCGGAGCTGATATTCAGTTGGCTGATATTCTGTTTGTACACTCACAAACATGAAAGTAATTGTATATCTTCACTTCTATGTTATCTTAACACATCTTGTCCCCCCTTCATATTTATTTCCTGTGCAGGATATTGCTGCACACAGAAAGAAAGGCTGGCTTCTGTGCTGATAAAATAACTGGCTGCAGTTTTCTAGCACCTGCATTCGCCTGGCAATATATAGGGCTTTGTAGTAGAAGAAGAGAAGCGGAGCAGGCTGTATGATAGTGAAAAGAGATATTACTTTTGGTGGTAGTCATTTCTTGCACAAACAAGAGATAAATAGAAGCATCCAGTTTCATCAAACTAGTTTGATGTGCACAGCTTTTGAGAGATAGAAAATAGGCCACCATGCAACGATCTGAAGCAGGATCTCTTTTTTTGTTTGTTTGTTTGTCTACAGTCTCATCCAGACTCACATTTTCAATTGAGCTCTATAAATACACCACATGCATGTAGCCCGCTGTTAGGAGGCCATTTATACTTTCACGAGCTATTCATATCTCTGGCACTCGATCCTGTCATTTAGTAAACACTGTTATGACAGTGAGAGTCTGGCAATAGACCCGATACAAATCTGTCACTCCGGAGTGAACCCATTGAGATGAAAAGGTTAAGTCTCCATTGTGAAATCCCACCGAGTGCTGACAGCCTAAGCTAAAGATTTATTAAAAACATGGGGAAAGAACTGAGCTGCTCCACCACCTTGGCCCGGTCCGCCAGCCATGCCCACCCTCAGCCACCCACCTTGCTTCTCACAGCAGCCCCGCTCACCCATCTTGCCTGTCCCTCAGCTAGCTGTGACACTTGATCTCAGGGTCAGCTGCAGCAGATATTTCTGCTGTGTGTGTTTTTTAATGTCGTCAGGGGTGGTTTGATGTGACAGCCTGTCACATGTCACTAGGGTCAATTCAAATGACTGAACCTCTACGGGTGCTCAGTTGCAGTTTACTCTCTTGCATGCGGCTGTTCTGGAGTATTTTTTTCACTGTAAAATGGGCAGAATGAGGGATAGAGAAGTGATTCAAGTCTGGTCTGTGTTCCACAGCTTAATTTTAGTTTTGTTGACAAGCAAATGGTATGTGCAAGTCATGTGTTAAAGTCATAGTCGCCAGAGCAGCCAGAAAGGAAGAGTAGCATTAGAGAAATGCTGTAATGCTTCTCTCCTGTTTATATCATATGTGCAACTGTGTATTCAAATCAACCTCCGCAACCGGTTTAGGGATCTGGTGTGAATGTCTGCTCTGCTGTGCAACATGTTTACGTCATCGCCTGTTTCTGTTCTCCGTTTCTATTCTCCTCACCAAAATTAGAAATAGGTAGCTTTGTAGGTTTATCAGCTTCCAAATTCTTCCTAGTTGGAAGCACAACGTGCTATTTAAAGATCAAACGCATTGTTCTGCAATAAATGCACAGATGGGCCTCAGATGCCTGCAGGAACTACACAAGACATGTCTATACTGTTACCAAGTGCAAATGATTTATATTAAATGGTCTGTCAGGGAGAATTGTCAGATCTGCTTCCTCTTCCTCTTGTTTCTCACATGCCTCCACCCAGTCACTATGATGACGTGACGTTGTCATGAGTTCCTGCTCATCATTACGAAACCCCATTCAAAGGAACTACAGCTATTGTATATTTAGGTTGATTTCACAATGACTGCATTATGTATTTTGGGTTTAGATGGCATTTCATTTTATGTTGAGAAGAGCCTTTGCTGAGAGTGTTTTGTGTATTATTAGTGAGGAAAAAAATTAGAGAGAGTGCCTATCTGAATAGCCTAGTTTCCCTCCATTGTTCCCAGTCAGTCACTGCCTCCAGCATGGAGTGAAACGAAAGAAACAATGCATAGTAGTTTAGGAGAATTTATAGCAACTAATAAACTGTTTTTGCATTTTTAAAAGCAAACATAACTCTTTGCTAATGGGTGTCAGTGAGACAGTAACCTCCTTAAATTACACACAATTACAGCAATATAACAATGAATATTAAAGGGCAAATGCAGTGATTAATAAAACAATGAAGCGAAGGCAACATACAGGAAGAGAAAGAGGATGAGAGAGGGAAAGGATGAACAAAGGCCTGAGGCCAGGAAATGCTGCAGCTCTCAAGAATAAAATATTGGGACTTCTCAGGACCCAGATTAATGAGGTCATCCATCATGGTGCCTGCCCAAGCATTCTATAAGACAAATTCTTCTGCTTCTGTCCACTTTGACTCTATAAAGCAAAGCCCTACCTGGCCAGCCCTCAGTGACACTGCTCTGTCAGCCCACTACAGTGTGGCTGCAGCTAGCCTGTTCCCTGTAGAGAAGTGCATAGCAGTTGAGTACACACAGTACCCGGAAACCACCAGCTCATGTCCAGAGTGGTTAGACTTCATGTGGTTTCTTTCTCTGCCATTTCAGCTTGGTTCAGTTTGAGCCAGAGATCTTGAGGAATGTGGGCATGGCGTGCTCTGAGATTAGGAACGGCCCTGCATCAAGATTTCAGGAATATTTTGCACGTGCACAAGACAACGTGTTTGCTTTGACAAGTTCTGTGTCCATCATTTCACTTTATGTACAGTAGTGAACAGCGGCTGCAGAAAAGATGATGAATGCAGTTTAAAAGAGGCCATGCCCAGACTACTATTTTATTCATGACGAATGTGGAACAGGAGGGCAAAGCCTTCCTGCAAGCCTCTGCGCATAAGAGCAGTTGGAAAAGCTGGTGATGTTGTCCAAAATGGGAAAAAACAAAATGAAGCAGTAGCATGGCCCCCACCCCCAATCAGCTTGTTGTTACTCCACCTTGAGTGTGTTCAAGGTGGCACTTAGAGCTCCATCCAAGTAGCCAATCTTCTATTTGACTTTAAGCCTCACCTGTGACAGCTGGGCCTCTTTTGTCACAAGCCAGTGCCTTTCTCCACATGACTGGAGACCATTACAAAGTGATTACATTAAATGATGGCATGGAAAACTTCACTGGGCTTTAGTTTGTATGCAAAACTAATTACAATAGATTGCAGCTCCCCAGACAGAGAAAGAGTGCTAGTTACGCCCGTCAGCCTTAGTCATTATGGCGTGCTGGACGTTTCTGCACCTGGAGAGACGTCAGCTTGTCCTCTGTGTTTTGTCCGTCTGTCTGTCTTCTCCTGCCTAATGGAGGAAAAAAAAGTGGCCTGGAGAGGCAATTTTAGCCCCAGAATTTAAACCAAACATGCAGGATTGTCATGGGTCTCGTGATTGAGTAGGAAGTGTTAGATTTGCTCAAGGACCAAATGACGGCAGGAAGCCAATCCTGTGAGAGGCAGTGTAAAGTTATGGGTGTGGGAGTATTCTTTCTTTAGATCTGAATCCTGAAGTCTAAACAACTCCTTTTGAGAATTTAGATTAAATCACGATGGTCTGAGGAATGTGAACCTCATCAGCACAGTGAATGTAAACACTGTGGGAAACTATTACACGCTTTGAATGGTTACCATAAGACATCTCAACCAGAAACAAAGCACAATCACCTTGAGGGTAATGATAAGACACAATGGTACATCAGCTAAGCAGTGGGCCTGGTTGAATGTATTCAACAATATAGTCTTTTCTCACAAAGCCATTGCTTTACAGCTAATTTTCTTTTTCCATCGAATTTGACCATGGACAGATAAAATTCTCTGTCAAGGAAAGGTTAATCCTCCAGCCTGGATAATTGCCAAACACAAAATTCAATCACTTCTCCATTCCCCAAGGATTTCTCTCCTTCTGAAGGACTTCCAGCCTGTGAAGACCCATCTTTCCCAGCCAGGGACCAGCCTTGAATCCTACCTTCTCTGTGCAGTGATTTCTAATTATGACTCGATGGAGAAGTGACTGACATTTTCAGCGCTCAGTGAGAAATGAGTTGGTGGCTGTCAAAGCAATGCTGCCGTCTGAGCAGCGACTGCGCCAACTGTTCCAGCTAAACTCCAGAGTCACGAGTCGCAGGCCCATGCCAGTTTAGCTGCCATGTTGACTTTGGAGGAGGATGAGAGAGAAAGAAGGAGACAGACTTCCAAGGCACTTGACTTGGCTGTCTGTTGAACGTTGGAGGTTAACCCTGGGCTGTGTCCAAATGCTTTTGCAACACTCTGATCAGCAAGCCTATGGAAAACCATAACCAGTACACATAACATTTTTTTGTCAGGTACTTGGGTGAGTACCAGGAGATAGTGTTTACAAAGCGTGATCTTAATAAAAGCAATCTCCTTCGTTGTGCTCCTCAGTGTCTCTCTGATATTATCTTCCCCTTTAGTTTCCTTCATGATAGATCTGCAGATCGTGCATGGACATGCACCTCCCAGTTCCTGCTTGAACCTCCAGTTAGCTGTCTCCATTCACAGGCCAACAGCTGGCTTTGGATCAAATATCAAACAAACAAACAAAAAAAATCTGTATGTGGTTTTATTGAGATGTGAAAATCCCTTCTCACATTAGAAAACATTACACAGTTGTTCTGCACTCAACTTGTTTTGCCATTTAGCAAGTGGGCGAATGCACTCCAGCTTGTTTGTTTGTTAGCACTAGCCTTAGCCACATTTATGTGTTACTTATTCTTTTTGTATTTATCAAATAATGGTTGATTGGAATTCCTTGAGCCCATCTGCACCACTTCTCCACTAAATGTGGACGCAGATATCTTGCCACTCGTAATTAGTTTCAAGCAGTGGCACATCTTCAGCTTCTGTTTTTAGTGAAAAGTCTAGTCAAGTTCAGTGACTCGTTTCTTTGCAGGTGGGTAAAATAGTCACGTAATGTCTGTCGTGTTCGGACGTCTCTCACAATGGGTTACTTTAGTAGGTTGGATATGTTGACAAAAATGCATGCAGATTAGAAATATGTTTATTGTTGACCAGTGATAGTTGCTATCTAGTAGCCTACACAAATGCGTCTTTGAAACAAATAATGTTTTGCATTTCACTTTTTTTTTTCTTGTCCATGCTAACCAGTGTACTGGCTATGGGTCCCCCTAACATAGTTGCATGGCTGCATAATTACAACATGTTTTGCTGGTATCATCTAAAAGAACTTGGAGAATACTCTATGAATTTAAATGTATTTGCCTTAGACAGAAAATAACTCTTGGAGCTGTATGAGATATAGAGGTTTGATGCCTCTGGTGTCACTGTATATCATCTAAAGTTTTCAAATAACACTCTGTCGTCAGCTGACTTCATTTTTTAGTTTGACTGGTAGACAGCAGGCGCAAAAAAATGATAAGGCAGCAAAGGGCAATCACTCAGAGAGACTACATGCAAGTAAGAACGAGAGGTGCAGAAGAGAGTAGGCAGTCAAAAACCTAAAGCAGAAGAGAGGCATAGCTCAGAAACAATTTGAGTTGTTTTGCGTGCCTCCGTTCGTCCCTTCTTCATTCTCTGGAGGCAGAGCAGCATCAACAAAGCATTCAGGGAAAACAGAGCTAAAGCAGGAGGAGTCAAAGCTATGCAATCAAACAATGTTGAGCATGGAGGAAAATTAGGTTCCCTCGCTGTCTGCTTTCAGTTCAGACGCAGTATGTTCCAATCTGCAACCCTGAAGCTGATGGCCCCTCCCATCACTGATCTGCTTTATATCAGCAGCCCCGCTGTTTGAACTAATGGCGAAAGTAATTAAATGGCGGGTGTTTTAGCTTGGGGCAAGAGAGAGGGCTGTTGTGCACAAGCAGAGATACTGTTGTCAGATTTGCATTTCCCTAATGTTAGTAGCAAGTCCATGAGAGAAATGAAGTCTGTGCTGATTCTTCTCCGCATTTAAATTCAGATGACTATGCTTTCATGTTGTTGTGTGCTTTTGCTCTGTTTACTGCTCCTCATCCACTCGTCTTTCTCTGTTTCTCACATTTGAGAGACTCTGACTCTGCACCAGTCAGCTTTGGTCCACTCTGCCTTGCTAATCTGGTATCACAATCCAGACAATGTCACTGGAGGTCGAACAACATTCAATATAAAAGCCTGATATATGCACAAGGCCAAAACCTTTCAGACTGGCAGTGAATGAAAGATGAAACCCTGCAATACAAATAGCTGTTTCAGATTTTCTGCCTCTTGTTGCACTCTTATTAACTTTATTGCAGCAGAAATGTCAGCACATGATGTATGAATACACCAGTGTCCTGTGAACAGGTGAATTGAGAACGAAACCACTGCAAGAGCTAGACTGTGTTTAAATATTAACTCACTAGTGATGATGACCTCTGCTGCCCTGAGTCAGAGTTTTCCTTCCGTCTCTGCTGAGAGCCGCTGACGACACTTCCCATCACCGCTCGGGCTAAAACAGAAGCCTGTGGTTCGTTAAAATGGCAATGCGAAGCAGATGTGGGCGCTAGAAGCCCTGCACTTTTTCAACCAGCTGGATCTGTAACAAGAGAAGTGAGGACGTGACCTGTTGTGACTTCCTAGAGCTCAAACCCCCTGATGTTGTCAACAAGACTGAGTGTGTGTGACGATGCAATCTTGAGAGGCATTTTAACTAAATAGACTCTAAAGCAAAAAAAAAAGGGAGCAGAAAAAGCATTTTTAAAATACATTTTGGTTTTGTAACAGCTCCATGAGGAGACACCCTCTTTTGCGATTTTACACTTTTCTGCTTTGCAGAAAGACATTTGATTTTGTGCATTCTTTTTGTGTGCAGAGCGAAAAGTTGCTTTAATCAGTGATGAATATGTAATATAATATGCATACACAATTTTTGTGGTGCACTGCTTAATCATTTGAAATGCAAACGGTGACTGTCAGGGGGTAAAGGAGTTCAGTTTTCCGTGGGAGTAATGGGAGTTAAGAAAATGGCAGGAAGTAAACCACCAGCCCCAGAGAAGTGAGGTTAGTTGGTGGAACAATAAAATGAGGGGCTTGTGATAACAAGGCTGCAGCTACAGGCGGGGTTACTGATGGTGAGGTTTATTGTGCGCCCCCTCATGCCCACAGGGCCTCGTCATGGGAATGCATACATAGTCATTACACTGCGATAGATGTCTGCTGGAAGTGGAGCAACTTTAAACCACAAACAGGGATTAAGTTTGATTTTTACTGTAGAATTAAAGGATTCAATTTAAGACTGCAAACTTCCTCACTCACTGGCACAAATATTTAACGCTTTTTTTGAAAATGGCTCAGTGAACTGTTTTGACTGTTTTGGAGAAGGAGTAAACGTTTGACAACTGTTCTCAGTGGTTTCCCCTGTACTATCTAATGTGAACGCCCATGCAAGAATGAATGAGAGGCCTTAGCACCCTCTTGTGAAACTATTTTGCAGCACCAAACCATTGTGTTTTAGCTGCAAACAATATCTTGTATTTTTGATTGTGTTTTAATGAGCTAAGATTACTTGTGATTCATTAAGACTTCTCTATAACATCACCATGTCCCTCTCTCTCTGTGTAGCTGGCAGGCCTGGGGTGGGACAGAGAACATGGCTGAAACACAGCGGGAGAGCACCAGCAGCCTGCAGAGGAAGAAACCTCCATGGCTCAGACTGGACATTCCCACGGCTCAGATGTCACTAGACGAGCCTCCCACTTTTGTGCAGGTGTTCTTTCTCGCTGAATTCTTTCCTTCTTTTTCTGTCATCTTTGTATCTTTTTTTTGTTAACTTGTTTTTTTAACTTTCTTATGCATCCTTTCCTACGTAGCCAGTGAAGAGGCAGGGGTTCCTGCGCAGTATTAGCATGCCAGTGGAGACCTCTCACCTCCAGTCACCACCCCGCGACCTCTTCGACACGCGGCGGCCTGTCTTACAACGCCAGTCATCCATCACTCAGACCATAAAGAGGTAAAACAGTTAGTAATACACTGAGTGTTAACATCTTTGTGTATGTGGGTTGTAGCATGCTTCAGGATTACATTATGAAGAACTTCACACTTCTTTTGCAGAGATGCATACAAAAGTTGTACTTTACATCAGACAGACTACAGCATGTGTCTCAAGTTATCAGATTATGGAATGAAATGCTATGTTTTATTAGCAGCACATACATCTATAAAGTTCATGAGTTAAATGGAGGATGTCGGCAGTCTGTGTCTCCTTGCTTTCCTCACCCTTTTCTGAATTGCATGGCTGTTTCTGATTAAAAAACCTGATGTCATCTGCCTGGTAAGAAGGCTTAACCTAATAGTCTGCTTTGCTCTCTCTCTCTCTGCATGATGGCTACAGCGCTATCCAGCTGCACTTTTTCTTCTCAATGCCTGTTGTCTTTTCTCTTTCCTTCTCCTTTCTGCTGTTTCTTCTCACCACCCTCCGGCCTGCTCTGCCTGGTCACAGCAGCAGAAGGGTGCACTTTGAGCGGATTAACACGGTGCCCATTAAGGGGCAGCGGGCTGCTCGACGCAGTGCCAGGAAGCACCACTCGCTCTCCAGAACCCTGCTCAGGTATGGCAGGAAGTCCCTCACAAACCTGCAAATGTTAGAGCCAGGAGTCATGTGCATAATTACTTGTTCATTATCGGGAAATAAGTAAGTTTCGTCTGTGCATGATTAGCTCACAGTGTTATTCTGACATAATTTTGCAAATTTTGCCTTAAATGTAAGATTTTTATTCACTTTGGCAGTTTTACAGCTGAGGCTCATGTCACAAAACTCACAAAAATTGGTGTTGCTCACTCAGTCACCAGCTTTTGCAGTTCTGTATCAATGCCACAAAGACTTCTTTTTAAATGAGTCAGAAGAGGACCTGTAACCAAAAATATTTTCCGGTGACAAATACCTCCTCATTTAGAGTCACAGTAAAAACCCAGCCGGGCAGCATGAGAGTCCATACTTCTGCCTTAACGTCTGTGAAACAGCATTTGCTGCAAGAAGTTGTTGCTTCTGCGTGATACTTGTCAGTGAGCCAATGTTTTGAGGCTGACATGCCAGGTCAGGACTATGTTGAACTATAGTGAGGACATGTCTGCTGCTGCCAAGAGAGGCACACATATACTAAGTATTAGCTGTACAATAATGTCACTGACACAAATTTTTATAAATCACATTTGTTAAAAGAAAGACTGAGCAGAGCAAGTGAGAAGTGGATTTTAACGTAACTTCACTGAACATTCACTCTGCAGCTGGTAATGAGTGGAGAAACAGCTAGCTTGCCTTAACTTTCCTTTGAAGAATGTTTCCATTTCCACTTCCTGCCCTCGGGGTGCGGTAACATTGTTTGCTCTGGCACTTATTAGGCTTCAACTTCAACAACGTGATTGCATGTAGATTCTTCAAGGTTTTGCAGATGGGCCAAATTCGGAAAGTGGAGTAGGACACAAATAAAACCTTAGAAAAATCCATTGGATTTTCTTTTTACTTGTGTCAGTTAAGAGTAGGAAAATGTGAATGAGTTGGATTTCATTTGCTGCATTAAAATCTCAGAAATGCCTCATCCTCTCCTGCTTTTTATTTACACTCTCTTTATATGATCATTGACTCTCCATCATGCCTTCACTGTGTGTGAGAGTGTGTGTACCTGACTCCTGGTGTGTCTAGACATAAACATGCCCAGACTTGTTTCCTCTACTGTGCCTATTACTTGCACTATCTAGGGCACTTTTTTTTTTTTAAACATCCTGGGAAACGCGGTCTTATCACTCCCACGAATTTGCTGACCCACTCTGCCACACCGCGCTTTGAAGAGAGCCCTCAATGAGTGTGTCTTTATCTCTTTAGCAAGTTTCAGATCAGATTGCATTTATTCTCTCTGTGAGAATGAAGCAGGTGTTTGTGTCCCTGAGCTGAAAGTTCAGTGTTTGTGGTGTTAGGGGAACAGCGGACTGGTTTGGGGTCAGTAAGGATGGCGATGCTACCCAGAAATGGCAGAGGAAAAGCCTGCGCCACTGCAGCCTGCGCTACGGGAAGCTGAAACCGCAGGTGATCCGAGAGATGGATCTGCCCAGCCAGGACAACATCTCCTTAACCAGCACTGAGACCCCACCCCCACTCTATGTCCCCTCCTCACAGCATGGCATGCAAAAGGTAAAGGAATATATGTGTTATTATTTGAATGTGCATTCATGTAATTCAGATTGTGGACAGCTATGTACTTTACTTGAAGGCTGATGTTTTTTGAATATGAACTAAGACATCAACTTGACATACAGGTGCTCTGTGCCTTCTCTCTTCAACAGCATTTGTTGAATGTCTGAGGTAAAATATGGCTGTCTGTCGATTCATATTGTTCAGCTCTTTCTGACTGCTACTCGTTGAACCCATTGGTCTTCAGATTGTGGACCCATTGGCACGAGGACGAGCCTTTCGAATGGTGGAGGAGGTGGATGGCTACAGCGTGCCTCAGACCCCCATCACCCCTGGAGCTGCCTCGCTTTGCTCTTTCACCAGCTCTCGCTCAGGTCTCAACCGACTGCCTCGCCGACGCAAGAGGGAGTCTGTGGCGAAGATGAGCTTCAGGGCCGCAGCTGCGCTTGTCAAAGTGAGTGGGAGGGATGAGATCCACTGAACAGATTTAATTCAAATATGTACAATGCTTGTGAAAAGAACTATACTAACACTTCACTATGAATAAACTAAAATAAGTTCGCTGAAACACTTGTAGTGTACATGTTCCTTTCTGCACTGTATTGGGATTTATTGCTACTGTTTTACTTTGTAGCCAACTGTGATGGAAAGATTATCACTGTGAATGTAAGCATGTTAATTGACACAAGTTTGTTTGTTTTCTCAGGGACGATCTTTAAGAGAGAGCACTCTAAGACGGGCCCAAAGACGCAGTTTCACCCCCGCCAGCTTCATGGAGGAGGACATGGTCGACTTTCCTGATGAACTGGACACATCTTTCTTTGCCAGAGTAAGCCAGGACAAAGCAACAGTGTTGTCATGCTGTAGTTATTATGCAGTCGAACAATATTTATTTATGATTTTATAATGACTCTCATTTTAAAAACTCATAGCTTCACAACCTATGAACCTCTGTTTACTCTTTTCTCTCCATTATTTTATTTTTTTTGTAGGATATTCTGATGCAGGAAGAGTTGTCCACATATGCAGATGAGGTGTTTGAGTCTCCGTCTGAGGCGGCCATAAAAGAGGCAGAGCCCAGCAACAAGAAGGATGAGACAGAGCTGACAGGCAGTGCACTAGATAAAACAGAGCTGGAGAGAAGTCACCTAATGCTGTAAGTTATTATACATTTGTAAGAGATTATTAACACCTAGTAGAATGACACATTCTTGTTAGAAAACATTTTTTTCTTTACTCTGAGATCTGCACGTCAAACAACATGAGTAGACATAAGAAACAGAGATCAAATATTAGGTATTCCCAGTTTTATCGCTAAGCAATTTAACGAAGAAAAAAATATATTGATCTGGTTTGTGATAAATCCAGATGATGTACCTGAATCCTTAAAAGTAACTGGTGTCTCTGTCCTCTGTCTCCTCTATTAACTCTTCCAGACCTCTGGAGCGAGGGTGGAGGAAAGCCAAAGAAGGAACTCCAGGCCCACCAAAGGTGCCCTTGCGGCAGGAAGTGGTTAGTGTTACCGGACAGCGGCGTGGGCAGAGAATCGTTGTGCCTGTCAAAAAGCTTTTTGCCCGAGAGAAGAGGCCGTATGGACTGGGCATGGTGGGGAAGCTGACGAACCGCACCTACCGCAAGCGCATTGACAGCTACGTCAAGAGGCAGATAGAGGACATGGACGACCATAGGTACTTCACACCATCACACATTGGACTAATGAGTGCTTTTCTCTGCTTCCCTCCATGGATGACAGCGACGGATAACAAATGCTGCTGTTCTTTTATTAGAACTACATATTCTCTGTCTCCTCTAGGCCTTTTTTTACATACTGGATCACCTTTGTCCATTTGCTCATCACTATCCTGGCTGTATGCATCTATGGTATTGCGCCGGTGGGCTTCTCCCAGCATGAGACGGTTGATTCTGTGAGTAACAGCAGCTCAATCGTGATGACTTTGTTTATACCTGTTGCAATATGTTCATATAAATTGAACTCTTTGTGATTTTGATTTCTTCTGTTTTAGGTTTTAAGAAACAAAGGTGTGTATGAAAATGTCAAGTTTGTACAGCAGGAGAACTTCTGGATCGGGCCGGGTTCGGTAAGCACTCTTTTTTCGATAGTGTTTCACAAGTAATAATTATGTAAATTAAAGAAATAAATACAAGAGTCGAGATTTTCTCTCTGTTCATCCATTGTTAGGAATTTCTGATCCACTTGGGGGCCAAATACTCTCCATGCATGCGGCAGGACAACCAGGTGCATGATCTTATCAGGGAAAAGAGAGCTATCGAACGCAACTCTGCATGCTGTGTGCGGAACGATCGCTCTGGCTGTGTCCAAACCTCAGAGGAGGAGTGCTCGGTCTGTAAACAAACTGTTTTTTTATTTGTATTCATTGACCTTTATAATTCAAGGACTGACAGCAGCTATGGGCATTTCTAAACCCCTCTGTTTGTGATCTTATTTTTAGAGTACTTTAGCTGTATGGGTAAAGTGGCCAAGGCACTCCAGCACTCCTCAGTTAAATGGTAAAGACAGGCAGTACGGCTCGGTGTGCCATCAGGATCCCAGGTACAATATTAAAGTGTTCTTCCATTTCAAAGTGAACAGTATAGCTGGTTAGACTGATACTGGTCGGTAAATAAAGTGTTTGTGTATTTATTCTCTCATTACAGGATATGTCTAGAGCCCGCCTCAGTATCACCTCACGAATGGCCGGATGACATCACCAAGTGGCCAGTGAGTACAGTAAAACTCTGTGTGGAGGTTAGACATACAGTAGGGACTTATAAGGTTAAGAGATCAGGTTGTCTGATAGCATACATCTGATCTGACCTCGATAAAGTCCTTGAAGGGTTATTAGTTCCATTTTTTTGTTTTGTTTTAAGTAACAAATTATTTAATGGAAAGCAGTTAGGGTTTACAGACAAATTATATAATGATTGGTGCTCGCAGAGTCTGTCCTTCCTGGCACAAAAATGGAGATTATTTGTCCTTGTGTAATGTTAGCAGCTGTATATTTTGGTCTTCCTTCCCATTTTAATCAAGAAGTTGGAACGCTTTACAACAGAAACGGGCTAATCTTCGTACTCAGTGATATACTACTGCTCTATTATCTTCTCAATGAAACTCACACCAAGTTTAAACATACAAGTTTGTAAGAGTTATAGCATTATTCTAAAAATGAGCTTCCTCTCTGGAGTACTTTTGGCACATTTTGTTGTAAAAGAAAAGTTATGAAACAGCACAAACTCACCAAAATAGGATTTCACCTAAAATGTGACATCTCCTTTTACTTAGATGAATCCGGGAAGGATATTTGTGTTTTGATTAGTATTTAAAATTTAAATTCGCTACTAAAGGAAAGCTAAAAAGGCTGCTTTGTTTTTAGATTTGTACAAAGTACAACACAGGGAACCACACCAACCTGCCTCATATAGACTGTACCATCACAGGCCGACCGTGCTGCATTGGAACCAAAGGGAGGTGAGAAGAGCTTGTGGATAAACCTGTGACCGTCATTTATTTAGGTCTAGGCTAACATGCAATTCAAGACAAATTTTGCTTTATTGCATTTATTAATTTAGCAATTTGTCTCTTGTTTTTTCAAGGTGTGAAATCACATCTCGGGAGTATTGTGACTTCATGAATGGCTACTTTCATGAGGAGGCTACGCTCTGCTCTCAAGTAAGCATCTTTGCGCATTTTATTTTTAAATAGAAAAAAAGAAGCTATTTATTGCAGGAGGTGGAAAACTTAATTTGCTCTGCATTTGTTATTTTTAATCTAATGTACAATTTTGTGTACTTCCTGAATACCAAAACACATTAAATTAGAGCTTACCAAATGCTTTTGAGCAGGAAATGTGCTGATACTGTCTTTATTTGCATGATGTTTGTGATGTTTGACTGTCACATTTATGGTATGTGTCATATTTTTCCATTCCCATGTCCCTCTCCAGGTGCACTGCATGGATGATGTATGTGGACTATTGCCTTTTCTCAACCCTGAGGTCCCAGATCAGTTTTACAGGCTCTGGCTCTCACTTTTCCTGCATGCTGGGTGAGTCGGCAGCTGTCAGGATCATGGAAAGAAGTTTTGCTTATTCTAAGATTTCCCTCGCAGAAGAAGCAGACAAAGGGAAATAGGATGTATTGGACTGTACAACAGAAAATTAAAATCTAAATATATATTTTGAGATTATTTGTTTTGTATAGTTATTTTTAAGGTCATCTTTGAACATGACTGGGAATACAAATAAAAAACTTACTCCCAGAAAAACATAAATAAATGCAATCTTGCAAACCAGAAGTACAATAGAGCAAATAAGGTCAGCCTATGACAGCCAAAATAAAATTGAAAGTTGGTTTTATCTCGGCTTTATATACCACATCTGTGTTTCCAAGGAGTGTGATTGCACCAGCTGGTGAGACACAAGAAGATTAAAAGATGAGAATCAGGTTTATTGGCCATATGTGTTTGGCACATACAGGGAAATTGACTTCAGTTGTCAGCACCTCTCGTCACATCACAACAAAAATAAGAAATAAGAGTTGACAAAACATTTAATAAATAAATTAAATCTTTAAAATATTTAAAATTCCAATCTTAAATCAGAAGATGACTAGCAGAGCAAAAAAGGATACAGTGGCTACAGGCATGGATAGCAGTTAGCTGTACATGTAAATTTGTGAGAGGTCATGACAGAATGAAAAAAATGTTGAAGTAAATAGTGTGAGAGTAGTTTCACTCAGGATGGCTAAATCTACATTCCCGGCTATTAGTGGTGAATTAAAAAAAGAAAGATCTTAGATAATTCTCCGATATAAAAAGTCAGTTTGTCAGCACAAAGAGCTGACCTCCCTGTTGAGAGGCGCAGTGCTTCGTCTTCAAGCTGTCTGTTATCTGTCTCCAGGGTAATTAAACTGAGTGCCCTCGCAACATGAACTCATTAGGCTCCAAAGAGATAGAAACCGATTTTGTTGATGGGCAATGTTGAGGGGTTTGCCTTTTCTACACAGGGGAATTTTCTTCTAAACACGTGTGGCTTTTCACCCACATGCGTCACATCGCACATGCGTGAGCACCTTGTCTGTTTCTGTTCGATCAGGATCCTCCACTGCTTCGTGTCGGTGGCGTTCCAGATGACCATCCTGAGGGACCTGGAAAAACTGGCGGGCTGGCTGCGCATCTCAATCATTTACATCCTCAGTGGCATCACTGGCAACTTAGCATCAGCTATCTTCTTGCCCTACAGAGCAGAGGTGACAACCAGACTAACACTTAAAAATATCAGTGTAATTATGAGTCATACTGTGTGATATTTCTTTTTAGAAGATTATCAGGTTTACCTAGAACAGCATGTAGTGAAAATAGCTTTAAAGGGGATTTATTATGTATTTCTCTATCATCTTTGGTATATACAATGTTAAACTGTTAGATTTGGCTAAGGTTTTGGGGTACTCTTATTGTTCAGTTGGTAAAGTGGGTGCCCCATGTACGAAGGCTGTGACCTCACTGCAATTGCCGTAGCTTTGATTCCACCGTGGCCCTTTGCTGCATGTCATTCCCACTCTCTCTCCCCCATTTTCTGCCCAATCCTTCAGCTGTCGAATTATAATAAAGGCACAAAAATCCTGAAAATTATTTTTAAAAAAACAGTAAAATAAAAACTGTCCAAAATTTTCAATAATGAGGAAAAGATATAAAAACCTGGATCCCTATAAGCAAAAGCTCAGGTTCCAGACTGCTCTGAACACAGACTTTTCAACGTTTATCTTATTTTCATATATTTTTGTTATCAGCCCATTTATTAGTCATCTGCTGCAGGCACAGAACAGAGTCGTGTCCATGCATCCCCTCAGTCTGTCTGCTCACACTGATGTGATTTACAGCAACTCTGGTCTGGATCATGTTTTATGGGGATCTGATGGAGATCTGATTCATCTGATGTCCCCCAGTGGTTCTTCTTTGGTGCTCAGCTAACAGCGAGATCCGTAAATGTGATTAACCAGCTGGCTAGCTAGCAATCCCTGCAGGTGCTAGCTTGCTGTTGCGCCCATTTTTTAGCTGCTTATTGGGGACAAAAACATGCTGGCGAGGCTGAGTCGCTGTAGTTTGTAGTTCTGCTTTGAATCACAGCAACAAACGTTAGTGCTTAGATGGCACCTGCAGTGCCTGGAGGGGTAAAGCTAATCAGATGAGGAGCAGGGGGGGGTCTTACCTCAAGTAATACTGGGTAGGCGTGCACAGCGAGTCATGACAGTCTCTTTCAGGACTGCTAGCTGGAGCTCTCTGAACAAACTAGCTGGACAGCTAACTGAGCTAGCCATTGGAGCAACGAGTAAAGCTGCCTTTTTTCGCTACAAAACGTGATTCAGTTTTCCTCAAATCGATGAACAAGGATATGAAGTTGCAATTTTACACAATGTAACAAAACCCAGCCTCACCAAGTTCAGTGTGCTATATCACTGCGCCATCAAGTACCCTGCAAAAGGACAAGGCAGTGCTTATGTTAAGTAATTTTTTGAGCTTTAAATCATGCAAAGCTACACTAGAGCTGTGCCAGAATGAAAATATAGAGCTGAAAATGAGCATAATAGGTCCCCTTTAAAATTGTTTTATAGACATTTGTGAATAGTTTTTGTTCCTACATGATTTTTTTACTGTCTTTGTCTCAGGTGGGGCCAGCCGGCTCTCAGTTTGGGATTCTGGCCTGCCTGTTCGTGGAGTTGTTTCAAAGCTGGCAGATCCTTGCCCAACCCTGGAGGGCCTTCATCAAGCTGCTGTGTGTGGTGCTCTTCCTCTTTGCCTTTGGGCTGTTGCCCTGGATTGACAATTTTGCCCACATCTGTGGCTTCATCTCTGGCTTCTTCTTGTCCTTCGCCTTCCTTCCCTACATTAGCTTTGGCCGCATGGACCTGTACCGCAAACGCTGTCAGATCATCGTCTTCCTGCTGGTGTTTGTTGGACTCTTTTCAGGCCTTGTGGTGCTGTTTTACGTCTACCCCATCAAGTGTGAATGGTGCGAGTTGCTCACCTGCATCCCTTTCACGGACAAATTCTGCGAGAAGTACGACCTCAATGCTCACCTCCATTGAAGATTGGACAGTGTGAGCACCACAGGAAGGCATCAGGTCAAAAGATGTGGACTGACAGATATCAGCCAGTCTGTGTTTCCACTTTGCCGCTGTAATTTGGGGACTTCCCTTCTCTGTGAACAATGACATTATACTTGTGTGTTTTATACTCTGTCTGTATGAATGCCTATGCCACTTATCTTAAGGACTTCCTTAAATCACCTCCCTGTTTACCGGCAGTCATTGTCACTTCTTCACTGTCCAGTGAAACAAAGGCACTTCTGAACCTCATCGAAGCTCCCAGCTGCCCTTTACATGTGAGGAGGGAACTAGAGAAGCCACCGCTGGTACAGAGAGAAGGATTTTTTTTTTTTTACATTCACTCTCCAGACAAAGGTTTTATTATTTTTATTATTATTATTATTATTATTCAGGCAACTTCATACAGAAGCAGGGGCAAAAATCAAATATTGATACCTTTGGTGCCTTGTTGATAAATGTACCAACTACTGCCATTTTTTGTTACATATGCTGAGCACTCGAATGTTTTCTTTTATTTGTTTATTGCTTCTCAAGAAGTGATGATCATTTTGAACTTGGTAGTGTTTTAGCTACCTGTCTACTCACATGTAACAGTAAAAAAAATCTACAAATCAAAAAATAGCCTGTGACTTTCTTTCTATCACCAGACAATACCTGTTGAAGATTGAATCATATTTTATTCAAATTAGCTATCCAACAAAAAAACAGCAAATTTCTGCTACATATTTTTAATCCACAATCTTTTTACTTTTAGTGGCAGCATGATCGCTATGTACATCCCTCAGTAACTTACTTTTACACTAATTACACAAAAATTTCATCACACCTTTTGATTTATACGAGTTACAAAAACAGAGTAGTGTTTATAACTCCTGATGGTAACCCCCTACATTCACAATTAATTGCCTTGATTACATTACAAACAAAATCATAAATATATAACTATAAATAACCTATAAATAAATGGAAAAATAAAATTAAACCATCTAGTCAAGACCCTAATGGTAACAGTGGAAATGTGATTTGATGTCTAAGTCAGTTTATCAACTGCAAAGCCACTGATTCCCTTTTTGCATGAACACACTCTTGGTTTGCTCCGTCCTCACACAGTCCTCACTCCTTGTTGATGGAATGCTGTGAAGTGCTGACAGACCTCGTTACCAATACAGAGCCCAATCCATACTGCATACTGATGTGCATACTGACTCTACACCTCTGTTTGTCCATCTGTCAGCCATGTGTTGTTAATCTGCCCTGAGTCCATGTTAGAGGTGAGTAGGTGAATGGAGGGTGGGTAGGGTAGGGGTTGATGGACTAGCAGCCGCTATTCCGCCGTGCATACGCCTGCCCACAAAGCATGTACTCCATCTCTTGGAACTGCATGTTGGATACGGTGATGGCTGTCGGCCCTTTCTCCTTGAAGCCAGCCTTGAGGTAAAAGGGTACCAGGAAGTCTTCGCAAATCAGCAGAGCTCGGCGGAGGCCTGGCACACAGCGCAAGTACTGCAAGTAACGCCACAGGAGGATGGAGCCCTTGCCTTGCTGGCGACAGTGACGGTGCACTGACAACACATGGATGTGCACAGACTGGGTGTCCGGGACATGCTGCGTCATCGCCTCCTGAAGAAAAGAAATTACATGCAAGCAGAAGCATAGCAGTTTGTTAAAACAGCGAGGTCGGTTATTGTGTCTTTTCTTTCTTTTTCACCATTTCTATATGCTGTCGTACCTGTGAAAGCTTCTCCTTGTCCCAGCCAGAGCCGATGATGAAAGCTACCAGCTGTCCCTCCTCAAACCAACCCAGCGACAGCTCAGGGCACTGACCCAGGAAGCTCAGCACTTCATCCAGGGTAAGTGGACACTCCCCAGACACAGAAACAAATGCTGGGGGTGAAAAGAACCAGTTCATACAGTGGGTCATGTCCTGGGCGTAATGATGTCGAAGATCAGAAAAACACCACAGCATGAAAGAAATTTAAACTGGCACTAGGATGATATTAAACATTCATATGCAGGAGATATAATACATTTATACCTTTCCCACTGACATAATGGAAAATACAGTATTTTCCCTTTATACACGTACAATGTTAATCAATTTCTTACCTTTGATACACAGTAAACATAAATCAGGTTAATTATATGGCTTCTAATTTTTAAGAAATGTCTGTGTGAACAGCAGAAACTTGACTTACCTTCTCTCTCAATCTCAAACACACTGATGGCGTCCTGTGGTGTGAGGTTCCTGAACTCGCTGGCAGGGAGTGTGTGTCGTCTCTGTCGCAGGGGGCTGACAGGCGTCTTCAGAAAAAAGGGCTTGAGGAAGGGTGAGCCACAGACCTGTTGTGTCATGGTGCCTCAGTAATACGAGACAGGAATATTTGTCAGAATTCTTCTGTTTTCTTCTTTTCCGCCCCTTTGGAGATAAAAACTTTATACTGATGCTGTAAATGATGAAGTCAAGACAAGTGAAATCCTGCCACCAAAACTGTCTGCGTTCTTTGTTTGCCCTGCAGCTCTGACTGTCATGTATCTCACTTCATTTGGCAAGATGCTGACCTTAGTGCCTCTTCTGTATTCTCCTCCTCCACCGCCTCTTTCTACCCTGATCTCATACTGTAAAGTGGTTGTCTCAAAGTAGGATAGCTGTCTGTGCACGTGTCTCCAAAGTCTCTAAATCCCCTGCCCTCAGATGAAAGACATTTTGTTCTAAGGGTATTTTGTTCAAGACAGATAAATCTGTAGTTGCAGCCTTTCATTGTGTGTATTATAATTATACATTCATTTGGAATTACCTCAGCTTAGGGTGTTGACAGCAATCAATTGTTCATTTCCAACACCTTAATTAAGAAACTCTTTGATTCACTGAGTGATGGGTATCTTTTTGTGGTAATAAGATTTTATGCCAGACTGGAGAATAGGAATAATTAGTTGGATGTATTACATCATTGTTCACGTTCAACAGGAATAAGACGGGTTTTTTTTAGATGCAATGACAGATTCAGGCTTAGTTTTCACTTCTCACATGTGTACTGGCACATGCACTTTCTGCACATTCAGGTGTGGAGACGAGGTGTGACTGGATGTGGTCAGCTGATGGCGGTGGGTTTAACTTTACTGAGTGTGGGGGGAGATTTGTGTGGCTTTCTGTTGGGATGATTTCATGCCTCAAATAGGTTTAGCTCAGACTAATTAAATGAGATGGCGCTTGCTTTGACTGCCCCGAGGTAAACCTATTTACACAGATTTGTTTGACTGTCAACACACAGAGAAATCTTTTAAGTTGGTAATAAATTAGTTGTTTTTTTGTTTTTGTTTTTAATGGAAAGATAATCTCAAAGCTTTATATCATGAATTCCTACCTGAGGAAAATTTTAACACTGGCTTTTTTATATTATGGAAGTAGGCAGTCAGTTTTTAAGCTGGTCTCAGTTCCCCTATTATTTCTTTGCAAGAAAACAGGCTTCACACCACAATAACCTGCTTTGTGACGAAAAAAAACCTAATATTGTTTAATGTAGCCAAACTGAACCGAAGTAGAATTGTTTTAAAGATAATTGTTTCACTCCACTGTCTCCCCTTGAAAGTTGCCACAGTGATGAATGGGAAATCTCCCGTGACATCTTAACAGCTAGCCAATCACAAAGATGGGAACATCTCTGCTTGTGACATCATCAGATGTTAGAGGCAAACACATGCATGATTGTCCTGAGATGAAATGACCTCTTCTGACCTGCAACTCTGTAAATCTCTGCGGCCTGTGAGGGGAGGGGCAGACAAAAATAATTCCTCCTGACCTCTTAAAACAGCCTGTTATAGCCACCTGAATAACAGGGTTAAGTTTTGTGAATTCCCAGACACATTTCTCAGCTTTTCAGACAAGCTAATAAATTTCAAAAGAGTTTAGGATGGGTGACAGCGCTTTGGCTCTCGAGACTGTGAATGCAAGATATGAGAGCTGATAAAAGATTAAAAAAAAAAAAAAACTAGGGACACTCTAATCTCATTTGTGTCTGTGCTGGTGCATGTGAGTGTGTATTTTATTCACACATTTTCATAAGACACTAGTCTCATGTTTTAACAGGCAAGCTCGAGGTCAGAGTATAACTGAATCCTCATTAAACTTTACCCTGGGCGTACACCTGTTGGTTCAGTTGAGCAGAGAGCAACAGTTAACAAATACTTCAGAAGAAAGTCATCATGTATGAAATCTGAAACATTTTTTGACTCTCAAAATGAAGGATGCACTTGTTTCAAGATAAAACCTAATGCCGCACAGTAAATAATAAATGACAAAGACATCCTGCTGTTTTATTTCATGCATACAGGTATAATCTATAATATAATGCTATAATCAAATGAAAAATAAGATATTATAGAGCTGTGTCACAATTTGAAAGGCCCCATTCGTAATTCTGAGATCATGTAAGTGAAAAGCAAACTGCTAATTAAATAAACATGCTTTTTAAAATCTGACAAAATGGTGGATCTAATAATGTGAGTTGGCACTGCAGAAACGTCTTAGCTGGAGTTGCTACTAGCAACTGAATGTTTCAGACTGTGGTTAATAATGACAGTTAGTAGCTATATTTAATTTTATCAGGATTTAGGAGCTCAGAGAATATTTGCTTTGTTTGGAGACAAAACGTATAGCTTAGTGTGTGTGTGTGCGTGTGTTAGTACTCATTCACTCGGCTTTGAGTCAGCTCTAGTTAATTTGTTGATGTAGGTTGTGCTGCCCTGAATACGTCAGCCTTCTCATACCAGAGCTGGTTTATCTGCCCTGCTTCCAAATGCAACCTAAACTCTTGAACATCAATCGCTCCTAATTTTGAGTGAAAGTTTTAGTGAAAATCTTTGTCACACTGACGGGACCTAACAGAAAGTCTTCTCATGTTAATCAGAAATTCACAGGTCTATAAGACCTTTCAGGTGGAAGCTTAACTTAGTGCCTGACTTCATGGTTTTGCAGCAGTCCATGGTTTATATGTAATACCCAAAACTGCAGTGTAACTAAAATCCATGGACAGTTTTGTTTCCAGTTTTTCCAGCAGAGGGCACTGCTTATCCACAGGGTTTAGCATGTCTTTAGCTTTGAAATAAGGTTTAATTGCAAAATAATAAATCTACACATGTATTTATGTGTGTCAGAAAGCTTTCTTCTCTTAGCACCAATACACTTTGGCCTACAGAGCATTGTTGTTTGCTGTGGCAGTTTATAGTGTGACGTTTTGATTTCAGAAACATCAGTATTTTGCAGTTGAAGCTCAGCAGATTTGTTTTATGGCGTGACAGTGTGATGACTGAGTTCACTGAAAAATAAGTCTAAATGAAGCTCCTATGGTAGGCAAAACTTTTCTTTGCCTGGTTTCAAGTCATTACACAGGAGAAAAAAAAACAATCAACAGAATTATTTTCCTCATTTGCCTCCCATGGCTTCTGTATATTATAATAACTGATGTAATTCTTCTTAACTTGTTGGAAATAAATGTACCTCTTAACTCATAGGTCTCTCTTTTTTTACGGTCTAATTACTGGGTTGTATGACTTTTAAGCATCATGGTAATTAGTGTTCATGCATTTAGGAAAGAACACAGCCCTATAACAACCTGTGTGGCTGATCAATAGTTATCTGCCATAAAAGTGCTTAAGTGCAAACAGTTCAAAATATCAAAACCTTTTGTATCAAACTCCATAATGAACCCATTAACCCTTGAATCTGAGACTGATGAAGAAATACAAAACCTGTTTGGTTACAAAGTAAGAAAGGAACAAAAAAGTGGCAAATAAATCAATACAGGGAACCTTGGCAGGCCTATCAGCTGAAAAAACAAGCGAAAACAGCCACATGTAAATCTGTACTTGCTGTTTACATTGCTTGATAGGAAGCTTGATGCCTGTTATTCCTCATTTATACTGCTGTTAAAACCAGAGTCACAAACTGCCAGTCAGCTCAGCAGAAACAAGAGCCTCTCCTGAGATAAGACTGTGTACCTTCAAATTAAATATATATATACTTTTTAAATATCCTGTAGTTGTGTATTTAGGCCTACATGTTATTTGAGAGATCTAGGATAAGTACATGTTCGTTAAACTGACTTACGAAATATCTCTTGTGTACATGGAGACCAATATACAAAGATTAATGAGCAACAATTTTATAGCTAGTGGTCAATCAGGAGCAGCAAGGCACAGTGTCAAGTTGAAATGGAACAGAGGAGGAAAGGGGAAGACAAAATAACAATGTTACTTTAAATCAGGGAGAGGTTTGAGCCTCTACAAATTCACATGCAAATGCTATTAAAATGCAACGTCTGCATTTATTGCATTGAATGAGTTCCTTCCAATCAAATGTACATGAAGAAAATCCACTTGAACCTAAACAATAAGATTAAATGCATAAGTGATAAATGGCCATACCATTGTAAATTAACAGTTCAATTTAATATTGCAATAACAGTTACATTTTCCAGTAGCGTGAAGTTTGCAATAGAAAAAAAAAAGGCTCTGTACATCAGCATCAAAAAATCTGTTAACGGGCTGAAACTTGTATACTGTGGCATTTATAAGAACACTAATGTCCAATGCAACAAGCAGGCAGCCATATCGAGTCAAGGCACAAAGATCTATATGCATGGCGCTACACATACAGGACCGAGGTTAGAACAGGCGCTGCAGCCACACAAACACCGGACCCCCTTTTTTTGCACCTACATCACAGAAGCGGACACTGGCATTGCCACAAAAACGCTGTACAGAGATGTGCCACATCTACGACAAGTACACTTACTGTGCCATACACATGTAGCCGGAGCATCTATGCTTGTTGCAGGCTTTAGCTATCTTTGAGTTCAGCTGTTAGGATGTGAATCTGTAGCACTTTTCGATTATCCAAGTCTTAAATAATGTGCATGTTAACTGAATCTAGTTCCATTACTTCAATATCTGGATTCTTTTTTTTCTATGTAATATGCAAGTATACAACTTTGGAAGTAACTACACAGGATTCTAGTACAGTTATGATACACAGATATCACATAATTTGAAATGATAAAAAAAAAAAGTGACACGTACATGTTTATAACTGCATACAACTTCAACTAATCTCGTCATAAACTCTTGTTGTAAGGAATGGATTATAAATGATTTTGTCGGAGTGCAAAATCACTTTAAATGGACACACAGATACGTAAGTAGCATGTTTTCAAAGTAATTTCGGTTCAAAATCCAAATCAACCCGACTGGAGAACAAGTTCTCATGTCATTCATGTATTTCACTGATGAATACAACATCTAAACACAAATCGTATTTATAAAGTCTTATGAATTATCTGTCAAGCAATTCATACATAGTTAATTTAAAATAAGTGTGCTTAAAGCTCCACCATGACAGGTAGTGAAATATCTCTGGAATCATCATTACAAGACCACAACTCTGGCCATGACACATGACTGAAAACCATCTGACCATTACTGAAATGTTTTCAAAGGTGGGGAAATGTTCTTTTCTTTTTAAATGTCAGTGAGAGTAAGGTACCAAGAGCATCTTTGTAGGTGTCAAATTTCTTTTGTAATGCCAGAGACACTGATTGAATGAACACAGTCCTCCTTCGTCATGGTGGACTTTCTTTCCCTTCATTGGCTCTGATCACAGAAGCAGAAGACTCTGGGCTGGAGCGGAAAAGGAACAGAGGGGTTGGATGATCTTTGTAAAGCATAAATCTGTTCTGATGGATGGGGAGGGGAAAGGCTGGATCAGAGTCAGGGGTTGAGGTGCTCATCCTCCATATGAAGGCTGCTCGTGGGACACAGGAGAGGCTGGCTGGAGCAGTTTGTGCTCTGACTTTTCAGGCTTTCTGTCGACTCTGAGGACCCTGGAGAGGAAGAAGCAACAGATAAGCAACACTGCTTTAAGAGAAGTTTGCAGTGAAACTTTCAGAACATCGCTCAGTCTTGATAAGATAGGCACTGTTTGCATTAGAACTGCCTTATCGAAGGAAATTCACTTGATAATACCTACTGGATTGTTTCTTTTACTACCTGTGATAGATGGCAACGGATCCATTTATGGAAACAGGATTCAATGAGAGCAGTAGAGCTCATACACAGAGAAGCAGAGCAGACAGGGAAAGCCTACATACCACAGTTATTCCTCCATACCAATAGAACAGGCATCAGGACCTAGAGCTGGCCAGAGTGAGGTGGTACGAAGGACAGG
>JAQLOL010000009.1:8393919-8405088 GCA_029783665.1 Naso thynnoides | reverse complement strand
CAGTCATGTGATCATACCACAAACACTGCACCTCCATCTTGTCTCTGTCCGCAGACTCACATACGACACACACACACACACACACACACACACACACACACACACACACACGCACACACGCGCGCGCACACACACACACACACACACACACACACACACACACACCTGGCTCTCATTACCTGGAGTTTAACTTGTGCATTTCCTGTACCAAAGCTCCACCCACTGTTTGAGCATAAAAACTGCATATACATGCATATGTAACCAGTGTAACATATAAACATGAAAATAAAACAAAAAACAAAAATTACATTATAGCTCCAACAAGATGTATGCATGATTTTAACAGCATCAAAGTTACTTGTCATCTGCCTCTGAGTGTGTCTTGATTTCTCATCATCTCAGGGGGAAACAGCTTGACAAAATTTAAGTGAGCCTTTGAGGTGCTGGTAAGTGGATTTTTATACCTTTTGTTACCTTTGGACAAACTTAGGCGAGCTGGTTACCCATTTCCAGCTGAGTTAGGCAAATCACCCTCTGGCTCTAGCTTAATATTTAGCCTTCAGACAAGAGAAAAGCATCAATCTTAAATAAAATCTCTAAAAAAATTTTGGACACATTTAATTAAAAGTCATAAATTATAATAAAATGAAATTAGAATTTTTAAGCAAAATGCTAATATAGGCTATAGTATATTTACATGTAACACCCGCTGTACAGTCACCTAATGTTATTTAATGTTTTGCACACTTCAGACAAGCTGTAAGCAAAATTCTCTTTGTTTGCTCTGCCCCACAGAAAGGTCAAAGGTCACGATCGCCCAACAGCCCTGCAGCAGAGTTACACCTTTTTTTAACCTGTAGCAGGACAGTGAGGTTGCTAAGTTATATATATAAAAAAAAATATGAAAAGAAATTCATGTTGAGAGCAATATTGTTATTGTAAAGTGAATCAATCTAGCACAAGAATTTTCTTTGGGATTAATAAATTTCTGTCTTATTTTTTCTTATCTTAGCATAGCTTAGTTTTTCTTAGTAAACATCAGCTAAAGGGGGTTTTTCTGTTATAAAAGGTGGGATGCTTTACTTTTCTGATAAAAAGTAAGAACAATTTTATCTCACTGATTATTTGATTTGTTGTACAGCTTTGTATAACTGCTTTAAAATCAATATATTCCTTCTTTTGTTCTTGTCCGCTCATTGGTCTGTATGTCTCTCAGAGTCTCTCTCTCTCTCCTGCCTGAATCAGTTAAGTTAAACCTTCTGAACTGGGACTGAACTGAACTGAAAAATGGCTTTTAAAACAACAGCACACACACACACACACACACACACACACACACACACGCACACACAGCCTGCTGTCAGTATTTACTGCCGTGTGTGTCCATTGTGTGCACAGTGTTTCTGGTTCCCCTGGAGAGCTCATTAAAAGAGGATTTTGTTTCCCCTCTGCTGACCCTCCCTCTTCACTACAACAGCAGCTATAGTCGCTTGTAACAATACTACTGCTAGCCTCAGCAAACAGACACACAAGTATTTCGACGAGTACTGTGCGGCCCTCTGCAGTAATGTTAACCTCCCAGTACTGATCGATTCTGACACTGAGTGGATCAATGAACTCTGAAACCTCTCGCTGTGGCCTACACTTTAATGTGAAACTGGCTAAATTCATTCTCAGTTCCTGCATTCTCATTACGCCACGGAGGAAATGACTGATCCGTTTTCTCCTGGACAATTTCCATCACTTGTCCGCAATAACAAAACAACAAACTGTAGTCGTCTGTGGAGACACAGACGGTTAGTTTGCTTCCCAAAACATTTTGTCCTCAAACCTCTTCTGTTAAAAAAGTTATTTCACAACTGGGTTTTTAATAGCGAGTGAGAGGTGTTTTCTGACACAGTGCATTGAAACCAGATGCAGCACCTCTGGAAAGGTTTGGGGGATGAGGGTAGATTTGCAGGAGGTGACTCTCATTGGCTGCAGCGAGAAGAGATCTAAGCATTAAAACGAGTGGAGTCTGATCTGCATCTGTCACGCATTACAAGGGAATGCAAAAGGTGCTGTGGCTTACAGAGAGAGAGATGACAAAAAAAAGGCTGCAACTGAATTTATCTAAGGGAGAGAGTTAAGTTTGACTTGACTTGTTTTACTGAGTTGAATGAATACTGGATGCAGAGGACTTTCAAACAATGTGGGACCGGTTCTTTTTAGGTTACAATTCGAAACGTTCGAGATCTTTCAACCAAAAACAAAATATTTCAGAACCCCAAAAAGTTGCATCCAAAATGGAACCAAAACCTTTTCATTGGGAACCAAAGTGAGCTAGTAAACTTCTAAAGGTAGTTGTTCTCTTTATGATGCACCCGTAACTACAATAGTTCTAATTAAAAAACTGGTGGAAACACGTGTCAAAATTGGTGGAGGTCTTATATCTAAACTTTTATCACAGCACCCTCTTGTGGTCAATTAATTCCTCTGTTTTTAATTTTCTTTAGTTGTAGAATATCAAAGTGAACAGTAGTACAAAAAAAAAACAAAAAACAAAGACATAAGACAGTAAGGGTTAAAAAAACTACTCCTAAATTAAACTACTTCAGACTAAAGGACAATCTGCATTTGTCTATGTGTGTGTGTGTGTGTGTGTGTGTGTGTGTGTGTGTGCGTGCGTGTGAATATACTGCATCCCATGTAAGGAGCAAAACCAAAACAAACTGATCCTCCTGACAAAAACTGTCTAGTAAAATTCCCTGTGGTTTATTTTGATTCAGTTCAACATAAACAATTCTGTTCCCATAAATACCAACTATTAAATATGTATTAATCTGGAACTGAAAATAGTTCCACGCATTTCCTCCTGTCTGACTAACATGGGCTAAACATTGCTGATGTTTTAGGACATCAATGACTGCCTTTTAAAAAAAGAAACAGTATAGTTGTGACGTATCTCTAAAGATTATTGTCTTGAGAACTTGTCGCTGAGTGCAATAGACTCAGAAAGAAGATAAAGTATTTCTACGCAGTGTTTTTGACAAACACATTGTTGGATTTGGACTTTTCATAGAATTTCTTGTCAGTAAGAAACATATAGAATATTACCAGCCTCATGCATGCACGCATACTGTGTAACTCATTGTCCTGGATGAGTAAACTAAGCTGAGAAACTGCACTGACTTCTACTTCAGTGCAGCATTTGTCAAAGTCACACTTGCTTTTAACTCTGTTATTTCCCTGGTTCTCACTGTTCTCTTCAGGGTTTTTTGTTTCTTTAAATCTCATTCTGGGCAGAATGACTAATGCAATTGTCAAGAAGAGACGGGGTAGGGGCTTCTCTCTTGGAATTGAGCTTTACACCGGGTTCGATTTGCTCTGCAAGCCGGCCCGCGAGCAGAACCACAGCTCAGTTGGAGGAAGTCTTTAATCGACTCACTTAAGTCGGAAACGCTCTCCCACCGTCGCATGTCACAGGCTGATATGTCAAAATAACATGAGGGTGGCGAGAAGGGAGTGACTGAGGTAAAAGGCTGCGTTTTACCAATGTTTTTATTCATGATTACAACTTTTCCTTTATTTTAACTTCCCCTTGGGACAAAACATAGAGTGACTTAACTCCACCCTGGCAATCCGTAGAACTGTCGCTGGCTGGTTCCTTGCTGTCTGATTGTTTTATGATGCTTGAGGCTGCACATAACAAGTGATTCTCACAACTTGAGCACACGGACGGATGCATACAGATACATCACTTCAGACATCCACATGATTTATATTGCAGGCAGCGTTGGCTCGCGTTCCCTCTGCTGTCCCTCAACTTAGCTGGACTTTTTCTGTTGTTTCAACACTCAAAGAGTCAATCTGTCAAGTTGGTGGCTGTTTTCCAGCTGGCTGTTAAACACAGACCTGACAGTCTTCTCACAGCCCCGTGAAGCCTGGCTTCCCCTCGCCGCTTTGGCCCACGTGTCACTGCCTTAAAGAGCAAGCATCCATCACCAAGTCGGAAAGAAATGTTGGTAATTTCATGTTCTGTGGCTGCTGCATCTCTATATGAGGTCAGTCTGCACACAGCCTCTTATACCTAATAGTGGATGTCAGCATATAAAAGACTCCTTGGCTATACAGAATCCCTTCTTGCGGGTTAGGAAGCATAAATACTATCATTTGCCACTCAGCCCTTTAATTATGCAGCTAAAAATGCCATCAAAGGGACTTTATCCAAACGGGAAAACCCCCGACAAGGATGCAGCTTTCTGACTGGTTTTTGAGGATATGGTTGGGTATTCTGGTGGTCAGACAGACCAAATCTTATTATAGCTTTAATATATAGGTGGTTTACGAGATTAACTTTAGGTATATGTTCAGTTTAAAAAGACAGGCCTCTGCCAAGGCTATACAAACCTCAAAAAGTGCTATTTCAATGACAGAAAATGTGAAGAAATGTTTCATCTACATTCAAGTATATATGAAGTGACAAAATACTCTCTGAAGAATCAAGTAAGCAGTTTATCAAAAGTAAAAATGCTTTTTTTAAAAAAACAGCAGGGGAAGGAACTTTCATCCAAATTTCATCAAAGTCAGTTCACAGTTTTTTTTAGTTCTTCGGCAAACAGACCAAAACACAACCTCCCTGCTGAGGTAAATCACACACGCACAATGAGTCCGTCAGCTTCGGTCTGGTCATCTTTTCAAACTGTAGAAATAACTTCTGAATATTTATTTGTCACAGCCAGAACTTTATTCTTTAGTGGAGTCCACTCTCTTTCAAATCTTGCGGTGTGTTTCCGTCCTGAGGCGAGCTTGCCACAGCCGGCCCTGCCGCTCATCAAATATGCATGGCACCGCGGCCATGTGACATAATTTAAAAGGACACTTATAAACAATTGAAGTGCAGAAATAAATGAATTCAACCACCTTGTCCCCACCCCGCTGTGCGCCCTTGCTCACTCAACCTTCACTGATGCAGCGACTCTAAAGTGAGCTGTGAGTTGCTTTGGCAGCCAACCAAACTCTACAGCGCCATAACGCCGAGGATGTATTTCACTGTCTCAACAGGAAGCAGAAGTTTGCTCGACTAATAATCTATAAAGGCTTACTCACTTGCTTTTAACCTGCAATTAGGCTTTGCAGATATTAATTTTATAATTTTCCGCCCTCTTGTCTCAGTGGGCCATTATTTGGTGTATGAAGATGGTTCATTTATGGTGATTACGGCGTTCGTTTGTTCAGGTCTTTTGCAGTGACGCTCTTATAGATCCAACCCTGAAGGACGAGGTAAAACTTTGCAGTTCAAAAGCCGAAATTAAAAACCTTATATTTGCCACAACTTATGAGTCATAAATCATGGACTGAAATTGTAGAAAAAACATATATTCCCAAATCACTGATGCATTCTGTGTTCGTCTTTGCATTTGTTCACTGACATGATTTTGAAGTGTGATGGTTGGACTTGAAAGACCCAGCGCATAAAGCGTTACTACATGTCATTGTCCTAACATCGGCCACAAAGGCTACATAAACCCCACGCATTTTTCCTGAAACAGCTTCATCTATGAGGTATTGTTTGTTTACATTTTGTTCATATTCAATAAATGTCAGAGGAAGTACCTGAAAATGTGCGACGCTAGTTAAAGGGCATCTCCAGTCATAATCAATGTTTGTCTCATAAATCAAGTCACCTAAGATCAGGGTAGTCGTCACGAGATAACTGACGTCACGCCTCAGCTTGCCTCCGTGCAGAGGCGACGACTACCCGGATATGAACAACGCGGATGCCGGTAAGTTTGATTTTGGTTAAATTATCTTTTTAAAGCAAATTTTAAAATTGAAGCAGCGGTCAAAATGAGGAAACGTGCAACCACAGAATGATTTTAAAATATGTCCGGTGCCCATACGAGCACTTTTCCTCAGCACTGCATTCTTGAACAAAACTGAATATAAATGTCCACACGCTGCAGTCGGGTGTGTGGATGGTATGAGATGAACTGATCATAGGTGACTTGATTTATGAGGCAATATATTCTTAGATTTTCTTTATTCTGTACACCAAATGCTCTTATACCACGGTCTTGATGAATACTCAATTCTGATTGACTGGAGTCAGTTAACTTTTGATATACGGACACCTGGGGAACTCTTCAGGTAGTTCAACAGTTAAACAGTCTGTTCACTGTTTCACATCAATGCAGTACTTCAGCTGCACGCTCTGCGACTTTAGAAACAAATTATATGAAAAAAATCTGAATATCTTTCTCTGAACACTGAGTGCAATATCCTCTTAGCACTGACTTTTGAGTCTTGCTAGCGTCACATTAGCTCTGTGGCTAACAGCTGAGGGGACTAGTTTATATCTCATTGCTACGTCGTAGCAATGGCCTGTCCTATTATATTATTTTCTTTGGTAAGTGACTATGGTGTAAGCGGGATGCTGCCCTCCGAATGCACGTCGTCCATTCATTCCTGATAATGGACACCTTGTCGGGCATTATCCCTTACATCTCTGACACCATGGACACTTAACAAAGACAGGTGTGCACAGGTTTGAGTCAGAGTCAAAAAATGTGAAGAATTCATGGTGCATTTTCTTGTTTTCATGTGTGAAACAGTAAGAACTGCTCCAATCCAGGGACAGCCCTTACCTCCAGACTACGGCCCTCCCCCCTATGAGGCTCCACAGCCAGGCTTCCTTCCCCCACACGTCCCCGGAGAAGGACCCATGCCAATGCCCATGCCTCCACCACCACCAGGTGCTGCTCACAGTGTATATAAAACATCAACACACAAACATCAAAACAAGCAGTCAGGCATGCTGCCACGACATAAGAAGCTGTTGAGGCTGATGTGTTCCAGTATCAGCATCAGTTTCGAGTGAAGCCTGAAAACCAGGACAAAGATAATAGGTTGGCTGACAGCGACACAAAACTTTAAATGTTGTGTGTTAGTTCTCATAGCACCGGTGACACCATCACTTGAGCTTTAAGGTTGTACAAGAAGTGGATTAGTTTATTTCCATCTTCGAGTACCTGAATGTAACAGATTCCTGTTGGAAACCATATAGATGAATAACTTTATTGTAAGGCTCGCAGTATTAGCAAGTTTAAATGTGCCCAGATTCATCTTCAGCGCAGTTTATTTAGTCGTATATCCGTGTGTACAGGTGGCGCCTATCCACCTCCGCCTGGTCACTTTCCTCACCCGATGCCAGGACAGATGGGTCCCGGTCCCAGTCACTTTGTCCACATGGGAGGTCACACAGCGACCGTCCTGGCTCCTCCCGGAGCCGCCACCACTGTGACCGTACTGCAGGGGGAAATGTTCCAGACGTCACCGGTGCAGACTGTGTGTCCGCACTGTCAACAGGCAATCATCACCCGCATCTCCCACGACATCGGACTCATGAACACACTCTTTTGCCTCTTCTGCTTCTTCGTAGGGTGAGTAGATCACAGGTCAGGGATCAAGCAGGAAATCGGTCTGATTGAGGCCACCTAACAGTTTTTGTTGGCGTCAAAGGTTTTAAAGGCTCCAGTCCTGTATCTAACAGTCTTTAAAGGTCTCATACATTGTTTATTCAACAAAGTCCAAATATTTGTTTTTATTTGTTTATTTTTGTTGGTTTTAAAACAGTCAATTGTTTGTCATTGAGGCTCACCTGAGGGCAGAACTTCAAATTGGTATTACAGACGTCTAGAGACAACCACAACTTTTGCTCACTTGTCGCTCCATTGAAATGTCCTTTTTCGTTGGTGTGGTCTAAACGGCTGCCACGGCGTTCACTTGTTTTCAACAAGAAAAATGAAAAAAAAAGAGGAAATAAACAAATCCAGGATGTTGACGTAACTTCATCTGCACAATAGCGTGTTGGCTTTTTTGTACCTTTTTAAAGAAGACTTTTTGAAAATAGACTCATACTTGAGTGAGATACTGTTATTGAATTATTTCTTTCAGTATATAAAAACCTAAACTCTTGAAATGAATGTGCACCAAGAACTATCTGTCAGAAGCCAGAGCTCAGTCTCATGAGCATGCATGTAACAGCACCTTTTATTTATTTATTTAAACTGTATATTTTCTATGAAGTGAACCAGTTTGTGATGTGACATTCAAATCAAAATGTGCTGTGGTGGGACAAAATACGGGCCGAATGTGCACTCATCTGGATTTGCAAGAGCTGCCCCAACATGTTCTGGTTTCTTGTTGCTTGTTTATCAGGTAACTTGGATGTGTAGATTTTGCATACAGAGCTGTCTGTGACTGCTTTTCCAGTAAGATGACTATTGTTAGTTGTTTTCACTTCATTCAAATCAGGGGTTGCAGTGTAACGTGTTGCTCTTGTCTCATGAGCTGTGCTGACTCAAGCTGTCTGTGTGTTCGGACAAAAACGTTTCTCTTTTTCCTTTTTTTCACTCTTCCGCTGAAAAACCCCACTTCTTCTTTCCTGGGCAGTAGCGTGTCTCAGTGTGCAGCTGCTTGAATTTGAAACCTGAGATGTTTGTTTCTGTTACTCGTTTCCAGGTGTGATCTCGGCTGCTGCTTGATTCCCTGCCTGATCGACGACCTCAAGGATGTGACACACACCTGCCCTTACTGTAAGGGCTACATTTACACATACAAGCGTATATGCTAACCACCGACGGCTGTATGCTACAGAGACATGCACAAGCACACACATTAAATCACAGCTCCTCCTGCTGGTAGTGACAGGCTTTCTTCCCCCATTTTTGCAAAGTGTTGTGTAGCCCTCTTAAATTGTAGGTGCAGTTTTCTCATTAGTTCACAGAATATTAACTGTATATATCTTTCAGAATAGTTCTTTTATGTATAAACATGCATTTCAAATGTACAAATCTCACTCAACTACAGAGGATGTAGGGCACTAAAACATCCACAGAGATGGAAAAGCTGCAGGCACGATGATCCTGTGTGGAAACCAGGAGAGAAGGTTTGTGATGTTACAGATTAACAGGAAAAAAAAGAAAAAAAAGCAGCCTTGGTTAGAGAACGCTGTGAAAATGGTCACTTTATTTATTTGAAAATCATCTGTGAATCTTGCAGTGAAGCAAGTGTGTTGAAGTCAAACATGCTGGGTTAGCGTTGTATTTTTTTTCTAATTTATTTTGAGTATTTAATCCACTATTATACTGAGTTAATACTGAGATCTGTGAACTTTTTGTCCACGTCTGACAATTTTTGTTTTAACCTAGTTTTTCCTTTTATCATTAATCCTTTTTTTTATTAATGTGGAGCAATTTAACGAATCCTTCTCAGTCAGGTAAACTATGTGTTTGCTTGTTTGGGAATGGCAGAGATTGACGTTACTTGCTACATTTATTTTATCTCCTGGGCTTTAGTTTGAAAAAAAAATTAAAAAAAATCACAAAGTGTAGAGATGTGCTGTTGAGCAGTTTTTATGAACGCTCACTGTCCGCCATTTGCTTAATTCTGAAAACAAAGCCCAGATTTGCACTTTAAGTTAGAATTGAAATCTCCCGCTCTGATGCATTCAAAACCGTGAACCTCAGCTTTAAGTCCTCATCAGATTTTGGCGTTTAGAAGAAAAATGTGACTTCAAGTGTCATCTCATGAGTAAAAGCGGTGTCTAGCTTTGACTCATACTTGGTTCATTGTCAGCAGAGTGAATCACTCAATACATCTTATTCAGAAAATTGTAGACTTAAGAAGAGTAGAGCTGGCAGGCAGAGTTGCTGTTGCCGATGGAAACACTGCGTGACATCTCAGTTATGTTGTGTCCTCTCTGACCCATGTGTCAGTGTGATGCACCGCTCCACACTTGATTATCCTCTCACTGATACTGCCGGCTGATTGCTAGTAACCCCACAGTAAGGAGGCAATTAGTTTAAAATAGAAACATATGTTGGTCAGAACATGACAGCAGTGGCACCATCGTAACACTCTGTTCAGCCTTTAACCCTTAAATGCCATCAGTTAAGAGTTCGGGCATTGCTCAGATGCATGTTAGATAATAAAGATGTCTTTTGACTAATCTTAATAGTGACCTCTCTGCTAGGAATAAGCTTCAAATAAACAATTATATCAGATATCTTGAAAAACGACATTGTGATCACAATGAAACAGCCATTGTTTCGCCACCGCATGGCCAAACTGCCGTTCACCTTTAACTCACCTGGCGCAGAGTTGGTCTGCATGAGCCACACATCAAAATGAAGAATTCTCACTGGCTAGTTCCTCGACTCTGCGTGCATTTGATTATTATTTTCTTGAGGACAGCTAAGCTGTGCGAGAAAGTCTATTTTGAGTTTAAGGATTGCATTGAACTTTTAATATGAAGTACAGTATGCCATTGTTGTGGATAATGCTGGTCTGCATTGCTCTCTAAATGTCTGTGATATGTGTAACTACTTAAGTCAAAATTTGTTTGACTGTTGTGTACAGGTACTATTTTATCAATAAAAACCAGAACATGATTTATATTTTTATTTTTGGAACTTATTTTAATGTCATGTGGAAAATGAATGATGCCATGAAAGTGAAATACTGTTTATAAAGACCATCTGCAAAGACACAAAGGAAATAAAAGTTCCTTCAGGTGGAGCCACACACAGCAGAAACTGCACAGACTGAGATTCATCGAAGGCTTTCCCATAATTACAAGAGCCTGTCGGCAATAAATATTCACGCAAATGAAGGAGAAGGTATGAAGGATGCAGTATATGCCACATGGGCATTAACAGGAAAACGTCCAAAGTGCACAGAGCTCAGTCCCTCCATCGGTGTCCACACTGGGCATTGCAGCACTTGTAGAAAGTCGTCATGGGTTCATCAGCTGATCTGGTCTGAATCTGCATGAAATACGCCCGAGGATGCTCACACTTGGGACAAGTTTCTGTGAAGAGATGTAAGTGTCAGACTGGAAACACAACCGCTCCTTCAGTTTAACTTCTATGCTTTATACCACGTAAACGAGAAGACGTTATGCAGACTATGCAGAAAAAAAAAAGCTGTAAAAGCTCATCTGACAGATTCAAATTATCACAAGAATGAAAGACAAGAGTCCAAGAAAAACATTCAGTCTGAGTGTGAGTGCAGCCTTTTTTTTGTCCTAATGAAGAGTTGCTTAAAAATATGGACACCCCATAAGTCATAAAACTAATTGTCCTACAAAACCAGCGTGTTATTTTATGCATTCTAGCTCTAGTTAAA
>JAQLOL010000009.1:8370158-8384809 GCA_029783665.1 Naso thynnoides | reverse complement strand
ATAGATAGATAGATAGATAGATAGATAGATAGATAGATAGATAGATAGACAGATAGACAGATAGATAGATAGATAGAGCTTCAGATATATAGATATACAGTAGATGTGAACTATAAACAATAGGGCCAAGAACAGAGCCCTGAGGTACTCCATTTGTCACATCAGAGTATTACTACAGAAAACACATTGTGCTCTTTCAGGTATGTTAGAATGTAACCGTGTGAGAGTAAATCCAGAGATGCCAAACTGATTCGGTCTGGCAGTGTACAATGATCTAGGGTGTCAAAAATCTCATTGAGATGGATTCTTTATCTATAGAAAGATCATTTACCACAAAATATACAATTGATCATTAAGCACTAAGAAAATGCAGTATCAGTGGAGAGCAGGTTGAAAGGTTAAAAAGGACAACTCTAAAATGTTGCTGAGTCCCTTAATTTTGAGAGCGATGGAAGGATAGAGATGGTAGATATTTACTCAGAGAAGTGAATTTAGGTCTGACATCTCTTAGAGGAGGTTAAACTCTAGCTTTAAAGCCAAAAGGGGCTGGGCCAGTTAAAATATTAAATTTCAGCATTACAGAATGTAATACCTTAGATTGTCAAATGAGGCACTAGTGCGCTGACAGGAAAATAAAGAAAGGCTTCCACCATTGCTCTGGATAACCTGCAGTGACAGAGGGTGAAGCTCTTATAATGCAACAAAACAGTTTTCAGTGCAGTGATCTTTATGCACACTACAGAGAAACTATCCTGTTGTCCTGCATCCCGTTGTGCATAGTTTCTTTGACACTAAAATTATGTTTTTGCATACTGCATACATGCCATTTGCAAGGAAAAGAACAAACAAAACGATGAGACCACAGACTTTGCTTGTTCTAGCAGATCATATTCAGATGTGGCCAACAGATGTCACTATAATACAAATTAACTGTAATGCATTCAGGTTATTTCTGTATTAAGTGTGTGAATAACAAATAAACAGTGGTTTATACTAATGAACAATGTTATTTTTCTGTCTGTTGTTACACTGTAATGCCTTGTATGGAGACCGTGGCCTTGTATGACCTGCTGTGCTTGTGATTCCTAAACAAAAATCTAACTGACCATAATATAATATTTTAACATTAAAAGTTAATCTGCCGTCTTTAAAGTGATTAACAATGATGTAAAAACAATTTATTATCATTCATTTGGATTCAGTCTTGACAGAGCACAGCAGATTACACTTGTGACTAGTTGTCCGTAACTACTTCTCCTTTTTTGAGATCATAGGGCTTTTGATTTTACAAAACCACGCATTGTATGTTTAACACATTGTACAGATGCACACAGGAGATGCAGGAGGGAAGATTGGCTGATCTGTAAACTGAGTATTTTTCTGTAAATATTTGGTTGGTCAGACTGGCTTGGTCCGGTGACACTATGGCAACTCCTCACATCAGACCCTCAACTATTATCACATTCACACTCCCATATTAGTTAAACATCTGATTTATGATAAACAATTTAAATACACACTGGGAACATTTAGCACTTGTGGTGTTTACAGTCTGTTTTGATAGTTATAATCTTTCCAAGACAGAGTGGAGTGAACTACATACAGTAAAAGCCCTCAGCTACATGCAGTGTTTGTCCATCAGTTCTTTACTAGGACTCGGACATTTTCCTGCTTTTTCTGCCATATGCATCATTGTATAATCATAAAGCTCAGAGGACAAAAAACTCATTAACATAAGAACAGATTGATAACAAAGAAATGGCATAACTTAAGATTGACATCTGCCAGTACCAGTCCTACTTTATGTCAGTCTCCCCATACAATCAGAGGGTTTAAAGACCTCAAAGGAAGCAATACAGCAATATGTAAACTGACGCTGCACAATTAGATTGTTACAGAGCTGATTTATACTGAAAGAAAGCAAACAGAGCTGCCCCGACCCACAAAAGCTCTCCTTTTTTCCCACAGGAAACAAAAGCAATCCTCCCTTGCATAAAAAAGAGTTTATCTCAAACAGTCTGATTGGTGTTAGAATTCACCTTGACACTTCTCAAACCCAGTTTAAGCGCAGTTCATGAGAGTCCAGGAAGTCAGAAGTGAAGACGCCCACTGGTGTTGACATGTCCAAAGGGTTGACCCCCTCCGCTGGCACAGACAGGGTAAGGTCCAGCCAATCCATATTGTCCATGTTAGTGCTGTGCAGGTTCAAAGGAGAGGGTGGGCTGTTTTCACTAAAGTCCACCTCCATGGTCCCCATAGGTGAGTGTAGATCCTCCATTAGTTTCGAAGTTTTTTGCTCAGTGTGGGCGCCTAGTGCTCCATCCAGAAGGGTCTCCACCCGGGTGTCAGAGGTCAGGGCTGCCAAGCTGGACGAGGGAGTGAGGGGTGCAGCAGGAGGCAGGGCCACTTGGACCACAGGTGGAGGGCGGGATAAAACAGTGTTGATGGGAAGGGTGGTTACACTGGCTGTCACAGGGAGAGGCTTGTCCTGGCTGGGAGGATCATGTCTGATAAAGGGGGAGATCTCTGAAATCAAGTACAGAATATAAAGTGTGATAATCCAATAATTATTAACACTTAATATCTACTTTAACCAGTGCAACTAAAAAAGATAAATTGACATATTTCTCACCACCACTCTCGATTAACACATCAAACAGGTCATCCATCTGCTGGCTAGCTGCAGTGGGTCCCTGCAGAGAAACAAAAATACCTGCATGATTGACTTTTGCAGTAATTTAAAGGGTCTTGTGGACAAAAATACTGTATTTATTTGTTACCTGAACAGCTGTTAGCATACTACGTGTCTGCTTCACTGCATCCTCGTAGCAGGGCGGGTCCTTACACTTTGACACATTGTTTGTGAATTTTGGCTGCTGCAAGAAAGTTGGCTGGCTGGTACGGGGAGACTGTAACAGGAAAACACAACATTCCCTTTCACCAAATGAAAAAACAGGATACATCTAAAACAAACCATCATTCAAATGGAGTCGACACTGTTCAGAATGAGTCAGTGAACCAAAGTAGAAGACAATAAGAGATCCTTTACCTTGTTAGTGGGGTTTGGACATCCACTTGCTGGGAATGTGTTGAGTAGGCTCTGTGCTGACTTGTCCATCCTCCATGTCTGCAGAGAAATACAACTCAGTCATCATGGAGGCCATTCATGAATGCAGAAATGGCTCCAATGTTTTAAAATGCTTTCTGTTACATGTGTGGAAAAAAAGTGCATTGCAACACCAACTATGTTAGTAAAAGAATTAAAAACTTGTGTCATAACAGCTGAGATCTTTTAAGGGGCAAAGCCTAGGAATTGTGGGATTGCTCTGTACTCCCTGTTTTTTTGCTTTATTACTTTAATTGAATTTCACTGGACCCTTCTCAGTTAAAGTGTCACTGCCTTTCACCCCACTGTGACAGCACTGTTTGCAGCACTATGTGGCACGGCTCGTGAGTGTTCTCCTCAGTTAGCATTTAGTTGCGGTTTCTGTTGCTAATTCTGGCCGGCTGTCTGGCTCAGAGCAGAGGGACGACAGAGGGCAGCCTTCACTCAGCACCTGCTCCAGTAACCCAAGTTTCCACAAGCCTTCGTTCGATCGGAATAGGGGTGGATTTCACCACTCAGCTACGGTCTGTTATTACTGTGGCAACAAGATAGAGGCATTTCCCGTGATAGAGTGTTAACTGCATTGAAACACCTCTGATGTCTGTTCAAACGGTGCCATCAAAAACGCTGCACCAGTTGTATGATGTGCAGGTCAGTGTGAATTTACTGCACAGGAAACAGAATTAATGATTTTAGGTGCACACACATTACATTAACAACTCAAGCTTGCACATTTTAAAGAAATCCCAAACTACCTGAAGATCATAGGTAATAGTGAAGACTAATAAAGGGACAGACAGAGACAGCATGGGTTAGGGTTTTCTTACCTTTGTCAGTAGATGAGTGCTGCATTGCTGTTGTAATGCTGCTGAGGCCTCTGTTTTCTGTGGCACCTGTCCAGAGGTCTGGATAAGGCCTGAGGCTGCGCTGCTAACAGTGGAGTGTAATTTGATGCTGTTGGCAGGGAGCTGGACAGCGACTGCTGAGGGAGGAAGGGATGCAGGCAGGAGGATCTGCGCTCCACCCTGAACAGGCTGCAGGGTCTCAGGCTGCTCGATAGTGTGGTGGCTGATGATAAACTGATTTGGAGGAGCCAAGTGGCACTGTTCTGTCACCTCCTCTTGTTTGACCAACACCGACAGACCAGGGGAGCTACAGGACGCTGGGCAGTGTGACGGCGTTCTGTTTTCCTCCTTGACCTTGATGGGAGCAAGAGGGCTGAGTCGAAGTGGAGAATCTCCTTGCTGACTCCTCTTCTCCACCTCCAGTTGCATTTTCAGCTCCTCCACCAACTTCTGCTCCTGCTCCAGCTTCCTCATAAGCTCTTCAATCTGACGCTCCTTTTCGTGGAGACGTTTGTCCTTTTCAGAGTCCTTCTCATAGGATCTCAACTCAGTGGGACACTCCTCCTGGGGAGATCTCTGTGGGGAGTTTACACAGGGAGCAGTATGAGTTGGAGACAGACCATCTGAAAGCCTGGTAGGGCTGTCTGCCATAGTGCTGTCGTCTATGCCCAGGCTGGACACTTTGGATGCTATGGGGGACACAGGTGGTGTTGACTTTATGTTTTCAGATTTTGAGACTGATGTGATGGTTGTTATCTCAACCGCAGCAGCAGTCTGGATGTTAGAGTTCTCCAGATACAACTTAAGCCTCTCTATCAGATCTGTCTTAGTTCCAGAAACAGGCAAAGATCTGAGTTTGAGTTCCATTTTCAGCTCAGCAACCTGCAAAGACATCAGGATCATTTTAAAATCCTCCTGCTCTCCTCTGCAGCATGCATGAAGTGCATATAATCAGACTGTGTGCAAGCAGCAACGTGTCACCTTCATCTCATCCAGATTAGCTGGTAAATGATCTGGCTTGCGGTTTGTCTGAGTGTGTCGGGGCTGCACAGGGGTAGACGCAGTGTTTCCACTCAGAATGACACTGGAACAGCTGGTTTGTACCTCAGCTGCTGGTCTAGTGTAAAAGGACAGGAAGAAAAAGGGAGTACAGATAAGTGACAGAAGCTAAACTATTATCCATTTTTCACACTCATCAAACTCTGTGTAGAATGACCTGAGCAGGAAATGTAAAATATTTGCGACAAACAGCAGCTGGTGAAAGAGCAGTTGCTCTTTGTAAAACTATGGGTAAACTTTGGATTGAGTTGCTAAGCAATCAAATTTCAAATGATTTCAGCCAAAGTTATCAACCTGTACAACTTAAAGGTTAACTATGTGGGCAAGTTTTCTCTCGTCGTGTAAGAGCAGTATTTGTGTTGTTAAATGGAATCATACTTGAGAGTGGCAGGTGGGACGGCCTGGTAGCTGTACTGCTGCTGGCTTAAAATCTGGAGCTGCAGGAACTGCTGTTGCTGCTGCAGGAGGCGGGCATAAGCTGAATCCATCGGCACTTCACTGAGCTCCTGCTTCTGGTCTGGCGGGATGTACTGATGGTACTTTAACTTTTTCACTCGTGGTTTGGGCTCTTTGCTCCTTTTGCTGCGGCTTTTATCAGCGGGTAGCTTGGGCAGGCTTTGCTGTAGAAAACGAGACACAAAAAAAGGGGCATGTAAAACCAGAGAGGACCATCTGGAGGATATTTGATCTCTGTGACTGATCTCAGTCCAGTTTATCAGGGAACACAGTGTGTATTGCCAGTATCAACATGCAAGACTTGGAAGTGATACTTGATTTTTATAGCTTGAAGCGTTAAGGTGGAACATTGTTTTGACACCCGATGAGAACTGCAGGATGAGGAAACGTGTAGTGGAAATGTGACCCTTATTGTTTTACCACCTGCAGTTACAGGATGCACATGAAAACGGCTCGGCTTAAGAGCAGCAGGTTCTACCTATGAAACCAAGACTCAAGCTGAGTAGAGCAAGCACACTTCCTCCAATTTGTCAAGCTCATTCTCCTATCGTATTCAAAAGGGAGGGAGAGTTTATTTTATACTCAGAGGATAACTGGATAATGATAAATGCACAAGTTATTGCTTCACTCCCATCCTTTGATTTTTTTCTTACATTTTACACAGGCTGGATGAGGAAGGCCAGTCTGTCATTTGACCCTAATTGAAGACAAACTGTGGCTGGCACAGATTTAAGCCCAAGGATTTGTGGAATGACTTTAAACCCTGTTGTTCTTTGAACTGTGTTTGACTTGGCTGAATGCTGACACTCTGTTCACCCCAAAACTGATTGACTTTCATCATGACAAAACACAGACTCTGTGTTTTCTGACATCGCATCTCTCATCAAATTTCCAAATGAAACAACAAAAACACACTCACACACACACACACACACACACACACACACACACACACACACACACACACACACACACAAAAAAAAAAACCCCACAGTCAATAAATCAAAGAGACAGAGAGAGCTGTAAGACTACGAGTTAAAAACTACTTAAAAAAAACTTTCAAAAATTACTAAGATAGTAACTTTAAGAAGACTTAAAACTCAAAGCTACTAAAAACACATCTGAAGCTCACCTTCACAAGAACTGGCCCTGCTGTGATACTGGGGACAACAGTGGGGACTGGCTGAGGTGTAGAGGTTTGTTGTTTGCTTTGTTGCTCACCAGTAGAGACAAGGTTGATTACATCTGGTGTGGACTGTGGGTTAGGTGTTGGGGAATGCTAAGAAAAGCCGAGATAGAGAGAGACCACAAGATGTTAGTGTAAGAACAGTAAAGCTGCTGTGCCTGTTAACTATTATCACATGCAAGGAAAGAAAAACACCTCAACTGGGAGAAGATAACCAAAAACAGGTTGATAAACATTCAAAAATAAAATAATAAGTAAAATATGTATCAACAAATAATAAATGCAATCTTAAATATTTTTTTTTCTTTAAGTAAAAAAGAAGAGAAGAAAAAAGGAATTATATAAATTTAAGACTCTGCCAGATTAGATCACTTGTCAAAAAGGCCAGTTTGTCTGCAGACATTGACACTTTATGTTTCATTACTTGTTTTGGCTCAAGGTATTGGTGTACCTGTGGGGGAGACTTTAAGTTGGAGGAAACAGAAGTGGCCTCAGGCCCTCCAGACTCCTTTGGAGAGGCGGAGGTGGAGCTGGGAGATTGTTGGCTGGCAGGCTGTGGTGGTGATAAGGCATCACTGCTGTCCTCATCAAAGCTGTAAATATCTGGTGGCTTAGTGTTGTTTGCCTTAACACCTGTGGGGTGAACATCAAACATTTTTGATGTAGTTTCTTAACAAGTAATTTTGGCTTATTGTTGCTTTAAAGCATTAATTAGTTTCTCGGCTGTTGATGTAAAGTGATTAACTGTGGCAATGAGCCTCAAAGTGGGCTAAAACAAAAAACAGTTCCTGGTAACAAGGATATATGATCATAGTGCTGGTGAGTATCTACCATGGACGACCTCTTCAGCGGCAGAGTCAACAGGCAGGATTTTCTTCTCCACCAGCTCCATGGGTCCTGGCCGCTGGGCGATCTTCTCATTGAGGTCATCGGCCAGTCTGGCCCTCTTCAGCTTCATCTGTGTGGCCTGCAGGGAGGGTTCAGCTTGCGTCTCTGATAAACACACAGAGGATCATTGGCTGCGAATCTGGCTAGTATCAGTCAGCCTCTTCACGGCTTTGTCAGGGTGACTCACTGCATGCTCAGCCAGACCTCAGAAATTTCTTTCAGCCTCAAAGACATACAGTATATCTGGTTCTGACTTTGTAAAACAAATTTAAACAGGCAGTAATGGCGATTAGATGAATAAGCACCTTATTCATCTCTGTTATCTAGACACCATTACTGTGTCAGAACACACAGGAGGATGATTACCTTGCAGGATGTGCATTCGAACCAGCTCAGAGCGTTGAGGTCTGCTGCAGAGCTTGTGCTTTAAGAAGTTTCCAGTCTGTTAAAAAAAAAAAAAAAAAAGTTTTTTAAAAATGTATTTTTGTGACATAACGTAGACTAAGAGGAATAAAATCACGAGATGCAGTGTGATGTCTTACCCTGGCTCTCTCCAGGCTGCGAATCTGCTCATGAAAGGCAGCAGGTGTTTTCAGAGCTATGACAATGTGAATAAACAAAATACATAATTTTTTTTCGAAAATATTGTATTTCCACACACTAGCAAACTGTTCCTTTCATTCTGACATACATGGCTATTGATGTAAGGTGTTTTTTCCTTTTTATCACATCCAAAAGGTCATTTGTTCTTGGTTATTTTTGCTGTTATACTTAATTAACCACTTACTGACAAGAGTGATCTCTGAAATCAACCACAAAAAAAGACAACGTAAAAACACAAGTACAACAACTACACACTATTTCTAATGTGAGCACTCATTGCAAATGACTTGAGAAGCAGTTTAAAGCTATTGAGGTTGTTTCCCAAAGAGTACAAGATGTCTTTATTCCTGTACAGAATGAACAAAGCCGGATGTGTGCACCTAATGTAGCGATTAAATCATGATCTCCTTTTGACATATAAACAAAGGTTAAAATCATCATGGCAACAAAAAGTTACAAAACATAAAAGCTTCACATCTTGTTTTTGTTGTTCTGCAAGAGTGTGACATTAAGCAAGAGGTCATGGGAGTCAAACAGGAAGTGCCAGCTTTACTGACTCAAGCAGAGAGATTGTTCCGTGCAGAGTTACTCTTTGATCTCTCAGAACAAACTCATCCTGCTTTACTCACAGTTCGGCTCACTGACTAGTCACCTCTGCTATGACGAGCACTGTTTGGTTTAAGGACCCGTTGGCTGAGTGGGGCGCACTGAAGAGTGTGTCAGGGGAGCAAAGCAAAACATTCCTGCTCGTCACCTAAACCTCACTGCATACCTACCATAAGCCTGTAAGTGTGGGAGCAGCAGAGCGCATTAGGAGAGAATGGCCTGGGAGGTTTATGTGCAGGCCACGCTTGGCCGTGGGACGACTGACCTCCCCTGAAGGCTCAGTCGCTGACTCATGTGCCTGTGCGGAGCCAGAGAGGAGCTGAAGAAAGCCTGACTGCAGGACATGTCTCAGGAGAGAACAAGACCAAGAGGAAGAGCTCTGTCTCTCTCGCTCTCTGCCTTTACAGCTATCAGCATGATTCTGTCACAGATTCAGCTCATCTTTTATTAGGTGTAGCAGGGGGACGGAGTCTGCTCCACTTTTGTCACATCAAAGGACGAACAGTAGAAAGTAAGAGTTAGAGTGCTGATGCACTTATGTGTTAAATCTTTGAGTCATTTTTATTACTGGATATGTTGTATGTACGAACAATTTTGTGACAATTAGGAAAAAACTCTTTAGGATAAAGTAACTGACTCATGTGCAGGCACATATGATGTTATTAAGTACTTTACACAATCCTGTAAAATAAAATCTTCCCTTATACAAGTGAAGTGGAATCTTTTTAAACTTTAACGAACCAGCATGACCTCTTACATCAACTACACAGAGTTAATGTGCTAACTTTAAAAATAGGCAAATATAATGCATGGGTCTTGCCCATCAACTGTAAAAAGATGAACGACATGATGGCTCCTCAAAAGTGAAGCCAAAACATTTCAATCTCCACCTGCTGTCTGGCTGCAGTACTGGTAATAAATCCCGCCCCTCCATGTTAGCAGATGGGACATAGGCTAAACTAAAAAATCAAAGTGCACATCAAATAAATTTCCCCAGCAGATGGTTCCTGTGATTTTCAGTAGCTGGGCGATTTTCAAGAGTTCAGTTTGGTTTTAATTAGTTATAAAAAGAAAATGGCTGAATCATCTTTGATTGACAGCTGATCCTTCCTCATAAATAAGTCGGGTGGCTGTATTGGGCAAGACTTTGGTATTGAAGCTCCATTCTCTGGTCACTACTGTGCAGGCTTTAGCCTCAAATGACATCACCGGTGAATCCAGGATATTTTGGCTTGTGTCACATTGTTTTAATAGCATTGCAAATATGTCGGAGCATTGCAAATATGTTGTCTACAAGCCATGAAGAAGTTTGGATGTGGTTGAGTTTGGTGTTGGCAAAAGTTGAACTTCATCTCTAATATAATATAATTATGATGAGAGAAAAAAATCATCATAATATAAGAAAAGTAAATGAGAGCGAAATGAAAACTGACTCAGACATACTGGTTACAAAAACAGTCCTTTTTGTTAGCATTTGATTTGTATACTCACGGGGCATGATGCCTTGCTCCACAAGCTGCTCCCGAGTTCTCCTCTGCTGCAGACAGAGCTGAAGGACTGTGAGAGTGCAGAGACAGAGAGGTCAGAGTTGAACCTTTGCCATTCGGAGCCAAGTCCAATGAGTCAACTAACAACCGCCTCTGGCTCTAACCGTGAAACCTGACAGACTTCAAATAAAACAAAGTACTTATTATTTCTCAATCAATACTCTACCCAAAAGGCCAGACACTAAACCCTGTTCACCGCCACAGACATCCTATTCACTTCCTGTATGGAACCACAACTTTTACAGCAGTCAGACTCAAACAGTGTATTATGATTGGCTGAGAGCCCTGCCAATGAGAGTCAGCATCTCTGACCGACATGCCCATGGATGCAAATACACATTTGAGTCACACAAAGCAACTACAGAACAGAATACAAACAGATAAAAGAGGGATTATTATGGTACTGGGCTGCGGTCATTTAGAGCAAAACTCAGAAAGGTCCTGAAATCATACGACAAGGTAGTCTTGTCGATTTAATACATTACTTTCAAAATGTAATAATGCTTTGGGTGGATCAGCAGTGATCAGTTCCATTAATCAGGCACTTCAAAGACGTGACTTCCAGCAGGAATTGTTGAGTCTTGCATGCAGGCTCCACAGACAGCACTTGGATGATACTCAGTGTTATTTCTCCATTAATGTAAACTGTAGTAAGATCCCAGGTTAAACATTTATAAACAACGGAGTTTGTAATTTCATTAGAATAACACAGCTCCAAGCAGAAAAAAACCAGTTTGAAGAGGAGGGTAATGAGTGATTGTGATGAATGATGAACTGATGTGAGGAACACGAGGCCCTTATTGTCACCACTGTGGTGAAGTGAAGCCAGCTTAGCTAAAGTGGCTCAAGGGAAACAGCTACTCCCACTCACACATACACAGACTCACACACACACACACACACACACACACACACACATACACACATACACACAACGCAGACCTGCTCAACTCTCCTGGGAAAGGCGCTGCATCTGAAAAGGCCTCTGTGACTCACTCTAGCAAAAATAAACTGGGCAGCTGTGAGAACAAGGCCTGGGAACCATGAAATTTGGGGGTAGTTAAAGGGGCGGGATCTCCAGATCTCCAGTTGTATGTGGAGTTGACTGGTGGGCAAGGGAACACAGAGTGACAAGTGCTGAGGCAAAGGGTGGGAGGCTAAGTCTACCCTCAGAGCAGCCCATCAACTCCACAGCACAGAACACAGTGTGCCTGCCCCGCCTGCCGTGCTTCCTATCACAAACCCAGGCTAGGGGGGGTTATGGTCTGCCCGCAGATCAAACCAGGAGATTGCGAAAAATTGCCATCGCTTTGTCTCAATATTCATATCCACTGTAACTTGGACAAAAAATGCTAGAGGCAAGAAAATTTATGAGTGCATATAACAGCATATCAATAACACCAAAACCTGCCTTCCAGCTCAACAAGAAAATGCTGAGTTTAATTTGAGCATCAGTATGGAGGTACACCTCACGCCTGGGGTCCTCCTCACTTTGTCATCTTGTGTTCAACCTGAACCCTGGCTAACCTCTCCGTGATGCAAACTGGCTTCGCTCTGCAGCTCACCAGCAGAGCGTAAACAGAGGTTGTTGGAGAAACACAGAGAGAAGAGTCGCCTGAAATCCCTGCCTACTGATGTAATCTCTAATCTCAGACCCATGTTATTCTCAGCAGATCATCCCTGGAGGTCTCCCATCAGACCTCTTATTTTATTTGACTATTTTTTATCAACAGAACAGATAAGAAAAAAGCACTGTTTAGTGTGGCTACAGATACTTTTTGACCAGACAAAGTTGAATTTAGTTTAGAAACAAACTGACACTGGGTTATGTTGATTTTACTGTTATAAATACCACAGACTCTAAACAGAAACTCACTTCAGCAAAGATTGAGATGTAGCCAGAGACAGACTAAACCATGAATATTCAGATTATGTTAGTAAGTAGTTATCCGTGGATTCAGCAGTTAATACAAAATAATTTTTTTTCACTCATTTGGGGGAAATCGTCTTCCTGAGGTCAATTTTAATTGACTGACTGAAGATTAAACAATATGTAACTAGATTTTCATAGCGTCCATAACAGCTGACTGTAGTTGACAATTGAGCACAATGTATCTAAGGCTAATTGGGATGACTGGTCAAATGTAGAAAGGCAAAAAACATGCAGCAAACAGCTTAACACATGTTCTTAAACTCGATTTTTTAAATCCTTGACTGGTTCAACAACGCAGAAATGACTGAGAATGTACAGAAGACGAAGTGGTGTTAAAATGCTGATATGATCAGTTTAAGACAGTTTCTTAGAATGTAGGCTCATTTCTAACCCCAGCACAGCAGTGTATTATTTTTCCCAGAGGGCCCACGAAGAAGCCAGATTCAGAGTGATGAGAACACACAATATTTTCCTTCCCCATGAGTGGGCGTGTCCTCAAATTCTGTGTTGACAAAGTGGTCTTAGTCTATTTAGCAAGTTAGATTTAGTCAGAACGTGAATAATAATTGACTTACAATTTAAATAAAATGTCCCACATGCAAATCGTGCCTGATGGCCCTGACGGTATTTACATTTTGCTTTGCATTTTTTAATGCTATGCATGTCCTTTATTACACACTTCTGTCATTTGTGTGTTGTGCATTATCTCACAATAGCAAGAAGCTAATCTGTACTTCATTTTCGTTTCAAATTTATGGGATGCAACAGTACTGTTTTTTAATATGTAGCTTAACATGTAGCTTACCTAATAAACTTTGGCAAATATTTTCACCAAAGGTAACTTCACAAATGCTACAATAAGTTACCAGTAATTAATAGAGAACATAAACGCGTAATTGTTACACAAAGACAACTATGTCTGTATACAGAGAGTCCACATCTCTTCTTGTCTAATCAATGACTGCAAACAACAAAGATTAAAAATATACAAATAATGACTAGAAACTTGATCTTCAGCATATCTGTATACTGCACTTCATTTGAATTAAGCTCATAGTGTGTACTTACATTACTGGAGTGAATTCATGTGCATATCACGTGAAAGAAAAACCATGAGTGCTATTACGAACACAGGCGGTATAAACTGATGAGTACTCTCTAAATCTCTCCTACGCCGACTCTGAGAGTTTTTCCACAGAAAGTTTGATTTATTATCCACCAGTAAACAACAGTCTCTCCTGTAAGAATGATGCTTGGCATGAATCATTCTGATGAGCTTTACTGTTGCCTTGTCATTTCCTGTTAGGGCTCCGTCTACGTCACGACACCCCCCACCTCCCCACCCCCCCCCGCTACTGCTGCCAGAATCAGTAAAGATTAACAAGAGTAAAAAATAACTTTACTTCAAGCAAATACTTAAATGAAACGAAAATATGCATGTAGGTTAGACACAATAAAGTAAAAAAAGCACCTGATTTGAATTTACCCCTGCAGATGGAAGGGGTCTCCACTTCAAGGCAGGCCATAGAGGACAGTGCTGGTGTGCTTGGCGGCCAGGTCTGGAGTCCCATGGAGTGATGAGGCCGGTGGAGAACGGGGGAGTCAGGGAGAGAAAAGACCCGGCTCTGAGTGGACGACAGCTGGCTCTCAGAGCTACAAACAGTCCCTCCTCTCTGGCTGTGTGCTGGCCTCAGCGGAGAAAGTGTGTGTGTGTTTGAGCTCAGTCAATGTCAGGAGGAGGGAACACAGCGCTGCTCATGTTAACCCTCGCTGGGTCATTTTGTTGTTCTCACAGAGGACTCATCATGCCACAGCACAAAAGCCTGCAGGACTTATTTTGTGAATAATCAGCAGGGGATCACTTAACTGGTAACCATTACATAGTTGATCAAAACAAACTGTTCGGAATTTTGAGTAGGCACATCTCCATGAGAAAGACCATGGGTGTATTTTTCTCCAAAAATATTTGCTCTCGTCATTGTTATTGAGTGCTACAAACACACTGAGTCCTTGGGGACATGGAGGCCTATATCTTTAAACATTTTTAAATAAGTAAGGTTCTCTTACATGTACAGTATTTGTTTTTATGGCTCTTCTCAACTGCAGCAACATTTTTTATCAGTGTCCAGTAACTGACAAACAAATGTGAATATTTATTCAAAAACTGTAATAAGTAAACATGAAACCAAACAGAGGAGCTTATAAAAATTAAACAGGCGAAACAGAGGAGCAAATGCAGAGGAGGAAACACAGTGGCTCATACAAAAATGTGCTCGCTCGTGGCTTACAATGGTGGTTAGATGTCGTTCGTTACTACAACAGACTAACAGGAAGTGAGATAAAAAGGAATTATGCTAATTGTGGCGAGTTCCATGTGTCTCAATGGATCCGGGAAGGCTGGTTTGAAAATAAGTCAGAGCTA
>JAQLOL010000009.1:8354839-8370058 GCA_029783665.1 Naso thynnoides | reverse complement strand
GTCCACCGTACAGAGCGCCACCTATTCTGGCCTCCAGGTAATAAACAAAAAGCAAACAAAAAAACCCCAAAACAAAACCAAATGCACACATAACCCAAAAAATGGCTCTAACAACCATGTTCGCGTTGCACTGTAAACAGTCATACTGTAAACAGCAAGTGGCACATGGAGAAGCAAGTCAGAAACAGAAATTTGCCTCCTCAAACGGAAGCCCAAGAATAATGGGGCTTGCCCCCAGAAGCTGTATCGCTGTCTACCAGAAGTCAGACGGAGAATGCAACCAATGGGTTCCGAGATTGCTCCTTGATGCCCTTCACTGGCTACCTGTGAGTTTTAGAATTGATTTTAGATTCTACTGCTCACTTTAAAAGCCTTAAATGGCCTGGCTTTTGCCTATATATGAGATCTTTTAATTCCCCATGAGCCAGTCTGCCTGAGATCATCCAGCGGGGCCCATCTAACAGTTACAAAATCACAACTTGTCACTAAAGGTAACTGGGCCTTTGCTTTGCTATATCCCCCAGCTATGGAACTCCTTGCCTGACGATCTCAGAGAGGCTACCTCAGTATCCTCTTTTAAATCTTACGGCTTTATCTTAATTGTTGCTATTGGCGTAAATTTTAATTATTGATTGTTGTAATTGTTTGTTCTGGATTTTATAACCGATTGTATGTAAAGCATTTTGTAACATGTTTAACAAAGGTGCTCTGTAAATAAAGTCCTTTTATTATTATTATTATTATTATTATTATTATTATTATTATTATTATTATTAAATGCTATTGTACCAGGATAATAGCATATGAACTGACTTTGCTCATTTGAAATCAGCTCTTATCTTGTGACAAACATCAGGCGACAACAAACTATTGACTACAGCCTCATTTTCTCTAAACAGCCCAATTATATGAATCGCCAAAGGGCTCCATTTCCTTTGTCATGTTCCTCAGTCTGTACATGCGTTTGTAATTTGAGACAAATTATGGAAATTACAGTAAGAAATGCCTCTACCTTCTACAGAAACACAGAAAACAAAAAGCATCATGAGTTCTCAGCCTATTTCCAACATGAAATCACCTACAATGAATAAATATGTAATTTCCTGACCAAAAGTCGACTGATTTTGCAGTAGCGCCTAATATAAACTCCTCTACTGTTATATCTCAGGATAGGAGGCATGTTGCATATTTAGTTTAAAAAGTCACTAACCAACAGGGCAATGCTTAAAGCAATGCTAAACTCTTTGATGATTGTTTCTCTTGTGTCATTTCATTTTCATACAGTATATTTCTCTCTCAGCATGGCTGCAGCTTTGTCCTTGTGAACGGGCTCATAGTCTGCAGCAGTGATACAATAAGCCTCGACTTGACTCTCACTGAATGTAAATGTCAGAACAATTTGAGAGGTGGGACACAGTCATTTGGCAAAAACTTCACTGGAGTCACCAAGGCCTCTGAGTTCTATCATCTGGAGAAGCTTGACATTTGTTATAAATAGATAAGAGTTGAAGGGTTGATATGAAATCCTCTCGGCGGAAAAGCTTATTAGCCATTTTATTTTTTCCACAAATAGCATTTAGCTTGTGGTTGTTCATTAGTGTTTCCACAATAACCAAACTCTGACACAAAAGAACATACTCACATTTTAAACAGCTATTTGTTTATGAGGTATCTGGCAGATTGTCATTTGCTTTTGCACACTGGTAGTTTGCACTTCAATTTAATTCCACATAATTAGTATCGATACTGCTTTGTGAGGACTGCTGGGTGCAAATTTAGTTTGGTTTGGTCATTTGACAAAATTAAAACACAGTAGTAAAAACAATGAAAGTGTCAACATTCTGAAGAATCACAAGAGAAAGTATATTAAAATGAGCACAAACTATTTTTAATGTTTGTTGTTGCTCTCTCTTTTGAAGCCAGTTTGCACCCAAGACTCATGAGACAAAATGCAGGGAATGTTCCGGCAGAGTAAACTGATTCGTCTTAGCTTGGGCTAAGCAGACATGCTGTTGCCCGCAGAGGCGATTTTTAGAGCGTAAGGCCTGTCACTTGTTTTAACTAGCCAATCAGCTCATACAGATGTCACATGTCGCAAAAAAGAGCAGCCAACAGCAACAAGTGCTTTTTCAAAATACCGTGACCGGCCGAATGGTCTGAATACAGAGCCAAGCCTGAATACAGAGCATACAGAGCCACAGAGAGGTACACAAGAGCAGATTTCTTTCAGGCCTCCTTAATTGCAAAATGCTGAAAGGTTATAATGGATGATGCCAAAGACAAAACTGCCTAACCCCAACTTTAACTGATAAATAAGTTATCAAAAGTTGCTGGTCATTTTCTGTCAATGAATCACTTTGTTCAAGATCTAACCTTATTATTAAAAAATGTCAAAGGACAGTATGCTACACAGTTTAGTCCAGTGTTGACTGGTGTTTTTCAAATGCCAAAGTGAGGCTTCAGTTTGTTTCATCTTAGACCTGCTACTTGTTTCCAAATAATTGTACATATTACTGAAGCTGCCCTTGAAAGCAGCATTTTTGGCTTTTTTTTTTTTTTTAAAGAAGCTCTTTCTTAAAGGCTGAGTATTTTATGTTGAAAATGGATATAGCAGTAAAGAGTTATTTGCTATGTAAATCACACAGGATGAAGTCAGATTCTCTTTGAGTTTGTTGTAATCTAAACTTCTTTGTTTTTTGTTATAACCCACTCAACTACCAAGCACATCATTTCAACTATAGTTGAGTTTGTATCACTCACAATGCAGTCAAGTCTAACATTTTCAAAAACTTATCAGTCTTTATAGTAAATAAATGTATCTTTAGTAGCCAATATCACTTTATATCACATACACAATATATGATGAGAAAAATGAGACCCTATTTGTCATCTCTATGTCCATATTTCAGAGAATGAGGAGGCAGTGGACTCAATCAAATGCCAATAACACAAAAATACAGACGAAGACTTACACATGGTTGTCACTACGTTTTAAAATTTGTAAATGTTGCTTCAGTTTGATTGCTGAAAAAACGTGAGGCTGTTAGAAAACAAGTTCCATTAAAACTACATTTATAGCTGTAATGCTACAGTTGTCAATTTAAATTTAGCTCCAAATGACTTGAGCAATGAAGCTGTGAAAATTTCTGACTAGGAAAGAGCGTGGGGAGATATACGACTTGGAAAAAGTGAATTTGGAGAGAGAGAGACAACAGCAGCAATAAATGTCCATCCTTACGGCTGTGAAATACAGCTCTGACAGTAGCTCAGACGGATAAAAGGACAATTTGTTATAAATGGAAAAGTCTTCTGGCCCTGACACAGACTGGGCAGCTTGAACATGTTGTCAAAATACAGTAATGCCACAAACTGTTTTGACACATATTGGTGGCATTACCAGCTCATTAAAACCAGCAAATTTGCAATTTATCTGATGACTGTGCTGAAGATGAGTGCTTTACAGTACAATATGAAGTCTCCTAGTTCAGATCAACATATATCAGCTCTTTGTTTGTTAATGTAAATGAATGTTTTCAAATTTGCAGATGAGAATAAGATGGACAGACCAGAGACTTTCCCTCAAAGGTCAAATTTAGCCCCAATTTGATTTGAGTAACCCAGCCAAGTGTCTGCCCTGTGTGTATGTGTGTGCCTGTGTTTGTGTGTACAGGTGTGTGCTGTCTCGTGTGTGTGTGTGTGTGTGTGTGTGTGTGTGTGTGTGTGTGTGTGTGTGCGTGCGTGCACACGCCTGCCAAATTCTCCAAGCGTGCATGTTAGGGAGATCAGCTTTGCTCCAGTAAAATGCGTGGGCTGAAAATAGGCCTGATCGAAGAATAGTGTTTCATATTACATTGCACAGGAGACCCATGCAGCTAAAGCTCTGACTGATGTCCCCTTCACTTTTCTAGTCTGAGGTCTCCACTTTTCCTGAGCAGAACACAGCAGGCTCTTATGGGACACCAATCAAGGTCACATTATCACCACGGTAAACTAATAAAGGCTGAAGACAGTGAAATGTACAGATATAAAATGTTGTTGTTGGTATTACTGTTGATTTTCACCTGGCTTTATATAGTGATGCATTATTTTCAAGATATTACAGAATTTTAATACTTTCTTTGTTTTTTGGTGATCAGAATTATTTAAAACAAAATTGGTAACACTACTTAAAGCACGCATTATGAACATTAGGTTTGTAACGTTACATCCATGTCTTGATGCATCGATTTATATTCCTACAATCCAGCTACATCAATAAGTAGACAGCAAATCATCCCTCTAGTGTGACTTGTATCGATTGAATATAATTATAAGCGTTAGGAAAAATACCACAAGTAATGTGGTTACATACCGCACACTTTGACGGGAGGATTTCTTGCAGAGGATCTGGTTTATTTGAACTGTGCATGGGCATCTTTTCTATTTTTATCGTCATAAGCGTGTTCACAATATGTAATAATGTGTTGTACATGTGCATAATGTGTTACAATGCATTACAGAGACAGGCGTCACAGAAAGTGTTACCAAATTTTCCTTAAACCTTTGGATTACAAATGTTCATAGGCTAGTTAAATATGACTTCATTATTCCTCAGTTCTAAGTTGTGAGTCATAAACATCTTTGTCCCTCAAGCACCACAGAGCCTGTTTTTTGGTTCATCATTGTTTTTCGTCATATAAATATGAGCTTGACTTTTGCTTTGAAACATGCTAAAAATAATAAAAGAGGCAACTGTAAACATAGTTATGGACATTTTGTGGACTGGCTCACCTGGGAGCGGCCTGGATGGACATTTAAACATTATTGTTATTGTTGAGTCATAATTCTCTGGGATATGTGCCAAGGCTGGCAGCCCATTTCTGGATATCTCTGCTGTGGCAGGGCCACAGTTTTTCCCTCCGAGCAGCCAATGTTCCCAGCACCAAAACTATTACGACCCCCACCCCCCCCCAAACCCTGCAGACACACATACAGTATCTGGGTCTCTCACACATAATGCACCGCCTGCAGCGAGTATGTCTTTGAAAGGCAAGGTGAATAGTCAATGACATCTGAAAATAACCACCTACAGCTGTGATTTGTGAAATGGAAGAAAGATTCTCTACATTAAAACTGTGAGCATATAACTTTTTGTTTACCTGAACTTTTAAGTGGCAGTGGGGCTTCCTGGATTAGCGGTTTGTAAGGTGTAACTTCGGGGTCATGAGTTTAAATCCACTGAAACCAGTCATCGCCGGTCTCCCTGTTATGTTCAGTTCAGCTTTTCATTCTTGGTATATATTTCAAAGCACTGAATAGTTTGAAAATTTGGCAAATATGCTTATTCACTTTCTTATGGAGAGTAAAAGGAAAAATATTAATATCACTCTTATTAGTACATTATGTATAAAGCTAAAGCAGCAACAGATGGTAGCGTAGCTTGGCATAAAACACTGGAAACAGAGGGGAAAAGCTAGCCTGGCTCTTGAAAAAAAAAAAAAAGATAAAGAAATCACAATTTGCCACTTACAAGTCCTTAACGCGCTGGACTATTTCTTGGGCATGATCAATAACTTTCCAGAGTCTGGTTGCCTGGCAACTGCTCAGAGCAATGAAATAGTCCAGTTCATTAACCCCCATAAACAGGAAATTGGTTTGGTGCAGATTTCATATACAATATGTATGTATGTATGTATCATTTTTGTTCTTTAAAAGGTGCTCGTAGGCAGATTTTTTTAACTTTTAGATGGGGCCAGCTTCGCCGTTTCCCCTTGTTTCCAGCCTTAATGCTAACTTTAGCGGACTGGTTATTGGCTCTAGCCTTGTTTATTTGAAACACATGAGATAGTCCCAATCTCCTCATTTAACACCCCCTCACCACCACCACACACACACACACACACCAAAAAGTAAAGTAAATAGAGTAAATTCAGGAGAGCATGAAAAAAAAAACAGCAAGGAATGAAGTCTCTCTTGCTATGCATACACAGTCTGAAGCAGCCAGACAAGCCTTTACTCCCATCGGTCAGGAGGCTCATTATCCCCTGTGAAGCTCACATAGTTAGAGGAGAAGTGAACTCTCATCCTGCTATAATGAGCCTGGCATTCCACTAGAGACTTTGGCATGAAGTTGGTGAGGCAGCCACCCTGTTGCTCTGCAGCTGACTGAGGGAAATGAGCAAAGTCTCTGATGGCGTCCTGAATGGGCTGTTAGGTATCTGATGCCAGGCATCACTGCTTCCACTGCTCTCTGTGGAGCAGGATGACCTGACTTTCTGCAGACTGGCACTTTACTTTCACGTTTTTTTCTGAATTAGGTAAATGCTGGATAGCTGTTAAGTCCCGCAGTTTTTGAGAAGAAAAAAGGGAGACTGACAGCATACAATCCCGAGTTGTTGTTTTTGTTTATAATCTTACTCTCCATGTAATTTATTAGCTCTCTTTATTTGTTGAGTGGCAACTTTTCAAAATAATCTTTAGAGCAGAAAAGGACAGATTTGCCACAACTGTGTCATCATTTTCTTTTGAGTCTTTCCTTAGATGACAGGTTCAGTGATCTGATGCTTCTGTCCAGTGAGTCTGACTGGAGCTCGTAGCTTCCTCACGTATTAATTTTTCAGGTTTAAACACTTTTTAAAAAATAAATTTAACATTTAATATTTGCACCTAACTGTAACAGTCTATTCAAATAGTGCCAATCTTGGAGTTTACAATGGATTGTAGTTCTAGCTGCTCTCTTAACAGATTGGTAACTGGCCCTACTGTACATTTTATCTATAAACACAAAGGAAACTGAAATGTCCTTATAATCTGATTTTGTTACAGGCCATCACAAAGGCATCTACAAGCTGCTTATGGTCATTTAATAATGAAAGAGATTTAAATGTCTTATAGTGTACTGTTGTTTCAGATGAAAATGAGAAATTATACCTGATGGCTGCTTCATATTTTCTTTACAGCTCTCTGTCAATATGCTCCACTTTAATTTCTGATGTGATTGAACCATTTCCTTTTCTTTGACCAGACCTCCAAGTCGTATGTCTTTTCTGAGAGTCTTAACAAGAACAAAGAAATACACTGACTTACAGAAGCAAACAAAGAACGCAGAAAAGAGACGTGTTTCTAAAATAGCCATTCTTACAAAAATAACAAAAATGTCCAAAAATTTCTCTTCACAGCTTTTTAACAACAGCTTTAAACTCAGCAAGAGTTTGAAGTCTTTCCAGTGGCTATTTCCAGCTATAGAGGAATCAGATATTAAGAAGTCTTTCTTACTCCTTGTTTCCGGAATAACAAGCAGACATTCTTGCAGGTACTATGTCAGTGACTGAACACAAGAGCAAAATTTTACTGCTTCCGGATTGAATATTTTTCCCCTCTCCAAGGGACTGAGAGAGACCAACAGACATTGGTTTGTGTCACAATGAAGTTTCAAAAGAGCTTGAGAATAGTGTTTATACAAATTGCAGCATCTAAACATCACGAGAAGTTGAAAACTAATCTGCTTATGACAACATGCATTTAATGCTTCAAAACTAAGTTCTGTGCTACTCCTACAATGCAAGCAACTTTTCAAAACTTCCTCTTTCTCAAAATAAAAGGTCACTTCATCTCCAACCCTCTCAGCTAGGCGCTTAACAAATCAGAATTTGTTCAGCTATATTCTGCTTTGAAAACATTTTTTTCAAAAAGACACTCAATTTTACACACTTAATTTCCAAAGTTTGTCTCAACCACAGAACGCTATCACTGATAAATCTGAAAAATGCTTTGGACCACTGCGAGCAGTCAGTCCATCTAGTGATTACTTTACACTGCACAAAAACCAAATTATGCTCTTTTCTCAGTCACATAATGACTCATGACAGCAGTGACCTCAGTGGAGATGAACCAAGCTCAGAATGATGCTGCTTTGCAAGTTGTACATTGAACAGCTTACAGAAAACTTGCGATTTATTAAGAATACATCTCAGGGTCATGATAATCTTCAAAAAGCTGGTTGCCACTACAGAAGTGCCCTTTGAAGCTCATAAAACTGTTTCACTTCAGCATCTCTTTCATCTAGGAAATCTCAAAGTAATATCCTGCAGCAGTAGTTCCAGGCCATGAAATACTTTACACAGAACAGAGTACCATCAGGTCTGTCTCACTCATGGTCATTCTGGTAATTTTCCTGTTACTATGACAACACTTTTCTGCACTCCTCTACCTCCTGATTGTGTGGAAAATGCACAAGAAGACAAAGGGAAAAAATGTCAAATGCTGAGGAGCAGCGATTGAACACATCGTCACCACCGACTGGCCTACATTGACTGCAAATTACTTACAGCTCACCTTGATGTGTTTGAGATATTGCATATCTCATCCATTTAAGTCTTAGTTTTCTCAGCTATCCATAGCCATTGAGACGTGTCACTCCATCTTACAAGTCAATCCTTCACTGTCATTTACATTAATAAAACCAGTAATATAGTCTCAAGGTTTATAATCAATACTCACATTTTTACTGGCTTTAATCGTCATCTGCGATTTAAAAACAGCAGATTTTCACACAATATGAGAAAGAGAAAATGTGCTTTCTGCTCAGCGCACAGTTATAAATTCTCTGCACACTAGAGTGTCTCTCCTGCTGGGCTGCTGACAGAGCTGTCAGCCAAAGAGCCAGTCATATTGGTCAGGAGAGGAGTTTGTATCACCATCTGGTTCAAAAGTAGTTTAGCTGACTAACATTCATCACTAGGGCAGAGAGCGTCAGAGCAGCCAACAGACGAGAGGGGCACTGCTCCCTATTTCTATCAGTTTTGTGGTTTGTGTCATGTTGAGTTCTTTCTTTGGGTTCTTTATGACTCACTGAGCATCATTTAACTGAATAGCCGAACGAATCTCCTCGCTCAGGCGCATGTCCCATGTGTCTACAAGTCCAGCCATGCTGTTGCTCCTGGATTCCATGATTAAATTGGTAAAATGTGAGTAGATTGGCTGTCTTCTACACCAAATTCATTTAAATCATCATATTTTAGGGGGAAAGTTTGCAGGTGCAGCTTTGGTGTATCAAGTACACATACATCAGTGTTTCTTTTATAGCAGCAGTGACTATTTTCTTCATCAAATTACAATTTATTTTGATTAATTCAGTACTGAGCTCCACATTATTAACATTTTAAGGAATAGCTTGACATTTTGGTGAGTGCACCTTTTCACTTTCTTGCCGAGACTTAGACCTAGATGAGAAAATTGATGCCATCCTCAATGCTGGTAGGTAAATATCAAGTGAGCAAAAGCAGTCAGTTGGTTTAGCACAAAAAGAGTGGGAACAGGGGTCAACAGCTAGCCAGACTCTGCTGAATGTAACAAAATCCACCTTACAGCCTCCTCACAGCTCACAACTTAACCCATTATACCCTTTATTTAATCATCTGTATAATACATTGTCATATCATGGTGAATGACGTACCTTTGTGATACTTTCTATGAATGACAAAAACATGATTATAATATGTTATTGATGTGCTTTAGCGGGAATGGGCATGTATTTTATGACTTTTGAAATAGGAGTTGCCTTTGTTTCCTCTAAACCAAATGTGGTCGAGCTGATAAATAAATCTATAGTTTCAATCAGTCCTATGCGATAAGATTGCACCCTTTTCTCTAACTTAAAAATTGGGCATCCTGCCTCTTTACTCCCACCCTAAGACTCAACATGTCACATATTAGAACAATGAGCGGCTGATATCAAGAGAATTTGGAGATGAAAAGAAACTGCAGAGTTCACAAAGGCAAATCAGAAGGTCATGTACATTTGTCTGTGTGTCTCACTTTGAAGCGGAGAGCTTCAAGCTACGCTGGCATAAATAACTCATACAGCTGTGAGCAGAGGCCATAACACAGAGGTCACATGACAAAAGACAAGACTGCATGACACTTCTGCTTGATACTGATATCACCTTTTTCACAGAAGCTGCTGAAATGTTCTTGGGAATATTTTTACTGCTGTGACCCAAATTTTGTTAAACATCAAATATGTGCAAATATTAAAATGTTCAATTCGTCACTGATTAAAGTTTTTTCTTTTAATCTGGTGATCAAAAACATGGCAAATGAAGATTGAGTACTGCTGCTTATATTACTCAACAGCACTCTGTTGTGAAGTATCCTCCTAAAACACTGTCCAAACACTGGGATAATTGAGCATGATGCAGTGATGAACACTGATATTTCAGAATGGAAAAGGTCAGCAACAGCGCTAACAGCAACACTTCCAAAGAGAAACATTAGCTGCTCCTGGATAGAAACCTCATTTTTTGTTGATTCTTATGTTTTTCACTCGAATTAAGGGATTATTGTAGGCGGTTAATTATGGATTTATAATATATTTCATTACTACTTGATTAACACTTCATTTGGATCATCTGCCTGCAGCTAGTTTGTAGCATATTTGTAACATTGCAACAACATATCAGTTGACACTTAATTCAACTTACACTGGCTTCCCTAACCCCCAACCCTAACTGAAATGATATGTTGCTAAAATGTGCAAATGTTACAAACACTCCATAAACTCTGTAGACGAACTATCCAAATAAAGTGTAATGCAACTTTGTACAGCACTTTCAGGTTTTCAACAAAGAAAAAAGCTGAATAACAGAAAATAAACAGGCTGTTGTTCATTTTATAGGGAGGGACCCTGTGTGTGCGCAGTATGAAAATAAAAAAAAGCATTAGCCTGGTTATTTCTTAGACAACATTGAAGGAGCAAACATGGATTTACTTGTCCAGTGAAAATGCTGTATTGATCTTTTTTCTGCAAAGTACAGTTTTGAAATTCAGTTTCCTTTATCCTTCTTAAACCCTTGATGTTGGAATGACTTGCAAAAGCAAGTTCCTCAAAAGAACAGATAAATATAGAGCCCTAATGAGCAGGATTAGACTAAGAAAAGAACACAAGCAGACGTAGAAGAGATGTAGCAGGAGCAATTCAAATACAGATCAAAATCTATGTCACAGGAAAGTTCAAGTATAAATAAGCAGCTTTTTCCACTTTTACTGTAACTGAGGCAACATCAAAGCCATTTGAGTCTGTTGTCACACTGCTGTTGACAGTGTGTACAATATTAATTTGATTCATTGCACATTTGTTTTACAGTGTACCATGACAATTCGGTGGTTCCCAAATTGGGGATCGGGACCACCTAGAGGGTCACAAAACATGGAGAAGGGGTCCTGAGATGCCTTCAAAAAAAACAAATAATTAAAAAAAAATTAAAATTGCATAACCTGTTATTGTATAAAGTCTGGTTATATTCTTTCTTATATTACTTTAAAATAATATTATGGCTATAAGACTGCTGTTCTTTAGTGTTGTATTGATGTCCTTGTAGGTCTAAGAGTGCGTGTGTGTGGCTGTGCACAGTGTTACATGCCACCTCCAGGGTTGATGGGGGTCCCCAGTCCCTGGCACCATTATTTTGGGGGTTGCAGGCTGAAAAGTTTGGGAACCCCTGTTTTTATTGACCAGATTCTCTATTTTAGATATGACTAAAAGTATGAGATCACCTGCTTAAAATTTTTTTCCCTTAATTTTTTTTTTTTTTTAAATTTAAGAAAGAAAAGGGTTGATCTTGTAAAGGTAATTGCTGCATTGCTTGCTAACATGGCTTCTGATTACAAACCCTAAACCTAGCAAGCTGGTAACCTGGTGCCTCTCAATATCTGCGTTGCATTTATCATTTAAAAGTTTCCCTATCTTATCTTTATGTGGATAATTCACCGGCTTAGCCAGGTCACAGTTTCAATTCGGTGAGCTAAGTTAGCTTCCCTCAGGTGATCATCTGAACAGAAGTTTGTTTAGGTGTTTTCATGCGTCCTCTCCACTTCAGCCTGGAAGCCCTTTCTTCTTCTCTTTTTTTATTTCTCTACAAGAAATTGGCAGCTTAATGAGTTAGCCAAAGCACAACCACACCCCTTGTGTGTTATCAGCATGACATTGCTTCTCTTCACGTGACACCCATCATAACAGTTATGTAAAATGATACTTGGGAGTTCTTTTTTTAATGGTTCTGGTCAACTAACTAACTAACTAACTAACTCTCTGTTTTTATGTTTTTTGAAGGTCAAAATAGAAGTTGTCCATAAACACTGATGTTATAGTATCCATACAGGTGGTTTATGGGTCTCTGTTGAGTCTATCTATGTGACAGTTGCATTAACTCCAATTTAACAGAAGGGCTTACATTAAAATCCTCCATTGTGTGAGGATTTAATCAGCTTCTCTCCCTGTCTGACAAGAATTACGACACTCTCGTCTGCCCACCTGCTCCCACCTAAAGCATGGCGTGAATGGCTTACGTCACTACATTTTTTGGCAAAGGCTTAACTGTTCCTGAGTCATGCAGTTGTCATGTCATTAATGCTTGTTATTATTTGATTAGTGCAGTATGCTTATATTTTATTTTATTCATATAGTTAATTTCTAGACTTCATGTATGTGTTGAGTTGACGAAAGATACTTTTACTTTTTAATTTGTTTTTTGCTCTCTACAGGGTACAAAAAACATCATTCACACTGTATGTTGTATAATTACATGAAAATAGTGACTCATCAACAATTTTTCAGAGGGCGTCAGTAACACTGACCAGCGTCACAGTGAGAATACCAACTGGTGGAAAGAATAAACAGCAACAACACTGTAAAGTGTTTGTTTCACTTGGCAGTTACTCATTTATAACTATTCTACACTTTGCAATTAAACATTTAAATGATATGTCACTGTTTGTTTGCAGTTTATCACCTCCTAATAAAGCTGTAATATTTTCTCTTAAAAGAATTCTGAAGTTTCATCCTCTGGGACTGCACAAACTATTTATAGGAAACTTTTAAAGATGCACAAAGAAGGAGACAAGCAAACACTCCCCTGACAGCCAATTGTAAATAAAAGTAGCCTCCCATGGCTAAAACGATTCAACATCAAAGAAAATAGAGTGTGATTTCTCAAGTGGCAGATGGTGTGCCTCCTTTCACTAATCATAATTTTAGATAAAAAGGTTTCTCTATAAATAAATTGCCAAGCAGCTTTTTTGCAGACCCATGCTTGTCAAGGCTCCTTTATGATGTGCTACTGGTTTGTACATGATCAGAAAATAATAGATGAGATTGGTTGACATGTTGTATGTGGCATGAAATGAACACTGGAAAAATACTTAATAAAACTTTGATGAAGATCATAATGAAAAGGCAAGTAAAAGTAATATTCAGGCTGTATTTTATGGGGCCACCAGTTGATCTCAATCTATATTTGTATAATTAGAACTGTAAATGTGTAAAAGAACGTCTAGATGAGTACTGACTTATGAATGTGTACAGAAGTATGCAAATATGTATTTAGAATTTGTATGTGTGTAATCAGATTGGTAAATGTGCAACTGTGGTGCAATTTTCAAGAGTACTAAGATTTGTTAACAAGTAGACAAATCGGTGAACACAAAGATTTGTGTAGATAAGCCTGCCTTAGTTGTCTCCGATTATTTTTTTTGCATTTCCAGCTCATAGAGCAAAATACTTTTTAGCCATTATGTACATATTTTCAATTTGTTTTCTTATTTATAGATCTATGTATTCATCTTAAGATTCGTCTGACATTTTCAAATCTTAATACACCTCAAAATTTTAAATTTACACTTGAAGATTCTGATCATGCATTTGCAGATTCCTGTACATATTCACAAATCTCAGTATGCATTTTAAGATTCCTTTATATCTTATTATTATACTATTATATTATACTATATTATACTTACAAAGATTGACAAACAGTTACAAAACTCTCCACTAAAATTAGAAAAGGATTTTACTCCAGCAGTAGTCCCAAAATGTTTAAATTTCTATGATCACTGCACGTGCTGCCACACAATTGTATTGGTAACCCTAAAGTAATCTTGGTTACCCTCCTGCACTTACCTTATTATATTGTTTGTTTTTTTGTTTACACTTTACACATTTATGCTGCATTTCCTTATTAAGCTGACATTTTGACCTTTTGTATACTACACCAGTAAAACCGATAACATACATTTGTTTTGAAGTGGTTTGATTAGCTTCACTGTGATGAGTTGACCAGTTGAGCAGGTTTTGTCCTTTTATCTATGTTGCGTCAGTTTGTCTGTTTGGGTCTATTCAGTTTTTATCATAACCTGAGCTGAGTTATGTTTAGTTGACCTCTTATTGGCTCAGAACTTAAATTGTATTTGGTAATTTTGATAATTAAAACCTGTTTTTTGAAAATCTACCTGCGACTTATTCCTCGAACAAAAACAAGGTTCAAAGCCTGCATGGCGTTGCACCAGTTGGTGCAGCATGTGTCACTTGATAACCAAGCTGTGAGCACATTTATAATAAGCTTCACCAACACAGGTTTGAACAACATGCAGTGACTATAATTAATCACCAAACTGTGCAATTATATAATCCTGCATTTGTATCTTATGTCCTGGATATTTGATTTGAGTCTTCTTATTTACTGAAAACATGAGTTCTCCGCACAACAGAATCCTTGTTGGGATGGATAAAATGTGTTTTCTTAGATATCACTTGTGTTACAACTGTGTGGAGGTGATAATAACAGGCCAGGAGGGTTACAGCTTTGACTAAAACTGTTAGACTTTACCGTTTTCTCCTTGTACTGCCTTGGAAGACATAAAAACTTGTTTCCTTTTGATGCTGATTTTGCTGGCAACAGATTGTTATGATGCCGCTGCAGTTTATTTAAATCATTATCCTTAATCATTCCTGACACATTGGTTTTTAAAATACACTTGCCATCGATCAAAGTATTGGTTGATGATACATTTTGACTAAAGCTAATGCAACATGAGAGGTCCAAAATAATCAGAAAGGATGGCAATCATAAAACTTTGAAAATCTGTAAGAAAATATAAAGAGCTTTTGTGTTATTTTTCTACGTTCCAAAGAAGGACGTCTGAATGACAAGACAGATATCACTTCTCTCACTTTCCTTAAACAGGGGTTAAAGCCCACAATGTATTCTAAAAGATATAAAAGAGCATATCAGTGTGCCATTTAGGCACAAAGTGAAATTCACAGCCATACTTGTTTCTAAAGCTCAATCATCAATTACATGAGCAACTGACAGATGGAGTTTTCTTTAAAATCTGCATTTTTGTGTTTCTTAAAATGACAAAAAAAGAAAAAAAAATTGAGTTTAATTCCAATGCAAGTTATTTTTA
>JAQLOL010000009.1:8323852-8335160 GCA_029783665.1 Naso thynnoides | reverse complement strand
GTGTATCATCTTTAAAGTTCATTGTAAAAATGTGAGCAATATCAGTTGGTCACAAAAAATTTCAGTGGCCATTGTTATTACTGACTTAAGAACAGTATTTATTAAGCAAACAGACGTTGAGGTATAAATATTGCCTTATTGTAAATGTACGAGTGCTGCACAAGTGCATCATTTTGGAGAGACTCACAAGCTCATCACTGAGAATATCTAAAATATAGTAGAATCAGTATGTGAAAGTGTTACTGTTGACCTAAATGACTTAAAATCCATTAAAAAGTTCATTTTAACTTTGTGAATGTGGAGTCAGTTTCTAAAATGGTAGACGCCCAAATAACATCACTGCCAACAGACATCCTGTATTTCTATGATTACTAGTGATATCATTACTACAGGTAGCTGCAGTGTATTGAGCCATTGTTGCAATGGTGTAATATTGCCTCTCATAAGTCATCATCAGTCATCAGTCATCATGTGTGATTATCATTCAATATGCCATAGATGAAGCCCCAGTATTAGAATAATAGCTGGAATTATTCTTTGTGATCCATACACTCCCAAAAGAGACAAAATCAGTGGCTCAGTTTGATTTTTAGCTGAAACTCTAAGCTTTTCTTACAAATTCAACAACAGTCTCACTTTTGTTGCAGCAGTCTGAAATCAGTGGTAAAGGGCAGTTGATGTGTTACAGTATTAATGGTTAAATGTCTGTCAGAATGAATGTAAAGCAATCAAGCAAAGTTAACATGTTTTGTTTTGTTACTACTTAAATAAAGTGGAAACCCACATAGGATGATGAAATTTTGCAACACTTGGCAAAATGTTCTTCCTGAGCGAGGTTTTTCTGGTAAAATTAATCATTTGTTGTGATGATTTTTTAAGCCAAGCAATATAAAGAGATGCTCACGCCTGCCTGCTAGTCTTACTCATGCAGTTGACTATTTTAAGCAGCTGAGGACAGGGTTGCATGCATAGCTGACACACAAGTGAGAAGTGAAAACAGTCTGTATAAAAAGTTGCATTTGTGTATCCAGAGGTTTGAGTCATAGCTGTTCATATTTTTACAGTGTTCCAACCAAAATGTATGCACAATTTTCCAAAATCTGTATATCTAATGCACTGAACTGTCCTTTAAAATAATTCATTGTTGACCATTATATGAAAACTGTTATTTACACTGTTAAAACTCAATAGCAATTTCATGTAAGTTTTTTTTATTTACAAAAACAATATTGTACAGTGAATATCATTGAATATTCATGTTCTGTGAATGCAAATTGTTTGATTTTTATCTTCAAAAATACTAAACTCACTGTTATTAAGCCACAGTACATAATATTTACACTTAAAGATCTAATTTAATACTGCCAGTAAAAAACATAATGTGTGTTATATCTGTTTGCAACATCCAGTTTTGATAACACGGCAACAGTTTTTTATTTTTTGCTGTGCTTTAATACACCTCACTGTGTTTGCTGTCAAATCTTTATATAACTGTAAGCACATTATCAGAATATGCATCTGATTACCTAACTGTGCTAATAAATGTTGTTATTCGTGTTTATGTACAATACAAGTTTACTTGGGTTCATTGTGCCCTATTAAATAAACACTCCCATGATACATTCACAAACACTTTATCTGACAGTTCACATACTCAAGTCATCCTGAAAAATTATTGAGCATTTGAATGTTTTTCATGCATTTTTTGTGCGGTTAAATATTACCTCCATGTAGCCAGTGTCCAGTAAAAACCTTGAGTCTAACATGCCTCTTTTGTAGTGTTGAATTATATGAAACTGATTCATTTCTAGTTCAGTGGTATTTTGAAATAGTTTCAGTGCAGTCTGGAAAAGTCCAAGGTTCATGAAACATTTTCTAAATGTGGAAAACCTCTATGGCTGCCTTCTTCGTTGATGCAAGGCTTATTCAAGAATGTGTACGCCAACTATGTCAACTTATTTTCATGTATTAGATATACCATCCGAGTGTAGCCTACCTTGTGCTAAGGATATAGTCATTGGTACAATGTCATTGGTACACAGCGTCAGTGAACTTTGTTGACCTGTCATTAGGAATGTCAGTAATGCTACAACAACTTTTATAGCATTTTGTTATTGGTTTGTTCAACTCACTCACCTCTTTGGTTGGGTCTGTTGTGTCAGCAGCAAAATTTTTTGAAAAGATACATCTAATCAGAAACAAATCTCAGCAGGGGTAAGTTGTCTCTAGCATTTTTGGTGCTTAATAATAGTTTTTTGTTGTTGTTTTTGTCCTTATTAAAGTCTGATAATAGCTCATTCTATTACCCCCCACCCACCCACACACACTCACTCACACGCACACACACACACACACACACACACACACACACACCCTCAAGCACCACACCAGATGTTATCATAAAAGTATGGAAGAGCCCTCGAGTGCAGCCAAGGAACTCTTGTTTTTGTACACTAGTATGTGATTATCCGATTTTGTGTGCTCCAGCTGTAAACAGTTATGTGTCATTATATACTGTCTTCATTAAAATTATTTTAAATAACTCTTCTCCAGCCTCTAAGCCCTTCATTTTCTGTCCTACATAGTATGATTACATAACTTGACCTGGTTGACTTGCTGCTTTTACGTCTTGTGAAACCACCTCTCAATGCTAATGTATTCATATAAAGCCAGGCTGACAAATCGGCTGTCTTCTCAGCAGCAACAGTTGCATGTTTGTGTTAAACTGCATGTTTAGAGAATTTATCTCAATGTTGCTAACATGTACTGCTTTAGAAAACAACGTTCACATTGCAGGTCTGAGTTCAATTTAAAAAAGTTAATAGGAATCAAACCAATGCTTTTGATCTGAAAGCTTTGTATAAGTAAAGAGGTTTTAAAAAAAACATACAAAAATAGTGCTGTATAGGTTGTTGAAGTGCTTTAAGACAAAGATGATAAGTGGGATATAACCTCACATTTTACATTCATACAGCAATGGGAGCTACACATTGATTCCCTCCCTGCAGCCTTGTAGATGTACCACTGAGAGGCATTTCTTCAAGTTGCTGCCAGTCTCATGTAAAACATTCAATACTTGGTTATCTGTAATGGCTAGAATAAATAAAGGAGCTGAATCGGTTCAGACAAGTGCTAATGCCTTGTAGAGAAAATCAAACTCATTGGAAAGGCAGAGGTTTGTCTCTTGTGTAAGGGAAATGCTTTGTTATATTAAATAAAAGTAGAGAAGCAATATCACAATAACTTGATAGAACAAAATAGAAAATATTAGGAGAAAGTTTTTGCTGTCACAACCAAAAACTTTGCTTTGCTTATGTGCTTGGTATTACAGCTTTGCAGTGAAAGTCACATATGTTACATTTTTGAAGAAAAGTTTAAATTATTCAAAAACAGACCACAACTACAGGAAATGATATTTTACATCAGACATTTTAAAGTTAGCAATTCAGTTCTACTTTTGTAGTATTACAGCCAATAACCATAAACTCAGTTGTTTAGAACCAAACAGCATTGCTTGGGCACATTTATATTAATTTACTACTTTTGCACAGTCTATTTTGGACTTGTTTTTAGTGATTATTACTCCTGTTGACAATCATGCTCTGTATCAGAACTTCAGTTTTAACAAGTCTGTGGGAGCAGAGTCATTTTCTTGAAAACGCCAGGAGACATTCTTGTTAATTAGCAAATGATGTTTCCTACCACTAGGGTTCCCTCTGGAAATTAAATCAGCACAATAACCTAATTCAGTCATACATAGCGGCACAACCATGTCCTGGTGTGTCAAAAATCTTGATCCTACAGCAATGACATATAAAATGTTGCATGATTTTTTTTAAACACGATATGCTACCACAGCTACCAGCGAGGGTGCAATTTTAAAAGGTGTAACAAATATTTAATATTACGCCAAGTGTTGGTTTTACACACCTTGTCAAATAAACTCAATTGATTTAAGTCCTGTTTAACAGTATTACATATATTTAATGCATATAATTCACAAAGAAAGATTAACAAGGGATGTATCAGAACATTACTGGAAAATTGCTGTTGTGTAATTACATTGTGTATAGCTGTGAGTGCATTCATTATTTCCTTCAGTTAGATGTACTAAGAGTGCTTAGAAGATTTTCCAGTTTTAAGATATGTCACATTTCAAGTTAGTGTTTATCTGCAAGCTAAAGTTCAGTTCCACAGTGTCATGATTAAGTTTGCATTAGATATTATTTCTCGTCTTTCTATTTTGTTGTCAGAGAGTCACTGAGACACTGAGTCAAAGTGGACCACTACAGTCTGTATTTGAATGATTGTTGCTTTTAGGCCTCTACCCCTTGTACATGGCAATATAATGAACAATAACTCTATTGTACAAACACTATTATGCTGGCATTTCCTTTGCCGATAAAAGTGTAAAGAATAAAACATCTACAGGGAGCTATGTTCATTTTGAAAAGAGAGAAGACATCAATGGTCATAATTTCCATTGTAGTGCAGTCAAGCTAGATGGTTAATAAGGGAGCAATTCCCTTCACATAAATGCTACCATCAGGGACAGAATAGGCTGTCAATGTTCTGTATTAATCCAATCTCCAAGCCAGTGCAGAGTAACATAGCCCAGATCATTGTGCTGCTACAAAAGCAAGTGAAGCAGCTTGGAGCACAATCTGAGAGTTTCTGAAAGGAGGCACACAGAGATTAGGACTGTGGAGCTCCTCAGAGAGATGCTTCCACAGCCGACAAAGACACTGGAAATCTTTTTTCCTGCTCAAGGCAGAAAAAAGGGTCAGGTTATTTTGGGATAGGGATTGTTTTCCTGCGTTTAGCGGATGGTATCCTACTTCATGGTAACATTTTCCCATGCTAGGCAGCTGGATTTTTTACATCACATGATCTTGCAAATACATATTGTCAGATTCAAGCTGTGTGCTCATCTCTGAAGCACAGCGGTTTGGACCAATCAGTGTCCTATGAGGAACAGCTTGTAAATACAGGCATGGTTTACACAAGAAGCAACTGTCATGTGAAACAACAACTGCTCCTCATACCGGGGTTAACATAGATGCTGTTGTAGCATTAGTAATATCAGAACTGGAGAGCGTTTCTTCAGTGAAACATGCACAAGGAACGGACTGAAGGGTTTTCCCAATGAAAAAGACTTTTTCACCCCCCTTTTCAACTGGCTTCAGCAAAAGTATGAGAGTTTCATTTATCAACTGGCTCCGCTGGTAGTGCTCTCCTTCTACTTTGTTGATCTGCTTGGTTGAAGCTAACATGGATGGTGATAGACAAATGGTTTGCCAAATCACCTGCCAAGTGTATTTTGTTAGAGCCTGCACTTTTTCCAAAAAGTTTCCAAGGACAATTTCCCAGATGGTCCTTTGTAATAAACCATCTGGCAAGTCAGGTTAGGAATCATCGCTGCAAAAGTCTTACATTTGCAGTTAAATGCAGCATGGGAAGCATCAGGAGTGATGCTGAGTTCAGGAAATGTAAAATAAAGTTTGTTTTGATAAACAGTGATTTTCGAATACGTGTTAGGGAACCTTTTGGGTCATAAGAACATTGAAGTGGATCCCAAATTATTATGGAAATCTCAGTAACTTCAAAAATAATATGGAGGTCTTTTTTAATTTCCAAGTTAATGTGATTTATTTTTTTTGTGTCTTACAATTTCTTTTGGTTTCATCATCAGTTCAAACAAGCAAACTGACAGAGATAGATTCCTGGATGGACTATCATATAATGAATTAATTTGATTCCCTCTTTATTCTCTTGCCAGTCTCTTCTTTCTGTTCACTGAGTGATGACAGTAATTCAGCTCACAGACGTGGTTTATATTAATTTTTCAGTCTCTTTGTGCTTTCAGACCGGCTGTACCTCTTTATCTCAGTTCTTTCTTTCACATCATTCCATAAGTGGCCTCTCACCTTTGCTTTGCCAGCCTGTCAAAGCCTTCGGGAGACCAGGTTTAGTCACATAGTCACATCAGACATTGAGTAGCATAAAGATCCAGGCCCTTTTAAAAAAAGGCATTCACTGTATGAAAGCTGGTTTTAATGCAACATTTAAATCCAAGAGTGACTACAAAGCCAAAGTGATTTCATCCGATGCTTCAACATAAACCGCCGAAAATGCTCAACAGTGGCTTGACAATGGGCCGAGTGTGTCATGGCCCATTGAAAGCCAATGTGAAATGTATTCATGTTGAAAGAGGAACTGAGATTCTCAGATTCACAGTTTATTAACATTTACTCAAAGACAGAAGCCATAAAAATACACTATTCTCAGTCAAGAGGACAACAAAAACAGTTAAGAATACAGCCCAAATAAAAACAGATGGAGAAAGCAGTCTTATCCCTCTAAAGGAATAACATCAGTTGCCAGTATTCAAATAGCAGAAACAAGGCTCGTGTTGTCAGCCAAAATAAGCTCCTCTTCAGTGAAATGACTGCTGACTAAATGACTGCTGGCTAGTAAATAATTCATTTATCTATCGTCTATAGTGAATTTTGATTGGGGACTGATCCGATCTGAGGAAAAGTAAATCTGAAAAAAAAAGGAGAGTGTGTTGTTAGTAAACTCACAAGGCCCTTTTAACAATGTAAACATCCTCCTTCAGCTCTCAGAAGCCTTTGAAGCTTTTGCTCACTAGGAATCTTGAAACTGTTTTGTTTGGGGAGTTGTAGTAGATGTTTTGTCATTGGGATCCTGTTGCTTTGTTCAGTTCAGTCTCAGTTATAAAAGATTCAAATAATGCTGAAGGGAGCCCTGATTTTATGGTTTTCGATGGCCTGTGGTGTGATTTGTGAAGTGCTTTTAAGAGCCATAAGAAAGAAAAATCATTACCAAACAAGGACTCTGGACTTTACTATCAAAAACCTTGTCAAAGTCATAACTGTGTTAGCTACAATCCCTGTATAAGAAAAGGAACTATCATAATATTCCCTTCATCCCACAGGCACAGTGATATTTTTTATTATTGACCTACACTTCTATCCACATTTATTCATTCTACTATCCTAAATGTGGAGCAGGAGCTCTGGGCTACAGATTGATAACACACAACCATTTTCATCACCTTGCAATGACACACACTTTTACCTTTCTATGATGAACTTGGAACAAATATGTAATAAAGGATTTTGAGGAAAAAGGTAGGTTTTAATATGTAACATGAACAGCAATAAGAACTAAATCACCTGCTTGACATTTACCTGCACACTGTGTTTTATGTGAAGGGTTGGCCATGAAATACTTAAAAGATAAATAATAACCTTCATTTAGCTGCAGAGTAAAATGCTGATCAGAATGTAAACATTTGATTGATAAGCGTTTTGTGCAGGCACTCGCTCTCAGCAGTCTCTATCATAAGAGCAGTTCACTGCTCAGTGCAGATAAAATGGATCAGGGGGCAGATTTGACCTGGATAAAGTTAGTCAGAGTAAAACACACTACTGCATGTCCTGGATTCCTAAATTTCTGAAATGTTTTTGGAATGCTCAAAGCGCACTTCACTAATGAAATGTATTATTAAAGGAGTCCAGTGTGTTGTATTTAGTGGCACAGAGCTGAGGTTGAAGAAAATAAAGAAGGCTGCTGTAGAAATATGGCAGTGCAACATGGCCAACTCAATGGAAGAGGACCAGCTAACTTTGCAGATACAAAATGCTAAGTTTAAGGTAGGGCCCCACCGATATGGGATTTTTGGGGCCGATGCCGAACCCAATAATAGGGAGTACGAAAATTCTGTTACTGGAAATTAGGCCAATTTTCTATACATAATATTTTGAATGTAGTTATCAAATATGTGTGACAAAGATATGTAATGGAGGCAGGATATCTATCAAACGTCATTCCAAACAACATTGCACCAAACAGTAAACACTTCAGTTATTACCAATTAAATAAGGGACCACCCTTTGCTGGACAAATTAAGTGATTACACCATTTTAAATCACAAGTCCAAGTATTTTTTTCAGCTTTACAAAACAGCTTTAATGTCGGCACTTATCGGAGAACAAATATGCTGATACCGATATATACCGATATATCTGCAACAGTCCGATATTGGCCAATAATATCGGTAAACCAATATATTGATTGGGCCCTATTTTAAGTTAATCTAAAACACAATGAGTCTTATTTTTTTAGGTCATTATATACTAATGACACCATACTAATATTAAAAAAAATATAATTCAGTTTTTCCATATTCTACTAATAGATCCTCCTAAATCACACGCATTGGACCTTTAATGCCATGGTTTAAAACATAATGCACAGAATAAAGGTTAAGGTAAAGATTTGGTGTGACCTAGGGAGCTTTTTCCTGATATCAAAGGGTGTCTCAAGATTTCTTAACATTCAAAATATGCACAACTAGAAGACAAGCAGTGGCACCTGTAGTATTCATTACAGACCAACTGACAAGCAACTTTAACTGAGAATATAACTGAAAAATTAAAAAAAAGACAAAAAATAGATGAGAGTTCTGCAGTTTTTGAACTACACATCTGCTTTAATGTCAAACCAAGCAGTCAAAACTTTAGCATCATGACAAATGAACAGAGGAGCTTGACATATCACATTCATAATCTTCACACGTTGACAGAAGTGTTACTGAATTTGTTTAGGTGAGATTGTCGCTATATATGTATGCATTTCCTGTTAGGCCCAGAAATATGAAGATATGGATGACACTGCCTCCAAAATTGGATCACTCTTTCATCAGGACACAGCTGCACAGGAAAATGAAATACTCACCCTTCAAAATGACATTCAGATGAAGCGCAAAGCATCTGAAAGGAAGGGTGAGTTCTATCAACAGTGCTAATAAAAAAGCATCTCGACATAAGAATGTAGCTGTGTTCTTGTACGCCTTTTTGGGTCAAGCTACCTATGTGGGTCTGCATTTTTCTTACAAGATCACGAAAAAAAAATTAATACAGAACTGGAAATACATGTGTATGAAGAATAAATGCAAAACTATCTGCAAGATTCAGGTGAAATGATTGTTATGCCAAAGACATAAATCACAGACCTAAAATAGGATGGTGTTTTTTAGAGTTTCTCCTGGGATTCATCAGCCACTTTTCTTTCTTGCATTGAATGGAATCCAGGCTCCCTTCATGATTCAAAGCCTGGCAGCTAATTCAAACAGACTTGGGTGTTTGAGTGTGTGATGTGTCTCTCACCTGTCTTCTTGCAGATCTTGGAAGCTGACATTGTCTGGGTGCGTTCAAAATGGCTTGGCAAAGTCAAAAGTTCCATCCTTGTCAGTAAATCCACTAGACAAACCTTCACAAGACAGGAAGATAAAGAGAAATGTGTTTCAATGATGGCTGAATGAAGTTAAATAAGGATAAACAATTTTTTGAAGGCCAAAAAAAGAGTGTGAAAAACTTGACTCAGACTTCAAGAGTCCTTTCTTTATACACCAGTATGTAGACACAGCCTATGCCATATTATACATTACAAAATGGCTGAAAATTTGTCAGTTAATAAATGACATTTTGATACATAAAAAGTCAACCTCCAAAACTAAAGCAATACTGCAAAAATATACATTTTAGAATAAAAGAACAACACAGCAAAATGTTATTTAAACCATAAAAACTACCACACAATCTGAGAGCTCCATCTGAAAGGCAAGAATTTGTTAGAGAACAAAATATCCACTTATCAGCTTTGCAAAAACCCCATAGGTTTGCTTTTATTAAATTACTACTACATATGGCCTCGTTTATTCCTCTAAGATGCAAGCTCCTAAGATTATACATCCAGAACGCCCCTTTACGTTCTTATAGTTTTGGAAACATTCAAAATTAAATCAAAATAATATTCTTAAAAGCCATAATCCTTCCTGTAAATGAACACAAAGCATTATAAACTCATGCTCTTAGCATTTTGAACAACTTGGTCAACGTCATGTTTAAAATACAATAGTGTATATAACAGAGGTACTTTAAAAATAGATAATCTTACATTTGTCATGTTTGAATTTTATGGACCAAACAGGATTCGGCAGCAGTGGAGGCTCACACACCTAACTGGGAAAAATCACACAGCTTAATTGGGTCATCAGCTGCAATGCTTTGCTCTGGTCACAATGATCACAATCAATTAAGAAACAGTGGCTGAGTTCCTTCCAGATGTCAAGACAAAGCCGATGGATTCGCTTCCCTCCTAGAAAACAGTGACTCGACTGTGAGCTCTGAGTGTTATTAATAGCCACTGCAGGGTTGTCGAGGGTCCAGGGCTGTCAAAGGCGGGAGGTAACACCAGGGTTCAGTGCAGTGCTGAACCACCATCACCTCGATGGGTGAAAGGCTACTGCGCAACCCTGCTTTACAACAGTCTTCAAGACATGTCTTTCCTTGTTTAGTTTTAAACTTCTGTGTAGGCATTACAGTACAGTAATCTGCCAGTTGATGGCAGTGTTGACTGAACCAGTTGTCATTCAACATAAAGTAAAGGTACTTATACCTCACTTGGTCAGGGAAGCTGGATTGCTTTCACTGTGGCCTGTGGAGGGACAAAGAAAACTACTTAAGCCTCTCCACTCAGTTAATAGCAGAGAACAAGAGCTCCATCACTTCTTAGAGAGATGTGTGGGCCTTATTAAAGCAACAGAAGACAGTGATTCCTTCGGCTCTCTCTCATAGCTACATGCACCATTTCATGTGCAACAGACAAGACCAACAGGAGGGTCCAACATTATGCATATCCAGAGGCCCACAACACCAGCACAGGATGAGTATTCTGTTGCTTTATGGTTTTGTCGATTACAGAGCTAATCCATCCTGAGATTCAGTTTACTGCATTCAGCTGCTGGCTTTTATGAGCTCATCTGAGATTCACATAGGATTGTACTGTGGTGTTTGGCCATCTTTTTTTTTTACAAACATACGGGAGGCATTACCTCAGCAGATGTTTTAAGCTCAGGGGTATCTGAGGTTTTTATGTCCAACTGGTCAAATTGTTCAATTTTAAATGAGAATCAGCCCTAACTGCAAACTACTACTTGGAAAACAGTCTAAACAAAATACAGAAAAACAACTGACAAAAACAAAAACGTATTTGTTTTGGTGTGAATCCGAGAATTCTTCAAATGATTTCTTAACATTTTGAGTGTTTATTGTGAGACAAATCTTACTTTAGGGCAGGGCCGGAGTGGGACACATTTTCAGCCCGGGAGTTTCATGGGCAGCAGCCCACGGTGTGCATGCATGCCCAGTATTTCTGGATGTCATTTTTTAATCATCTTATTCATTTATTTATTTGTACTATTTTATTTATTTATTTATCT
>JAQLOL010000009.1:8306593-8322241 GCA_029783665.1 Naso thynnoides | reverse complement strand
ATGGATCTTTTTGGCATGTGACATAAATGTTTTGGGGGTTTTTTCATCACAAAGTATTAATTAAATTTATTGTTATTATTATTATTATTATTATTATTATTAGTAGTAGTAGTAGTATTAGTATTATTATTATTATTAGTAGTAGTAGTAGTATTAATTAAATTAAATTGCTACAGGATAACAGAAGATAGGTCAGTGTCAGTCTGTGTACCATTTAAAATGTAATTTTTTAAATATAGATTCCATTGAACATATTTTACCGTACACATTTAAAATGTTGATTTTATAGTTTAAACTTAAAGAGCAATAGAATTTAGGCACACTCAATTAATCTGTGAGGCTATTACTTGAAAAATGATCACTTTTTATCAGTAAAAGAATTTGCATGTAAATCTGAGTGTTAGGCAGTTTAACAACATAAAGGTGTTCTACGCATCATGCACCCTGCCTGCCTGATAACATTTTGCGTACAAATTCACTGGAAAGGGGGACCAAATTTGAATGACAGGTGACGCAAACTTAGAGGATACATTCAAATGATACTCAGCAAGTCAATCAATGAAATTCATGTGCAAGCACACAGTGTTATCTGGATTTGGTTGTACTTTAGAGTATGACCAGTTCATGGTTGTCTCAAAGAACCCAGATACCACGAAAAAGAGTAAACACAAAGTTAGTCATTACAATCATTGATGTGATTAGGAAATGATCCTCTGAAACTGATCTCATCCTGCACTGTTATTTATGAAACTAAAATTGTGCTAACATTGCAGTTTTTATGAAGTCTCTTAAATACAGCTGTTGTCACTGTGACAGACTGGTGCATACAGCAGATTTTATTTAAATATAATGATACGCTGAGGGGTATGGTTAAATCAATATTTAACATGAGGTGTACTTTTAAAGTTCAAGTTTGAGGTAGGACATCCAATGCAATTTTTTCTCATATTACCCATTATTAGATGATCATTTATTGAAAGGGTAACGTGTAAGAAAAAAAGTCAAGAAGTCAGTCAAGGGTCTAGTGCATTGGGTTCATCTTATCTCTGTATCACAAGTTAAAACCTACAGTAAATACACAGTGACAGGACTCTGACTTTAGCAAACACCAAAGGCCATTTACACTGAATCTCCTGTTAGGTTGACAATACAGTGAGTGTAAAATATGTCAACTAAGTTACACGTAAATGTTTTTCTTAAAATTTAAAGAACAGTTAACAACTTGCTAAGGCAATGTAAGTGTATTCTCATTTTACCAACACTATAAAAGCATCATGAAGGACATCAGATTATTGTGTTGAAATGATCAAAGTTGATGTTGGTGTAAAACAAAAGAGGAAGTCATGTTATGAAAAATTACTTGCAACATCAGCACAAGTCTAATGGACATGAATGGGTCAATGTACAGATTCAGTGCACCTGACTCACAAAAAAGGTTTTGGGGGCTTGGCAGCCTCCGTTCCGTATACAAACATTGCACAAGGTTCACTCATTCAGTGTTTCACAGCCTGTCCACCTTGAATCAAGACCTCTCAGTTTTAAGGTAAGCAATACAATTTAAGCCTTGATGCAGCAAAAGATAAAACTGAATGCAGAACATTTTAACTAACAGCACTTTGGATACTGCAGCAAACTTACTGAGTATATTTTGATGTTAATATTCCATTCACAGCTGGTATGCAAACCATTGTGCTGTTGGTGTTGTGTGTTCTGGGAACATCACTGACGTTGCCAGACCCTGACACAACTGGGGAGAAAGTGGCTGAGGAGCCTATTCCATGCTCAAAGGGATGTACCTGTCTGCATGATGACTACAACTTGGAGCTCAATATGTACTGCAGTGCTCGAAACCTCACACAAATCCCGTCTGACATGCCCACATCCGCTCATTCTATCTGGCTGGATGGCAACTTGTTCACCTCAATCCCAGCAGCGCCTTTCAAGGATCTTACAAACCTGGACTTTCTGAATCTGCAAAGTGGCCAGCTGGTGACACTTGACCCTCAGGCTTTCAAAGGACTTAGGTCACTAGCACACATTCATCTTGAGCGAAATCGCATCCGGACGCTACCAGTTACAGTCTTCCAGAATACACCTAACCTTGCTTCCCTTAGTCTGCATAACAACCAGATTACTCGTATTGAGGAAAGACTGTTTGCAGGACTCTCCAACATGTGGCTTCTCAACCTAGGAAGGAACTCACTTGCAGTTTTACCTGATACAATTTTCCATGAACTGCAGAGTCTACGGGAGCTGGTTCTTGCAGGAAACAGACTTGCTTACTTGCAGCCACAGCTTTTCCAAAATCTTGCTGAGCTTAAAGAGTTGGACCTGACTGGAAATCACCTCAAGATCATCAAAGCTAATGTCTTTGTTAAACTCACCAAACTGCAAAAGCTTTATCTTGCCCAAAATCATATTGCAACAGTGGTACCCGGAGCTTTTATGGGCATGAAGTCGCTCAGATGGCTGGATCTCACAAACAACAGACTAACTTCTTTTCATGAAGACACCTTCTTAGGCCTGCACAGTCTTCATGTGTTACGTCTTTCCAACAACTCTATCGCGAGTATAAGGCAAAGGGTTTTCCGTGATCTGCAGTACTTAGAGGAGCTAAGACTTAGCTACAACAGGATCCGAGCCCTGGGAGAAAGGATCTTTGAAGGGCTTGGTCATCTGGAGGTCCTGGAGCTAGAGCACAACCAAGTGCAGGAGGCACAAGTGGGCAGTTTTGCAGGGCTTTCTCATGTGGCTGTCATCAACCTATCTGGGAGCTGCTTCCAAAGCTTGCCAGACCAGGTGTTCAAAGGTCTGTCAAAGCTTCACAGTCTTCACTTGGATAGAGGTTGTCTAACAAGGATCACAGCTCAAGCTTTCAATGGACTCACTGGTCTACGGAGGCTTTTCTTGCAGCACAACAACATCTCTACGGTGGAACACCAGAGCTTTGTGGGCCTGGTGAGCCTACTGGGACTGGACTTGAGTTTCAACAAGTTGGAGGTTCTCACAACCCACACATTCTCTGGCCTCAAGAATCTGGAGTACCTGCTGTTGTCTAACAATGAATGTCAACAATTTCTGCAGAATGGCACAAAGCAGCTATTGCCAAGGCTGCGCTATCTGGACCTGAGAGCTAACGCCTTGTCAAGCTTGGTCCCTTATTTCTCAGAGAGCATGGAAAAACTTTTGCTGTCTGGGAATCAGTGGAAATGTGATTGCAGTACCCTTCCACTCAGAAACTACAGCTTGTCAAATCCGCTGGTGGTACCTCGGCAAGTGGAGACCCACGCAGAGGGTGAAGAGCCTGACACAACCATCACCATATACAACAACATTACATGCATCAGCCCACAGCATCTAGCTGGTCGGGATCTGCGAGACACTGACAGTGAACTCCTCCAAAACTGCTAAATAAACACACACAGATGTGTTAAGTGAATTGTTTAGTCTGTTATCTGTGATACTGTCAGCAATGTGAACTAGCCTAATTCACTTTTTGATTTCAAGGTTTTAATTGTGATACCAATATACGGTTCAGACTGTTGCACATTTACAATTTAAAGATAATTTTTTGTCGTTGTTGGACTTTACATATAATATTTCAGAATATTTTTGAAAGATGCCATGCATGTTTTTCAATGAAAGAACAAACCAAACAATTTTCTTTTGCTTTACTTGATAGAGTTATATATGTTAATAATGAATGTTTAGTTGTACAAACTACATGCAAATGCAACTACAGTCATTAAATTGTCACCCCTCTATAAAGAAGAGAGAATTCATTTGACATGCTGAGATAGTTAATACTTTTATTGGACTGTATAGACCTGAGTTTTACCTTGTTGAGATTAGTATTCCAGGTGAGGTTGCTTGATAAGGAAACAAGTTTCCAGTAAAGATTGCAATGTGATACATTTAGATGTTTCCAAACTGATTTTTAATAAATCTTAAAGTTTACCATTCCTTTGTGAAACCCTCAGCCACCCCTTCATGCCCTGGAGCACAGAAAGCAGATATTTTCTGTAAAATAACAATGTGATAGAAGTTTTATTGCTGTGATCTGGAGCATTTTGGGGCAATAAAGTGGGAGTAGCTGGCCTTTTGAAAAAAACTGAAACATTGTTGAATTCACTGGAGCTTTATAAAACTTAGAGCAACCGAACTTAAACAACATTTTGAGTTTGCGTAGCTACAGTAACAATAGTTGACTATTTCTGTGACTGGGCTGGGTAAAAAAATGCTGGCAAAAATAATGAGGAAATATTGGCACAGCTTTGACACTAAAATGTATGTTAAGGTATGTTATATGTTAAGTGTTGCAAATGTGTAAGTATTATTTGGTGTAATAAAGAATACACTGTGTGGTTACACACTAAAGTTCCACCGAGGAATAAATGTTAAATCTGTGTGCCTACCTTTAATGTTACTTAAAAAAAAAAAAAAAAAAAAGTTACATATTAGCTACCTAAAAATGACCTTTCTGCAATACATCCACGGGACAAATTAACCCAAACCTGCAATGTCTGTCATTAATTAGCAAAACTGCTAAGTTTCATGGAGAGAAAATAGGTCATATAACAAGTACCATAAGGCCTGCAATATCACCACAATATGTACCGGTAGAGTATGTGAAGTTACCTGTCAAACGGTTGGCTTCACACGGTCGACACAGCACCTGCACCTTGAAAGTTTTATCTATTTCTACCTGGCATCATAGCTAGCTAGCTAACGTTAGCTCGCTGAGAGTAACGCATCTCGCTTAACCTTAGGTGCGTTTCAACAAGCTACACTGTGTTATGTATATTAACGCACATTGGTGTGTAACCATTTGATTACTTAACACTTCATGTTCACGCTCATTAATAGTCACATATTGCTAGACTCCCTGTAAACTAATCTTCTGCTCAGGTGTAGGTCTATATAAAAAAAACTTTTCCTTTTTTCAAGCAAACGTTCGTTAACGATATTTCTGACAGCTCGTGAAGGCAACATTGTTGACAACACACCAATGCGATGTGCGACGCACACGTGCTTCACAGGGAAGCTTTCCGTTGCCAACGGTAACCAATGATCCTCAAATACTGAAGTACGGCTCGTACACAGTAACTGTAGCCTACATAAAAACGAATGTCTTACCAGTGTTTAAAACTCTTTTTGCGTAATGGACCAAAATCCAAATCGTTCGTCCTTTTGGGATTCAATTTTGGAGAAAGTGAGACCACATGTACCGACCATCGACTTCGATTCCTCATCAGTAGGCTATGTTTTTTTCTTTTTTCTCTTTAAATGTTCTAACGTAAACCAACGTAACTAACAAGATAAACAACTTTATTTGCAAATACAAATGATAATTCTTGTTAACGTTACAGTCAGAGAACGAAGAGCTCATCACCATTTATCAACGACCAGCTGGTCTTTCGCCGAAGGTCCCGGAGGATTTTAAAAGTTTTTCAATAGATGATGACGAACTGGAGGTTAGTTAATTAAAGTTCCATGATAAGGAGTTGGCGCAACGTCAAGATCCTCGAAAAAGCATGGCTGGTAATTTGTTTGTGTGTTTCTTTATTTGTGTGTTTTCTTAATCAGGAGCTGTTGAAACCTGCAGCACAGACAGGCAGGTCAGAAGAGACTTGCGGCCACATTGTGAAGGTTGATGATGATGATGAAACTGTCGAGGTCACTGCTGCAAGTCGGTGCTCTGATGCTGGTGTTGAGGTGGGTTACAGTAATCCACTCTTCTGTGTAGAGGAAAACACGTGTATCATGGCATACAGTAAATATGCACCCTCTCCTGATTCACATATACAGGCAGAGAAGTGTGAGAGTGGTATCGTGGAGAGGAATGGAGGCGAGCAGAAGGCCTCTGTAAGATTAAATTTGAACACTAAATCTGATGAAGGTTTTCCCATTCTCTCATTTTCGGTGAGTTTGGGAATAAATAAAAAAAGGGTTAGGGATGATCCTCATTATTAAAGCAGGTAAATATATTCTCATTGCTGTAACTGTTATCATAACATAATGATTTCAGAGGCTTGACCAGTGGGATTTGGACAAAGTTCTCCAAAAACTAAAAGGGGACAAAATGTCTGTGCCCCAACATGTGCCAGCTAAACCTGCAGAAACACATGCAGGTATTTCTAACACAGGTTGTTATGTATGAATAACTTTCACTTTTAATATACTATCTCGTTATATACTTCAAACTAATATTTTGTTCACAGGTGGTGACAAGGACAGGTCCCAGGGAGATTTAATGGAGAAACTAGTTGCTTTGTATAATAGTCAGTCATCTAAGTATGTTTCAAAGCCGGTGAAAACTCCAAACCACTTCAGGTAAATAAGTCATTACAGTGCAAACTCCGAGATCAAAATAACACTAATAATAAAAATAACCTTTTCATGCAGGCAGAATAATGTGTGGAACGAATCAACAAGGATGGCAGCAGAGTTGCAGCGGAGCCGACAGGAACATCCCAGTGTTTATATCGACCTGCGTTACCCTGATCTTCCCATAAAACCAACAAGAACATACTCAAATATTTCATCAGAGTCCAAGTCACCAGTCAAACACAACACTTGCCAGGAAGCACCACCTGCAGAGAAACCCAATCATAAACTGCAGGCTGGATCGCTGATGAAGAACGGGTACACAGAATAAGTCTTGCTTTAGAAATATTTGTCATGCTTCTGTCTAGCACGTTTTGTTTAAGTTCATTGTGCCATTTCTCTGCTTTCAGGGATATGACTGGCAAGAGTATGCTGCTACAGAGCATACGGGAGATAAATAAAGTTGGAAATAAAAATCTCAATAAATACACAACTCCTGCATGTTTAGTGCGAGGGGATAAGGCAGACCCGACATGTAGTCATGAGTCACACCATCTGTGGGAAAAAAATCAGTCTTCACATTTACAGTTTGAGCACAAGAACCCTAAAATGGAAATCCTCAAAACAGCTCAGCAAAGTACGATCAAAGAGCCAAAGGAGCAGAGGTTTGTCTTTTTTTTTATTCATTTAGCACATTGACAATGATATCAAATAGGGCTGTGCTAAAAAAAATCAGTACAACAATTTATTGCAATATTTGTTTTAATGATATCTGTATTGATTTCCAGCTACAAAAACACAACAAAAACAATGTTTTAGACAAGGTTGCGAATACAAACTCCTCTGTTTCAGTGTGTCTTGTCCGGTTCAAGTGTAAGAGTGCACTTAAGTTGCTTTTTTCGTTTTGATGTTATGGCACATCAGTGTTTGCCAATACTGAAATAAACTGGAAAAGACTTTTGGTTAAAATTTAAAGCATCCATCTATAATGCACTATGAACATACTTATAATGTGTTATAATGTGCCTGTAGTGCTGTATAATCATAGCTATAAACAAGGTTAGAGTTGACCCTAACGTAACCATAACCATTACCACATGTAATGCATTATAAGTAAATATATGCAAATATATGAAAATATGTTCATAATATGTTATAATGTGTTATATACATTCATAACATGTTAGAATGCATTATAGGGACTGGCTTCATAGAAAGTGTTACTGAAATTTTTAAGTATATTGTTTTGACGTAATTTGTCATTTGAATTATTATAATGTGTTCTGATGTATTAAGACTACCCAGATCATATGGAGTATTTCAGCTCTGTTTTTACATTTTCAGTGAAATATGTGGAATATCGCAATGTATCGCGATATGCATCGTATCGTGATATATCGTGATATATTGTATTGTGACCCATGTATCATGATGCAGATTGTATCCTGAAGTCCTTGACAATACCCAACCCTAATGACAAACATATTTAAATCATGACAATGCTTTTATTAGTGGCCATAAGGGACAACAAGTCAAGCTGACAATAAAACATGAACGACACAAGCAAATTCTGAAGCAACTGGAAAGACATCGACCAACCCAATCTGTCAACCAGAAGCAGCCAGCTGCAGAACGAACTGATGTCCTTTATGATTTTGTAAGTTTGGCCATAACTTCAAAAATACAAACTGTAAACTCTTTGAAACTACTGCCTTATAACCTATTATGGCGTGTTTTTCAGGAAGCATCTCATCTACAGTCCATCAGTACACTACCGGCAGATTTTGACCAAAAGGCGTGTATGCTGCTCATCGTCAAACTCGCCAGTACTGGGGTGGTTCAAGACAGAACTCACGGCAAGAAGAAACATCTGTATCCAGCTGTGATCAAATCACACATCTACAACTCTTTAGTGGCTTGGTTTTTGTCTTTGGTTAGTGAGCAGTGGCTTTTCTCTCCTAATGTGTGCCAGTGTTTGTTATTTGTAAAGCTGAGATCATGTGTCAACATGTAATGATCTCTTGTTAATGTGTATCAGGTTGGCCCTGACCCACGTCGGGATGAAGATGAGGCTGGTTCAAAGGTTCCATTCTGGGTCGCGGGACTTCAGCAGCTGTGGACAGAGGATGGACTGGCTTTGCATGTTTTAGCTGTAGCTCGTCACTGTTACACACTGAAGGTGAACAGCAAACAAACAAACAAATAAAAAAAGACACTTTCATTTAAGATTGTCCATCTGACATCTGTTGATCTGAGCACTGATGCTGTTCTTCTTTTGTCTGTTTTGCAGAAAAAGAACAAAGACAGTCACACACCTTTCTACAATCATGTCTGCAGATTCCTCTCGGAGACCTCACTCACCCTCATTGCTGAAAGATACTTGGACCAACAAACCTCTGCCTCGCCCGTCCATCTGCCCTCATTCCGTTTAAATCATTTCATCTCTGCTGCTTCTAATAAAGAGGTGTTGTGCTTCAGAGAGTGTGATTAATATATTTTCATGCATGCAGATGATTTCGCTCTTTGCTGACTGTATTTACTTTCCTTGGCCTTGTATTTCAGGTTATAGATAGGTCATTTGGTGCCAGTCCAGGGTTTTACTGGCAGACTGTGGAAACTCAGGAGCATGTTTGTAAGGAGAGCGAGGTAACACTGGAGCCGCACACAGAGGTGAGCATGTCGTCCTGCAGAAGTTTACCTTGCGGTTGTGGTTGTTCTTCTTTAACAGGTTTCTTTTGCTTCCTGGAAGCACTGACACAGATACACAACAATAAACGTGCAGTAACTCAATTTGTTAATTTTCCTCTCGTTTTTGTTGTAGGTATCAGTCGCTTTGGGGTGCAAAGCTTTCTTCCTGCATCCTCTCATAACACACTACACCCTCCAGCTTGTTCTTGAATCAGGACTCGATGTGTGTGGTCTGCGGCTCCTTTATCCACCACAGGTGCTCCTGAGTGACAGTGCTGGTAGGACATAACTAAAGCCATCTGGTCTAAATAATTTAATAACTCTCCCTCTGGCTAAGTGGTCTGGTGTGCATCATGCATTCAGCTGTGGCTGAGGGCATTTGTTAGTGTCTTCATTCAATAAAAATAATCTTCAAAAAAACTCTCTCTCTGATTCACAGGTGCCATGCCAGTGATCCAGAAATCTGATGACACCCGCCAGCCGGTTCTTGCCCTCGCTGTTCGGGGCCCTCATGCCCACTCAGTTTTGAGAGAATTAACTAGATCCTCAGGTCATCTGCTGCTCAGACAGACAGATCCATCTTCTCTCAACCTTGTTCACTGCAGAAGTCAGGAACCTCCACTCCTCTCCTCCCCTCGTCTGGACTCTCAAGTCCACAGAGAGCTGTGCTTGTGGTTTTCAGGGAGACTTGGCGAAGAAAGTGCACAGAATCACAACCAGTCTCTGAATAGGTTTGGTGTCAGAGTTCCAAAATACAATATCGTTTGACAGTGTGATAGTTTTTACTTTTACTTTTTTAATATGTTCTTTTTGACCAAAAAGGAAATAGATTTGAAAAAATAGTATTGCTTTTATTTATGTATTTTCTGCTAATTATCAATAATAACATACAAGCAGTAAAAAAATACTCTGCAGCTGACTAATTTCACTTACAGACAATAACAGTTAAGCATTAGATGGTTAACTTAATTTATGCACTTTCTAGCACATAGTATAGATAGCAAGGTTCCTTAATTATTGTGACATTAATTATTATAGTGTGAAAATCAGTCTCCTTTACTTTGTTTGTAGAGTTCTCCGTTCAGACGACAGAGTCAGAGGCAGATCACCTTCTTTTCTGTGTGCTACAACAAAAGGTACTGAGCCAGAGGGAAACTTGGTTTGCAGCACGGATCAAAGATTTTAGCTTGAGCAGAGCTGCTAATCCGTCTCTCCCCCCGCACAGCTGACTTGCTCCTCGTGGTTTCACCTGTCGTGCCTCCACGTTGCTACGGCCAAGTTTTGGCTGTTTGTGAACGGCGAGGCTTCAGTCTGAGGGGCCTGCAGAGGCTGCAGCTTCACAGCAATGGAGCTGCGGCTCTCGGACTCACCAGCCAGCAGGTACAACTATGAGAGACTCAGAGTTCAGGCTCTCAGGGGAATAGTTTGTAGATTTGTGAAAATTAGTGACATGGAGAGGTGGAAGGGAGAGTGCATTTTTGGTCTGGAGCTGATTTTTGGAATCCTGGAATGACTCTTATTAGCATTTAATCATCATGGAACATTTAGCTTTGATTGTGATTTTGATCTTTGTTTCGCAGGAAATGTGTTTCTAACTGTGGAGCAAGTTTTCTGCTATTTGGCTGAGAAACAGATTTCCTCTTAGGTTTTTGTGTTTGTTGTCACTCTCTTGAAGCTTGTGTGTTTGTCTTCTGTAGGCACTTGTGTTCTGCCGTCCACATACTGTGACCCAGGATCAGAAGGCGCTGGAGCTGCCCTCTCACTGTCTGGTTTTGTTACTCAGGAAAGAAAATGCGATGCGCCACAGTGTCAGTCTGCCAGCAGGTCTGAATTCCATCCCCATGAATAACATGGAAAAAGAAACATTTGCAGTAACAATATTAAAAGCCTGTATTGTCATTTTCTGTCAATGAAATAACCTTGCTGTTGCTTTCTTTTCAGCCCTAATGAGAGAAATAGGGGCACCAAAGCTTCTGAGCTGCGTCCTCCCCAGACTTGATGGTGTTCAAACAGTTGAGCTGAGCTTCTGTTTCCTCGCTGTGCCTTACAGCAGTGACCTGTTCGTTATTTTTGGTAAGCACTGTGTGCTTAGCGTCAGGTGGTGAGTCTAGCAGATGCTCCTCTGCTGCTGCCCGTTTATGTTTCTTGTGTTCTTTTTAGTTAGGGGTATGTGGGCAGTGCCAGACCCCTCCAGCATCATGCTGTCCCGTCAGAAGTGTCCATTCAAGTCTAACATGGAGCAGGTGGTGATTTTGACCTTGTGTGGGAAGGACATGAGTCAAGGTCTGAGCCTCCTACACAGAGTGCTGACAGAGAGACCAGAAGGTGGGCCAAGTTCAGATTTATTTCCCAGAAGACAGCCTGTCCCGTAGACAAACAGTAAAATACATATACACCTGTACAGTTTAATGAATGAAGAAGTTAGTGCGTGTATGAGTAAATTATTTACTCAGAGTTCTCTTAACTTACTCCCTTTATATTTTATTAATGTTTGAAATTTTTTTATTATTATATTTAAGATGATGGACAAAATGCAGGATTCAAGCTGCTTGGCCTGAAATTTCTGCCAGCGTTGACTCGACTTCAGGCTCAGGAACTGAGTCCATATGAGGTGGGAGAGCCGCGCTGTCAGGACAGCCTGGACAATCTGATGTCCTCCCCTGCCCTTGTGTGTGCTCTTAAAAGGGTGGATGCTTTGGCTTCACTGAGGAAGCTCCTTCCGCACGATAACCTGTGTAACTGCAGTGTCCTGATGTCATCCACACCCGAAGTGGCTTTCAGACAATCCTCCATCTTCTTTTTTGAGCGAGACATGACTCCTGGTTAGTTAGAGTCTCTGTGCATTCTGCATGTGTAAATACTGCAAGCAATGAAAAACATTTAACCCTCAAATTATTTTTAAAAAATGTTTAAATGTAAAACTCTGGTGTAACAGTAACAAGTGAACTTTCTCCTCAGATCCACAGGTGCTGCTCACCGTGTGCCTGCTCAAATCAAATATCTGGAATCTCACTTTAGCTAAAATAGTCCGCAAACTCCAGCTGAGTGGCCTCACGTTGGTGGGCCTGCATGTATTGACCCTGGACAGAAGCAACGCTACCTCTCTACTGCCGGCAGAAAATGTAAATGAAAATGTTTATGTGGTTGAAAAAGCTTTACTTTCATGCAAACCCTGATCCTTGATAATTCACACACTTTTGTGTGCAGGACTGCTCAGACTTTGAGGCCCGTGTGGAGTATCTGTGCTCTGGCTCCTCATTGGCTCTCTGCCTTGAAGGGGAGGATGCTGTGAAGAGGCTGCTGGACATGCTGAGCCAAGAGGACTCGTCCCTGTTCATCACCTGTCCTCACATGGCTCAATCATACAAAGGCATCTATGGTGAGAGCACTGTACTGTACACATTCAAGAACAAGCCTCAACTCATCTTACAACATGTTTAAAATGTTGTTGACTAATCTTACAGGATCGGGATCATATCAGCAAGCGATTCGGGATGTGAGGAGGTTTTTTCCAGAGGGGCTCTGCTGTCCTGAGACCAGCGTGATGAGACAAGAGCAGGTATGCATGTCACACACAGCACATGGTACTGGATTTGTGCCTCCAACTGATAAACGTTCAGTGTTCTCGCGTGGTTTCTTCTTTCAGATACTCAGGATGTGCTCAGACCCTTTAGCCTCTGTGGAGCGTGAACAGATGGGCCAGGATGGAGGTTTGGACTACTAGTCTTGTTTTATTTTCACATACATATAATTGCATGTATTTTTATTTTCTATCAAGAGCAATGCTATAAACTCTGCAATATCATACCTTACTGTATGGTCAAGTTGCATTAGTCATAATTACAAGAATAAATGTTTTCTGGAGTATTGTCAACTTTTAACCAACTTTAACTCAAAGCATTTTCATTGTATGGTTTAATCAAAATGGGCCCCTTTAAATCATTGAATACTTTGTGACTTTGGCAGACAGTGCTCTGGAATGGATGTTGAAACAACTCTGTTCCAGATGACCTTTGTAAACCACGCAGATAAAAACAAATGTCCTCTTTTGCTTGTTTGTTGGTACCAGGGTCCGTGATACACAGTGTTTCCTGGCAGACAATCTGTCTGCTCGTACCCTCAAACACTCCACCCCTCAGCCAAGTGCCATCCCAGCTGGACATGCTGCAGCAGCTGCTGAGGTCAGGCTGCCATCTGGTGGCAGGGAGGATGAGCATACTGGATGACGAGCAGAGGAAACATATTGCTGAGACGCTTAATGTGTCTGCAAGAGGACAGGAGAGGGTGAGAGGTTTGGCTGTGAAAGTTCTTCTGGAGCTTACTGTTTTTACAGACAGAGCAATCAGCAAGTGATTTACTTTCTTAAAAGATGGCTCATCTTTCTGCGGCACCGTGTCTCATCATGGCTCTGCAAGGGGAAACGGTTGTGACCGGCTTCAACTTGATCCTCAAAAGGTTTGGAAAGCTCATACCCACTGTGCCAGCAAAGTATTAACATAAAAATAAAGTACTTATTTTCTGTGCATTTATCATTGTTTCACTAGCATTTACAAGGAAAGGTCAGACCTAGAAAAAGTGGGGAAAATGATCATTTACCCAAAGAACGAGAAAGAGGTACATAAATATAACCTTGCCTTTTTTTTTAAAAGACGTTATTTTTAATAATTTTAAAAAAGTGTACTTAGCTTCTGCTTGTTGTAGTGAAATATAGTTCATCGTTTATCAGCAGGTCGCCCTTAACTTTATTTACATTCTCTCCTCCAGGCTGAGCAGCTGATCTGTTACCTTTTCGATGCCCTTTCTCCTGAGAGCTGTCATACTTTTGTGCCATGAAGTTCAAAAGGGTGCACATGTATAAGCACATTTATTTAAGTTGAAACTCCATCAGTTTTCATGTCTACTCTGAAAAAAAGTTGTATTTGTAATTCCAGTTGTTCATAAAAAAATAGTTTTTGATGATTTTTTTCCAAGTCATTGCAATGTAATAAAAGTGTTTCTTTCCCTTGGAAATCACTTTTCTCTGGTCATCTGAGGCACAAGCAGTATTAAAAAAAAAAAAAAAAAGTTCTTCTCTAGGTTGTGATTGAGACAAAGAGTATTCACACATTTCAGATTAAAAATTATTTTAATTCTCAAGATGATAAAAATAATTTTGTGAACTCTGTAAACCATTGCATAACTGTAGTGTAACAATTTAACAAGTGTTAACAAACTAGTAATACACTACAGAAAGTATGCAGTACACAATCCTCAATGTAGAAAAAAAAAATCTAGTATTCTAAGACTCCCACCTATGTTTGTGTTCACAACACAAAAAATATCAATATACCAACAGAATAATTTCTACGATTATCAGTAATTCCTACATATCCATACAGCTTGTCACAAAATAAGGGACATATTTTTAATCTATAAATAATGTCTAAACCCATTGACATTAAGTGAATAAATCCATGAAATGCAGTTTCCTCAGAATTAACACTTTCTATTAAATCACTGTATTACCCTGAGAAAAACACACTTCTTTCTTATATATCTGCATTTTGCTGACAAATAGGAACTTGAAAACTTGCATTTTAGTTCTAATAAATTTTATTGAATAGCAGTTCACAACTAAATGCTACATCATAATGAATTAACTGCGCTCCATAATATCCAGTGACCTATTCATTGAATATCTAATTTAGAACAATACATTCAATATCTCAGGGCTTCAATGTTAAAATAACATTTCTACTGAAATTTTCTAAAGTATATGGAACTACCGGCTCCACATTCAGATTATTTAGACAACACTTGTTGTACTAGTATTTTACTTAATTTGAACAGCTCCATACATCATACTCATACACATGTACAAGATTGCATAAATCTTCAGGCTCCATTTTCATAATATTAAAAACAAAAAGACAACACAACAACTAACAATAATGCAAAATAGATAAAACTATTCCAATGCAGAGCATAATGATACATCTATTACAGTTCATTTACAAGATTCTTCCTATTTGGTGCTTTTCCTTACAAACAATTGACTTTTTGGTGCCAAATGACTAATTGAGAATAAAATTGTGTATTTAATGGTTAAGTATTGCTGTTTTTTTTCCCTTTTTTAAAAATGGTATGGCAAATACAGACTGAGACAGATGATTATCAGTCAAACACAACCATTGTTTCCTCCTGTGGAACTGTTCGAAGAAAAAAAAACTCATTATATTAGCCTTTTTCCTTTCATCTCTGGTGGCCTGAATGCACAGAATCATTAAGCAATCACATTGTGGTCCACAAAAATATTGTAAGGCACTGGAATTTTGATTCCAATTGAACAGGTTGTATTTTATCAGCTGACTGAGAGCAAACACTGTCTCACAGACATATTCTCGATACCAATCAAAATCATGTAATAATTAAAAGGCACAGATGTATTTGAAAGTGGAATTGGTCCGTTAAGAGAGAAATTGAACAAATCTAAAGAAATGTAAGAATTTTAAGCTGTGCTTACCAAGTAAAGGTTTGTTTCATTTCTTTTTTAGAAAACTTGAATTGGGTTAAGCAGACCACTAGAGAGACTGAAGACCAACAACAAATTATCATAATGACAACTCAGGTTTCATTATGTCTGTATCTGCCATG
>JAQLOL010000009.1:8290686-8303682 GCA_029783665.1 Naso thynnoides | reverse complement strand
AGAACAATGCCATGATTTAACATTAGGAAACATGAAATATTAAAATGATGTTTAACAGTACACACAAAAGCTTCAGACATTAGCTTATATAGAAAAAAAAAAATTATAAATCTAAAAAAGACACAAAAGAATACCTACAAAGCAGCTTAAAGCAAATTTCTATATACCCTTTAATAAAGTCCCATGTCAACAAAGTGCTTTAGTAAGAAATCAAACTTCTTCAGAAAGTTGGTCAAAATAATGATGTTTGACTGGCTGCATTAAAAAATTCTAATGAAAATTTAGGGTTAAGAAAAGTGGCTTCACTTGAAGAGGAACACTGCAGAATTCTGGCTTTGTGTGTTTTCTTGTTTAGTTGGATTTACAGACACTGGTGTGGTTCCCCACTAACACCTTAGTGCATGTCAGACATTTTAAAAATCTGCATATTCAGTTTCTATCGTTGGGCAAAAGTTTTGATGAAAAAAAAAATATAGATATATTTTTAAAAATCTTTTTTTTTTTTTTTTTTTAAAGAATTACTCTTCAAGGTGTTGAATGCAATGATGTGACAGAGTGGGTATTTGATCCTCAGAGCGTGAAGCTTCTAAGCGTTTAAGCACTTTCTGATACAATCAACGTGATCAGTGACAAATCCCACTCACTTTTAGAAGCCTGACGCTCTGTAAATAGTCTGAACACACGTTTTTTTTTGGTTTTTTTTGGCTTCTGGAATTCCTGACTGAGTAAGCTAGAACAAAAACATTTCTGTACCAAGTATCAGTCACATTCATGTTCTTGTATGTCTGATTTCATGATCTGTTCCTCTTCAATCAAAGAAACATCAGCTTTGAGTTTTGCCCATTTTATGTTTAACATCACCAGAATAATTCCAACATTTACACAGAGATTTCCTTGCATGTGAGATCCCAACCTGGAATGCCCATGATATGAGCTATTGTGAGAAAATATTAACAATGGCTTTGTCTGTGTTTCTGTATCATTGTACAGGACTGTTTGGATTCACAATAGGAAACTTTTGATGTTTAAATTTTTTGACGGAGGTCAGTGTTCTACAGGAGAATTCCCCTTGATATTATTATTACAAAGGATACTTTTTTATCAAACTTTTTCCACCTGCTGTATGTGTAAAAAATTTACCTAACAACATATAGTGTAATGACAAGGATATAGTTCTTTTAATATGTACTTTTAAAACTACAACTTTTCAGTGATTTCGGTTAAGATATAGTATTAAAGCTACAGTGAGTAAGTTTTCTTTAAAGAGAGAAACATCTGCGAAGTAACAGATTTACTAAAACCTTTGATTTTTCTCTGCACAGACTCTCAGTAATTTCTCAAAAGATGGGGTTGAAATGCATTCATATTCGCTCTTGGTGGACTTAAAGTGCATTATGTAAAAAAGAAGCAACCTCGGCAATCAGATTCATCCACACTAATTCCAAGGCGTGCTAAGTATTTCAAATTCATAAACATCAAAACACTGGGGCAGAAATCCAAATGAATACAGCTTTTAAACAAGTTTACTGGTCCTGTTCGCATTTTTAAATGGGTAATTTTGTATTTACCATACATCAGATTGGCAATGCATATAAGCAATTTGTTTTGTGAAAGCATTGGTTGCAGAATGCATTCATAATTAAGTGTAAACAAAGTGACTTTTTTCTATTAGAGGGTCTGAATAATGACTGAGAGCTGTGAAGGGGCATCACATGGTAATTTAATATTCTAATTTTAGTGCTTTCCGTTTTGACCAAGGTAATACGCACATAAAATGAGCAAAAACTATATAGATTAAATCCTCTGTACACAATCTGATTCATAGCGCTATTTGTTTTGTCAGTCAAACATCATTGTGTTCTAAATTAAGCCAATCACTGTATGAAACAGACATCGCTATTTAGAAAATGCAATATGTATTAGTAGTTTTCCAAGGGCTAAATCTTTAAATAGTACCTTTAGTAATTTTACATCACCACTTCAATATTTTTGTTCTACAGTAGGGACATTCTGTTTTACTAGGAGCACAGTTCTCACATAGTACATAATGTTGGCAAGGCTGCAGAACAATGCAACGATCATGCTTTTGGCAAACTATACATTTCTTTGACTGAAGCTGATATATTACCTGTTGGGGAAGAAAAGAATGAATATCAGCTACAACCTAAAAAATATAGTTCATGCAGACTTTTTTCAAAAAGCATGCTTGATGACAAAATGTAGATCTGAATGCTTGCCTGATTAAGAGTTTTTAAAACTACATACAGTAAATGCTACAAATGAAATGCTGTGTGTGATCTAGTCTTTCTTACCCCATCTATAAGGTCTAGGTCATTACGCAGCTGACTCTGAATGGAGTGAAGCTTTGACAAGGGGAGCTGGTCCAACTCTCCGTAGCTACGTAGAAGAGGTGTTCCAGGAGCGCGACAAAGCACGTCAAAGTCCCCTTGCAGCTCTTTCAGCTTGCGCTCCGTTTCCTCCCATTTCTGCTCCGCCAGCTGCCGTTCTGCCTCGGCCGTTTTTGCTTGTTCTTTTGCTTCGTGAGCGTCTTTCTGACATGCTTCGCAGGCCTGGAACAAAGTTGGGTCTTTTCATTAAAAAATATAAAATTCTGCTATCTATGAAAGGGGAAGACACTGCGATATACTAAGAAATGTAGTGCGATGAGAGCTCATTAATAACACTGACTTGTTTGACCTGATGCCACGCCTCCTCCCATTGTTTGATCTTCTTCTTGGCCTCATCCAGCTCTCTAAAAAGGCGAGCCAGGTCAGCGCTGCCGGTTGTGGAGGCTAGGCTGCTGAAAACTGGAGATGGACTTGGTGAAAAGCTGCCACTTACAAAGTCCCAAATGTTGCTAGCCCCTCCATTCAAGCCTAGATGAGTGATGTGTTAACATCACAAGAGCAAGCACAAAGCGAGAAGTTAGTTGGAGCTCTCTGGAAATTTGCACTCAGGTATTTTTTGCCACAAGAGACTGAGATTAAAATCTGAAGTCAAACACTATCCAGCTCATTTGGAGCTAAAGGTCTGATGCTATCAGCTTACCTAAAGAATTCTGAGAGGAGGAGGTGGGTGTTCCCAGGAGGCCATGCTCTTGCTTGGCTAACATGTTGGAAGGTTGATTTTGCTGCGATACCGCTCCAGACAGCAGGGACTGTGACAGCGACTGGGAGAGCGAGCTGAGCGGGGAGGTGGAGAGTGATGACGAGGAATTAAAGGAGGATGATCGTGCCAAGGAGCCAGGAATGTTCACTGGAGCAGATCCACCGAGCACCCTCTGACCTGTGAGGGCAGTGACGTCAATACTGTCCTTGCATTTAAAATAATTTACAAGCAAATTAAGACGAGACAATCCGTGATCAGCTGGTCAACAACTGACAGCAGGTGTCCTTACCTGCCAGTCCTACGCTGTTGTCTTGCTCCTCCAACTCCTTATCAAGAGATGCAACATTGATGTCACTGAAGTTGAGGTCCAGAGCAGATCCTGAGGGAAAACAAAACATGTCTGGCTGACTTTATACAACAACATTCAGAGCAGCAGTAATACACTGAACTTGTTTAAATAGACTGTACAGACACATACCTATGACAGACTCCACTGTGTTGCTCCCTGGATAGAAAGGAGTGGCTTTTGCATTCATTGTTGATAAGGTGGTGGGTGAAGAACTTTCTGAGCCAATACTAGAGGCCAAGCTGGATGTTATACTGGAGGTAAAGCTTGATGCCAAAGGGTTCACCGCAGAGAATACCGTATTTTGTATCTTAAAAAAAAAAAAAAAAGGTCATTTGTAAAATTCCTAGTGTTGTTTATAAGTTTAGAACATCTTAATTACTCAAATTAAATCAAATTATCATCATTAAGCGATTACCACAAAGTAACAAACTGAAACACAAACCTGTTTTTCTTGGTCCGTCATTTTCTGATCCACTTGCCCCTTGTTCTTAATCTGAGAATGATAAATAATTAAATAACACAAAAACAGCACATTTGAGTAAAACAACTACATTTTACATTCAGGCAGCAAACTTCAACTGAAAGGGCCTTTTCGCACTGCAGTTAGCACAGGCTGGCAAAGATAAAAGAGCCTATTCAAACACAAACTGTTTGCACTTAATCATTATCTATTTTCCAAATGGAGCAAACTTGGTGGCAAACAGTGTGTTAAATACTGCCATTTCCATTACTCATTTGTCATGATTAAGGCGCTAACCGTCTAGTAAACACCATCTGATCAGAATCAGGAGTGTGTAAACTGATAAAGTAACTGAACTCTGCCGCTTGTAGCTCTATAAAGATTCAAACACACTGCCTTTATTATGTGTCCGCAAAGATAAAAAAAGACAAAATGGACAGAGCGGGCGACATTATTCAGTAATTAAAACATCAGATATCAGTTGTTTAGTTTAGAGTTATTATGATATAAATACTTCTTTCCATGTTTGCAGTGTGAAAGTATTTTAGATTAAAGCAGCCTTACTGTGAGATTGAGCTTTTTACAATTTATAAAAAAATCTAAAATGATTATTATCAGTCAGAATGGCTCTAAGAGTTAGTTGTTGCATCATCCTGGTATAAACTAATGGATACTTTATTGCTTCTTTACATTCTGAACTGTCCTCAAGTGATAAAATACGATTTGGCTTTAAAAAATACAAAAAATACCAAATACATGAAATGACATAAAAACAATACATGGCAAAAAACAAACAAACAAAAACCTCAAAGTGATAACATAAACATGGCATGGCAGAGAATAAATGAAAAATAAATTAAACAGTGATTCAAAATGAATGATTTTGATTTATTAAATGTACAGCTTTAAGTCGTTAACGTGTTAAATTGTTCCTGAAGCTGAAGAGAGCAGACTGTGTACCTGATCCTCGCGTTCAAAGCCCGGAGCTTTGGGATAGTTAGACATCAGAGATGAGACACTGGATGCGGAGGACTCTGAACATAAACTACTAATCGTTAAGGATTTGGGCCTGCTGATGGATCCCACTGGGGATAACAAACTGTCGCTTCCTGAGCTTGAAGTTACAATTGAGCTATGAGAACATGAAACCTGAGAAAGAGAAGTGCACACGATTTTAATAAAATAATGATCAAAAAAAGCTTGAATGGAGAATGCAACAACAAATGAGGACAAGCTGACTTGAAACAAATTGGCTGTTTTTTTGTAGTTTTTTTTTTTTTTTAAAACAATGCAGTTATGAAATGTCCAACATTAAAGAAAATAGTGATAATGAGAAATCAAATGTTTTAAAAACATACCAACAGAAAGATGAGAGGACCATCAAAAACATTTGGATAATTAATGAGACTTATTTGCATGAGCCACATGCCTATTCTTGATGTCTGACACCCTGGTGAGCTGATTCAAGTAAACTTTCTATGGAAGGACTGAAAAAGCAACAAAACATACACTTCCTACTTGTCCGTTGCTACTGGTTGCGCTGGTGGTGGAGTTGCCTCCACTGTTCCACTCAGTGACTGGACACTCTGAATACTGCTGAGAGCCCAGCTGGGACTGAGAACTTGACTGCATCACAGTTAGCAGTGAGCTCATGGTCTCTTCTGTTGAGGGAATTCCTGAAAATGGTCAAAATAAGCATCAAATCTTTACAGAGTGTAAAAAAAAAACCATGATGACAAAAGTGAAACACATAAACATTTTATGTGCTTGTGTTTAAATCAATAAAAGGGTTAGCAGTGCATTAAAAAAAAAAAAAATTACAAAATGTCCCTAATAGTGTGATTATCCTGCACTCAAGGAAGAACTACATATGTCACAGTTTTATAATTATACAACCAAGCACTGAGAAGGTATTTACACAAACTTTCACTCACTTTCCACATGTGCAAATGCACAAAACGGTCCTCTGGGACAGTATCCAGTTTGTCGCATATCATTGCATTTGGTGGATTTGTAGATCTAAAAGAAAGACAAACAAATCAAAAGCCAATCAGATAACCAAGTCTACCCTTAGAAAAATTCAAGAGCAATAGTCTCACTTCAGCAAGACTAAAACTCACTAAATCATTAACAAGATTATAAAACTCATGAATACAACTTCTTCAGGCTGATTTATGGTTGTACGTAGGCTCTATGCAGAGCCTGAAGCCACAGCCTACATCGCTGTGAGCATTTACATCTATAGCATGCCTGTAGACGTTAACCGAAGACTGGCAACCACCCTCCGAGTTTTCAATTCAGGTGGAAGCCAACAGGCTGTAGCAGCTAGCGTCAAGCACAGTGTTCTTAAAACTTTCGAAGGTCTGTAAAGCTTCATGGGAAGCACTGCAGCCAGAGTTCTTTCCCTGCCCTTCAGTTGTGCAGTGGGAAGCAGATTTTTGGCGACTGTGGAACAAGCTGACCAATCACAGCTCTTGTGGTGTGTGTTGTTGTGTGGTGTAATTACACTTTTGTGGAGGTTCACATCGAGCTACAGTGTAGGGTACATGGCTATGCTGAAAATACAGCGTTGGTTCAACGCAGAAGCATAAATCAGGCTTTAAACTTCCAATAAGACTACAAAGTAAAAATAAATTTCTCTCACCACATCACTCTTGTTATGGTTGTTTTGTTATCTTGTTAGTGTTAAGGCTTAAGCAAACAAGTCTGTTCTCCACCAGTTCATGTCCAGAAAAAATAAAAAAGTTCACTCACCTCTGGGTGAAACTGCTGTTCAGTGCGAGAGTGACAATACTGGCAACTGTCTCCACTGTCACACTTTGAGGGCTCGCCCCATTCATCCCCATGTTTCACACTGGGGCAAGGAGTTGACCTGCATTTACAGAGTCAATCTTTAATGCATTGCAGTCACACAACTTAAAACCAGTTATTATTTTCACTTAGAACAAGTCGTATCTTACCTATATTTGAACTTTCTAGGATTTCGTCTTCGATCTCTACTGTTGTGGTAGTGGGGGCAAGCATAGCCCTGTCTGCATAGTCTTGGGGGCTTAGTACATTGATCCGTTTTATAGTTGGCTAAAACAAAGTTGGTATCTACAAAAAAAAGGCACCACAAATTAATGCCAGTTTTTCTTTTACTTTGCCGGAAATGTAAAAACGTGTTAACTGGCGTTGCATGAGCCCTGTATCGTCAAAGTGTGGTTTACTCACCTTGCCACCTGGGGTCTTCCGTCAGAGTTTTTTCAATCATAGCTTGACTGGCCAATACACCCGGCTGAAGATCAGGAATACCTTCACCGGACCCCAACTGTCCATTTTGAAGAGCCTCTTGTGCTTGGATCTCTCTGCACAGATAAAATCGACATTATTTTTAATACTTAAGCAGTTAAAAAGCATCTTGGTTGAATGCTCTTAAACTTACTGTATTGTTGAAGGAATCTTGTTATCAGTATAAAATACTAATTACACCATCACCATCCAGTTGTATCATTAAACTGAATACTTTTTACTGTTTATAATTCACACATAAAATACATCTAGAAATATTATCTTAACACTGAGAAAAACAAGAAAGACAACGTTTTAATTATACAAAGGTTTATTAATCGAAATCCTACATTTCTACTTCAGAGCACATTTTGTTCTGGAAAAGCCTTTATTACAAGTGCTGGTGCGAGCTAGCTTCCCTCAGGCTCTTTCAGCAGCACAGAGCCCAAAAAAAACACGTTTATTTAGCATTACGTTTGTTTTTTTTGTTTTTTTTAAATGATTATTTATTCAGCCAAACCATGCAAAACTGGTTATTAGCCAAATAAACCCCTACAACACACAGAAGTTATTCTGTTAACATTATGTCTATATTGGCTGATTTGTTCAGTGGTTAGTGAAAAGTGAAAAGTTTGCCAGTGAAGAGAGAGCCAAGTATTTGCTTTGTACGTCACCTGATATCATAGACTGGTGGGCGGAGATCATGTGGCCCATGAGCAAAAGCACAGTGGAGGCCATTCTTCACACAATGCCCTCGAGCATCCGTCTCATGGATACAAGTGCCAGTCTTGTAATAGCGTAGATGGTACTTGCGCTCCGTGTCACCAGTGGTCCGGTGTAAATACGGGCAGCTGAGGAAACAAGGGCACATTTAAATATTTAATCCATTGATCCAAATAAAACATCTTAATAAATATGATTTGTCATGACATTGAAATGATGCACACTCTGGCTGTGCAAAAAAAAAAAAAAAAAAAAAACTTGCCATAAAGTCATGTCAATAACAGTAACAAGATTTTGACATTTTCACTTAATTTGGACAGATTTAATAGCCTGGTTTTCCTTTACAGAAAGATCGTTTGAGCGTACTGCAGTAAACATGAATTGTGGTTCTACGGCTCATACACGTAAAGTTGTTTCCTCAGCCAAATCTCACTATTTGCTAGTCCATTGATAATGACTGAAAATCAAGATGCACTAACTCGGCTTTTGTCTCTCTGAATCTGCTCTCTGTTGTGTCTGTGTCGCTGTGTTTGCGTGGGGGCGGGGCTGATGAGCTCCTCACACACAGACAGTGGACAGTAGGGGTGTAAGAAAATACTGATACGTACCGATATCGCAATATTATGTTTTGCATTATTGTGGAGATTCTCAAAAACACTATCAATTTTTAATCAATAGTTTACATGCACAGATTTGAGGCAGTGGTTCATTTTGTGTGTGTGTGTTTTTTTAAACCCTGACCACTACTGCACAAAATGTATTGCTATGGTATTCTGATTGCATTCAAAAATGGGGGAGGAAAAAATAGATAAATGAAATAATAATAATAATAATATTAACAACAACAACAACAACAACAACAACAACAACAATAATAATAAACTTAAAAAATAATAAAATAAATAAATATATATTTTTTTTAAACTCATTCTATGGATATTGTGGTGTGCTCTATTTTCTATGACACCGTTCCTAAAATTTGGTTAAAAAAACAGCAATAGATCGCCTTGCTTAGGGTACTGCAATAAATTGCAATATATCGTATCATAACCTCTCTATCTTAATATTTACTGAATCGCCACATTTTTGCCGACACACTGTACCACTGGACAGCAGTAGCTTCAGAGTCTGGTCACAGTTCAGGGAAAGAAACAGACTATGGGGTATAATTTAGAGTTGTTCTGGTACCATTACCAGTATCGGAAAATGCATCCGATGCCACTGAAAATGCTGGTATCGGAGAACATGCCAGTCTGTGCAGTGATCCAATATCATGTTAATAGCCACAATACTGTACCCAGCAACTTCCCAGTTATCTCTGTTAGCACCGACTGATGTGACATACCTGAAATCAGCTCTTCTTTGCCGAACTAAAACAGCACACAGGAAGTTGTGCTGTGCTGCCACTGTCAACTACTATTTTTAAGAAAGTTAAAAAACAACAGAGAGAGTCGACTATGCAAGCAAAATGTCTATATTTGGCAATATTTTACAGTGAAAAGGCCCACTAGTAAAAAAAAAAATTATATGTAAGGAATGAGATTTTCCTACATTTTATTTATAAGTTGCTGTTGCGGAACTGTTTTATTGTGTTCTATTTAAATCCTTTTATTTTACTAAATTAAGATTGCGCCTTAAGTTTTGAAGGAATTGGTGTTAATCATTCCTCAGTTTATATTTTTTTGTCATTTTTCACAGAATAAAAGCAAGTTAGATGGCATTCCCTTTTTCAGTATGTTTTCGTTTATGTTTTACAAATGCTTAACCTAAACCAGGTCATACAACAATGATAGTTATTATATCATCCATACAAGATAAGTAGGATACAACTGTAAAATATTCATATTTTATGGGTTTTTTTGCGCTAGTATCGGATTGGTACTCGGAATCGGCTGATGTGCAAGTCTGGATACCAGAATCGGTATCAGGAAGAAAAAAAAAAAGCTATCGGAACATCTCAAGTATAATTAATTAAAGTCAAAGATGACAATGCTCATTTTCCTTAGGTGCAACAGAACCTGCAGCCAAAACCTCAAACCTGTCTCAGTAAACTTAAAACATGACACTGATATGTTTTAAACGGTATAGTCTGGTGAAAGCTCAAGATGAAATTCTGAGGTCAGAGTCTATACAGGTCGCTGTTTCATGCAATGTGATGTTTAAAGCATTAAACAAGCAAGCATGGCACTGATATTTAAAAAAAGGGTATAAACAACTGATTATAAATGCACAAGGGTTACAAACTGTGTGAGGGAATAATTACAGCTGCACACATTTTTATATCAGGCTGACACACCAGCAATGCCTCAAGAAATGTATGACCAACAAGCCTCTTGAATAAACCAATTTTTCCTTTCTTGAGCAGCAACAGTTGCTATAGCAACACATAAGGTCATACAAAAATAGCTGCCATTGGCAGAGGAGGAATTGAAAGGACTGGAGTCGTTCATTTCACATTAGTTCAATAACCTTACCTCTTTTATTTCTGTGTGGGGCTCCATTAAATGTAGTGCCATTTTGAATTTCCAGTCACATATTTAGTATCTAGTCATCTAGTGAATAAATTTTTCTATGTGCAAATTTATTAAGACAATATCGTCAAATACAAAAAAAAAAAAAAATCCAAACTTTGTATTTTATAGGGGCAGTGCAGGGAACTGGCATTTTTTGAAAATACAAAGCTAGGGAGGAAGATGCTGATGCATCAGATCACGTGTTGCCATTAGCTCACATTAACAGCAGCACCAGTTAATGTAATGCTGGAGGACACCCAGACGCAACCTGTCAAGCTGCTTTATCTCACAGACAGGGAGGTGCAGTCATGCCAGCTCAATAAGAAATGTTGAATTTGGAACAAAGACTGCATACAGCAGCAACAAAGGGCAACAAAGTGGCCCTTGCAATTCGCATCAGTAAGATCACATGCTTACGATAGCTGAAATCAAAGGTAAGCATTGCTCACCGCGTAACTTTTCTGTATAAAAAAACTAAATTGCAAAACAACAGAATCATAATTCTCATATTGCACTAATCGCCTGTGCAAAGAATAAGCAGTTTTCCATATCTTTAGAGCCTCTACACAGTGTTGTACATTTTTTAATACAGAAGCCAGTCCTTTTTTGGCAGTCATTTGTAATTAAAAAGCTCCTGCAGATTGGCTTTTATAACCAGTCTGGCATTAAACAGCCTCAGTTCAGGCAGAACTGAGCTGATGTGCACATATGACGTTATAAACAGAGCTTGCGTAGCCTATAGCCTATAGCAAGAGTAAGCTGCTGGAGTTAAGAAAAAAGTTTCAGTCTCTTTTGAATGTCTCTCGAATGAGAAACATAATAAGAGACCCAGCAAACATCACTACAGAACCGCCAACTACAAGATGGTTCCTCCTTGGTCTGAATATTGAGTTTGCTCACTATAAGAGGCAATAAGTACCACTGTAATATAGGAAACAGCTTTATAAGTACAAAGATCCTATTTTAAAGCCACACCCCAAATAGAGGGTATTTAAGTTCAGCCCTAAGGAAAATATAAACACTAATCTACCACTGATGAAATATCCTGATGCATTGCATTCAATACGTCTGTGGTTTGGGTTTTATCCAAGTACTGATTCATTTCATAGAGATGCCTTACTCCGACATGTCAACAAAACCTCAGACATTTATCACCAGCTGCATCTTGACGAACTGACATTTCAATAAATCCGAAGAAAAGGAGCGACTGAAAAGGGAACTTACTCATCTCCATCGGGGCAGATGCCTGTGGTCTCGTCGTATTTCGTGCAGTAAACGTCCGGACTGTAGTTAAAGGTTCCGTCTCTTCTTCTTATGGGTCGCCTTCGCCGCTGGTTTAGAAAATGCCAATTAAAGCAAGAAAAGGGTCTGTGCTGCGTACACTTGTGCTGGAGGAACAACGGGCACTGCTCTGTCCTGAACTCCTTCAAGTATCTGAAACAACAAAAAACACAAACATAAGTATCTGGAGCTGTGTTATTAAATGACTGTTGTCTAAAAAATACGTCGGAGGCGACGAAAAAGTTCAGAGAAAGTGAGGTTCGGCGCTACGGTGCTAACAGTGTAGCATACCAACGCTGTAAATTTTAGGTCACTCGCGTTAGCTCACTATTCAGAGAGCACACTACGTCAGTAGTTTGACGTAACATTTGCTAAAAGACCCTGTGCGTACGTCTATAAATGTGCGTAGCAAGGGGGAACTCAAAATAAGGCCGAGCTATTTACAAGCAGACTGGTTAGCGAGTTCCTGGCTAATCATTTAGCACACCGAGTTGACGGTTTAACGTTCAACGAATATTTAAAAACAATTCCCCAACTCTGTAAAACAACTGTACACGATTCCGTCAACGATAAGCTTCTCAAGTAAACGAAATAAGATGTCCGCGTTTCCAACATTAGCGTTGATGTCGTTAGCGTGCACTCGCTGTTTGCTATGTAACGTTAGGTAGTCACAAAGCCAGGAAAAGCACCATGTTTTCAACACACACAGAAGAGTTGAGGAATGCAAGAAATGCAAACGAACGCAGGTGCACGTGCAAATAGCATTTTCGGAAACGAGCGATTTAGTTGTTTCTTTGCAGCAGCTTTACTCACGTATAGTGGGTAGGTTTCTCGGTTTGAGGGGACGCATTGGCCGCCGTTTTCGAAACCGACGGCATTTTCAGTCAAAACAAAGAACTGCGCATGCGCCGGGATCTGTTGCTCGCGTGCATGCACGTCCGCCTGCACGCCGGCGCACTGCGAGCAGTGATGAGGAGGGGGCGCTGCAGTTTTACATTGAGGATAAAGTACGGTAAATTCCGCCGTTATCGCGACAGTGATGAAACTGCTTCCTTTATTTGAAATATCCTGAGAGATACACCTGTATTTTTAGACGGATCCCTCCAGGGGCGGCTTCCTCTGCAGGGGTTCAGCAAAGGATTTTAAAAATAGCCCATTACCATGACACTTTTCCCTGAGCCACGAAAAGAGACAAGACAATGTTTAGTTATCATCATGCTTTTGAAGACGATTGACGCTATGAATCTGCACTGTTGGGGGGGGGGGGGGGGGGGGGGGGGGGGGGGGGGGGG
>JAQLOL010000009.1:8262749-8290415 GCA_029783665.1 Naso thynnoides | reverse complement strand
ATCATAATTTCATCTATCTTCTGAGTGAATTTAGAAGTTTTTTGTTTAAATATTTTTGTTAATGGTGTAATCAATCACTTTTTTTTGTCAAATCAATTGTCCATATTCACATTTCATTGGTTAAAATCACTCCGTATGGGTCGGCTCATCATCACTGCAGCAAGTCAAACTCCATTCCTTTTTCTTTCCTTCTGTATCTGGAAAGCTAATCTGTTCTCTTCAGCTCTTTTTTCCTGTAGGAGATTTTAATTTACAAATGCAATTATACGACTTATCCATTATTCAGCTGTGGTCCACCGAGTGCACTGCCGTGTAATTATGTATAAACCCTGGACTATCCAGTTGTAATTACTCTGATATGCCCAGCCCCCTCTCAGCTTACAGTCTGACAATGTCCAGTACCTTTCTTACGTAAGAAATACTGAACATTTTAACGGGGCTCAAATTTATCTAGAATTATGGACTATTTTGCTTGGAAGCAGCTCAAGCAGAGTGCAGACTGTCAAATTCCAAGACCAAGATCCCATTCATTTATTTTTGTACATTCAGACAATGCCTACTCTTAACTGTGGTGTCATCAAAAGTTAAAATTCGATGTCAGTTGATAAAGAATTGGAAGTTGAATTAAATAAATGTACATTTAGGTACCAATTTATTAGGTACATCCATCCATTCTAATATAATCCTATACAACACTTGGAATTTAAATAAATTTATTGTAATTGTATGCTGTTTTTGTGATCTGAGTAAGGTGCTGGTTCAACTTGGACTTGATTGTTGCCAAATTGATATTCTAATGTTTTATCCATCCTCATTAGCAAGCATGAAAGGGACAAAATATTAGAAACATCTTGCAATACAACACAACACCAACTCGAATGATAGCCTCTAAAATTATCACTGCATCTCTTACTGGACTTTTGTCCAGTATATCATTGATTTGCAACTAATAAAGGCGGTGAAGTGTGTGTGTATCTGTGTTTTGAGTCTTGGGACAATAGCAGCAGTGGTGACAGCTACAGTAAGGAAAAAGTGTCTATATGCCTGCAAAACTATGTGTTTTAATGATTTTTGCTAAAAAATCTCTTCCAGCTCAATTAGTAAAAAGATCCAGGATTTGTCTCTGGATTAAATTCTCTTCATCATTTTGCAGCATGAAAATATTATTCTACCCAATATTAGTTATTACAAAATAATTCCAAATAAGTTTTTTGCTCACAAACTCATTGTTTAATCCAGCATCATCCGGAGGAAGTATTGGGTGTAAGCAGGGGGAAAAGTCACACCCCTTATCCTTTCTGTGACGTCAGTCACCACAAACCTTTAACCTCGCTCAGTAGTCTCAGCTGTCCATACAGTCCACTATCAACCTCTTCTCACAGCATCTCCAGTGTTTGTGTTTGTATGTGTGATGTAAAGATGATTCCTTGCCTCTCACACAGTGGCAGACTTGGAGGGTCTTGGCTCTGGTGTCTAGGTGTTGCTTGTTTATATCAAGAGACTTGACAGGTCTTATTGCATTATTTCTTGCCTGTTGTCCTATATTTGTGCCCCTCTGTGGCTCTGATAGAGCCTGGTGCTCTTTACAGAATAAACTATAAAGTGTGAATCAACATTCATAATACAAATATACTGTGTAGGCTCGACATAAACCCTCTCTTTGTCAACGTTAATATTAAAAATGCTAAATGCTTTTTTCCTCAGTTTGGATTCAGGACATAGAACAGTGTAATGGAAACATTGTGCAAGAACATCTAAAGTGTCATGTACTCAGTTGTGCATTTTTGCAGACCTCTAATAAACAGTCACTTAAAAAAGTCCTCAGTGCTGCTTTCCCAGGCTGCTGGGACTGTTACAGCTGGAATAACAGTTTGTGGTTTGGACTCCTGTTTTTCCCAGTCACGCCATTATCACTGCCTGCCTATGCACAAACACAGCTCAGGCTCACCACAGGCTGGCAATACACAGATTTTATATACTGATGTGCAATCCTCAGTCCAGGCATGATGGAATTGCCTGCACACACCCGCCGTTGCTAATTAACACATCCACGTCTTTGCACCTGTCGGGCAGGCAGTGTTTGTTTTTGCAAAAATGTCAACACCAGAGAATTCTGTAAACCCTGTTGTATTTAATGTAGTACAGATAACTGTAAGAACTACTGAATTAGATACTAGATACTAGATATTAGACTACAGAGAAAGAATTTATAATGTTTGCCCTGAAAGATCAACAAACAGTTAGAAGCTGTAAAACTTTATGGCAGGTTTAAAACCTCTGCTAGTGAGTCTATGATGAGATACGATTTCAAATTTCTAAACTGCACTTGTGTATCCAGGTAATCTGCATTTTCATTGAGCCGGATTAATTTTTTTTTTTCTGTTTAAAAGCATTTGATGAAATTGTAAGTGATGATATCCACATGGCCAGTGATCACCTTTGGGGTCATAATGAGTCTGTGTTTGATTTTAGTATTTGTATTTTCTAAGTGAAATAAATAAGTCGAATCAGTTCACAGACAAAATCGTGCAGATAAAGGATGATTTAGAATGAAAATCGTGTGTCACAGACCCATGATGGACATCAACAGTTGACCATTGATGTTTAAATCTGAATGATTTATTTTTAAAGATAGGTAAGAGCAAAAGACTGAAGCAGCTTCAAGTAGCCAACATTAAATAATGTGTTTACCCAGTCTCAACCCTTGCTGGAAAAACAACACCTGCCTCTTTGCTCTTCATGCTAACAGGAACTGACAAGTGGGGCAATAACTCAGTCGCCTTTGAAAACTGCACACACTGATTACTACATTAACCACAATATGTAAGCTAAGACATGAGGTTCACAAAAAGTTTATGTAAAATTGAATTATTTTGGATGGCATGATTGTGACCAAAACCTGAAGGTTAAAGCAACGTACAGATTTATTTATTCCATCTTATGGGCCTATGTGAAGACATCTAATTAGCTGGGATTTATAAATATAAAGTTATTTTGATTGAACTGTTTATTGTTAAAAAAAAAAATCATCAACTTTTTCACTTTTGTATTCCTGGAAAAGCAGGATGTTGTCTTTATTTTTAAAAAATAAAACAAAATTTGTGAGCATTTTTCTCGCTTTGTCCAATAAATGTGTGGCGGTACATGTGGACATTGTCTTTCAATGGAAATGAAAAAGTACAGGGACGGTGAACAGCATGTCACTGCAACATGTTGTGCCATACGTTTAATGTTGCCTTGCTGCTTGACAGATGACAGCAGTCATTTTGTCACTACTTGTCACTTAAGTGCTGATGTGGATTGTGGCTATGTGGTAATTGCTTTATAAATGCATTTTTTTCTCTATACATCACATAGGTGATAGCCCATCAGGGTTTTAACTGGAATGACCTTTCTCTTACAGTCTGATTTGATTTAATATGATGACGTATTGCCTCTATGCATGCTGCTTTAGCAGTATCACAGCCTTTGCTGTTCCTACAGGTTGTCCAACATGCCCAGAAAACACTCTGCAAGACTGGCAGCGTGAAATGCTTCATGATTGTCCATCTTGCATGAAAAGCAGCTCTCCTCTGACACTCATGTATCCATTTAGTTGTCTTCCCAGCTGGCTGTGCGTCAACAGTAAATTTCAATTGTTGCTTGCCTTGCCATCTAGATCATTTTTTTGTAAGAAATAAGACACCAGATACACTTAAAGAAAACAAGTCAAGTGCAGATAAACATGAAAAATAGCTTTAAGTACTGTATGTGCATTGTTACTTTGGAATGCACACATTGAGTCATTTCCCTCCTTCTTTGCGTGCACATTCTTCATGCTTCTGTGGTTTTGTTCAGAAGGTGAGCAGATTAACACTGACACCGATACAACTATTACACAAAGCTAAATAACAGATAGAAGTTGAGGTCATATTTCACACTAGGTGATATATCACTTTGATATGAAGATTTTCTTTAGCATATTTTGTGTACACAGTGACATAACACCTGTCCTTCTTCTTAAAGTCACACCTCTGACACTTCGCTCCTGACGGGGAGGCGTAAATCAAGGCCGTGGTGACAGAAGCGGTTCACTACAGACCAGCTGGCCTTCTGCTTAATAAAGAGACGTAGCTTATCCCTGAAAGTTTCTCCAAGAAAGCTGTAGATGATGGGGTTGAGGCAGCTGTTGGAGAAAGCTGCCAGGTTAACAATGTGGCCTGTGAGCGGGTAGTCATGCCACAGAGTGGTAGCAGTCCTCTGTGATGGGTCAGCTGTGCCCTGCAGCAGCTGGATGCTGATGAAGACGTTCTCTGGCAGCCAGCAGATGAAGAACACCAGAACCACCACCACAATCATGCGCAGGGCCTTCTGCCGCCGTGGCCACAGTCCTCTGTGCTTCTGGGCCCTCATGAGGATTCGCCCAATCAGAGAGTAGCATAGACCAATGATGGAGAAGGGCACCAAAAAGCCAATGGTTACCTCCAGCCACTGAATTTCAACGACGTTGGCAAAGCAGAAATGCACCTCACCCCTGTGCTGGGTCTGCACAATGGTAAAGGGGAGAAGGGTGGCCAGGATGGAGGCCATCCAAATGAGGCCACAGCTGAGCTTGGCGTGCTGCATAGTCCTCAGTGGGCTGCTGCTCATGGAGCTAGCCAAAGCAATGTATCGGTCAAAGCTCATCCATGTGAGGAAAAAGATGCTGCTGTACATGTTGACCTGCAGGAAAAGGGACATGAAAGTGCAGATGACGGCGTAGTCATAATACTTCTCATTCAGATTGAAGACCTCGATGAGGGAATCTGCCACCAGGATGAGGTCAGCTACAGCCAGGTTAACAAAGTAAAGGTCAGGGATGGTCATCTTCTCTCTGTGGTTCAGGTTCACCACCAGGATTAAGATGTTTCCAATAAATCCAATAGGAAAAAGGACGATGGTGTACAGACAGGACAGGAAGAGACCTATAACATAGGCCCCGTATTTGTCTGAGTCTTCACTCAAATATGTTGTGTTGAACTCATATGATGTGTTGACCTGTTCTGTACTGTTAACATATATCCAGAACAGAGAGGTTGCCTGCACTTCCATACTGACTGTGGCTGGACTGTCTTGAATCATAGGTCACATGTAAGTCACCTGTTGCTGCTACATCTTTTGACCCTTTTTGTTCCCAGTTATGTCTGTTGAAAGGGGGAATCATCTACACTTTGCTGGCATGCTGATGCAATTTAGGTGCATGGGAACACAGTGGTTACAGTTTGTCTGACCCCATCTTGACATCAGCCATCATCTACCAACAGATTCCAGACACAAAAGAGAAGCACCTCCATGTCTTAAAATCCTCTTTGGCCTTTGCAATCTTCTGACTCAAATCGTCCAGATTGTCCAAACTGGGCTCCTGAGATTAGAGAGCGGGATTCTTCCTCCTCTTTTGAGTCATTTGATTTGAGTGCTGCTTTGTCTCTCCAAGTCCAAACGCATCTTTATTCAGCCAGCCTCGTCCGGAGACGCTATTGCTGTGACACCTGAGCTGTGCAGAGCAGAGAAGGAAAAAAAGTCAGAACACGAGAGAGAGAATTAGATGCACACACTTGAAAAAGCAGCAGTCTTGTTAGAACCTAAATGAGAATAACACAGAGGTAAATGACAATTGTTGTACCCATTGAAAAAAATGAAAATCTTCAAATCAGTGTGAAAGTCTATCCTTGTTTGATGAGAAAGGGTAGAAAATGGTGGGCAGACAACTTCACAAGCACATTAACATTCAAGCTTCAGACTTAAACAGATGCATTGAAATTCTCCTTAGAAATCCTCAGCCAATCCGAACTCACTCGTTTGTCCAGACTCATTGACTATTAATTGCCAAGAAGAAAACATATTTGTCATTAACATTTAACAAACCCGTGTGAACCCGTGTCTCCAGTCGAGACACACAAAACACTTAGTTTTGAATGTATATAACAAATCAAAAAAGTTTTACATTCACTGCAAGCTTTTATATCACGAACAATCCTCTTCCTTTGGTAAAGATTTTCAGGCCCAAAATTTCAGACTTTCCATGCTGATGGAAAGACCTTATTCTGTTTGGCAAACATGACCTTTAGCAAACGTTTACAGCCCTTAGGGTTTGATTTCCACCAGAGGAAACCTTCTTCAATATTAATGCATTCTTACTGACAGTGGTCTACACAGCAATTATTCAGCACATATACAGCATGCATACAGGTTAAATCTAACACAGTCTTTAAGAATTACTCCTGTAGTTTTTCAATAATTGCTTTCAAACAAAGACTGCATTAAAAATAACAATAATCAAGAACCCACAATAGTACAAGAAAGGATAAAAGTAATGACCTGAACAAGCTTTATTACTCATCTAAGCTCCCAAAGTCATATTGTTTCATCTAATTTATAGCTAAATATTCTTATACTTGAAAAAATAAAAGATCTTGTCATGGAAAACTTTAGTTTACTCTGATTCTTACGTTATTCTTTTTTAATGGCAGGATAGGAAACATAATCTGCATATTTTCTACCAGAGATTATACAAAAAGTGCTCTGTAAGAAACACAATCGTCCACTCCAGACATGTAGCGAGCAAGATGAAGAGCAAGTGGATGACATAATACATGACTTATTATGCAACCAGATTCAAAAGACATGCGAGAATGCCCCATAACACTAAAATTTAACAGAGACCATATTACTAGTAAAATCACAAAAACACAAATACACGCGGTATAATATATAATATATTCCTGAAAACTACCCTTTTTTAAGACACTATTTGAAATTACCATAAAAGACATAGAGCACTATTAAATACATACAAAAAATGGCAAAACTATGGGAATCAAAAGCAGCACTTACTTTTTAAAATTTGGGATTTGATGCTCCTCCATGCCTGTCCGGTGCAGGAGTCAGAGACACAGAGATTTGTAAATCCCATGTCCGGGCTTCTCTTCTGCACCACCTGCTGTTTGGCCCAACCCTGTCTGGAGAGGAGAGGAGGGCGGGAGACACATTAGGCAAGAGATGATCTGTCACCCGTGGTTTATCACCATGCTTCATCAGATTCCCGTTTCTCTGCTTCCTTTCTTTTTTGCCTAGTTTGTGATTCCAGGTGTCGGCTGAGCATCTATAAAGATCCAGCAACTGAAGCGGCTCAGAGCTTATGTGAACACAAAGGAAAGTTTGGACAGCAAATAAGTAGATTGTGAGTTTTCCTCGACCTGCCTGTGTTGTTATGGAAACCACTCATAGTTTTCTCAGTATTTGTTCACCTGGATTGTCCTGCTCTTGGTCTTAAGGGCCACGTAAAAACACTGCATGTCTTTTCTTAGATTTCCATTCATATGGACTGTATTGATTACTGATATCAATATGTGACAAAACACACCAACCCTCACCTCTGCTTGATGTTCATTCTCAACACTGCATTTACAGTTAGACAAAAAATGTAAAAAAATAAAAATAAAAAAATTAACCATTACCCTTAGTAAGAAGGAAACAGAACAGACTCTTTGCTCCTGGGCACAGAGTACTTCATGTAATTTAAACTAATCTATTTGTGCAAGCTGTGACTATGGAGACTTATCTCATGTGATTGCTAAAATTGTGTCCAGTCAGATGCATGAAGTGCATGTGAAACCATATTTGCAGACATTAAATAACCATCTGATACAACAGAGCTGCACGCTATATAATAATACTGAGTAGAGTGCATCATGGAAAACTAAATCATCTTAGATAACACTATTGATCTTATTTTCCCTGACATAATGTCTTAATATCAAAGGCCTACTGTGATAAAAGCCAAGTAGGTTTATTCCCAAATGATCAGCCGGCATGTGGCCACAAAAACAGCAGTATGGGAAATTACTTCTTAGAAAGATTTAATAAAGATTCAAGAAAGCAGGGGATGAAAGGGTCTGTTCCATGACAACAAGAATTTTTTTTAAAAGACAGAATGGGAATGTAAAGTCTTCTTGAGGTGAGAAGGTCACTTCATCCACAGACAGCATGAGGGGAGACAGAAGTCAAGGCCAAGGCTGGATAATTACCTGGTGTGGGGTTGCAGCTTGTTTGGCAGCTCCAGTGCTTTGACTGTGATACAAACAACAACCGAGAGCTGGTGGTGTGAATGCATTCATCAGGAGTTTAAGGCAAGGTAGAACTTTTCCATACCTCAAGCTTTTAAAAAGTCTTATTTGATAAAAGGTCGGATACATGCTAGCTAGCTCAGACAGGCAGACATCTCCAATGCATTACTGCTGTATGTCCAATGCACCCTCGCGATGAGGTGTTCCTTTTAAACTGTCCGAACTCTTTTGCTCTGATTCTTCTCATGTGTCACTTCAGGTCTGCCAACAGTCAAATTAGATTGCTTTTAAGATTTTTTTGTGGGAAAGAAATCCGCTTTTTATTGTCTCCTGCCCTGCAGTAGACAAACTGGAACCAGGCATTTCCCCCCAAAGGATTGGAGGAAGGGGTTGCAAGAAACCCTGTGTCATTGCCTTAGTTCAACATGCTAGGGAGCCTATTCAGCTAGTGCTGACCTGTACGTCATCCAGTCCTGTTTGTAGCTGTTTTCCCACTCTGAATGCTCTCAGTATCTAACAGGTAGTCAGAGGTAAACACCTCTGTGTATAGCTCTCCAGACTAGCAAGGGCAAGGAACATCAAGAGGACTCATAGTGCAGAGAAAAGAAAGATGAGAAGGACTGAGGAAGGACTTGAAAAGCTGTTCTGTGTGGAGGGATTCTGTGACATAAAGGATCACAGACTCTGCCTTGAAACCACAATAGTGGAGAGCTTATACTTTGACAATAAGAATCTTTAAATGTTAAAAAAAAAGGGCGAAGGCAGCATCTGACAGGTGGGTCAAGAGCTGATTTCATCTTGAAAAAATAAAGTACCTTTTTCTTGCTTGAGTGCAGATGGCAGGCAGCCCCATCTCTTGGAAAAGCTGATATTAGTGGCGAGGAAATGGCGCAGCAGAGCAGCAGTGATGGTCTTAGGGGCTTGACAGGGTCAATACAGCAGCTGGTAGCCCTCCTGGCACAAAACAGGGTTTTGGACAAGAGAGCAGCCAGCAGAGAACACCCTCTGTGGGCCGTAAAAGAGGATTTTAGAGGTGGAAGAAAGAATGTGGGACGAAGACAGAAGAGAGAAGACAGCATGCAGAGATCTGGATGTCTGTGATTTTCTCTCAGCCACCTGAAATCTCAGTTATTCAGTCCACATGACTTCACACAGATAAGGCAAAGTGGGAAGGTAGAGGTTGGTCTAGTGGAACTGTGCTAGAGACAGTCAAAGAGAGGCGAGGAAGAAGCAATGAGAGTGTGTATATTTCCATGAATAGTGATGAAATGAGATCAAGTTAATGAAGTGAGCATTACACAGATGCTGCACTCAAGCAGAAGCAAAATTCGTTAAATTTGTTCTAACTTTGTTCCTACTCTAAACTATGTTTGACACCAATGTTTTACAGTACAGTACATGAGATATAGTAAGCCATGCAGCTACACACACCAAAAAGACTCAAGAGAGGAGTTATGACATTGACCAATTCTACAATTTCTGTTGACTTTGAAGCACTTGTAAGGAACCGATTAGGTAACATAATGTCAGATTAAGTAAACAGAGAACCTCATCTGGAAAATGTACTTTCAATACTGGCCCCCAGAAAAAGGATTTTGCTTACAATGGCTTAAGATATATGTGATGGGAAAGGAAGATACAAACCATTAAAAGAAATAGGGATGTGCTGTAGACAAATTTTTACACTGGTTGTTCTGTTTTATGTCTTTTTTGCCCCCAAAAGTAAGCATGTCACCTGCAACCATCCAAAAAGACCTTGTTCTTCGCCTTTGTGATCTCTTAGACTGTAAATTTTACTGTTGTGCCTCCTACTACAACTACTTCCTATGTCAGACCTTTGCTATTACATTAATGCGCTGAGGGCTGTGAGAGAGGATGTACTACCATGTCATTTCCACTGGGTGGCCCACTGACATAAATAGTGGATAAAGTTTGGCAAGCGGCATAAAACATGAACATCACTGCACACTCTTTGGCAGAATAGAAGAAATGACAGACTGGGTTGAAAAGATTGTTTTTGAAGTGATTTCCTGCACTCAGATACATTAGCAGGTGAGAGCTGCATGTTGGACTTTGTAATTTTAAACTTTTAAAGAGGTTGAAGATGAATTGTTTGCATTATGTGGTAAAGAGAATCCATTATTTGTCTTGTTTTTTTTTAAAATAATGATTTCTATAAACCATATTATAACATATTATTATCCTTTGTCATGTGTTCTTGTATATGTATGAAAAGTAAAAGAATACTTCTCACTAGGCAACATCGAATGAAGACGACATCATTAAAGGTGCTGTTAATGGGAAGTTTTGGGGTTTAACTGCTTGTGGTTGGGGGAGTGAAAGTGGGAGGTCTGAAGCAGGGAGGGTGCAACACCCTCATCTGCCTCCACTTACCAGTCTGATTTGCTTCTGGCTCCATCCAGCATCTCCCACAGCCACGACCACAACGTTTGAATGGAACATCCTGCACAGTCCAGCTCCTCTGCACGGCTTCCAGGGCCATGTTTGATATTTAGCTGATGCTGGAATTTTATTGTTAGAGGATTGTTTTTAATTCTCTGCTCTAATTTCTGAGGAGGAAAAGTGAAGAACAGGATTTGTAGGGGGAGGAAGGGTGGATTGTTTTTAAAGCATTTTGTCTCCCCTCAGACCTGAAGTGATGTGGTGGGCCCTTCCTGATGTCTTTGTTCTGTGCTGTAAGATTCATGTGGTGTTAGCCTGCAAATATGTCAAGGACAGCACTGGCAACGTTTGAAATGAACTGTACCTGTGTAATCCTGTTCACCAATCATATGTTTTAAATACAGGACAGTCAGTGTTTTACTTGTTTTATCTGGTTGTGGTTAAACCCAAATTGGGATCAAAAACAGCTTGTGTTTACAGCATGTAGTCTATTCTAGTTGATCTCATTGTATCCTCTTTGTGTTGAATGACATTTTCTCTTTTTATGAGCTTTGTTAGATGAATATTATTCCATCTCTGTTGATCTTACACTTTCACCTTGTTTCTGCTTGTCCAAGGATTTAGGATTATATTTCACTACAGCTTTCTCTCTGAATCTCTTGATCACAGTGTGAGTTCTCCAAAATACGTGCCGTAACCTGCCCCATCTTGTTCTAGTCTTCACGTTCTGCAGCCCAATTTGACCCACATTAAGAAAAACAACTGTGGTCTAGGGGTGTGTGTGTGTTTGTGTAAAATTTGGTTGACAGCCAGATAAAACATTTAAAACCACAAGCCAAATGTTCTGACTGCATAGGTGGTCTGATGTGTGATGCTGTACGTTTGACTGAAGTTGACCCTAATACTTTTGGTCTGGCAGAACCACTAAAGGAGAAAAACAACCTTAAGACTAATGTAGCACATTAAAAAGTGTGCTTGGTCAGCGTTACCCCATTCCCAGACAGATGCTTGTACAGTTAAGAGCTTTTTCAGTCTTACTTTGAATGAGTACAACCTGAGGGAACCAATGCAAAAGTAAAACATGTAACTGTCAGTTTTACACACAGTTCATCTGGACTGCCTGTTACTTCTATTTTAACAAAATATCTAAACCAGATATCCCCTTGAATATTGTTAAAACACTGATTTGATTGAAATCGCCAACTAAAGCTAGTATTTTATGCCACTTGTTAAATACTGGGCTATTACCAGCAATTAGCTTAGCTTAGCACAAAGACTTGAAACACAAAGAAAAAGCTATCCTGGCTCTGGACATTCAGCTCATTGCCTGGCACAAAGCTAACCTTTGTACAGATCAAATAAAATGAGACATTACGTGTTAGTAGGCTTTAGAGGTTCTAAAAGGCAAATTTTGTGGCCTAACTGTTGGCGGACCAGACTAGCTGGTTCCTTGTTACTAGCTTAGCTAATGATCTATTAAAATATTGCTCCATGTTTAGCAGAAGTGACTTTAAAGACGTGATTGGCTTCTATTTCCTAAAATTAAGTGATGCTATATGTGAAAGTGCCTGCTCACTGCAGAATTGAGTTTGACCTACTCCAGTTCCAAATATAGGCCATAATTTGCGATATTTGTCTCAATATCAAAAAACTGAACAGCTGTTATGGCATCTTCAAGCTTTTATCTCGAAAAGAAAATGCATGTGGAGCTACCATGGTGGGGTGAGGCAATGCACATTGCTATTTGATAAGGTCCAGAGGTTATCACATGTTAATTGCCATGATGCAGGCACGCATGCAGCTCTTTAATACAAAGACATGGAAGGATTTGTTTCGAAGAACTCCAGCTAATCAATTTGGCAATATTCCAATTTAAAGCAGGAGAAAATGGCGAACCAAAGGATTCAGATTTGGCCAAATGTTCTTGATGACTAAACATCACCCACCCCCCCACCTCCCCCCACCCCACCCCACCCCACAGGTAATAATACTGTGTATTGTGATATTTGGGCAGGACAATATCATGAAATTAAATTTTGAATATCGCTCAACCCGACACAGTATTAGCTGTGTATCAAATAAAACGAGGGACTGAATGTTGAAGCACACATTCTTGATCTGCTGTGTCAATGGGTTCCTACCTTATTTCTGTTGTTTATCTCTATTTATGTTATAAAAATACCATAATTGGCACCCTAAGTAATAAAGTGTCAGAGTTTGAGTACAATTTTGTTACTGTTACTGAGCATTGCATTAAATGCAAAGTATTGCTGTCATCCATTTTCAGTTGTACATCTTAGAAAAATCTACCCCCTCTTGTATCGTCTGTTCTTACAAAAGGAAAAGTAGCACCAAAAACAGATCGGAACTAAACTGACTGGCTGGTGAATTGTGTCCTATGAGTTGTTCTCTTGAGCTAACAGAATCAAGTAAAAGCCCAGAGACTCTGTAGTCCTCAAAGGGGGAGATGCAACCATGACAACCATGTTCAAATCGCTCCATTACTGTATCAGTATCAGATGTAGTACATTCAATTCCCCTTCCCTGGTTCTTTTTTCTGTGTTTTGGCTCAAAAATGTAAAAACATACCCAAGTGTAATCCAGTGTTGTTATTATTGTTGCTGGGTGTGACTCTGAACAGCTGATGCATTATGATTACTCCTCCCTGCAACATGGCGCCTTACTATAGTTTGCTGAGCTTTAATCATAGCATAATTATAAAGGTAGATTTCACAGTGATCCATCACTTTATCTGAATCCTGCTAGCTCTCTGCATAAGAGCTTTTTTTTCCCCCTCTGCTCTTATGTGCTGGCAGTCACTCAGTGTGCAGTGTTATCAGATGTAGCCTACGCAACATTGTTTGCACTGAAAATGGCCGCAGTTTTGGACTGTCAGTCCCACAGAAGACAAAATAATTCCCAGAATGACTGGAATGTTGCTGTTTTCCCCAGTCGGAGTGGCACGGTTGAAGAGCGACAAGCAATCTGCTGTTAGCAGTGTGGCATCTGCCGTCACTCCCACTGTCACTGCAGTGAGGGAGGGAAGCACCAACACTGCCTGTCTATCATCCTTTATCACAGGATCGGAGGGCTGAATAGCTTGTATTAACAGTACATTGTTTTCATGTATACTCCAGATGGAAAGCAGATCTTAAGCCATGCAGCAAGTCTTTCAAATAAAAGAGCAAAGGGAACAATAGCATCTTACTTTTAAGACATTTTTGATGACTTAGCACCAATTCCAAAAAAGCCCCCCCCCCGAAACTTGTCATGTTTGGTAAACTTGATGCATAAACCAGATATGTGGAATTAATTATAGCAGACAACAGACTGCACAGCACATGTTTCAGCATATTTTCATTATACCAAACAGACTTTCGATGACAGACTGCATGGCAGATGTTTCAACATACTTCCACATCATCGTGAGTATTGTCAGACTTATCCGAGATCAGGAGTGGTGATATCCATGTTAGTTTATTGTTTAATCAGTCTTTGACTCAGTTGACAATAAAGTAGATTACTTACAGAATCTAAATATATCTCTCAGAAAATAATACTGTGTTTTTTGAAAGAGCATGGTATCTTCCTGTAAATCTCTCACATACAATATATACACATCGTTTTGTATTATACATGTACACTTGCATACACAGTCACAAAAGCATCACATCTGAAAGTGGATTCATGAGGTTTTGCTGTTCAAATAGCTAAAGAGCATCTCTGTATACATTCGACACAAGAACTTTGAGGGCGGTGTTTTTACACTTGGTGTGTTTCAGCAATTTAAGTGAACTCAGTGATTACTTTAATGTCTTTGCGCTGGTGTGAAATTACAGCCCGTCTGAAATAATAAACTCAACTGAAAACTGAACAGTAATTTAAATTGGGTGTGATCTGAGCCCAAGTGATCAAGCGCTATATAACACTGTGTCCCCTGCGCCAGCAGTTTTGTTGATTGCTAGTTATTATCGGGAGCATGAGCAAAGAAAGACTAATTCCATTTTTACTGAGTGCAATTGTAACTAAATTCTGAGGACTCATGATCATATTCAAGCAAGCCTTATGATATTTCCCCTACAGGTGGAGCGGCAGCAACAAAGCTTAAACTGTAATACAGTATCTCTTTTTTTATTGCTTTTCTCCAAAAATCAGGACAACTATCATTTAATGTGTAGTTTGTTGCAGTTTCATTGTCAAGTTTTCTGTTGTGTGCTTTCTAGTTACACTTATCTTCAATAAAAAACACTTTATCCACATTAACTGCATAAAACTAGCATTGGCAACTTGCCGGACTGTAATAATTACAATAATGGACACAGTCATTTAAATTCATGTGTCATTGTACGAACTATTGATTAAATAACAGTTGGAATTTTAATGAAAATTTATGTGGACACAACTGCAGGCTCTGACAATACACAGTATGCTGAAAATGGACACCACCTTGCGAAATATTGCTTAAATTCCCTCCATCAGACTGTCACAAGCTGGGAGTCAAACCACCATCTAACCATGCACTACTGTTTGCGTTCCAATCCTGAATGTGCAGTAAGCACTGGGACTTTGAACTGAGCCAAAAAAAATTATTAACTGTGTCACGATATGTACAAGCTTTATGGGGCAGAACATACTGTGGCACATAATGTACACAAACAGACTGAGTTGAAAATAAACAGGACTTCTCACTGATTGATTGCAGATATACATAGCGAGGGTGGGGCGATGCAAAGAAAATTGAAATGTTTGACACTGTTTCATACCTCAAACTTGAGGCAAATACTATCTCTAATTACAAGATTAAAAAAAAAAAAACAGTAATGTGGATGTCTGATTAAATGTTATGATCTTAACAATAACTTCATACATGTATGAAAAAGAGCATCACATTTGTGTTAGTAGTAGTACATTTGGCAATCCTTCAAATTTAAAATGAAAGCCAAACAGTCTTGAGGAAATCGCCCAAAGATTTCAGCAGGTCTGAATTAACTTTAAGATTTTACTATTCAAAAGTGTGCTTTGTTTGAACGTGTGCCCGCCTTCCATTTTTCTTCAAGCGAATGCTCCACCCCGCTGGTGTGTCTGTTCACAGAATGACTCAAAAACTGGCCCTCTCATTCAGAACGCAAATAAAAAAACTACACTTTTGCAGTGATGCTACAGACCTCATGCAAAAAACAACTTTTTAATTTTTTTTTTTTTAATAACAGCCGTGCATCAAAATTAGTGTGTTCTCTTTTCACTAAGTGGCAGCCGAGAAAGCAAAGCAGCTTTGCCAATAATGTGCAGATTACCTTAATGCATCTGAGCAGTTCAAACTCTGCGTCCAGCACACTGTTTGCAGGTGCTTGGAAGTCTTTCATACTTTGTTAAAATTAAATGATGGTGCCTCTGAGTGACCCGATCAGGCTTCATAAGCCACTCATGAGTGCTCATACGATTTAGGGAATGTACATGCCACCTCCTCAGGGCCCCCTCTGTGACCCTGTGGGGACTTCACTCACCCAACATGAGGCTCTCCATGTATAATTCCTCCAGAGGCAAAACACAGTTTAACAAATCACATACTGGGCTGTGACTCTCTGCTCAAGTTAGTGAGTTGATTTGAACTGCTTATGCTTAACAGGTGATGTGATTTCGGCAGAGAACATAAGAGGTATACCGGTTATGTCTGAACCCTGAATAGAAGCTTTATAGAAGCATTTCATGTAGTTATGTGTGACTTCAAAGTGGTGTGGATGTATATTTTATTATATAACGTATTCTATATTTATTGTGAAGCTTATATGCAAAAATAATCTCTTTATGCCTGTGAGGGATCAAAAACTTAAAACTCTATAAAAGTGAAAGGAGAACATCTTTTCACACCAGCACCTACATCTAGCTACAGTGCGGCACTGGTGTTAAGAGAGAAAATAGCTTTTGAAATGAACGTAAAATTTCTGCGAGACAGTGCGAAAAGTAAGTACTCCACCTTTTAAATGTGAAGACTGTTTTGTGTTACAATGAGGAATCACTCTCAACACGTTAACATAAAAGGAAATTTAGCCCTGTAAAAGGCAGAACTGTCTACTCATTCAAGTGATCATTCCTCCACTTTGAGGGCAGTAAACTGATGTTCACTGACAGAGCAAAATGTTGGTTTAGTGCTGACACACAATGCAAGGTCACTGGCTGTGGTGGGTTGTTGAAATGCTTACCCCTGTTCGTCACCGGGTAATTTAGGTTTACAGCTTGCTGGTTCTGACTGTTTGTTTTCATGTGTTATTTGTAAATTATTTTCAATTGGACGTAACTGTTTGTATATTGTGAAATTTTGGCAGTCATGCTTTAGTCAAACTTGCACACTGTCAGCAGAATTTCCATAACACTGCAATGAAACTGCATCCACGACAATGATGTAGTGCTCAGGAATCCCTTGCTAATGGGATAACTTGTTAGTATTTGTGTGAAACTCTGAGAACACTCTGCGCTTAGTACGTATCAGCAAGTTGTGCTGATTCACCACCCTCAAAACAGAAGCCCGAGTGTCTTCGAGGAGAACTTCTCGTGGTGACAAAAAAAATAACAGCACTTAGTGGTTTTTGCTTTGTTTGTCCCTTCACTGCAGAACTGGACAGATGAGATCAAGTTCTGGAAGGTGACAGGAAATTCCACAGTCAGCTACGTCGCTCGTAACACAGTCCAGAGCAGCGAGGGAGCAGAGTCAGATACTGGCTCTGCAGGAGGAGATAAGTGACGGCTATGCCAAGAGGTGGAGAGGGTGGGTGGGAGGGGCGTCTGTAAGCTCCCACTGGGGGATCTCACGTCACCACTTGCTGCACTGTTGAGCGTTCATGAGGGCAGGACTGATCTCTGCAGTGCAGCCTCCTGAGCAGCCGCTGAAGCTTGCTAGAGAAGTTTTTGTTCATCTGCCTGTACATGAGAGGCATCGCAAAGCTGCTAGAGAAAGCCAGCAGTTTTGACACACATCTTAAGAAATAATAGGTAGGTAAGTAATATACGTTGCTAACGTACCCTGGTGGACCGGCTACAGTGTGTACCAACAGGGTCATGTAGTATGGAGTCCACAGTACAAACTGCACACAGACAGAGGCTAGCAGCAGTCTGTGAATAGAAGGGTCCAAGCGAGCAGAGTCCTGATCCAGAGGCGTAGACTCCTTTCTAATGCGCAAAATGAGCACAAAGGCATAGAGAACAGCCACAGCTGGAACCACGTAGCCGATGAACATCATAATGGCGTCTGCTGCCTCTTTGTTCTGCATTTTTGAGCACTCAACCATCTTAGTGGAGATGTGGTTGCACACATAGAAGAGCAGTGAAGAGAAGCTGGTGAGCACCGCCCCGCCCCAGATGAACCCACACACATGCTTGGTGTTATACACACTGGACATGTATGTGCGAGGCAGAGCCCGCTCTATATAGTAGTCCAGACTAAGCAGCGTGGTAGAATACATGATGACCAGAGAGGAGATGTTAAAGAGGATGAGCAAGGTGATGTAGACCTCGTTGTTGTACTCCCATGCGTGCCAGCGGGTGAAGGTGGAGCTCAGCAGCTCCATAGGCGCCACCAGGTTGAGCACGAGGCCCGCGATGGCCATGTTGACAAAATACACATCTGGCATGGTCATGGACACCTTGTTGGAGAGGTTGACCACAACCAGCAGCACATTGTAGCACAGCCCCAGTGGGAAACACACCAGGAGGTAGATGAGGGAGAAGACCGACAGGATGAGGCCATAGTCCTGGCAGAGCCGGAAGTCCACGCTGGTGTCCGTCTCATTGTAAACCATGCAGATCCACATCGCTGGGCTCTGACACAGGTCACCTCTCTCAACAGGTCCACTGCAGGGAGAGAATTTGGGAGAAAGATGCTAGTTATGGCACTGATATTACCAGCAATAACTTAATAGTTAATGTCAAAATAATACGTAAAGAACTCTTGGTACTTTCATAAGCTAAGGCGTTTTCGGACCAAAACAGTTATAGGAACTTTTTGAGAGGAACTGTCCACTGAGGAGTTCCTTGGGAGCTAAACACCTTTGAGGGCTTTTTATCTGTTGGAATTCCCACAGCAAATAGGAACTCCCCACATAAGCTACGTAAACTGACCGGCAGTTGGTAAACTAACGTCACTTCTACCTGACTTACAACGTAACTTCACAACAACAAATAAAAGCAAACATTACTGCCTTACCACTCCAGTATGAGGTGATAATGTACCATGAATCTCATACTGAACACCATTCAATTTCAGAGAACATACGACCTGACGATCATAAGTCATTAATCAGACTAAGCTCTGCAACATGTAAACAGAAATATGAATGGAATATTCTATAAGCAACTCATGTAAACACCTTATCGAAATATTGTCTTATTTAGAATAAGGTCAATAGTCAGATTAAGGCAGCCCATGTAAACATAGTTATTGTTATGCTAGCTGCATGGCATGGACGATGATGTTCACTTGACTTTTTTGCTTTAGAGCCCTAAGTTTATAAATTTAAAAGAAGGAGAGTTTGACTGCACACCACCTAGCTTCCTGCAACACTAATTTTGGACAAGGATTTTGATAAAAAAGACTGGTGGTATGAATAGGTCTGGTATTGTTTAAAAAATTGCAAAAACAGTACCATTACCAGTACCCTTGAAGGGATACCAATTCCAATTTATTATATTACTAAAGCGGTGACCATGCATCACACAAGGGCTAAAATTTTGTCTGTTGCTGCTGGCATAAGTCTGTAAGTCCTCAATAAAAACATTAAATTTTCCTCTAGAAAAATTCAAGCCTCTCTGTTTTTGATTTCTGTGCTAGCAAGAGAAGCAAGCACGGTTTTCACACAAAAACATGTCGGCCACGGCGCAGCTATTATGCCCGGAGTAACACTGTTAATTTCACTTCACTGCATCTGACTGGCTGAATACGAAGGCCTCACAATATGTTTTTGTTTTGTTGTTCAGCCACAAAACCCACTATTTTCTTTGAGAGCCACACTGGTTAGAGCCAAGTGTTTGATGCCTCTGCAAGCTTCTGCTGCCTTGCTCTTCTCTTACTCTCTGTCACAGTCACATGCAGGGGCATTGCTGCTTGTGCAGCGCTGCCCTTGTGCCTTTCACTTGGTCAAGCAGCAAGATAAAGACTCTAAATAAAAACCCTTTTCCAGCCGGACACTTTACGGAGTGCTTTAGCGTTACTGCTGTGAGGAGAGGACATGCACCTTCTGTTCAGGTTACTGCCAAGTTGACTGGGGGTTGGGCACGTGTTGATGGGTGGATTTATAAAGAGTGAAATGTGAGTCAGGCCCCAGCAAAGGGTCAGTGAGGACTAAGTCGAGGGGTTGGAGTTCAGGGTGAGGTTAAAGAAAATGACCAAGCACACGTTGGGAGCATTTCTGATCAAGCCCGATGGGGCTGCAAATATTCAAAAACCTTATGTAATACTTTCTTGTGATTAATTCAGGTCATTTTAAATAAATTATTAAGACAGCTTTAGCACTATGGAAAAAGGCGATCGCAAGGTTATCGAAAAGGTTGCAGTGATAAGTCAACCCAGGTTCACAGTATTGTGTTTCCTCACTGATAATAAGGCTGTTTTGTTTCCATGTTCGGCGTCACTCCACAGCTCTTTAAAAGGGAAATCATTCTCTGAATAATTTCTGCAGAATTTCCTGGGATTATTTCCTGTGAATATGCTGTGGAACAAAGTGCAGGAAGGCAGTTTTGTTTTCGGGAGGATGAGTAACGATGCCAGTAAAGGGAAAAGTTTCTTCCGTTCGCTTACGTAACATCAACACAGAGGGGCTGTTTTGGCCCTAAGCCTCAGACACAGACGCATATATATACACACACACACACACACACACACACACACACACACACACAGGGACTCAGTCCCTCCTCTATACTAATCCAATTGGCTGTAATGAGACTATAGTGGAGGCTGCAGCTCAGAGTTGAACTGGAACAGGATCAGGAGAAAGAAAGTGTAGAGTTACTCTTCACCAGGATAGCGGCACTGTGCGGACCTCTTGTAAACATGGCTCTTTAACACAAGCAGCTAGGTGACTCATTTACTAAAACAGGCCTTGACAAAAGTACATAATTAGCTATGGTCCTCTCTCATTGATTATGTGCTCTTCTCAGAATGTTTTTTAGACTGGAAGAGATTTGTTCACCTCACACTTTTTTCTGCCCTACACAACCTCTGCTCACTTAAGAGGAAAATGACATGAAGAGAAGTTGCTGATAATTAAAGTTCACTGCATTGTGGCTGACTGTCCCCATTCATTAACACCTGCTGTAAACAGACATTGTAGTCACTCTTTCATTACCATTTTGGCTCAGTAGCTCAGTTGTTTTCAGTAGCTGCAGGGTGTCCAAAGTTAAGCATAAAAGGTGAGTCATAGGTTTGTGGTTTATGGTGCTTGATTACTTAAACTGGTGACTTTCCAAGTTTTCTGTTTCATACACCAGTATAAACAGTCTTAACCTAGTATTTGACACAAGAAAATGTGTCATGAAAGAAAATGACAAAACACTAATGAAGTTGAGAAATGGCCTGTATAGCTAGTAGTCTAAAAGAAAACAGTGACTGTTAGGGGAGATAACTAACAGAAAATTATCCAATTATTTCAGCTAATGCCAGGCTATTCTACTATTTCTATTCTCTGCTATTCTGGCAATTCTACAGTCATAAATTCATAAAACAGGCCAAATCAATTACTTAGTGTGAAGCTTGCACACAATATTGCCACGATACATAAAAAGAGATGGAAATGCCAACAACTACAATATTACAGGAGCAATTTGTCTCCTCCAAATCACTACAAATAAGAAAAATACAGTTGCTGTATCCCATACTAAATAATAGGGCCCGACCAATACGGGATTTTTGGAGTCAGTGCGGACGCGATATCCGATATATCAGCTGACATTCTTCATATTTTGATTGTGGCTATCAAATACGTGTGACAAAGATATGTAATGAAGGCTGGGTCTCTACCAAAATTTATTCCAAACATCAGTGAACTGAACAGGCAACACTTTACTGATTACCAATTAAATCATGGAAAGCCCTCTGCTGGACAAACTACATGATTACACCATTTTAAATAACTAATCCAAGCATTTTTCCAGCCTTAAAATAGTTTTAATATCTGCATAGATCAGAGAGAATATGTGCCAAAAGTGACATATCTGCAATAGGCCAATATCGGCTGATAACATTGGCATGCCGATACATCGATCGGGCTCTACTAAGTAAGAATGTAAATGATGGATTTCACCTTATTTTTGTCAAAAACAACGTGTCATTGCAATGTCTGCAAAAATTAACTCTTCAAATTTGCTTTGGTGCTGTTAAAGTCATTACACGTTAGCTCTGACAATGAAATCTCTAGTTTTCCACTCTGCTGGGGGTCACACAGTAGAGGTGAGGGAAAATGTGTACATCTGACTTTGAGGCACAGCAACCTCATACCATGTGATCATGGTCTGTTTTAATTTAGAATAATAGGAACCATTTACTAGTCGAGTTTATTTCAGATTCTGTTACACATGGAAATAATACTGTTGGGGCTAAGTGAGGCTTAGAGATACGCAAAACAACAGCGCTATTTTCAGTTATTACAGCATCTGTACTTTATGAAGCATGTGAAGTTGTGGTAATTGTCATTCGTTCGATTTATGAAAATATTTCTGCAGTGATCAAAGAACATAAATTTTACAAATTAGTTTTGGTCATTTGTATGGTGTAGGCTAATATGTTTTAGGTCACCATTGCTTAAAGGTGAGTATGCGTTTTTGACCTCTGTCCAGATTGCAAAAGTAATTTAAGGACTGTGAGCTGTCATAGTTTTGTCGACATTAACTGAAATATGTTACTCAAAAAATAATTTATGCATACGCAGATACCTTCAGTTACAGGAGAGATCACTATTTCCAGTATTGTCTTTAATACAGCATATATACAAACCTGTTACCAAGTATGTAAATGTGAGTATAAAAACAAGAGAAAGGTGGCTTGCTAGCTGTTTCTCGTTAATAAAGACATATGTAGAATTATATCGCTAAGAAGGAAAAGCCTAAGCTCTTGTCAAAATAGGACAACATGACTTCTTTTTTTTTTTTTTTTTTGGTTGAGCTCTTCCAGCACGAATTTGACTACAGTCCTAGACGTGGTTTAGCCCAATCTGAACTTTTTGCCCCACTCCTTGTCAAATGTAGTTAAGATAAATAATCCCAGAGGGGGAGGCCCCGCTTCAGCTTGCTTCAGTCCCACCAAACACCATCTCATAGGAGTGACGCCCACGTGCTTGACGTCTCAGCGTTCTGAAGCCGGATCTCATGGGCTGATGGGAGTAGTGTGACATACTGGGCCCACACCCCTCGTATATCCTTACTGGAATTTACAGGCTCTTCTCAGTAAGTAGAAAGAGTGATGTCACATGATTCACTTCTTGAGTGTGCAGCAGCATGCTGTGCAGCAGCAAGAGAAATACTACAGAGAGAAAATAAGATTACATGACTTGTATTTACACACGTTCTGACTGCGCGGTAATGTTCCAGGTTAAGTTCAACAGAACGACATCATTACACAATGTTCTAGTAAAAAATGGTGCTTAATTTAAAATAGCTGCCAGCACAATTACCAAACTAATCTTAGTATGAGAGGCCATTAAGATGGAAATCTTTTATTGAAGAAAGACCCTAAATCTTTTTCTGGTCCCTTTCGAATGATGTTGCCTTCTATTCTTGTAAAACAGCCCATTAAATGAGAGTATTAATGAGGGATCTGACTTCAGGTACACGTTAATGCTGCATTACATTTTGCAAATTAAAAATTACTATGCTCTCAAAGGTGATTAAAATACTTACAATCGACTCCTTTCTTGCAGAGTGATTTTATATGATTTGGAACATTTTTCTCAATTTATTATCAGTCCCCACAGAATTGAGTCACGGCAAAGGATTTTTATTTGTGGGCAAGATAACGTGTTTTTTGCAAACTACAGCTTTTGTGGCAAACTTTTCACACAGTTCAACTATATACCTGCCAAACATCCTCCTTGTTCATTTGTTAATCTACAAATCTTGACTTTAACAACAGAAAAAAAAAAATCCAAAATGTTGATGATTTAAGTGACTCAATCCTGCATAGGAAACAGTATTTGCTCTTATCAAGTTCTAGTGTAAGAGACTCTGGTCAAGCTCAGGTCACGGTCAGCCTTGACAGCTTCCTTAATGTCTTTTCGGCAACATGTTGAACTGTCACAGGAGTCAACAAAGTCAGAGCTCAGTGGTCAGCACAAAGCAGGCTTACTGCCATTAAGCCACAGCACACATGCCCATGTCCCCTCTGGTCACATGGATGAAGTTGGGACAACAAGTGCAATGCCTAAATCTCAAGAAGCATTTAATTTGCTGCGCAGTAAGACTTACCGAGCTGAACCACTTTATCAGTAAGATTTGAAAAGCTGGTTAAAGGTTTTTTTATCAAAACAGGAGGTGTCAAGCTGGTGGAAACCACTGGATTACGAAGAAAACTACAAACCAGGAGAACACAGTATATGCATGTGCCTGTGCTGTCTGTATGAATGATTTAACATCACACAATGTAATATATAAGAACATCATAATTACTTATTGGTAATCTGAGATTTAAATTAATATAGGCTATCTGCTTTCAACTTGCAGTGTAAGTTACTAATTATAAATATTACATACATTAATAGACTTTGACAGCTCATTAGCTGAAGGTCCCTATGACAGATGTCAGGACGATAAGATATGGGCTATTATTCGTGCAAAGTGCAGCCTAACGCGACTTTAAAGCTACACTGTGTATTGCCATGGAAGGAGCTTTTACCTGAGGAGGAGCCTGATTAAACTAAAACAACGTCTTCCAGCTCTGGAGAAAGCTGAACCCGTGAGAAAAGCTTTCAGGTGTTGTTTTCCAAATACAAACGCCTCGTCAAAACTGTGGAGCTACTACAGCTTAACAAGAGTAGGAAAACAAACCAGCCCATCGCGGTCTCTTCATATCATTGCGGACATTGTGTCTCTCCATCACACTTGACTGCACAGATCAAAGCGTGGATAGCTGTCACGGCTTTACCATTATTCTACCATTCCTGCGGCTATTGTTGGCACAACTAAGCTACTCTCGCATCTCCAGTGGGACAATTTCACTTCTCTACTACTGCAAGGCGAAAAATCAAGGCAGACATGTTTTAAAAAATAGGGGTCGAAATATAACATATAGCATAACAGAGAGGAAGACTTACCAGAAACGTAAAGGTTGGGGTCGGGGACAAACCTACGGAGGCATAGGGTTTGGATGTAGCATTTCCACGGGCATTTCGTCGTTTCATTTCACAAACAAACGTCATAAAATGCGCTTTTCTGGTCTCGTCGTGCTCTTTTATATCTAAAACCAGCAAAAAGAACCGTTTAACCACACGCCCGCAACGGCAAACTTCACCTATCAACTTTTCGGACGAGGCTTCGCTTGTTCTGAAAAGGGGCAGTCCTTCACACTTTACTACTGCTGGAGTGCTGCTGAGCCCTACAGTGTGTACACACGTGACCCTCCCCCACCGTCTCCTCGCGCTGCTCTCTGCCGCTGCCGCTGCTGCTCTGCGAGGGTCGCGAGGCCCGAATGTCCGTTCTCTGCGCTGATTGGACAGAGGGGCAGAGAGGTGGGGCGCGAGGGAGCCTGGGGAACGCACGCATGTACAAAACCCTCCTGTTCATCAATATGTAGTAGCTTAGCATAAGACCAGAGACCGGTGTGTAAACATAAGTGTCCGTGTCACAGCTTCAGTAGTGTGATGCAACATTTAGTTTGGCTCAACTGGAAACTGAAGTTATAAGATCGTAGAGCTGCGTGCAAGCCTTTTCCCTCCGTTATGTTGAGGTTCCCTTATCATGAACCCAACCTTATGGTAACCCCACCTATCCTCCACGGACAGATGCACAAAGATTTGCTTGCTCATGTCCATGCAGTCCTCCTTTTTTTTTTATAATGTTCTTGAAAAAGTGAAAATCCGCCCTCCTTCTTCTAAGTAAAAATACACGTCTCTTTACATAATGTGAAACTTCTGGGTAGTAAAAATTCAGTTAAAATCTTTTACAGTCCTACAAATTGCCACTTTCTGTTACTTTGTTACTTTGGCTGACTGTTTGAAGGGAACACAGATGGAGGTATTTTTTGCTGAAAAGACTGAAAACGTGGAAGAGATCCATTTTATTTGTCTAACTTAGACTTTTGAAGGCTCTTGCTTACTTCAGATAAAATGTAGCATGTATTTTTGCACAGGAGGGCTGTGGATTGTGTCCCCATCACCACATTAATAGGAAGGTGTCTCTCAGTGTAAACCTGTAAACAGAAGTGTGGACTCGAGTCACATGATTTGGACTCCAGTCTGACTCCTGTCACAAATTTGATGACTTCAGACCCGACAATATCAACTCGACTCGGACTTCAACACCAATGACTCGTGACTTCACTTGGACGCCAGTCTTTTGACTTGAAAATACGTAAGATTTAAACGTAGCCTATGTTATTTAAAAGGTGTGCCATGAATCAATATATTCCCCTTCATTTCCTAAATGAACTAATGATAACGCTACTCATTCCCAGCAAGTCGACACTTTTTTTTCCCCCAATAATCTACTTTGTTTGAAGCATTGGACATCCAGTCAAGTTAAAGAACAAACCATAAAGACGTGGGTTGATTGCCTTCTTATCTTATAGTAATTTTAAAAGGAAATAATCATTTTAAAAGCATTCAATGTTTGTATAGACTAAGTAGATTAGAAGAGTGCTAATGACTTGTTTAAGACTCAAAATCCAAAGTTTAGGACTTTGGACTTGACTGTCTTAACTTGGGACTTGAGAGCAAAGACTTGAGACTAACTTGAGACTTACAGAACAATGACTTTGTCCCACGTTTGCCTGTAAACATGCTTCAGTGTTTAAATTTAGAGCATTTCAGACAGACCTAAAAAAAATTGTCAACTTATCCTTTAACCCTAACCAAACCAGTTATCTCTGTGACCTAACAACAAGCAGAAGTTCTGACTGAAAGCAGGCCTGCATTAAAACAACACAAGGGGGGGGTTGTGTTGGTTGGCTCATACTGTTTTAGGTTCCAGCGAGGTATGACATATGATCCAGGAAGGGCCAGTTTGGGTACAAGATCCATGAGTTTGACGGTTTGTCAGACATTAACTTTACATTAAATATCATCCCCCCGAGGAACCAATCAATGCTCCTGACAAATCTTGATATCTTAAAGGTTCTCCGCAGTCCATAGAGGCAGCGAAAGGCGTACGAAGTGCCCGTCTCTCAAAGGGAAGGAAAATTAAAATGGGTTTGAAGTCCCAGAGGCAGAATAACGGTGGCTTTCTCTCCTAATGAACATATGAGGAAAATGAGGTAAAGTCTGTAATGAAGCAGAGCTGATTACCACTTTTGGAAGTACTGTAATAAATACAGAATGTTTAATGATGAAATGGCTTTGTGTTGGTCTGTTGAATGGAGACTTTAATTAAGCAACAGAAGTTTGCTAAGAAGATTAAGGATTATGATGTAAATTCTTATAGCACGCATCATAATCCTGACATGGAGAACAATGCACAGTAGATGATTCTAAGTAATTAATGCATCTGGTTTGAACAGCAGATAATTTACGTGACTACTCTGATAGTCTGTACATGGATAACAAGTCAAGTCAGTAATTCAGCAGTTATTAATATAATGCGTAACGGCTGCAACTTTGTGTATAAATTTTCTGGTTTCTTGCTTTGCTGGTCACACATTCTCCATTTTGTTGCATTTTGCAAAGCCGAAGACTACATTGGAATTTAATAACCCTATTCCAATTATTTCAAAGACCACATAATGAAATCCTTACAGTCCAATATTAAGTTTTATATATGTCTTGAGTATTTTTTTTCCCCCAATTGTCACTGAGCTCTATTCATGGGTCTGAGATAACACAACACATGGTAACATCAGGTCTTAATCAGTGCTTGTGTTTTAGATCCATCCCTTAATTTCCTGCTCCGCACCAGAGGGGAAGGAGGGATACAGCAACAAAACTCTAAAGTGAAACCCTGAAGGTCCTCAGTGTTAAAAGAACCTGGGAGGAGATATTTCATTAAATTC